>CM053516.1:28349689-29091215 GCA_028627145.1 Eidolon dupreanum
AGTGAGGGTATGGATGGGGATGGGACACGGGAAGATACGGTAGAAGAATGTTACGGGGGATGTGTTGAGATCGGAGAGGGCATGAGACAGAAGATGGGATTTGACGAAAGATGGGATGAACGGGAGACAAATGCGATAGGATGTGGGATGAGCTGCGAGGTTAGATGAGATGGAGTGGGATCAGAGTGGCTGTGGAATAGGGGTTGGGATGGGATGGCACACGGGATGCAATGGGAGTGGCGATGCAATGAGAGATGGGATGGGAGATAGGCTGGGTGTAGGGATTAAACGGAATGGGAGTAGAATGGGACGGGAGTAGTTTTGGATGAGAATCAGCAGTAGATGGCATGGGAGATGGGACGGGAGACAGGATCAGAGATGGAATGATATCGGCTTGAGATGGGAGTCAAGATGGGATGATATGGGAGATGAGATGGAATATGGGATGAAATGTGAGGGTAGATCGGATGAGATGGGAAATGGGAGGAATGGTGTATGGAATTAAATAGGATGCCGGACGATGGCAGATATTGGAATGTGATGGGAGATAGTATGAGATGGGAAAATGGGAGATGGGATAGCATTCACTGGGTTTGGATAGATTTACATGTTCGCAGGAGATTTTAACACTACTCGCTCAGTTGACAGGAAAACAAAATACAAAAATACTCTAACAAGTAATTATCAATTAATTCCAATAAATTACATAAACTTGATGAAATACAGAAATACCTATAAACACACAAACTACCAAAACTGCACCAAGAAAAAAAGAAGACAGCTTAATAGACCTACATGAATAATTCAGCCATTAAAAACTCACAAGAGAGAGAATCCCAGGACCAGATTACTTCACTAGTGAATTTTACCAAACATACTCATCAAACTTCCAATAAATTGTAGAGCATGGAACACTTCATAATCCATCATATGAGCCCTCATTACTCTGACACCAAAACTTGACAAAGACATCACTAAAAACCTTCAGAACCATTTCCCTTATGATTATACACCTGTGCCTCCATTTACGTGGTATTTTTTCACTTTTTTTTTTTATGTGATATTCATCCATTTATGCAGACTTTTTACACTTGGTTTCTATTAAAGCAGTTTCTTTTACAAGTTTTACAAGTTTCTTTTTCATTTTACAAGTTTCTTTTTCATTTCCATTAGTGACAGTTCTTCTTCCTAAAAAACAATAGCTTAACTCAGCATCGTACAAAGAATACTCAGTAACGCACAATTACTAATGATCTTCCCATTCATCAGATGGGAAATAAAAAAGCACAGGTGACTACTGATGTTTTTTGGGACTGGTTTTACAAATGTATTGTTGCAAAAGCTGAAAAATGTAAGAAAAATATCTTCCTTTTAAAATGTTTTTACTTTTAGAGACTATTAGATTAAGGCATTATTTCCACCTGAAAATTAAAGTGTTTTAATGACATTTTTAATAAACTTGAAGATAATGAATCATAGTTACAGAAGCCTGGAATAAATACACAATTTTAAGTTGTATCAAAAATAATGGTTTAGCTTTCTGTAATATAAAGCTGTCAACTTTAAATGCTTGCTGGAAAGCAATACAGCCAGAAATGGTTGTACCTGGAAGTAAGATTCCAAAAATGAAGAATTAACTGGTATTATTAATTTATAAAATTTCAAGAAGGAGGCTCTGACAATTTGAATATAGATGAGATTAATGAATTACTGGTTGATCATGAATTAACCGATAATGAATTAATTCACTTAATATCTGAAGCCCACCCCGCCGATGAATATGGCAATGATCTTGAACCAGTTTCATTACCACAGAAAATATTTACAAAGCTCTTCAACTAGCCATAAAACTGGAAACTGCAATTCTAGATATTGATCCAAATGCCCAATAAGCCTTAAAATTTCAGAAAGATTTTTTTAAAATGTTGCAGTGAATATTGAAGAAGTTATAAAAACTTGGCAAAAGATGAGGTTGGAAACAGATCATCTAAAAACATAAACGAAAGTAGCACTTCCAAATATTTTAAGTGATGAAGATAGTGACTTTGTGCCAATTAAAAAGAGGCTGATTGCTTTAGATTACAGTAGACACCAACAACAAATTGTGGTTTTTCTGAAATTTCATTAGCATTTTTTTGTGAAAATATGTGAAATAAATATTTTTATAACTTATAATGGCATATTTCTTTAGTATTTTTTTTGTATTAGTGAACTCTTTTTACACAGTTTTCTTCCACATTAAATTTACAATCCACGTAAATCGAGGGACAGGTGCAAATGTACAAGTCTTCAACAAAATAACTAGCAAACAGAAGCCAGCAGCATGCTACGAGGATTATATACCCTGACCAGATGGAATACATCCTAAGGATGCAAGGGTGATTCAACATATAAAAACCTATTACTGTGATACACTGCATTAACAAAATGAAGGGGGCAAAATACATGATCAATTGAAGCAGAAAAACCATTTGACAAACTCCAACACCCTTTCATGATGGAAACACTCAACCAACTAGATAAGAGGTTCTTCAACATGATAAAAGGCATTCATGAAAAACCCACAGCTAACCTCATACTCAATGCTGAAACAGTGAGAGCATCTCCCTTAGGATCAGGAACAAGGCAAGGACATCTGCTTTCCCATTTCTATGCATCGCTGTCCTGGAAGTTCTAACCAGAGCAATTATGCAATAATAATAAATGAAGCCATCAAATTAGAAAGAGATAAAGTTATCTCTCTTCACAAAGAACTTGATCTTATATATAGAAAATCCTAATGAATCTACAAAAAAAAAAAAACTATTAAAGCTAATAAATTCAACAAAGTTGCAGGAGAAAACATCAACACACTGAAAATTGTACTTCGATGTGATCATTCAGTAATGATCATGAAATTAAGAAAACAATTCCATTTACAATAGCATCAGAAATAATACTTAGAAATAAATTTAACCAAGTAGACGGAAGATTTGTATACTGTAAACTACAAATGATTGCTGAAAAAAAGACCTAAGGAAACAGAAAGATATCCTGTGATCATGGATTGGAAAACTTAACACAGTTAAGATGGTAATACTCCCCAACCTAGCCTATAGATTAAATGCACTCTATCCAAATCCCAATGGCTTTTTCCCCCCCAGAAATGTAAAAGCTTATCTTCGAATAGATATGGAATTGCAAGGGACCCAAACAACCAAAACAATCTTGGAAAAGAACAAAATTAAAAGACTCACACTTCCTAATTTCAAAACTTACTACAAAGATATAGTAGTCACAACAGTGGGGAATAAGAGACCCATAGAATGACAAAATAGAATTAAAAGCCCAGAAATAAATCCACAATTGACAAATGTGCCAGAACCATCCAAATAAGGAAAGAACAGCCTCTTCCACAAATGATGCCAGGCAACTGGATATCCACAAGCAAAAGAATGAAGGTGGACACTTACCTCACAGTATATATAAAAATTAACTCAAAATGCATCAAAGATATAAATGTCTGAGGTAAAACTATGAACTCTTAGAAGAAAACATAGGGATAAAGCTTAGTGACCTTAGATTTGGCAATGATTTCTTAATCATGACACTCAAAGCACCAGCAAGAAAATAAAAAATAAATTGGACTTCATCAAAACTTAAAACTTTTCTGTATCAAAAGCCTATCAAGAAAGTGAAAAGACACTCATGGAATGCGAAAAAGTTGCAGAAAATCTATCAAACAAGGATCTAACATCCAGAATACACAAGGAAATTACAGCTCAACAACAAAAAAACCAGCCCAATACAAAACTGAGCAAAAGACCTGAATAGGCATTCCTTCAAAGAAGGTACATAGTGGACCTTTACCTAACACCATATCCAAAAATTAACTCAAAATGGATCAGGGACCTAAATGTACGTCCTAAAACGAACAATAAACAAGAAAACACAGAACAAAAACTTCAGAACACTGGATTTGGTGATGATTTCCTGGATGTGAAAACAAAGGCATAGGCAACAAAAGAAAAAACTGACAAACTGTACTTGATAAAAATTAAACAATTTTTTACACCAAGAGACGCTATCAACAGTAAACAGGCAAAGCACAGAATGGGAGAAAATACTTCCAAATCACATATCAGATGAAGGATTAATATCCAGAATACAGAGAGAACTCCTAAAACTGAACAATAGCAAAAAAAACAACCCAATTCAAAAATGAGCAAAGACCTAAACAGACATTTCTCCAAAGAAGATATACACATGGCCGATAAGCACATGAAAATATGCTAAACATCACTAACCATTAGGAAAATGTAAATCAAAACTACGTGATACCACTTGATACCCACTAGGATGGCTACTATGAAAAAAAAAAACAAAAAACAAGAGTTGAGGGTGCGAAGTAATTGGAACCTTATGCATGGCTAGTAGGAATATAAAAGGGAGCAGCCACTGTGGAAAACAGTTCGTAGGCTCCTCAAATTTAAAAATAAAATTACCACATGACCCAGCAATTCCACTTCTCAGTATACATCCAAAAGAACTAAAAACGAGGTCTCAGAGAGATATTTGTACACCCGAGTTCTAGCAGCATTATTCACAATAGCTAAAACATGGAAGCAACCTGTGTCCACGGATTGACGAGTGGGTAAAATGTATATACATACATCATACAGATTTAAAAATGGAGGAAATTCTGACACATCTCTAAGACATGGATAAACCTTGAGAACATTATGCTAAATGAAATAAGCCAGACAAAAAATATGAATGCAGTATTATTCCACTTATGTGAAGTATTTAGCACAGTCAAGCTCATAAGAACAAAATGTATAATGGTGGTTTGCCAGAGGCTCGGGGGGAGGGGAAATACGGAGTTACTGCTCAACAAGTATAGATTTACAAGATAGAGTCATGGTGATGGCTGACGGTGATAGTTACATGATAATGTGAATGTATTTAGTTAAAAATGGTAAGATTAAATAATACATGGTAAGATAAACTTTTATGTGCACTTTCACACAATGAAAAAGAAAATAATGACCACAAACAAAAAACATATAATTTAGTTACATTCATGCAATGGAATACCACAGAACAAAAACGAATGACCTGCAGGGCAGATCGGGCAGCGCTGGATGGAGAAAACAAGACAGAAAAGAACACACAGAGAATGACTCCATTTACCTAAAGTCCAAAGGCAGATGAACTACACTGTATCGTGTGCGGATGCAAACAGGGTGGCACGGTCGTAAATGAAAACACGTACACAAATAGGGCTACCTATAGTGACGCCCCGTCTTGGCACTACCTCAGAATCAACTGGAATGACCCGGGAACGAGGAGCTTTGATATCTGCCCAGACCCAGGCCCCACACCCCAAGGTTCCGGTTTTACTGTCTGATGCTGGTCTTGGGCACCTGTTTCCAAAGCTCTCTAGGTGTTTCAAACGTGAGGACAAAGTTGAGGACACTGCTGTAAGGGGAAGCTATGACGGGGAGGGGTGAATGAGGGGCCAGGTGCTGGCAATGGTTTTCCTTGACCTGGGTGGGAGTGTCACAAATGTTAGCTGTATAATTTTTTATTGTACTGTACGCACACTGTATGCACTCATCTACGTGTCAGCTCTTCTCTCTCTCCACAGCATACACGTAGGTGTTCCAGGGCCCACAGCTCACAGCCATTACTTGGAGCTGCTTATCTACAAAGTATTCCACACGGCAGGGCTGATCCCAGCTGGTTGTATCCTTGTGGCCGAGCTGTCCGTATTTACCTACAGAGAAACCAGACCTTTGGCCACTCTTTCCTTGGGGCTTGTCTCCCCCAGGAAGGAAAACCAGCCCATCCACACAAATTCTGGGCTAAAGCCACCACCTGCAGGTGCGTGGTGCGAATTCAGGAGCCCAGCGCCACAGCCTCAGGGCAGGCAAGCCTGCGAGTCTGGAAGAGGTGGCAGCCACCATCACCCTCTAGTTTCCCTGCACCTAAGCCCAAACGCTTAGAGCAGGGATGTCTGTATTATCTTTTTCTCTACTAGCACCGAACCAAAAGATGTTTCATAAATGCTAGCTAAATGTTCCCTTAAGACAAAAACGTTTTCAGAAAGAGAGCTGGGATTTCATCTAACTTTCTGAGTGTGCCTGCATCTGTCCTAGAGAAGGAAAGGCACAGCCCTGCAGTCCTCGTCCTCCCATGTGTCAGTGTGGCTCTTGTCACCTGCCCTCCATTCCCAGGTCTTTCTTTCCCTTGGTTCAAGCATCACAAAAACAAAGACCTTACTTACCCCAACCCCAGGTGTAGAGTTCCCCCGTTCCTGCAACGAAAGGACAGTAAAAGGCTGTCACCACTGCTCTTTGACAAGGTGTCTGCCTACCTTGTCCCGCCACAAGCCATAACCAGCATGTTGTAAATGGTCATGACGTTTGCTTGGCACAGCATGACAACCTCTAACAACTGTCTATTCACATTGGGGGGAGCGTAAAGATCCAGACGAATGAGTCACCTTCCTGCATGCCAGTTGACTGGCCAGGGACGTGTCCGTGCCTGTGCACGGAGGCTGGAGAACACCAGCCTGCCCCCATGAGGAAGAACCTTTGCAGATAAGCTGGAAAGCCAGTTGGAAGCATGTGGAGGCTGGGGTTCTATGTGCTGAGGCAGCTACTCAGTACATGTCAAAGAGGCTTAAAATAGTGGTGTTTTAGGTTGTCACACTGTTTTCTTCAGCCACCAGCTAGAGTGGGATAGAGTGACTTCCTGCTCCATCCTGAACCAGCCCACCCAGCTCCACTCACTTGTCACTACTGCTGTGTGCCGGGATCCGCAGCTGGCCTTGACTGCTTCTGAGCCCAGGGGGAGATCCAGTAGAGCTGGGAAGGGCTGGACGGATATGAAGGCGGCGGGGGCTCCATCCTCAGCTTCAGCAATTCTGCCCTCTTCGGAATCATCTTCGTTCAGTCCAGTGGCTTCGGAGAAACGATAAGAGTGATGAGGAAAATGATGGGTAACACTAAGTATTCGTCTAAAGCTTATTCACCCAGTAACTCATTTAATACGACAGCTCTACGAAGCACATTATTCTCTAGCTCCAAAGCTGATGCTTCCAATCCCTACATTCCCAGGAAGTGGTGGCGTGGACACGTGTGTGGAGTTAGTGTTGACACTGGCACCAGCCTTGCCATGCTCCGTCCCAGAGTCCCGCAGTGTGTCCTCGAGTACCGAGGACATCACATGCCCCTTCTGAGTACTGTAAGCTCTCAGGCCAGCGTATAGCCACGAGCAGTACTAGGAGAAAGGTGTGGAAGTCGAGTTGAGCCTCACCTTGCCCTGCTACAGTCTTTTTGTCCTCCGCCAGGGTTCTGGTAGGCAGCGCCAGCTGCCCTGATTCATTCCAGCCCCAGATATAAATGTCCCCAGTCTCTGAAAGAGAGATAAAAGGAGCCATTAATGAGACTGTGAGCCCTCTTTGCATCCATCCAGACTCCCCCCTACCCCTCACTAGCTCCCTGGAGACAACTGAGGCCCACCGAAGTTAGCCCTCCTACGAGACTATCTCTCTCAGGGCCCAGCAGCGTCCTTGTACTAACAGGTTCCCTTCCCCCTAAAGTGCCTTCAAATCACCCTTCTCTTTAAAACACGTTTATTGCCGGACCTTCCTCTCCATTTTCACTTTTACTTTTTGTAGCTTAATTGCCCCCCTTCTCTCTACCACCGCACAGGTACACACAATTCAGAAAGATGTCCTTGAAAGTTCTTTCTCCAGCCCCCCTTCCCCGCATGGAAGGCCTCCTACCTGAAGCTCCCACCTTGTCTCCAGAAAACCAATTTGTTGTTTGGAGCAACAGCCGTAAGCTAAAAATTCACTAATAGTGGCCATCTGTTCGTTATCAATGGTTTAGTCTGTACCAGTTTTAAGCACTTTTCAAATATAACCATTTAATTCTCACGACAGCCCAATACGGTCATATGATAATAGCCCCCTCTTCCACAATATTTCCATTTTATTCGCAAGAAAGCTTGAGGCACAGAGATAAGTCACAAGGGGCAGGCCGCGGCCATGGCACCACCGGGGCTCACACACATCACTGTGACCCTCCCCGTGGGCATCTGAGTGAGCCGCGTGTGCGACAGGTCATGGCCACCTACATGCCTGCAGCCTCTTTCCCCAGTCTCCTCAGCTGGGCTGCCCCTCGCCCCTCCGTTCTCACTTAGGTGAGACAGAGCCCCGGCTGCAGGCAGACGGGCCGGACAGTGGGACCAGTAACACGAGGCAGGCGCGGTCCCGGGGTGAGTGGGCGACGGTGCTGGCGAGGGGCTTAGCTTGAGAGGCATTCGGGAGTCACGACGGAGAACAGGCTCGGCGGGAGGCCTGCCCGCCCCCGCCCCGGCCCCGGCCCGACCTGGAAGGTTTGGGGCCCGCAGACCCGCGGGAGTTCTGGAAAGGCGCCGGTCACTCACCGCTCACACACACGGAGTGCCAGCCACCTGCCGCCACCCCCGCCATGGGCAGGCCCTGCAGCGCCTCCAGCAGCCTCGGCTCCGGCTCCGCCTCCAGGGGCCCGTGGCCCAGCTGTCCATGCCTGAGCGAGGGCCCCAGTCGGCTCCACATCCGGGGGTCTCCCCGCCCTCGACCCGCACACCCTCGCCTCCCACCCCCGCAAGAAGCCCGGCCGCCCCGCTCACCTGCCCCCGCCCCAGGAGAACACGCGGCCCGCCTCGTCCAGGAGCAACGCGTGCTCGGCGCCCAGCTCCAGGCGGCGCGCCCGCAGCTCCGGGGCCAGCGGCCGGCAGACGGGCGGCCGCGGGCTCACGTAGGCGCGCGCGCGGGGTAGCAGGGGCAGGCTCCCGGCCTGGGCCTCAGCGCCCGGCCGGTGTTCCCGCTCGGCCTCCAGCTCCACGGTCTGGGCCCAGAGGGGCTCCCCGGTCAGCGCCGAGCCGGGCGCCCAGGCCTGCAACTCGGGTCCAGGCGCGGGTCCCCGCCCCTCACGCAGCACCACGAGGAGCGCCTCCGAGGCCCACGCGTCCCGGCAGCCCGCCGCTGCGCTGCCCCACGAGCCCGACAGGTGCAGCCGGCCGGCACCTGTGCGAGCGGAGAGCGTCTGAGCAGGGGGCGGGGGCACGTGGGCCGTACACGCGACGTGGGAGCGCCACGCGGGGGCGGGGCCGGGCCGAGGGCGGGGGCGGGGCCGGGCCGAGGGCGGGGGCGGGGCCGGGCCGAGGGCGGGGGCGGGGCCGGGCCGAGGGCGGGGGCGGGGCCGGGCCGAGGGCGGGGGCGGGGCCGACGGGCGCTCACGGCTCACGAAGGCGGTGTAGCTCCAGCTCGCGCTCACGCGGCAAATGTCGGCGACCGGGTCCGGCGCGCACAGCGGCTCGGGGCTGTGGACCTGGCGCCCGTGGCCCGAGCCCAGCGCCTGGCCAAAGCCGCAGAAACCGAAGCCGAACCAGGACCCGGGACGCTCCTCCGCCATGCCCTGGCAGCGCCCTCTGCTGGCCGCCACCCGACTGGGTGGGCGGCGCTCCCGGCACACAGCCCCTGGCCGGCCACGGCAACTGCCTTACCTGGAAGACGGGGAGAGTACCATCCTACTAACCGCAGAGCCAGATGATCTCCATTCCACAGCGTTCGCTGAGAGCCTTGACTAAAGTCCTAGAGATTTAGGATTCTGTCCTCCCTCTTGACCGAAGCAAGTTCAGCGCCCCACAGAGTGGGCACCAGGGATTTCTGTGGCCTCTCCCTCGGGCGTTGGACTAGGATCTGAGCCCCTTCAGCTCCAAATTCCCAGTGTCAGGGACATATCCCATGTACTCTTGGGAACTAGAATTGTCCCCAATTGACAGGAAGAGAAAGTAACCCTCACACAATCACACAGCTTAGAACCGAGGGCCAAACTCCCGGCCCACAACTCCACATACACTGCTCTTCCCACCAGCGGAGTTGTAAAGTGACAGGCAGACGGTGACACAACCGGCTCCAGGGTTCACGTTTGCTTCTGCAGCTAGCAGGGCCTTGTGTCCTCAGCTGAGTCATTTCAGCTCTGAGTCCAATCCAGTTTCTTCAGTTTTACAATGGAGGAGGTAAGGAAGAGGGATGTTTACCCGGATCGTGTGGAACTGGTTGGAACAGATGCCAATAAAGGGTTCAAGGGCTGGCTCATACATGATAAGCACACGGTCTTAGCTTACTAAGGCCAGTACTTAGTTACTAAAAATGACCATGGGTATTCAGGGACCTATTTGAACACAGTTTCAACTGGAGCCCATCTAGTCATTTATTGATTCCTTACTAGGGGCCCATGAGGTAGACTGTCTGCTCCCGAGGAGCTCACGCACCAATAGGGAGACAGACGCAGTCTAATGGTTACAACAGCAACATCCCTTGCTCAGAACTGCATGTTTGGCTCGATCATAACTTCCAAGGCATTTTCAAGACCCTGGGGTGACGCTCCTTGACTCAGGGCTCGGCTCCTAAACCCTTCCGTGTCCAATCCCAAGCCAAGGGAGCCTCTGAACTTAATCTTGACCCTGTGCCCTCAGCCCCTCAGGGAGCAACTTGCGATCGAGGATGGAAAGGAGGGGACTCATTAGAGCGGCCGCCCAGGACCCGACAGCCACCAAGGGAAATGGTTGGAAGGCCCGCGCCCTGGGCGAGACGCGCATTGGCTGCCGCAGGCGCCCGGAGCCAATTGCCGGCAAGGGCGGTGGCGTCACCGATCGCGGGGGGCGGTGCTCACCTCGGTACCAGCGGTCTTCACTGCAGCCAGTCCAGTCCAAGCTCCGTGGAGCTGGTCCCGAGGCCAATGCTGGGCGGCTGCGGCCTCGGGTGCGAAGTGGATGAAACCTCCGGTGGCCGTGGGTTTGCGGCAGAGATAAACTGGAGGGTCTCGTCCCCCGCAGGACCCGGGGGGCCGCGGAACCCTAATTTGAAACCTTTGGGGAACACCCCAAAGAGCCGAGATAAAGGGTCGGCGACCAGCGACCCCGCAACACCCCGCCTTCCCGTCTCACTACTTCACACTCGCAGGACTGCAGCACGACCGGAAGCAGCTGTACGAGGCGCGTGTCTCGGTGGGCCTTCCCTCCCATTGGCTCGGGACCTGCCAGTTACCGTTGAGCCAATGAGCTTCCGCCGGGCTTAGCGTTCAAAGCGGAAGCCGACAGGTGGGGAAGTCCGCCCACACTTTGATCCTGTCCCGACTGCACCCCAAACCCGAAGCCGAGCACCGCCTGAGTGGAGGTCAAGAACTCTCAACATAAAGACAAAAGTATCGAGGGCCAGCATCTGGGAGGCTCTACCCTAAACTCATTTATTACTCCATCCCGTAGAGTTACTGATCAGATTTCTAGGTTTAACCCTTGAGCCTCCATCAGGATAAAGCACAACTCAGCAGGCCCATGGGGAATCCACAGGATTCCTTTGGTAGAAGTGACTCTGCTGTGACCAAGACATGCCCAGCTCCCGCTCCAGAGACTGGCCCACAGCCAGCCCTCCAGGCCACTGACAGGGCACACAGATGAGTTCCACACAGTTTTATTAGGGAGTCAGGGGCAGTCCTGCTAGCAGGCTTGGGTGATGCTCACAGCTGTGTGTGTGTGTGAGGCTGCCTGATGAGCCCTCCCAAAGCCGGACCCACAGGCTGAGTCAGGGTGCACCTTCCCCGTTCCCAGCTGTCTACAGTAGTACAGGAAAAGCCCGTTTGCATGTGGCTGGAGGCAGTGCTGGCTGTGATAAACGTGGCCCGATTCAAGACAGAGGACATCAAAGGGCAGCAGGATGGAGAGGCCAGAGTGCTCCGCATCCCAGCCCCTACCAGCCAGAGCTGCACGTCCTCGTTCCCTGTGCTGCAAGAGGTAGTGTGTGCACGAGACAGCCCCTCATTGTCCATCCTGGTTGGGTCTGATGAGCCCATAATCCACCGCTTTTCCTAAGCAAGCCACGGCCGCCCTAGTGACAGGGCCTTCCTTGCCCTTCGCCAGCACTGACAGGATCTCCAGCACTTCGCTCTCCATCAGGGTGCTGGCGATCTCTCGTGAGGCCTCCACCATGTTCAACACCACCACAGCACCCCGGTGCTGTAGCTCCTGGTTGGAGCTCAGAAGCAGAGCCTGTAGGATCTCCAGCCAGTGTGTGGTCTGCAACGAACAGGGTAGTGTGACCACTGAGCAACAGGCTGAACCCTGGCACACCAGTCCCATCTGAGACTTGTCCAACCAACCTCCACCATGCCTGGGGGGGGCCTGGCTCTCCTCCCCTCCCCAACAGAGAAGAGGCACTGACCACTCGGGGGATACGGCAACACAGGGAGGGCCGCACGGAGGTGAGCATGGCCAGGCCCCCAGCGGCCGCCCGCCGCAGCAAGTCGTCATCCTCCCCACTGTACAGCACCAGCAGCTTCAGGCGGTCGTTGCCTTCGGCTTCAAAGAGGTCCTGTACCTGTGGTCAGAGGAGGGAGTGGACCGAGTTATCTGGGGCAAAGCCCACCCAGGGCACAGACACTTCTGCATGCCCGCCCGCGTGACTGCCTGGATCGACCCTCACCTCCTTGCTCATAGCCAAGTTACACATGCACTCCGTGGCTGCCCGGCGGATCATCTCATGCTCCTCAAACATGTAGCCCTCAATCATGGGCACAGCCTTCTCCTTCACAATCTTCTGCCTGCAGAGCCGAGGGTGGAAGGGTCAATACCGTCAGAGCCTCTGCGTCCACCGCCACCACCCCCATGTCCCCATACAATCCAGCCCTGGGCTAAGGAGTTCTCTGAGCAATGTCCAAGGACTGTCCTACACCAGGCATGAACCGGGGTGATTTCCAGCCTTCTCACCAGGCCTAGGAGATGACATAGGACCATGGAGAATGCTCTAAACTAGCAGTTAGGAGACAAGAGTGGTGGTGATGACAATGCTAACACCAACCATTTGAGCACTTACTCTGACCCAGCACTTAGACTGACTTCATCAGGCCCATGGCCCCATGGTGAAGGTGCAGGTGTAACTGTCATGACTACTTTGCAGGAGAGAAAACCAAGGCTGAGTAGTGAGTAATGTAGCCAAGGTCACGATTAGTAATAACATCTAATACATATTGACTGGGCACATCACTGGGAGCCAGGCACCATCGTACTAAGTGTTTTTACATGTATTTCTCATTTAATTCTCCTCTCCACGACTCCAAGGCACAGAACAGCTAGGTAGCTTGCTTGAGGTTACACACCAGAAACCAGAGAAGCCAGGACTCGAACCCAGGCAGTCTAACTTACCGCACAGAGCCTTGTCTTCATGGAAATGTCTCCTCCATAACACAGAGACGTCTCTGTGAGTCTCAAATAGAGCAATGACCAAAAAGTGCTTTCCAAACTGAAAAGTGCTTTACTGGGGATGATCTAAACCCTGATCCCCTACCCAGGCCCATATCCCAAGGAACCTCACCGGAGCCTCTCGCTGATCCCTGCCAGGTTCGTTAGAGCCATGAGCGCCTCGAAGTTCTGCAGGCCTGAGCAGTTGAGGTGCAACAGGGAGACAAGGGGCCGGACCACCTCATAGATCTGCGATATGCACCCCACCTGTCAGGGCCACTCGCCCCAGCCCCCAGCAACCCCAGTGACCCTGCAGGTGGCCGTCAACCCCAAGAGGAGGCTACCCTCCCAGGGCTCAGTAAAACTGCCACTTCCTGTCAGTTCTGAGAAGGAGCCACAGCCCTGGGTCAGAGGCCCTCAGGGACCAGTGAAGGGGTGGAGAAGAGGCCAAGGCTGGGGAAGACACGCACCCGCTCTCCAGGAAAGGTCATCTCTGGGTTGGAGGTGATGGTGAGCTTGGCGAGGGCCTGGGCTGCCTTTGTCTGTCCCACATCAGTGCCTTCCAGGGCCAGCGGGAGAAGAGCCTATAGGGACAAGCTCGTCAGTGTCCAAATGTGCCCAGGAAGATGAGGCCCAAGCTGTCAGGCCCCAACGCCCTGACTGTGCCGCCCTCACCTTTCTCCTCCCCTCTCCCCAGGCTTGCCAATAGCCCTGCTCAGTCCCTTGTCACCTCTCTGAGGTCTCCCAATAAGCAACACAAACACTGCCTAGAACACCATTTAAGAGCCAGACGTTGACTGTGCCAGGTGCTAGGGCCATGGAGGTCAGGGATAGAGGGCAAGGAAGACAACTCAGGACCTTAACAGACACAAGGTGCCAAGGGCTCCAAGGAGCCTGCCCCTGTCAGCCTCACTCACTCAGCAAGAAGACACTTCTGCTGGCCATCAACAATGCTTTTCTGTTCCACTTACCTCAGGTATAGCAGCCACTGAGTCATGTTTTATAGATCACAAGGAAGGAGTCTAAACCAGCTCACCTTGCCCCCTCCCTGAGCCACCACAGTGCCACGGTCCTCGGCCTCTTCCACCAAAGCCAGGAAGACCCTGCGGGGAGAAGGGGACGGTGGTGGGTGGACCCGGGGCTCTGGCAGGCAGGCACTCCACTTCCAGGCTCAGAATAAATAGAACACAGCCAAACACAGCCAAGCAGTGGCCCCCAAGCTCCGGGAGGTCCACAGCACCAGGACCTGCTCCCTCCGCAGTTCCAGTGGCAGCCTTGCTCACCTGGACAGCAGCTCTCTGCAGGAATTGGTCAGCACGGGGCTCTCAGTCTTCACCATGCACGTCAGGGCCGACACTACACCCGCTGCCAGCAGCTTCTTCACCCGAGCCCGCACGAAACTCGGTTTGTCCTGGGGAAGGAGGCAGTTTCACAGAGGGGCCTCGGCTGACTAGACAGGGAAAGGGGACCCTCCTAACAGCACAAATCGATGAACACGAAAACAAAGGGAAAGGAACCCGTTTGAACGGAAGGCCCCCCTGCAGTGTATGCCCGGGAGTCACCTGGCCCCAACGATGCAGACACATCCCCAAACCCTTCAAGCGGCCCCCTTACCTTGGGGTGCTGCTCGGGCACATGCTGCTTGGCATACTTGGCCAGCTCCACCATCTTGGGGTCAGGCTCCTCGTAGTCGTAGCTGTTGGTGCAGTTCACCAGCCCTGAGGCCACCGCGAAGAGCACCGACCTTTCCTCAGACTGCCAGGAGCAGAGGGACTGTCAATCAGCCAGCCCAGGAGGCAAAGCGGCACTGGGATCACTGCTGCCCAGGGCCCCCAAATCTACCCTTGACCAGACCATCTGGATGAACCTGGGAACGTCCCCAGGCCCCAGCCTGGCCCAGACTTTGTGAGCTCACGCACTTGACCTCCCCAACTCCTCCAGAGAGTGTCTTTCCTGACACTGCCAGTGCTGGCCAGGATGCCCATGCCACACAGTGTGGCCACTTGGGGTATCAGCCCTCCCTCCCTGGGGCCACGAAAGCCTAGACAGTGTCCCCGATGACTGCAGAACCCATAGAGCTACCCGGCTGAGCTGGAATAGAGCCTTGAGGGCAGCCTCGTCCTCTACAAACTCTTCCTTCACATCAGCATCAAAGGTGAGGTAGGCTAGACCCTCCACTGCCCAGCGCCGAGTGCCTGCGTCAATCTGGTCATTGCACAGCCACCTGGAGACAGTGGACGACAGTCAGATGGGTAGTGGACGACAGTCAGATGGGAGGCGAGGGGCATACCAGGACGAGGGGGAAACACCAGAGGTTTGAGCATCCCCTCAAGTTCACAAGGGAAGCAGTTCACAAGGCAGAACCAGGAAGGTCTGCCTGGGGAAGAGCAGGGCAGTGAGGAGATCCCACTCTATCCAGAGCCTCCTCTTCTGAGGTCAGACTGACAGGTGGGGAGCCACAGCAACGCCAGATGACTCACTTGCGACACTGCTTGGCCAGTTTGAGAGTGGAACCTTCAGCAAACTGCTTCATGCTAAAGTCAGTCCCGCCAGCTGAGCCAAGCTTACAGAGTCCCTGCAGGCAGAGGCGAGAAGCAGCTGTTGGCCTCCGGGGATGGGTGCAGAGCTGAGCTCCTGCACACCTGACCTGGGCTTCCTCCCAGGCACTCTGCCAGGCTCTCAGGAGGCCACATACCCCCTGCCAGGCTACCACCTGGAGCTTTTTGCAGCAAAATGAGCTATTGGTATGGCCATGTGACAAACAACCTGGTTAACAGACTGACATGTTAGCCATTGTGCTGTCCTGGGTCCCAGCCCCTCCAGATCAGTCCTGGAATTTGCTGTTCCTTTCCACACCTCACGAAAAAAAAACTCTTTACAGGTGTAGCTAGGACGTGTGTTGAGAGAAGACCGGTGCCTCAGCCGAGGCCAAGACCCTGTATTATAGGATGGAGAAACTAAGTGCCCCAGGGGAAAGACCAGCTTCCTCAAGGTGCGTGGCTGCAAGAGGCTCATGAAAGCCAGACCCCAAAACACCAGCTCCCGGGGCCACCTGCAGGCCCAGCCTTTCCACACAGCCCTTCTGACCAGCCTGGCCCAGTGCGTCCTCCAAACTCCTTCATCACCTCCTCCCCGAGCTTCTCTCACTGCCTCCAGGGGGCAGCACATGCTGCCGGCACTGGCGAGTGTTCTCTCTGTATAAGGTTCATCTCTCTGACTTGACCTTGAACCCTGTGGGAGGAGGAGCCAAGGCCCATGCCTCTGGCCTGGACAAGGCCCTGCACATCCCATATTTTCTCCTAGGATGTGGTGGGACCTCTAACTGAGACACTGGCCAGCCTGGTATCCTGGCTCGGCGACCTACTTGCTCAGCCCAGGGCTACCCATCTCACCACCAGTGCCCGGATGCGGATGCTGTCCTTCTCACTGCGTTTGTAAAGGTCCTTGAGCAGCGAGACGCCGTTGGCAGTGATGAATGAGGCCCGCTTGGCCTTGCCGGCCGCATGGATCAGGGCCTCGACAGCCACCAGCTGCTCTTCCTCCCGCTCAGAGGCACACAGAGCGATCACGGTCTCCATGACACCACTCAGCTCCAGGGCCCGGTTGCCGGCATCACAAGGGCCCTGCAGGAGGCAGGACACCGTCTGGATGGCCCGTAGCTTCCCAGCCGGCCCTTGGTCTTCGAACCAGCTCCTGAGGGGCACAGGGTGACAGCTGTCACATCAAGGCCAGCATAAAGAGACTCTCCTTCCCTCCCCTCCCCTCCACTGGACAGCATCTGCACTACTTGGGCGGGAACGGCAAGAAAGGCTGCCAACAGGAAGACAGGGCTTTGTCCCCAACAGGATGCTCCTCATCTAGGCTTTCGTTCGCACCTTCCCCGATGACACTCCACCTTTCACTCACACCACCCTGTTCTCTCTTTTCCGGTACTTTTACAATATGAAATTGCCCCGCTTATTTCATCAGCCTTCCCCCAGCTGTAAGCTCCTTAAGCGTAGGACTGTCACGCTGCACTGCTGTGTCCGAAAAGACGTAGGAAGTGCTCAGTAAAAACAGTATGTGCTTGATGGCATTCGTGGCATTACAGAGAACTGATGTGAGAAAGGAGGTCCCTGGGAGGTCACTCTGGAACAAGAAGAGGGCCTTGGCACCACTCTGGCCCCTTCTAGGCCCCTGCATGGCTGCTCCCCTTGTTGGAAGCCTTTCCCTGCTGTCTCTCCCCAAGGAGTGAGGACTCCTGCTGGGGCCCCTGGCGGTGGGAGACGGGCCGACCCGCTTACTTGATGTAGTTTTCACAAAGTCGGTGGAAATTCTCCCTCTCGGCATCACACTTCAGGTCATCGAAGAGCTTGTTGAGGAGGATGGAGGCACTCATGCGGCTGTTCGCTGTCACCATGAGCGCCCCAGGAGGCTCCTGCACAGAGCCCCCCACCTCCAGAATCTTTCTCAGACCTAAAAAGATACCGATTTAGAAGCAGAACACTGGTTCCAACCCTGACAGGCAAAGGGGAGCGGTTTCTGGGGGACAAGGGAAAGCAGGTCAACGCTGGACCAGGCTGCAGGGCGCAGACAGCTGTGCCTAGGGCAGCCTCGAGAGTCTGCTGGCTGACCCGCTGCCAACAGAGGCAGCGGTGGGGTCAGGGACCTCAGAAGTGGGGTCCGGCCAGTAGGGCCGACTGCTCCATGGCCTTGAGGTTCCTCAGGGGCTTAACGTAAGGGAAAAATAACACCCACGCCTCGCAGGATTACTGAGGTAACGAAGGAGGTAGGCACTCAATAGATGTGCTCATGCAGGGATTTTTGCCAAGCTTTCTTTGTTTATCGTTTAAGGAAAAAAAAAAAAGCAGTTTGAATTCATATATTAGCCTTGAATATTTTTTTCCTGAGTACAGAAGCAATACTCACTCACTGAAAAAGCCTTCTGCCTGCTTGCAGTCTTGCTCAACGTGCACGCGTGAGCACACGCCCATGGCTAAGGGTCTAACGCTGAGTTCCCTAAGGGTCCAGCACAGGCCACAGGGTGCATCTCAGTGTAGACACGTGCTGGATGCAACCACTGCTGGGATAAGCAGGCCTAGTCACCCAAGCAAAATGCAACAAAATGCTCCGTCTCTTTTTTTTACAACAGTTATCACCTACCTTGGTCAATGACCCAGAGGGTGAGGCTGTTGTTGGGGTCCTTAAGAGATTTCCGGGGCACTGTTTTAATCAGAAGGGCCAAGGCATTGTCCCGTCCTTGGCCTGAGACCCCCACCTCGGTCAGTAGCTCCAAGAGATTACTTATGAGGACCTTCAGTTCCCGGGCAGGATCTGGCAACAAGAAGATATAAGTGGGTTCTATGGTGGCCCAGCCCTGTCTGACCTTTGAACTTCCCCAAGGGGCCAGAGAGATGCAGGGAGGGGGACCTGCAACCTGGGCTCTGGGCTGGGCTCCAGCCTTACCCACCCTGGCTGCTTCAGAACCTAGAGTAAAATACTGTCCCCACCAAGCCATGTTCCTGAAAAATCTGCGCCTGCCAGTCTGGCTTCAAAAGGCCTGGCCTGGCCGGCTCAGCCCTTTCCACTCCGCGACAGCGATGCTCAACAGAGCACCGAACTACTCCCACTCACCCACGATGATGGCACCTTCTTTGCCTCGGAAGCCTTTCTTGACGCCTTCCTTGAGGGCATCAAATATCACCTGCAGCAGGTGGCAGGCAGCCAGGGACACAGCCTGGTTTTCCACACCCAAGATGGAGACGACCCGCCGAGTTCCCAGCACGCTCAGGGTCGCCACTGTCTGGGTGAGAGAGAGGGGGACAGAGCCTCCAGTTGGTGAAGGGCAGCCACCACAGAGACCCCTGCCTGGGCTGTGAGTGTGGCCAGAGGACAAACAACATCTGGTGGAAGCAGGACCGAGGGTGTGACCGGGAGAATGACTAGAGTATTCTGTTGGAAAGAAAATGTTACAGAAGAAGCCACCACTACCTCCCCCCTCCTTGGCTCCCATCAGAGAATACTGTGGCCCCGAGAACAGCCAGCCGGTTCACGTCTCCCCAGGAAGGAGACACCTAAGCCTGGACCAATCTGACTACCAGGCCAAAGACAACCAGGTCCTCTCCAGTGCCAATCCTGAGGCCCTGTCTACACCCTGGGGATGTGGAAATGCATGGAACGAAGCACAAGCCTCTCCGCCCCATTTCTAAGCTGGAAAGCCCGGCGGGTCCACGTGGCTCTGTCCCAGTTCACCCAGGGAAGGGGAGGAAGGCTGAGGGAGGCAGACGGGATCCACGTGGGTCTATCACTTAGTCCTTTCTGTAGACCCAGAAATATAGCTTGAATTTGGCCTAAAGAACTTTTACAGAATATTTCAGTTTCACCCGAGCTAGAAATTGTTGGCTCTTCTAAAAGCAACCAAGGGTCAAGTCCCTGTTCCCTGGGTCCAGCCAGCTCAGGCAAGCACTCAGACATTGCTAACAAGGTGCTCAGTGAACACACCGGCCAGGGAAGGACTGTTTTCACTGAACTGTCTGCGGACGGACACCCACAGTCTATGCTGAGAGGCATTTCAGGGTCAAGCCCTTCATGACCACATCAAGTGCCGTGAGTGCCCCCTGCTGGACAAATGCCTGTAGGACTGTCAGGGAAGGACAGGTGCTCTCTGCAACGAGCTTGCTTTCGCCGCATGGGCAGAGTGAAATCGGTGACCAGCCTTCTCTGTGACCAGCTGCCGTGAGCAGCTGCAGGAAAGCCTGGCTCACACTCAGTATCCCCTTTCCCCAAGCCAAGCGCTCAGGTGTCAGTGGGTGGCTTTGCTCTTTCCTAGCCTATTTGTCTCAAATCATGCTGGTCTTTTTTGAGCCATTTTAATTTCTTTTCTTACACGTCTCTTTGTGCTCTGCCTTACTCTGTTCTTTTTGGAGTAAGATGAGGGTAGCAGGTGGGTGGATGGACTGACCGAAGCAGGAACTAGACCCCACCTACCCGCGACTGGTGCTCAGAGCAAATGCCGACTAGCGTGCGCAGAGCAGCCAGCATCAGGTCGGCCTCTCCCGTGTCAAGCAGGCGTTGCAAGAGCTGGACCCCATTGTTCCGAAAGATCTTCTCAGCTCCAGCATCCTCCCGGGCCAGCACCACCAGGTTCTGAGAAGCCTGTGTCAAAGAAGCACATGATCGCATGGGCACTGCACACGGCACAGGGCCGGGCAGGCATGGGCCCGGAACTCTGGCCCTCACTGCTTCCCCCTTAGCAGCTGAGTGACACTGGCCATAACTTTTACTTCTCTAAACTTTAGTGTCTTTCTTTGTAGGTAGAGAGAAGAGCCTACTCTTGGTTAATGGTCAGAGTACATGGGATCCTGAGTCCCTGGCAGAGCCTAAAGGGCAGGGACTGTGCCTCAGTACCTGTAAACCCAGCTCCTGGCACAGGGCCTGACGAGCAGGCGCTCGGCGAACACCGGTTCCCTCTCCTTGGCTCATACTCAGGCCCCAGGCCCTCTGAGTTCCCGCCCAGGCTCTGTGAGCCCAGCTGCGTGATCTGATGAGTGACAAGCAGACCCAGCCCACAGGGCCTTCTGCTCACAGAGAGGGCACCATGGGTGGGCAGCTCTACTGGGAATTCAGCTCTCACTTGTTCAGTCCAGGCCCCATACCTTCTGCTTCTTCTCAGTGCCTTTCTCTTGTGGGTCTAATAGGATCTGAAACATCTGTTCCACTTTGGCATCTGTCGAGGACATGTATCGCACCTATGACAAACCAACAAAAGTATGGAAGAAATCACCTCTGTTGACCAGAAACAACACATTCCCTCTTTGTTCTCTCCTCCTCCCAGGGCCTGGCTCCTATTTCTGGGAGGCACAGCCAGAATGTCTGTGCTTAGGGCTAGCACCAAGCTACCTTGGGCAGGAACAGACTCGCCTGGTAGCTTTCTTGAACTTCCTGCAGCTATTTGCCTCTCTAAGTGACTTCCCGCTTGGGCAGCCGGGATGGCGCCCACAGTGAAGGCAGTGCCATTCAGAAGGGGAGGCATCCTGTTAGCCGCAAGGCAACGCATTCCCAGTGGTGCCATCTATGTTGGGGAAGCATGGATGCACCGTCCGTGGCACTGAACTCAGCATTTACACTTCCTGCAAGGGAGCCAGCAGGTCATGAGGTAGTTGCCAACTCTCCCTTTAGGTTAAAAATTTTCTTTTTGATAGTTTTAAGAAATAATCTGAATGATCAAGATCATCTCAAGCCCTTTTCCTCCCCAGTTTCTGGGCATGGATGGTGGCATAAGCCTAGCATGTATGCTACACACCCCTTTCCCTCTTGCATCCATAGCAGATACAACTAATCAATCACAGCACATTTTCCTGCTAGGCCCAGCTGACCTGCTTCCTAGTCCTTCTCAACACAGGGCCCTAGGCAGAGCCTGCTAAGCAAACAGAGCCAGCACTGGGAGGAACACAATTTGCTTTCCCAGGTCTCAACCTCTCAATAAGATATTTGTCATCGTATTACTTGCTTCCACTGTGTCAGCATTTTAACCAAATCATCTGGTTAACTCAAGCTCGGTTATAGTTCACAACAGTCTTTAGATTTTTATCTTAATTTTTAAGTGCACGTGCCACACAAATAATGGCCTCTTTATTTAAAAAATTAACAGATGAAGGAACGTCTTCTTGGAAAAGCCCCCCATCCCATTCCTTTCCCAAGGGGCATACTGTGATTTTAATGTGTATCTTTTAAATGATTTTCCTTCATATTTACATACCCATGTATACTCACAGAAAAACTATGGCACTATTTTGGGTGAGTACATAGAGGATTATTTTAACATAAATGACATCTCACCACCATGTGTGTTATTATATATTTTACTTTTTTTTCATGTAACAAGTGTCAGCTTTCTATATCCATACATGTGGCTATACCTATTCCAAGTAACTAATGTAGGAGTCCGCTGTATGGGCATCATCCGGTTTATTTAGCCATTCCCCTATTGCTGAGCATTTAGGCAAGTTCAAATTTTGGGGTGTTTTAAAAATAACTTTTTAATTTTTCAATTATAGTTGGCATATGGTATATTCCAATTCTTCATTAAGACAAACAAGGCTGAAATAAACAGACACATGCCTGCTTATGCACATGGGTAAGGGGAAACAAGTAAACATGATACGCTCATTTAAAATTTTAAGAGATATGCTAAAATATTCTCCCACGGGGCTGTACAACTCACAGCCCCACCAGCAGCCATGAGTGGGCCCATATCCCCTCAACCTCACCACTTAAGTGTCTGCCTCCCTCCCTCCAACAAACTGTACAAACTTTAAATGTTTGCCAGACCACTAAAAAAACAGCACCTTGATGTTATTTTAGTTTGTAAGGTTGAACATCATTCTATAAGCACATGTACCATCAGTACCTCTCTGCAGAACTGTGTTTACACCCAGATCCACTTACCAGTGTCCCTCTACCACCAGTCAATGCCATATTCTCTCTGTCGCTCACATACCTTCTCCTGAATCTGACCCCCGATGCTGCGCAGGGCCTCCTGGAAAACTTTGTTCTTGGGCTCCAGGCTCACACATCTCTGCAGGTCAAGGACAGCCTGGTCGAGGCGGCCCAGCTTCTCTAGGGCTTGGCTCCGCCGGTAAAGTGCTTTGACATCCCCACCATCCTTTTCAATGGCTGAGCACAAATGGGAGTTCTGTAAGCACCCATGAGGCCACTGTCTCCAGGCAAAAGCAGTAGGGAAAGATCTTGAGGGCCAGAGGAAGGTTGGGGGACAGATGTGGGAATCAGTACTTCGGCGTCAGAAAAGGTGAGAGTAACTGCAGAAAAGGAAATGCCCGAGGAAGTAGGAAAGAGGAGGCAGATGTGTTTCAGGGGCAAAAGGAGGAGACTGTAAGGGTGCAGTGGTCCCAGAATCTCTGCCCACCACAGAAGCCCCACAGCTCCACACAGGGCACATTCCTTACCTTTGGATGCCTCTATTTCTGCTTTGTCGTAATCTTCCTGTAAGAGAAGAAAACAGGAGCCTGAGAGACTGTTCATCTTTTCCAGGCACTAACTGGGCAGCAGGGTTGTTCTCCACAGTCACCTGGTCCCCCATCACCCGGAGGCCAAAATGACACCCAACAGGGGAGGGTGGCCTTGGAAAGTGAATGTCCAGCCAGGGCCCAAGCAGAAGCAATGTGGGGAAACCAGGACCCCAGCAGGCCAGGGGAAGAGCAGCCAGTTCCCTCACCAGCTTCAGGTAGCAGGCGGACCGGTTCCGGTGCAGAATAGCCTGGTCCTGGGGCGTCACGCCCAGACCCAGGGCCTGGGTGTAGGCCGTCAGGGCGCCCTCGTAGTCCCCGCATTTGAACAGCTCGTTCCCATCCTTCCGCAGCTGCTCCACTGAGCTGGCCTGTGGAGAGAAGGGATAAAAACCTCGGAGGTGGGCTAAGGGCAGAGCTGGGGAGCTGAGCGGGGCTGGGGGGGCGGGGCGGGGGAGCTTTGTGTGGCTGAGGATTGGAGACGAGCCCCATGGAGGGTCAAAACTAGGGGAGAAAAAGGCCAGGGAATGGTCAGAAAATGTGCGAAATGGTAATGGCGCGGGGCAACAGGTACGCACCCCAGGAGTGGCGGGCCGGGGTTCGGGGGTCCCTGGATCACTCACAGTCATCGCGGAAAAGAGGTCCAGGGCAGAGCAGGTACAGTCTCTGAGGTGGGGTAGGTCCGGGCTGGGGACTGCTGCTCCTCCCCAGCGGTGCGTCAGAGGCGGTGACTGGAGGGGCGGGGCCAAGGCGTACGCGCCCGGGGGGCGGGGCGTTCGGCCTGGGCGCAGGCGCAGAAAAGCCCTGGGCGCGCCTAGTCTATTCCCGCGGAGACCTGCAGAGGGCGTGCGGCGGAGGACCTAAAGGAAGGCCCGCGGCGGCCCCAGCCGTGGCCGGGTCTCCGACTGCGGCAGAAGTGCACGAGGTCTGCAGTCACCAGGACCGCAAGCAGCAGGCCATAGAGGCCCAGCGCTAGGAGCGGGCCCGGGCCCCTGTGGGAGAGGGGACAGTATCAGAGTGCTGGCCCCCTAGGTTACAGAGCCCCTGAGAGTTCTGAGAAAGCTCGGATCCCCTCCCTGAATAAAAGCAGAAGTCAGGGAGCTCACAGGTACCCTGAAGCTTTCACATCCCCCTGAAATTTTCCTTCCCAGAACTGTTTCTAATCATATATTTACGTGATTTTGTTTGAGGTCTGTCTCTCCACTAGTCTGTAAGCTACGAGCCTCCACCTCGAATTTAGGAACAGAGCCCCAGGTCCTGATCTCCCGGGCAGTGTTCCCCTGGCTCTGGAGCTGGACTTCTTTCTTACCTGAGGATGGGCGGAGGCGGAAGGGCGGACAGGTTGACCTGGTGTAGCGTCTCGAACTCATCCCGGGTGCAGCAGGAGCCCCCTGCGGCCTGCAGGTGGCAGCAGTAGGCTTCCTCTGGAGCATCCGTGAGCCGAGGACAGAAGAAACCAGGGTAGTGGCGGCCATCGGCATCCCGGGTGGTCTGGCACAAGTGAGGGTACTGGGCCAATGCTGAATGGAGGGGCGAGGGGGCTGGAGACGGGCAGGAATGGTCTGCCCACAACCCACTGCACCCCTTCGGCAGAGTAAAGGGGATCAGCAGTTATCAGGGGAAGGCTCCTTTCTTCCCCACCAGCGTCCCAGAGGAGCCCATGTCCTTATGAGAGAGTAGGGGACCTGAAGGGTGTGGGGGAGGAGAGTGCTGTACCTGAGACAGAGGCGGGCTGGGCAAGGGTCATCCAGCCGAAGAGCAGCAGTAGCCCCAAGGACAGCCTCCTCGGCAAGCCCATGAGAGGTCACCACCTCCACCCTAGGAACTCCAACATCTCTCTTTCTGAGCCATGGCTGCAGACAGTAAGGAAAAACAATCAATCCCCATGACACCGGTAACACAAACTTTAAGCTTCTCTGTCCCAAACCTCTAGAGAGAAATGAAGTGACTGAGTTTGTCTTCTGCTGGAAAATGCGGGGACTGTGGCTCCAAGCTGCCTAAGGGTTTCTGAGCTGAAGGGGAAAGGCTTAGCAGACCAGAGGACAGAAGGAAGGGTGAGAGAGAAGCTGAACCATTAGCCTGAAGAACAGACAAGCGTTCAGAGCCAGATAGGTTTCTCTCCACCCACTCTCAACTTGCAGGCTGCCGTGGAGGCCCTGGGAATTCTGATTGTTCCATTTCAGGCCCCAGAGACCTCAGTTTCAGTGTTTGGAGCATCCCTCCCTAACCTCCGCGTCGTGGCAACCACCAGGACTAGCTGAAAACCAAGGGCGAGTGCTTTCATTAACTTTCCCCCTGAGCCCTCATCTGCCCTACCTACCAGGCAAAGCACAAAAGCTACATGTCTGATTGGAGTTTCCTTAGCTACTGACCTCATGTCACAGAGAAAGCTCTTTCAGGGTCTCCAAGTCCTTTTATTCCTCATATTTCATAGCCGCTGTCCCCTAAGACAAGGAATTTCTCCAGAAGGCTGGAAGCAACGTTGAGTGTTGTTCTAGTGCCTGCCTGAGGTCCAACAATGTCATGCTCCCTGAATAGCAGTGACAACACACATCACCCCCAAGGCCCATAGCAGGTGCCAGGGTCTCAAGTAGGAATCTTTATGGAACAAGAAAGAAATGCAAATTTTGTCCCAGAAACTGAGAATAAAGAAGACACTTCCTGCAGAAACACAAGGCTGCCTGGAAGCCTAAGTCTGAAGCAATTCAGTGGGACTCTGAGCAGCTTAAATTTTCAGAAGGTCAGGCAGGCCCTGGGGTCTTCTGGGCCCCAAAGTGAGGCTCCCCTGCCCATAGCAACTAGGCCCATCCTGAAGGGAAAATTCTTTTGAGTACTCGAGAATTTTCAGAGCACTGACAGGTTGAAGATTGTCTTTTCATGGGGGCAGAGGTCCCTCCTGGGAGAAGCCGGCTCTGACCTTGAGGCTAGGTGAATTGCCCTTGCTCTTCCTTAAAATCTCCTGTGCTTGCCTACCCTTTACTCAGCACACTGTGAGGCTACTGTCTTATTTCTGTCTTCCTTCTTCTCCTAGGCCGTGGGCACTCAGAGAGCCAAGCCATATTCTTCCAGCGCCCCCAGCAGAGAGCACTGAACCAGGGGCTGAGATGTTGAGGGCAGTTCCCTCCGAGGAGGTAGCCCCAAAAGGAACCAACCCATTTTTACCAGACTCCACGAAACCCTAGGCCTCCGCAGCACCAGGGGGCGCTGTGGCCGCTCCAGTTGGGCTTCTAGGGCTCACTGGGCTGTCGGAACTGCAGTCCCTCGTCCCACCTTCACCATGGGCTCCGAGGCGGCGCAGCTGCTAGAGGCTGCCGACTTCGCGGCTCGCAAGCACCGACGGCAGCGGCGGAAGGACCCCGAAGGGACCCCCTACATAAACCACCCCATTGGTGCGCGCAAACGCAGCAGCGTCTAGGGAATGGGACCGGGAAGGGAGCCCGGAGGGCGTGCACCTCATTGAACACCTACTCTCTAACAAGCCTGTGCTTGGCACTGTTGGTGTTTCAGCCTCACAACAACCCGGGGCGGCGGGCGTAACTGTTCCCTGTGTACGGCTGACACCCAAAGAGATTAAAGGACTTGCCCGAGGTCACCCGGCTAGTGAAGGGCCACAACTGGCTCTACAAAATCCACTACATGCCGCCCTGGGTCCTCCTCCGGTCTGACTTCCTGCTTTGCCCCGTCAGGTGTGGCTCGGATCCTGACCCATGAGGCGGGGATCACCGACATCGTGGTGTTACAGGTAACTCCTCCACCTCTGCCAGGAGGCTGGGCTGGGGGTCAAGGGCCTGTTCAGCTTTGGGCAGCCTTTGGCTGGTGTCACAGCGCTGACTGAACGCCTACTCCCAGGCAGCCCTACTCCACGACACGGTGGAGGACACAGACACCACCCTGGATGAGGTGGAGCTGCACTTTGGGGCCCAAGTGCGGGGTCTGGTGGAGGAGGTGACAGATGACAAGACTTTGCCGAAGCTGGAGAGAAAGCGACTGCAGGTGGAGCGGGCACCGCACAGCAGCCCAGGGGCTAAACTGGTGAAGCTGGCAGACAAGCTGTACAACCTGAGGGACCTGAAGCGCTGCACCCCACAGGGTAGGCTCCCCATCAGCTCTGAAGGAAAGGGAAGGGTCCACCTTTTGGAGGCACAGGTTGGTCCGTTCTCCTGAAAAAAAGCCAGGGCATTCTGGTTAATTCCCCAAACTAATCCCACTAGACCACTCTGATCTGCTTTCATAGGACAGAAATGCTATAGCTGAGTCAAAGGGAAGCTTTCAGGGCAAATCATACCATCGAGAAGTCATCTCATGGCCCTGCTCCAAGCCGCCCAGAAAGTGGGCAGAATCCAGCCCTGTCCTAAACGTCCCATGAGCAGTTTCCTGTCCATTCACATGCAGGATGGTCGGAACATCAAGTCCAGGAATACTTCAAGTGGGCTGCGCAGGTGGTGAAGGGGCTTCAGGGAACAAACCAGCAGCTGGAAGAGGCTCTAACGCAGCTGTTCAAGGAGCGGGGGCTGACCCTCTGAGCCGGGCTCGGAGCCCTCAGGTGGCAGACTCCCGCCTTCTGTGCCTCCAGAGCTTCCCCCTGGTTTGCTCAGCCCAGTAGCCAAAAACGACTCGTGTTTTCTCCCTCTGAAGGTCTCCTGCCAACTCAGCTGAGCCCCAGGTGTGGGAGTCTGATGCACCCCATCCACTTCTAATGCGTTCACTGCCCTTCAGGCCTTGGGTCTGTCATTTTATATGGTGGCATCTCTGGCCCCTCAGAGACTTGTATAAACATTAGTTCGTAGACGTCATGGAAAATAAAGCATGGTGGGTAAAGGTTTAAGTTGCTATCGCTCCTTCTCCAGCCCCTGGAGTGGGGAACTGGTAGGTGGGATACCTGCCCTCCCCCCTGAAACAGGTCCCTCGGGATTGAGGACGTCAACCCCTCTGAGCCTGGCTTCCTTATTAGTGAGAAAGGGTGTGTAATTCTCAGGGTTAATTACCTCCCGTCCCTGATAGAACCTGACACATAGGTGCTCAAAAAATGGTAGTAGTCTTCCTGGTTAAGAAAGTTGGACTGGTTGACAGATGTATTGGAAAGTACTGCTGGCCTACTGGCAGCTCCTGCTTAGCACGGGAGATACCCAGCAACAACATGATAGGGCCCGTGGGGGACTGCAGGTCCCTTACACCGCAGGTCGCAACCCTCCCCGGGTCTCATCCTTATCACCTCGCTGTTTCCTTTGGTTGCTAAGCGACATGGACTTCCGGGTGCCTCCGGAAATAGCTCCATGGGCGGGGTCTGGGAGAGACAACGGAGGTTTGCTTGGCGTCCGCTGTGGGGTCACCGAGTGGTGGGTTTGTGGTCTCTTCTCAGCCACTTAAGGCTCACTAGCCCCCTTGAAAAGGGCACATTTGGGGAGGAGCAAATTGTTAGTTCAAAGCCACTTCGTTCTGGACCATGATAGTTATTCACCCAAAGAAGACCCCAGTGTAGTTTCTGCAAAAAAAAAAAAAAAAAAGGCGAAGGGCAACAAATGACTTGAAAGGAAAACGAATTTCAGGACAGTCCCAGATAAACGGATAAACTTCAAAAGCTCACTCTAATCCTCTTAAGGTAGACCATAGTATGTAATGTTTTGGAGAATTTCGGTTTTCATTTTTTAAAAAAATTAGTTTTTCTGAGGGTGGGATTACAGGATTTTTAAAAATACTTTTTCTTACACTTTTAAAAACAATATTTACCAAAGTTTTAAAATCAATCCGCAAATTTTAAGTGGTTTAAAATTTAATTTCAGGACATTTAACAAACATTAACCCCTTCTGTACCTTTGGAATGACTGTCACAAGGTGCTTGATGTTTTACAAACCTCACGTGTTATGTCATCTGTTCTTTACAATTATAATAACCAGATGAGATGGGCAGAGTTGGGATTATTCTCGTTCTATAGAGAAGAAATACGAAGCTTGGATTAGTGAGAAGGTTTCTTAACGATCAAATAGATGGAATAGTGACAGAACCAGAACCTTGACGCTGGGCCTTTTAACCAGACAAGAGTGAGCACGATTGAAATCACTAACACTGGACATAGTAAAGGTCAAGTCTGAAGTGGCTGGTGGATTTGGATTATAAATCTGAGGCCTCCTTAGACAACCCGTTTGATAGGAGCCAACAGAGAAAATAGGCCTTTTTTAAATTCAAAAGTTTTTTAAAGAATCAGAAACGTACAGAGAAGCTGGAAGTATAGGATAAGTAACCTTTTTTTTCCTTGAACCAGTTGGGATTAACTTACTGGCCTGATGCCCTAGCACCCTTAAATACTTTAGTATTTAGACAAAGACATTCTATATAACCAACTCTAACCATCATTAATATTAATACATTACTACCTTAAGTCTGTGATAATAGGGCACCTCACAGTTTACATGTATGCTCACTTTGTCTTTTGCTGGGCTGGGAAGCAAAAGTTTTGCTTCTGGCCTAGACTTAGAATGCTTTAACGTTTAAATACTTCATTTAGCATTCTTAGGCATCAGGAGTTGAGGGAGCAGCAATATAGCTGTGCTTACTCCTCTAGTTTGAGTGTAAGCTCCCATGCATTCCAAAAGGGAAACCTGTCTTTAGAGCTTCTCAAGGCTTCCACACCCAAAGCTATCTTAAATCTTCAACTCTGTCCCATTCCAAATGCCAAAATCTCATCCCCAACCTGACTTAGCCTTCCAGTCTTAGACTACCTAATTACATAGAGTTCATTTCCAGTTCTTGTTTATTCTCAACTAGGGAGGTCCAAAGTCAGGAGCCAGAATGGATGGAGGCTCTTTGCAGACCCACTTGGCAACTGAATTCTCACTGACTCGCAAGTAAAATTGAGGTTTGTTGTGAAGCATCTGGTCTCTCCAATGAGAATTAAGACAAGTCCAACCATGAGAATCGCCCCTTCAAGTGTTTGTTCTTGGTACTCATTTTTGTTAGGGAAAAACAAAGATGTTCAGATATCTCTATTTTGGTGGTAAGCTTTATCCCACCACCCAGTCTGTGATTTCCCTCCTTTGTGAGTGCCTGAGTATCATCAGCTAACCACAGTGACAGTGTGGGAAGCAGATCAAGTTCAGGTTAAAGATGTCACTCTCCATGTGTTAAAGATTATACTCACCCCACTACCCAAGCCAAATCAGAGTGCTGTGTGGGCCTGGCTCACACTGAGCGGGAGGACCCAGTTCTTAGTTTGAATCTGCCTTTCTCTTCGTCATTCCAACAGGTCATACAGCCATCCTTTCTTCATGGAAATGGAATGGTTCCAGGTGGATTGAGAGATGCAGAAACAGAATTTCATCCATTTCTAGTGGTTGAAATTGATTCTGTGTTCGGTACCAGTTCCACTTTTGATTGTAACTCTCAGAACTGTGAGGCCTCAGTCCAGAGCTCCATGGTCAAGGGTTGCTGCTTGCCTTAAAATTGGAGACCCACTTCCAAATTATATATGTAAAAGAATCATCTGGGAGCTTAAAATGCAGATTCTTTGGCCCCTATTCCGAGGGACTAGTCCAATAGGTTGTGCCCAGGGATCTGCTTTCCCCCATGTACTACAAGATTTTATTTCTTGCTCTTGTCACGTGTCTCAGGGAGTCTCAGGGAGCTGCAGCTCTGATTCACAGACCCTCATTCCAGCATCCGGGCTGAATAAGCAGCCCCAGTCAGGACAGGCCAGAACACTGGACTCCTGATGATCCTGGACCACACCTTGACCAATCCTGCATTACGTAGTTCTAGAAGGCCAGTGTGTAGGATTGAACATTTCAGTTCCGGGCAGGTGAATAATTTCATTGCACATTTAAGACCTCCAAAGGTAATAGCCTTTATTCTGCTAATTTCCTAGGAGGTTCACAGATTCTCACTTATCATTTATTACAAATCACATACTAGCGAATAACACCCGCTATAAGGTAACTGCTTAGCATCCTTTACTAGTGTGGTTACAGCTCATATTTATTTAGCTCTTATATGTACTAAGCACTATGCTAAGCACTTCACATTGATGATCTTATTTCTTCCACTGTGATGTAGATGGATTCCATGTGCCCTGGCCTGAAGCTGGCGGCACCAAGCCTGGATGGTCTGGAAGAACTCCACTGTGTCACTCTAGAATCTTTAGGTAGCTGCTCAGCAAGCCCAGTGACTTACTCTAAGGACCCCAAGGCAAGCTTTTCTCCTAAAGTAAATGTACTTGGCAATTTTTTAAGCGTTGCAAATATTTTCTCTCAGATCTGTCATTTGCGTTTTAACTTTGCTGTTTTCCATCATACAGGAACTTTGGATATTTTTTGTGGTAAAATCTCTTATTTTTTTCCCTCATTATCTCTTTTAGGTTTCTTATTATGTTTAGAACAGACTGTCCCACACCAAAGGTCTAAAAATACCCTATATTTTCTTCAGTAATTTTATAGTTTAATTTTTTGACTTTTCCCTCTGGAACTAATTTTTGTAGAAACTATGAGGTAGAGCTCTCTTACTTTAATAGATAGCCAGTTGTCTTAAAGTACTGTTTATTAAATTATTCATCTTTTTCCCCACTTAAAACACTCCTTTTATCCTACATTAAATTCCTGTATCCCTGGGTCTGTGTCTGGACTCTCCCATTTATTCCATCAGTCTCTCTGTCTTCTCCCACTCCAGGTCCCACTGCCTGAACTCACAGTCACTTATTTGAGAGTCCTCCAGGAAGTCCCATAGGGGACAAGCACCTGCCACCCACCTCAGCACCACCACCCCTCAATTACTCAAAATTAAATTCTCTTAGTATTCTCACACATTTACTCTTCCAAATGAACTTGAGAACCTGTCAAATTCCAAGAAACATTCAATCTCACGAGAATACATTGACTTTATGGGCTGATTTGGTATAGGAACATGATGTATATCATCTGGGTCAACTTACAGACGTTCTTGATAGGCCTTCCGCTGACTCTCTCGGATGTGAAAGGTCGGCCGTTCTGTCATCTACAAATAATGACAACTATAACTCTTTTTCATCTCTCTCTTCTGCCATACTGCAGAAATGAGTAGTGCCAGGACTTCCTTAAATCATAGCAGGTCTCAGGCCAGTATCTGACTTGTAGGAACGCCTATGGTGTCTGACCTGATTGAGACCTCTGTCTAGATTAGGATGTTTCTTTCTAAACTTAACATCTTAAGGGACAGATTGTAAATTTTGCCAAGTATTGTTTCAGCATCTATAGAGACTATCATAAATGTTTCCCTATTAATAAAGCTGAAGTGAAGGCTGATGAGCAGCTCCAGTGCCTCCTGGTTTACTCACACATCCCTGGTCCCTGTGCCAGGAACTGGACACTTCTGCAGAAGGACTGTACTGATGGCCTGACTGTAGGTGCTGAAAGCCTTCTCAGGTTGCCCATATGCAAATGGGGTCTCAGAGGCTTCACTTTCTTTTCAGGGAAAAGAAATTTGCCAGGCCAAATGCCCCCATGACTGGAAGATGCTCTCAGGGACAGTGGTAGGCAGAGTACAGGCACCAAAGGGGAGTTAGGTGGGGTGGAGGACCACCCCCCACGCCCCTGCCACCATCCCACAAATCAACACACAGACCAAGTGCCCAGTTTGAGATGGGGGTTTTGTACCTGAAGTGTCCTATGACCTCTGGCCATAACAGTGTCTAGTGAGTCCTTCTGCCACACTGCCGCCCCTAGCCAGGGTGCGCAGGCCAGGGAGCACTCAGAGTGAAGTTGTTACAGAAAGCGGCAATTCCTTCTACTCCTCCATCCTTCTCCTCCCAGCGTCCCTCTGCCCCTGCTCTCACACCAGGATATATAGTCCCTGTGTAACCACAGGGTTCCCCTAGAGCCAGCTCTCACTTACAGTGACCCTGACGCTGGGCTGTTACCCATTTGGCCTCCCCTAACTCTCCTGCTTCTCCTCCACCTCATTTTGGGAAAAGGATGGATACTTGAGCCTGGGCCCAACTGGACAGCCACTCACCCCAAAGCAGAGGCTGGCTCTGCCCATTCTAACCAAAGGCCTTCTCTCCTTATTTCTCTAGCATCTGCCCTAGTCACCCAGCACTGGGCCGTGGGTTGCCCCCAACACAGAAGCAACAATAAACAGGAAATGAGAGCAGAGCCCAGTTTGTCACAGTTCCAAGAGGTAGATCGGGACAGGATACCCAGTGGGGCTTGTCCAACCCGACCTTATGTTAGAGGCAGTCTCTGTGGATGAATTTTCTCTTCAGGCCACAGGAAGCCCTAGCCCAGGCGGAGGCGAAAGGTAGCAACCTCCATGGGTTCCAAGTAGATGTCAGTGCTGTTGGAGGGCGAGGCCAGAGGGTATAGCAACGTCAAGGAGGTTGGCTGTAGGAAACCCACATCCAGGCCATGGAAGAGGCTCCCCAGGGCCACCTGTGCAGAGGAGAGAAGGGCAGGGCTGTGCTAGGTGCTACCACACCAGACGAGGCAGCTCTTCCTCCATGTAACCTGTTACCCCTTTAAGAACCTCGAGGAAACGGCGGCCTCCCTCAGCAGCAACGTGCCTACATACGCATGCAAGTTTGCACTCAGCCTCGGGCTCACCGAGATGTGCGCAACCCCAGAGCCTATCCACAGACCCTAGGGTAGGAACCACTGCACTGAGCTACGAGCTCTTTGAGGACAGGGACTACATCTTGGTTTACTTCTGAGGATCTGGCACATGGAAGCATTCGTCAGTGCTGGCTTAAACAATGAATAGCAGTTACAAATTCACAGCGTGATGGCTTTTGGTTATTTCTGGTGTTGTCTACTTTGACAGAGGCCTCTACTCACGGAACAGTTCCCAGCTATATGCCTGTCTAGCACTTGCCCCTGCCAGGCCTCAGGAGCTTTGAAAACACATGCTGACAGCTTCCCCCTTCTCTCTAAGAAGCCCCAGGGTGTGACCCCCAACCCCCTCATGGCTGCCTGATCTCACTAAAATCTCAAAAGCTCTCTCACACCTGCCACTCACGCTGCCCCATTTCCCTACCTCCTCTTTTCAAGGGCTCCCTTCTCACACCTGGACCCTGCTCACCTTGCCTTGGCTTGTGGTGCAATTGAAGCCCAAGTTCTTGGCCTCAAGGCCACAGTCAAAACCCTTGCGGTGTAAGATGAGTGCAGTTTCTGCAGAGGGCAAGGTATCATCCTGGGTGACAGACAGTACAAAGGCAGTATTCAGAAGGTGGTACTGGGATAGGGAGGAGTCTGGGGAATATAACAGGCCAGAATTTGGTTCTGGAGTCACAGGGCATACTCACCTCGGCCTGGAGCATGCGCAGGTTGAGCAGGTGGAAGTCACAGGGAGGCGAGGAAGCCAGAGGATGGAAAGAGCGCAGACCAGGGGCTGGGGGCTGCCTCTTGGCTACAGGCAGGGCTAGCACGGGGGCATTCAGGTACGTGGAGGTCAGGTGGCTGAGGAGGGATGGGTAGCTGGTAGAGTGGCCATCCGGGACCTGCAAGATTAGCCCGAGATTTGGGTAGGGGAATGGAGCCTGGGTGAAGGGTGAGCATGAGGGTAAAAGCACAACTGGGTCAGTTCCTTTGGACAGCGCTGCCCCGATGGGTCTGGATACGAGGGCTGCCTGGCTCCAGGACCCTTCAAGTGTGGCCGCCTCCCATCTCATACAGCTTAGAAAAAGGTACTTCACCAGGCCCTCTCTCCTTGACTCTTGTGTTTTTTTGCTTCCCTGACAATGTCGTGAGCAATACCTCACATTACACAGAGATTCTCTGTGCAGAGAAGATGGGAGCCAGACAGATGTGCGTTTCACCACAGTGTAAGGGCCTCTGATGGAGAAAGTCCTCCGAGGGATCCTGTGGTTTCAAATATGACCCATGATTCCCCACAGCTGGCCCACTGAGACTACCTGGATGGCTGGCCTGGATGTCACACTCACAGGCCTAAGCTGAACTTTCCTCCAAGACAGCTACTTTCCCTTATTCTGGATTTCTGTCCCTAGTGCTACCCTCCTTCCAATTGCCCCAAATCTCTCACTTTCCTTTGCCTTGATCTCTATTCCTACCTCTGCTGTGTCCTCACATCCACTCCAGACTTCTCCCTCCCATTGCTTACAGTCCAGCCACCAACATTTCCTGCTTGGATAGCCTTTAAATTGTCGCCCCTGCCTCCAGTCTCTTCTCCACAGATCCATCCTAACCCCTGCCGTTGGAGGGACATGATCAGGGCAGAGTCTCTACAAGGTCCATCCTGGTTCAGATCCTTCACTGGACTCCAAGATAAAGTCCAGACCCATCCAGGCATTCAAGGCCCACTACGGTCCCGACCTACCCCGCAGTGCTACCCAGCGCCGGCCAGCAGAACTCCCTGCAGTAATGGAAGTAATGCTATATCCACTCTAACGCAGAAGCCACTGCCTGCCTGTGGCCACTGAACCCAACATGTGACTCGTATGAAGAACTGAACTGGTTACTGTATTTAGTTCTAATTAGTTTAAATAGCCACGTGGGGCTTGTGGCTGGACACACTGTACAGACAGCTCTCGTCTGAGTGAACTCGCTGCTACTGCCCACCAAATGGTCTTTCCTGCCCCCCTCCCTGTGCCTCGGGTCATGTGTGTAGATCAGGCCCCTATTCATCAAAGCCCTGCTTGGACGGCACCTCCTCCAGGACGCTGTCCTTGATCCCCTTGGCCTACAACGTTCTCTGGCTCCTCAGGAATGGTGGACATACCCATTTTCTACCTGATGTTTTCACACACATGGCTTATCCCTGACCCCCACCCACGAGTAAATCCTTAGAGCAGAGTCAGTATCTTATGTACTGTGTCCCTCTCAGGCCTCAGAGGACAGTGGATGCTCAGGATCTCTTTGAGGCACAGACACTGGAGACAGAACGGCAGGCTCTGTCATCGCAGGCTCCAACTCCAGTCACAACTTGCTAATACTAGTCCAACACCCATTGCCGGCCCTTACCTCTCGGGTACTGCTCCTGCTGTTGTGAAAGACCAAGCCCCTAAACATGGTTGCCAGTTTGGAGAAAAAGCCAGGCTGGTGGGGGCAAAGAAAGCCATGAGATGAGCAGGCCTGGCGCAGAGAGGGTTGGAGAACAAGGGGGTCTAGGGGAAGGGGGGGCAGGGGAAGTACAGAGAGGAAGTTGGGAGATGAATACAAGGGGGCACAGGCGACAGGGTGCTGTAGGGGAGGGAGGTGCCAGGCTGCGTGAGATGGAGCATCAGAGCATCAGGCTAACTCCCCCTGACCCAGGAATCAAGCCCCACTCACGCCATCCCTGCCCACCTCCAGCTCCACTCCCTAAGCCCTAGGCTGGCGCACCCCAGGGTGGCCCACGGGGATGGGCCTGACCTGGCTCCCCGTGAGGGAGGCCCAGAAATTACCTCGCTGCCCAACGTTCGCCGTTCCAACAGGAGGCGGAAGTGGTTGCAGCTTCTCTTGTTGTCCTTGAGCCCTTGGCCTAGGCCCCGGTTGTCATCCTGCATTAGTCGCCGGTCCAAGATCACCTCCAGCTGGCCTGGGGAAGTTAAGTGTGAGTCCGCAGCCTGCCTCCCGGTCCCCAAGCAGACAGTGACCTTTGGAAGAACCCGGATCACAGGCCCTAAGGGAAAAGCCCAGTGGGCTGGCAGGAAGCTGAGTCACCCAGGAGAAAAAGAAGCTGTGGAAACTAGGACTGAAAGGAGGTTTAGTGAAGGGCTGGCTTCAAGAGGCAGAAACCAGAGGCTGGGAGAGAGCAGGCTGACCCCGACAGGTCACTGTCCCTACTGTGTGACTCGGGGAGTGGGACCAGGCCAGGTGCCCAGACAGGGAGCCGCGTCTAGATGGGCTACATGAACAAACGAAATAAACAAACACAATACTGCCATTAGCAGTTGCTGCCGAGGCCTTAACTAGACAGGTCTTCTCAGGCTGGGCAGCTTCTGTTTTATCTAGAACATGCTCTCCTGCCCTTGCTCTCGGTGGAGGAGACAGACTTCAGCTCTGCTTCCTCCACAATCGTCACAAAGAGGGCTACAAAGAGGACAGCCAGATGGCATCAGGCAGAGGCTCAAATTAGGTGTCATTTGGGGTTGCCCCGGGGAAAAGAGATGGCAGACGATCACCTTGGCTTTGTTTTCTAAATATGCTTAGGGACAGCGCTCATTGCAAAGCTGACATATGTTGAGATGTGGGTTTTCCCAGCGCCTGCTTTTTTAAGAATCTCTTGAAGGAGCCCACACAGACGGCCTACCTACCCTTCTACCGCCCCAGCCCCTATTCTGACTTCAGTAGTTCCTCTGTGTTTTTACTCTGAGTAATCACAGAAAGATAGCCGAAAACCCTAAGATGAACCCCTGGCATATAAAACAATCATTTCTTAACATGCTGTTTCCCAGAAGGGCAGAGAGAACCGAGCAGAGACATGGGGCTTGGTGAGGAGTCAATGACACAGACAGGCCTGCAGGAAAATTTTACAGCTGGGGCAGTCCTGGGCGAAGGGGCAGCAGAGCCCCTCTGCTTCTACCCTGGAGTCAGGTCCCCACTGCGCTCACCACTGCCCCTGGCAGAGCCTGGACCGGGCACTCTTAGCTCAGTCCTGCAATAAGGCTCCACCCAGGAAACGGGAAGATCTGGAGGCCTCAGGAGCCACCAAGTGCAAACTGTTTACTTCGCCCTGAGGACACAGAGCCACCTGGGCTTGCCTGGCATGACCGCTCCCAGCCAGTACTCCTTGTGCCTTTGTTTTGATTCTTAAGAATGTCATTCTCTGTCTTAATGACCATGACCAGGAAAACAGTGTGTATTTTTCTCCTTTGCTAAGTATTTCATTACGACAACACCCATGCACTTTTCCAACTGTCCCTCTCCCATCCCTGGGCAGAAGATGACTGCAAATCTCAAGTGAGAATCACCGTTCAATATTCTGATATCTTTGAGGGGATCCAATGGGGAAGCATGGAGGGAAGGGGAGGCCTGCAGAGGGAAGAGGCTTGGGGGCGGGATGGCTTTCTCCTTTTTGTCCTCTACCCTGTGCACAGCTCCTGTTCCCACTCACCGTCACGGAGGCTGGAAACGCCCAGGGCCTGGGCGGTGTGCAGCGTAAGGCGGTTCTGCGCGTCCTGGATGTAGGCCATGACCGGCATGGGGTAGAAGTTGGCCTGCAGGGGCAGCTTCTTCAGATACCGCCGAGGCTGCACCTGTGGGTCAGGGCCAGCATGTCAAGGACACCTGTCCGCTGCACACACACACATATACTTGGGCCCCAGGGGGTCCCAAATCACTTGCACCTGATTCTTCCTTCTCTATCAGGACAGACCACCCCTTGGTGCCTGTGACAGAGGCAAAACACAGTCCAAGTCCTGCTCTATGGAGTCTCCAGGGCTCTGGGTCCCAGCAATCACCTGGAAGCCATTGAGGTCCGTGAAGAAGGTGCCCCGGCTGTCAATGGCCGTGTGGATGCGCAGGGCCAGCTCCTTGTTGACGTAGTCCCGGATGTCCACCAGGGATGACATGTACAGAGAGAGCCCCTCCACCCCTGGGTGCAGGAACAGAGAGAGGGTGTCAAGAGACTTGGAATGTGTCAGAATGAGCCACAGCCTGAGAGAGTGAGCTGGACGGGCTGTGCCCAAACTCCCAAGCTGTTCCCAGCATTTCTGGATGAGCCTCGCTCCAAGAGAATTACTTAAGCATCATCCTTGCCTCAGATGACAATTTGTTGGGAACAAATATTTGAACAGAGCACAGGCGGGAGGAAGAGAATGTCACAGCCGTGGGCCCCACACCTCCTTTCTGACCTTCCTCATCTGCAGGGCGCACCTGGCAGGTTATAGAGCCGGACCACCTGGTGAATGTGCTCGTAGTATGCCACCACCTCTGAGAAGAAAGGGCCTTCAGTGACACGCAGCACGGGGGGATCCTTGGGGATGTAGGGCTGGAGAAAGAGCAGGCAGCAGCTGAACCCACAGCACAGAAAGCAAAGCAGGGAGGTTCCAGCCCAGGGTCACACAGAGAAGTGCCTGTTCACAGTAAGTCTGGCTCGAGACCCGAGATTGAGCTCTTCACCCACCCCTCTACCTCCTAGAGGTGGCAGCACAGGTGAGGCCCCCACAGACAGGGCTTAGCCTGGAGCTGGAGGATGGCCCAAGCCCTTCCTCATGGTCTCAGTTCACAGGTCTCCTGTGCCCTCTGTTAAAGAAGCTCCCTGGCCCACTGGGGTTTGCCAGCTGTCTTTAGGGTACCTGGGCCTCGCCATCGGGCAGGAAGAGGTAGGCTCCACTCTTGTCTTTGGACGTGCGTGTGCCGTAGACAAGGAACTCCATGTCCATACGCTGCTCCTGCTCCTCATCCACCCTTCGGATACTCTGCCAAAAAACACAGCCCTGACCCCTGGCCCCACGACGGCATGTCAGGCCTGCCGCCTGGGAGGGCACGGACGAACTTCCCCCAAGAAGGCAAGCCCAGCCTCCCCTGCTGTCAGCTCAGAGCCGAGGTGCCCTCTCTGGGGCCTGCCATCAGTCAGGTGGCAGCATGCTCATGGGCCCACCTCCACGCATGCCCCCCTCTGGCTCGCGCCCTGGCCCTTTACCTTGAGGAGCCCGCTAAGGCCTGAGAACCAGACCTGCATGTAGCGGTTGCTAAGGGCGAAGTCGCCAGTGCCAGAGTCGATGATGCGTAGAGGGAATGCTTCGTGCCTGCTGACGGCCAGCTGCCGGCCGTGCAGGTAGACGCGCACGGAGGAGGGCAGGGTGTGGTGCCCGTCCAGGCCCAGCTGTAGCTGCAGCACGCTGAGGCCCAGCGCCGGCAGGCGGATGGGCACAGACACCTGTCGACACAGGACGGTGAGGAAGTGCGGCCCGCAGCCTTGGGGTCTGTTCTGGACACAAGCCTGGGACTCTCACCCTGGAGCCTGAGCAAGTCCCTACACCCACCGAGGGGTCCTCTATCCCGTCCTCTGAAAGTGGAGGTGGTATTACTTCCCCCTTGTCAGACAGTTCTGAGTCTAAAACGATACCTAGAAAACTGCGAAGTGGTAACCACACCCTAAGCTTTCAATAAAGGTGTGGTGACGGAATGAACAATGAGGCCACGTAACTGCCATTTTTACTACCATCATCACTATACCAAACTTCACCCTCTCTTCAAAGACAGACCAAAATCCCAAGAGTGACTGCTCTTTGGGCAACCCCTCTCCCCAGGACACACATTCTCAACCCAGGGAGTAAGTAGGCTCTGCAAGCAGGAGGGTCAGAGGCTGGTGTCGGAGAACAGAGGCCAAGGAGCAGCAGAGGGCCAGGGCTGGAGCCCACCTGGCGAGCCCCCGCCTCACCTGGTAGGCGTCAGGGACCATGTCAGTGGCGGAGCTCCAGTGCACGCTGATCTGTGCAGCCAGGGGCTGACCTTCCTCCGAGAGGACACGCACCTGGGGCGAGCTGACCAGCAGGGACACCACGCTGAGCCGCTCCTGTTCCAGCGGGTTGAAGAGCACCACATACCTGTGGGTGGAAGGTGGGCTCATCCAGGAGGCCACTGCTCCCAGCTGGCGGAAGCAGGGACAGTGGCCAGGCCGAAAGTCCTGCGGTGACTGGTAGGTATGGGGGTGGGAGGGTGCCGGGAGCCGGGAGTGGCTTGGTCTCCATGCCTGGCCTGGTTCAGCTCACCTGGGTGAGGAATCCAGACGGATCACTGTGCGCTCTGGCAAGGCATCATGATTTGAGCGGGTGTCATCCTAGAGTTAAGTGGGTGGGAAGAGAAGAGCCATCATGGGGCTCGGCCCGACTCAGAGTCCTGCCTCCTCTGTACTCCCACGCCCCCCGCCCCATCCTGGACGCGAACAACCAACAGCACTGGGCACAGATCTTCACCCAGGACGGGGAAGAAAAGGAGGAGGGTCCCCTAACCGACCAGGAGTACGGCTCACCATTTGGAGGAAGGGCACCTCAGGGTCAAAGTGGTAGGTCTCCTTGTCCCCCAGGACCAGATAGTGAGCCGCATTAATGATGACCTGCTTCAGGTTGACAAGGGAACGCAGCAGCCTGTGGGGCAGGAGAGGGTCCGTAGAGACACTGATCACAGAGAGCCCGTCTGCCCCCGGCGGGCTCACCCACTGACCGTCGCCCAGGGTGTCTGTCCTGTCGGACGGAGAACAGGGGTATGGGACTGAGAGAGAGGAGGGCTCCCACCTGACCCCGTAGTCTGCCACGACTGCCTCCTTGGCAGTGCCAGTGATGGCGTCGTGGTGCTGGAAGAGCCCCAGCGTGCGCCGGGCTTCTGTCAGAAGGGCGAAGTTCGAGAGCGGGTACTGGCCAGCCAGTCCAGAGCGGCGGGCGTGAGCCACAGCCAGGCTGTACAGAATCTCGGCACCCCTGCCCCAAGAGACAAGTCAGCCCCTGCCCGCGCAACTCGAGGGTCCCACCGTCCTCTTCCCACCACTTCCCCACCTGCCCCGGTCTCTGTGCCCTCCTAGTCCCCTTGGAGCCCATCCAGCCCCTCCTCCAACCCCAGAGGCCTGCTCCGCTCCCTCCAGCCTGGACGGGGGTCTTACCGCAGGTGGGCTTCCAGGACGCGGTCCAAGCTCTTGTAGAATGGCCGGGAGGTGTAATAGCCTGTCCAGTAGTGGTCCTCCCGGTCCGCATAGGAGAAGAAATCTCCACTCAGCACGGGAAACCCTGGAGGCCGGGCCCCTGGCTCCACCCCTGTCCTCTTGTACAGAGCATCAAAGTAGTCAGAGAGGGTGCCAAACTGGGCCTGTGGGAACCCCAAAAACCCACTCCCATCAGCGCCAGAGCCTCCTGGTAACTATAGCCCCAGCGCCGCAGCCAGAGCTGGGAGCCGGGTCCTGCCTACGCAGAGGGCAGTCACTGGACCTTGCGCACAGCTGGGGGCCTAGGGAAGAATTCTGACAGAAAAGGGGAGCCTTGCCCAGAGTCAGGAGAGAAACCTTCCTTTGGAGCTAGCACGGGGATCCTGGAACCTCAGTGTAAGGGCTGGGCTGTGCCCCTGCTGAGACCCATCCCGCGGTGCCCCACATACCTGTACATGGAGGTCAGGCTTGCTGTTAAGGAAGTCGAAGAGCCGCTGGTAGTTGGAGAACTGAGCATCCCACTCCTGGGGCTTGTCGTAGCGGAAGTCATCACCCAGCGGCACCAGCAGGACGTTGCTTCGGAAGAGCCGGGACTTCTTGCGGTACTGGTCCAGGAGCAGGGCGGCCCTGAGGGTGGGAAAGGGACCAGCGTGAGACTCTGTGTTACAGGATCCTGAGCAGATCCGCTGGAGGGAGACCTTCTGCAACATCGCCATGGGGGGCCACGTGGCCTGCGGGCACACCTCCTGGGGTGGGAAGTCCCTTCTGGGAGCCCAGCGCTCCCCAGACAGTCGATAACCAGAGAGCTCTCCCTGTCCTAGGCTGCGTACAATTCCCTGACCCCACACGGAACAAATCAGTCCTTCCCCACGAATCTCTTTTGGACATAGCAGAGATGTGTCCACGCTCCTCTGTGCAGGAACCCCACGATGGATATGGAGGTCCAGAGTGGGCTGACCCACAAGGGAAGACAGAACTGCACCCTTTGGTCCGGTCTGGTACTCCCGCGGACAGGGGGTACATTCACACGGGAATGGTTGGCAGCTCCCCCAGTCACCCCACAGTGCTGTCAGGTGTGTTCTCTATGCATGTGGCTCTCAAGGTCTTTCCTCAACAACTTTCCTCTTCTGTCTTCTAAAGCTAAGGGTGGGTGGAACCTTACATCTGTAGCTAATAAATCTTATCTGGTTAGATTCGACCCATATCCCAAACTGTTGATATCTTTCGGGATCTGATCCTGACTCTCCAGCTTCATTGTGCCCACCAGTTAGAGATGCAGCACTGGACCGAGAAGCCTGGACTTGAGAGCCTGACCGCACGAATACCAGCTCCACAGGCACCAGCCGAGTGACCTTGTGTAAGTGACTTAATCTTTCTGGGCCTCGGTGTCTATAAAATGAAGATAATATAAATATCTACCATCATAATGTTATGAGAATTAAAATGAACTACATGAATTAATACTTGTTAGAACACTTGGAATAGTGCCTGGTACCTAGTAGGAACCATATATAAATATTTTATTTTCTTTTTCATCTAAGTTACTGAGAAAATCAATAGAAAAACAGCTCTGTGGCATATCATGAAAGCCTCTTTCTCTTTTTAGACCAATCTATTAACTGGCATGTTGTGAGCATCACAGTTAAACCGGCCACTAATCTACTTAACAGTGCTGGTCAGCTTATACTTTTCTATTTCGTTCTCAAGAGAGGACTCCTCAGGTACCATTTTCCCCACTTTATCAGCCCAGGAAGCCTTTCACAGGAGAAAACGAAGGTCCTCTCGCTGTAGACCTGGGCTGGCATCCGGATCATGGCAGCTGCTTTAGTAAAAATCCTGCCTTCGCAGCCCTAGATGCTTGCTTGGAATCAGCATTTAGATTTCTGGATTCAGGAAACAAAAGATCACTTTCTTTTTCCTTAGTCACATGCTTCACCTCTTGCACATCATAGAAATTGGAGTATTGCAACATGAAAACCAGTTCGACTTGTTATATTCTTAAGGCCAGTCGGATTCTGGCAAAATCGCTTTTAGATCATTCTTAAATTACACTTTCCCGCGGGGCCAATTTCAGCAACGGTGACATTTTAGGGGTCCCTAACAATTCTGTTAAAGGGAACGGGCTTGCTTTCTCAGAGGCTGGAGGCTGCTGGGCAGGATTGAATGTGCACAGGAGTGGGGTTCCAGGTTCTCAGAACCCTGAGGGTTCCAGCTGACTTGGAGCCAAGAGAGGACGCCTGAGCTCAATGAAGGCATATTGGGCTAAAGGTTGGAACGAACTGTACCTAATTTGAGAATTACTCATCTCCGAATTAGCCAACCAGCTGAAAGTTTGTTAAAACACTGGAAAACATGCTCATTTTGGAAAATAAAACCATTCTGAGAAAGGTGGCTCCTGAGAGCAACTCATTTTCTATGGAGACTCGTAAAGAAGCTGCCACCACAGCAGCTTGTGGGCCTGAATGCACCACAGCCCACCCCCGATCTTACGACGTCCCCATGCAGCAGAGCCCGGATAGGAGGCCGGGACTGGGGACAAATACCTCTCGGCTACGTTTGCCTCTGTGATGGCACGGGGCGGCACCTTCCACGGGCAGTTGATGCGCCCACCGGGCAAGCGTTTGAAATCAAACTGGCAGCAGATCTTGGGATCCGGACCGCAGGTATGTGGGACATCATAGCTGTAGAAGGGCATCATGTGGCAGAAGATGTCTGTGCTGGAATCCGAGTCTGCAGAAGACACAGCGGACAGTCAGCCGCCGGCCGGCAGTGTTGAGAGCCGGGCACAGGGGTGCCGGCAGGGCAGGGATCTACTCCGGCCACAGGCAGCTGAGAGAAGGGGAGGCTCGAGCTAACTTAAGGCTGTGGAGAGCGTGCAGGCCAAGGGTCAAGACACCGGGAGGGCTCCATAGACCACAGCTCCCCAGGAAACAGCGTGCTCAGCCCCTCAGGGTGGACAGTAAGCTCCAAAGAGGCCAGAGGTCAATGTGATCTCCACCTAAGCTGAAGGAGCGCGCTTCTGGCGGTCTGCACCAGTGCCTGCTGATCTGCACTGGGGGTCTTACTTAGCACCCCGGAGTCCCCCCCATAAGAACTACTGCTGTGACCCTCTCCACCCTACCTGGCCTTACCCCAGGTCTGCCTCCACATGAACTCCAGACTGTGGGTGGCAGCAAAGTGCTTCTTGATGGCATAGTGCACCCTCTGAATCAGCATGCTGGTCAGGTTGGCACGGCGCAGCAGGTAAGCCATGGTGGGGCTGTGTCCAAAGGGGTCCACCGCCCAGCCTGAGCGTGGGGTCGCACCTGGGCAAGGGCATGGAAGCAAGAGACCCTGAATGCCCCAGCTCCCATCCTGCCATCACACTGTGCTGGGGAAACGAGTGTAGAAAGGAACCGCCCCCTGCCAATCCCTGCGCCTTGCAACCCCTGCTGCCCTCTGGGCCCAGCGCCGGGGGCTGGCTCCCTTCGCTAAGCCTGGCCTCACCGAGGTTCTTCTCCAGCCACTGGTGTCCCTCGATGAGCTGGTCGATCAGTGCAAAGTAATGGGAGTTGGCCTCATCCGGCATCACCCAGCCACCTGTCACAATCTCCAGCTGCCCGTTTCCCACCAGCCTGGAGTTAAGGACTCACGCTCAGCTGGGGTGGGGACCCTTCGCCCAGTCGTGCCAACCAGAAGATGCCAGGACCTGTGCGCACTGGCCTGAGGCGCACCCAATCCCAGGACCCAGGGAACAGTCACGCACCCTCATCTCCCGCCAGCCAGACCTCTGTGCTGTCGTGGCCCTGCTCACCTCTGGACACCGCCGTGCTCCCTCTTGGCGTGTGCCCACAGAACTTCGATTTCTCCTAACACATGTAACCCCCACACCAGTTCCTGCCTTCTCCTTCTTGGTCCCTCCACCGTCACTTCTCAGCCCTGCCACACCTCCCCTCACCTCTCCCTGATACTGTGGCACCCACAGCCCCTGTAGCACAGCGACCTGCACGCCCCTCCTAGGCCCAGAGGACAGTCCTCCCACGCCTCCCACTGGCACTGGCCTTCGGACTGCTGCTCTCTTTTGGGCACTGATGTTGCCCCACCACTTGGCGAAAAAAGAGACTTCGGCCCACAGGAAGCGCCGCCGGGGGTCTTCCTGCAGCTTGGACACCATGCTGTGGAGGATGTGCTGGGTCTGCTCCGCGTAGTATTTGTCAAAGGTCTTGATCCAGCCTGGGGGCCGACACAGGGGCTCCTTGAGGAGGCTACATCTTCAACTGTCCCTCTTTCCCCTTGCTACCAGAAAGCCCACTTTATACCCCAGCTCTAGGAGTCCACTGGCCCCCACCTGGGTCATTGTGAGAGTGGGGTACCACGAACACCTGCAGGTCTTCGGCATCCCAGTCGTGTGGGCCATAGGAGATGTCAAAGCCTTGCTTCCATACCCCGCCATCCACGTTGTCAAAAGGCAGCTCCTCCGACACAGTCAGCATCTGCTGGGTAGGAGAGCAGCTCAGTGTCCATCCGTGGCCACCATGGGTCCCTGCCAGCTCTGACTCTCACCTGCAGCTCCGGTTTCTGTCCCCGTCCCCCCAAAGCAAACTGGCAGTCTTGTGGGGAGATGGAGAAAAAGCTGGGCCGGGGTTCCGGTGGCACCACCCACGAGCCGTTGACAGTGTAGTAGGGCAGCAGGGCGGGCGGGCCCTCGGCGTTGGCGGTCAGCTCCAGCACGGACTCCTTGATGTGGCTGATGATCTCATGGTTCTCTTCCAACAGCTGCTCCAGCTGCTCAATGCGGTTCTGCAGCACGGAGATTTGGCTCTGCCACAAAACCAGAAAGCAATTACACACAGCTCTTAACGGCTCAGGGAGGGTCTCTGCCTGGGGCCCTGCCCTCCCCAATGGAAGGCAGAACCATGAGCTTATGAGGCCAGATGGCTCTGGTCAGATAAAGGAAGAGGTACGAGTCACTATGGAGGCTGCAGTCCACTTGGGCTGGGAGTAGCATCACTCTCTAGCTCCAGGGAGGCAAAGATTTCATCTTGCACGCCTGTTCTCCAGTCGGTGTTGCCTGTCGGGGAGCACTGTGCTGACAAGGACTGTATGTGGGCTCGGGGGAATGAATGGCACAATCCATCTGCAGTGTCTTCCAGGAACTCAGGAAACAGAATGGCAGTCTATCATGTCATTTTTCCTTCCACCTTCCTTTCTGTCATCATTGTTTTTAGCTTTGGGTTTCTAGAAAAGCTGCCTATTGGCAAGGAATGTTCTTGTCCTGGGCTGACGGGACTCTCCAGCTGGGGCGCTAACCTGAGCTCAGGCAACTTTATGTGAAGACATCAGCCTGCAAGCATGACTCACCCGGGGGAAGTTCCCACCACTCTGGTGTCGGGTGGGATCATGCTGCACTCGGTCCAGCATGAGGTAGAGTGAGAAGACAGCCACGCAGAAGATAGCAGCCCCACACACCGTCACCTGCTTTTTCAGCTTCATGCTGGCCTCCACATCCACCTGGCAGGAAGGACACAATACGGAGTTCCAGCATGCAAAATGCCTTCAGTGGTCTTTCCACCAAGCATTCCAACGAGCTCCTGTGGACTGCTCCCAAGGAACACCTATTCGCCTGACTCTCAAGGAAAGCAAGCTTCTAAGCATCAAATCCTGACACTGGCTATGGATCTTGACCCCACCTGAATTTTATTCTCTTGGCGAAGACACAGAAAACACAAGTAAGTAACCCATCTGAAGCTGGTCCTCCAACGTCATGGTAGCAGCTCTGCTCTAAGGTGAAGAAGATGAATCTCTTTCCTCCCTAGGCTGATAATATAAAAAACGCAACCACATAACAAACTTCCCAGCTCTGGCTCCAGAGATCGTCACACAACTTCCTGATTATAAGCAGCTTCCCCAAAAGCTTACCTACAAGAAAGACACAGCCCAGCAAAGGAGGTAGGTATCCAGACCTGGTTTCAGAGGAACAAATTTCTATCTATTTTGATTTGAAACATATAACCAAAGCCCAAAGAGACTGACAGAAAAGCCTTTCTCTCTGCCCGCTTGGATGAGACTGGTACCCAGCAGAAACAGTGCCTGGCACAGCTCCTCTCTCATTAGGAAATACACAAACAACTTAAAAAGCAGCAGCTTGTATTCGTAACATAGAGTAAGTCTTCATCCTCCTTTTATTTCTGATTCCGCAGTGGATAACTTTCAGCCTCTGCTGACACAGCATTTAGAGGACCCCCTGGGAAGCCAGCAGTGACTGATGCTAGGGATCCCCTGGGTAGGAAGCAGATAGGAGCTCCTAGGTAGTGGGGCAACTTCGAACGACCAGTGCCGGCTGCCCTTGCCTGCGGCCCCCACTTGCCTGCTCCGCGGAGGGAGGCCGCTAGCTGCCAGTCCAGCGTGGCCCGGGGCGAGAGCGCTGTCGCCTATGCCTTGTGCCCTACTTAGCGCGATCTGATTCTGCTCAGGAGCCTCGGGCAATATTTTTAGCCCTTGGAGCCTGGTCGCAAGCCAAAGAGGGTGGAGCTGAGTAGAGACAGTAGGATCACCGGGGAAGCAGGCACCTGCACCGGCCCGCCCGACCGGCCCGCGGCCCTCCCCGACTCCACCGGTCCTGAGACCGCGACAACTGCCCGGTGCGGGAGCGCGGGCCGCCTCCGACCCCAAGGCGCCGCTTGCACTCCAGCCGCCCAAGCCCGGCCGCGGCTGGACAGCCGAACCCTCCCCCGTGTCCTCGCGGCGCGTTACCGTCTGCCGCTCGCCTCTAGCCGTTCCGGGCCCCGCCGGCCTCGCGGCGCCCCTCACATCTCCGGGGGCGACGGCCCGCGCGAGGCGGCGACGCAGGGAGGGCGGCCGTCCGCCCAGCCGTCGCCCCGGCTCCGCGCGCCGCAGCCGCGCTCCCGCGGGGTCAGGACGGCCGGCGCGCTCCGCTGCGCCCGCCCGCGCCCGTCCCCCACTCCAGCGGCTGCCAGCCGAGCAGCGGGCGGGGCGGGGACAGCCGCGCCTCCCGGGCTCCGCCCGGCTCCGGTCCGGCCCCGCACCTCCCGCGCGCTCCGCGCCGTTGGACCCCGGCCGCCGTGCGCAGCCGCAGTTCCGGCCCGGCCTCGGCGCGCTGCGAACCCGCGAGCAGGGGCGCGAGACTTTATTTGGTCTGAATCTTTAACCAGAGTGAGCACGGTATCAAGCGGTAGCGGAAACATTCCTCCCCTGCTGCACCAGTGGAACAGTTTCTCGGCCCGCCCCGTTCTGCTTTAGGTATTCTTACTTTGATGCAGCCACATTATCAGAAAAAGGGGTGCTGCCTCCTGTCGGTGCGGTGCATTAATCGCCATCCCTTTCCTGCTTGCCACCCAGCGAGCAAGACATCACACAACTGTCTTGGTGGCTCTCTCTTCACTGGGCGTCTGGGTGGTTTGTGATTTTGCAGCATAATAAACCATACTGCAGTGAACATCTCCATCAATTCCACATGAATCTTCTTTTAAAATTATTACCTCAGGACAAATTGGCAGCAGGGAGGTTACCTGGGCAAGATAAGGACTGATATGACTGATACTTGGCATTCCACCGCTCTCCAAAAGGATTGTGCGTTTCCACTGTCGATTACAAACCACTGAATGCTTAAAACGATTTTTTTTGTTTGATTGATGGTATTTTAAATGCCATGCCATTATTTTAATTCCCATTTCTTGGATCACCATCAGGAACATTTTTCTAGGTTTACTTACTAACTGGAGTGCCTGTTACTAAGGTCCTAGACCCAGGCTGGGTTCATCACCCTCTTTGTCTCTTTGTGTTTTACTCCGTGTCCCTAAGCGCATGGTGGAGGCTAACAGAGCCACAAGGATCACGGTCCAGCTGTTAGGTGGGCATGCCACACTTCCATAGACTCAGCCAGTAGCAAGGAGAGAGCAAGTCCCCATGGATCCAGATGTCTTATCACTCAGCAAAACCAAGACCAGGATGGAGTTGGCTTGTTTCCTCAGTCCTGTAGGATGACAATGAACCAAACGGACCGGAGGGCAGGATGATAGGAGGTATGGTGGAAGGTCACCCTGTGGCTAAGGAGCCAACTCCAAACTACAGCTAAGAAGTTGTATGGCATGGCTGCTCTCTATGAGGTGATGGGCCAGATGGAAAGCCCTGAACTCAACTGAAACTAGGAAGAGGGAAGAGAAATGGCCTTGTGGCAGTCTCCCACAAGGCTCCTCTTTAGGCTGCTTATAACCCCCTTGCTTCATGAGTAATCATAGTGCATTGTCAACGCTCAAGATAGACGGCTCAAGCTTTGCCCACACGGCCCATGAAGACATGCAAGGTTGTAAAGACACCATGGCGGAGCTATTCACCTACTCTCATGCCCCTGCCCATCAGTACCCCTCAGACAGAACCACTATTTTGACTTCTCTATAGTTTAATTTTGCCTGTTCTTGAACTTCATAAAATGGAATTAAAAGTATACACTCCTTCGTGACTGGCTTCTTTACTCAAAGTGTTTTTGAGATTCATCAATGTTTGTGCATGGATCAGTGGTCTTTTTTGTTGTTGTAAAGACGTTTGGATCATTTTCAGGTATTCTGGTCTTAATTTTTCGCTCTCCTTCTGGAACTTTAATTACTCATATACTGGAATCCCACGTTTCTTAGGCTCTTTTTTTTTTCCCCCCATTTTTTTCCTCTCTCTACTTCAGTTTAGATACCTTCTAGCAATCTAAAAGTTCACTAATTCTGTCTCCTGATGTATCCAATCTCTATGATTGTGACTTTATCCTTCAGTTCTATGAAATTTTATGAAGCCTATCCAATGAGTTTGTAACTGTGGAGATGGTATTTTTCAGTTCCACTTTCTCCTTTGATTCTTTTTAAGTAGATTCCAACTCTGTTGAACTTCTCCATATTTGCATCTATTTTGTCCATCTTTTCTCTCCATTTAACATGTTAATCATAGTTATTTTAAAATCCTTGTCTGCCAACTATAATATCTGGATCGTCTGTGGGTTTACTTCCATTGTTTTTCTCTTGTGCATTGACCCCATTTTTCTTTTGCATATTTAATAATTTTTGTCTGCATGTTGGATATTGGGTATAAAACATAGGTACTTCATTCAGACTATGTTCTTCCTCTCCCCAATTTCCCACCCTGAAGAAGCTAGTCACCTTGAGGAATTCAAGTGTGTCAAGTTAGGGCAGAGTTATAGTTCTGGTAAAACTCAGTCCTCCTCTGGATTGTCCCTGTCCTTTAGGAGTGGCCCTCTTGGGTTTGGGGTTGAAAACCTGGCCAGTCTGTCTCTCTGAGTCCTTCAAGTTCTGTTCTTCAGAGATTTTAGAATTAGCTCTTTAGCCTCCCAATCCACAGAGATTCAAGATCTGGATATCTCGCGAGGCGGACCACTTATTTGTTTCAGGCCCCCTCCCTCTAAACACCATGAAACTGTTGAACACGCCTTCCCAGTTGCCCACACGGCTCCAGAACTCAGCAAATGTTCCATGGGGAGAGTTAGCTTTGCATTTTGGGCTCCTCGTGAGTCCAATCCCTGTAAGCACCAAAAACTACTGGTTCATTTCTCTTTTTCCTAGTAGAGTCTCTCTGCTTGGGGCAATTTTGATCATTAGAGATGTCCAAAATCAGCAGATGTTTCAGGGAATAGCCACTCATCATTAGTTCACCTGGGAGGGATCCTTCCCTCCTTGAAATCTTAGTCCATATGGTTCTTATTTCTTCTATCACTCTCCATTCTCTTTAAAAATAATTATTTTCATCTTATTTGTGTCCTGGTGATTGTTGTGATGGGGGTGGTGGCCTGCACAGACCTACCACATCCTACCCAGAAGCAGAAGTTTGTCAGTTCTGCTTTCTACCCTTCCAACTGAGATATAATTTGACTTCTTAATATTTTCATTTGGTCATACTCTAATTTGTTTCCTCATTTTTAAAGAAGGTATAGGGCTTTTATCTCTTTGGAAACAGATGCCAACCACCTCCTAAACTTTCTTGAAGTATGGCCATTTTGCCTCAAAGTTCTTATTGCTTTGTTCTTTGGTGCTACATATCTTCCCTGTTTCTGCTTTTCAATTTGTTCATCCTTCTTATCTTTTCAACCTTACTTTTTGCTGCTATGAAAGTTTCAGATAATTTTATAGATTTCTGGGGGACTTAGGAGAGGGGGTGAGAGCTCCCTGCTCTGCTACCCCATTGCTCAGTAAGCTCGCCTGAGAGATAAACTCTCTAAGAAGCAATTTTTCTCTTCAGCCACACCAGTCTCCTTTGAGTGGGGCTCTAACTTTGTCCGACTCTCTCCTCTCTCATGAATCTCATGTAACGGTTGTACACATCCATAGTGTCAGCTGTTCTCTAACATTTGTAAATTAATGACGTTTAGGCCTCCAGTGTCAGCCTTTACTTCTGTCTGGGCTTCCAGATCTATACGTCACACCTAACATCCCCAGAGGCCCCTCAAACACAACATCTCCAAATTCACCATCCTCCTGCAGCTCTGCTCCTCTGCTTGAGATCCTATTTCAGGAATGACACCGTCATCTGGTCAGAAGCCTGTATATCATTCTGTTCTCTCTCCCTCTTCCTCGCCTCTCATATCCAACAGCTACCAAACCATGTCGGTTCTGCCCCATGAACACCGGCCGTCCTCCTTCCCCATGGCCGCAGTACAGGCCCTCCATTCCTCCTAAGACCTGCTCTCCAGAGGGGCGCACATGCCAAAGAGCACTTGACAGGCACAAGTGGTTTTATTACTTCTGCCTGGAAGAGGAGGCCTGGCAGGAACAGGGATGCACAGCAGACACGGAGCTGCGTCCCCACCCGCAGCACATATGCCAGTGGCCGGAGTCCAGGACCGTGAAGAGCCGTCCCGTGGTGTGAGCTGGAAGTGGGGAGGAGGTACAGTCTTGCCGACAGAGGCCACTGGCTTGAGAAGAGGGCCCAGCCTCACCGATGTCGCCTTCGGATGCTCTGCAGCTCCTGGTAGATGGTGCTGAAGCTGGGCCGCTGCCGGGGCTCGTAGGCCCAGCACTGCTCCATGAGCCTGAACACAGCGTCGGGACACAGCTCGGGGCAGGGCAGGCGGCCCCCTAAGAGGACAGGCACGACACCCCCCCGCGCATGAGGAGGGCATCTGAGGGCCCCTGGCAGCCTGGCGGGGGGCATCCCTGAGTAATGGGAGCTGCTTAAGCCACACTGTCCCTAAAGAGCCACTCTTCCCCATTGAGAGCCCCAAGGACGCAGAGGTCCTAATCACAGTCCCACCGTGTCCAAGCTGTATGACCTCTGTAAGCCTCAGTTTTTTTTCCTGTAAAAGGGACATATTAATCCCTACCTCGCCTGCTGTGAAGAGTAAATGAAGCAATGTATGGCCTGGCACACATCAGGGCCTCACTCAGCAGCAGCTACAGGATTATTCTTATTCTGCCCCAGGGGGAAGGTCAGGGGACCGGGAAGAAGCCAGCTGCAGCACCGGGATGAGTGCTTGGCTCTCAGGCTGCTGTCGCTCAGCAGGGTTCCCTTACCCTTTTCTATGAAGTCCCGGGTCTGCTGATTGCTGAGGTTGGGGTAGGGGGAGGCCCCCAGGCTGAAGGTCTCCCAGAGTAAGATGCCAAAGCTCCACACGTCACTCTCGGAGGAATAGCGGCCTGCAAAGAGGCAAGGCGGCATGAACGGGCTACCCACGTCCCTCAGCCAGAGTGAGGCGCACCCAGCCTCAGACTGCACCCCGGGTGGACAAGGCCCAGGTACCATAGTTAAGAGCCTCAGGTGCCGTCCACTTCACGGGGACTTGTCTGAGGCCCCCTGATGCAGCATAAACCCCGTCTTCTTCCTCCCGGGACATCCCAAAGTCACTGATCTTCAAGACATTCTTCTCTGTAACCAGGCAGTTCCGAGCAGCCAGGTCCCTGCGTGAAGTAAGAAAGGGGTTCACTCAGCCACCGGTCCAAGCGGCACCTGTCATCTCATGAGCTGGGCACTCTAGACACAGCCATGAACAAGGGCTGCTCCCTGCACGCACCTGGGTGGGAGCTATCAGGGGGCTGGCATGGGCTACACAAGGCCTGTGCCCCCTCACTCACCGGTGGATGCAACACTTGCTCTCCAGGTACTCCATGCCGGCTGCTGCGTCTCCTACCATCTGCAGCAGAGTCTTCATCCGCAGGCGGGCTCCCTCGGTCCGAAGGAAGGTCAGGAAGTCACCTCCTGGGGGCAGGTGGGGAAAGCCTTATTGAGCCTCCTGCAGGGATGCAGACCTAGCCGGACTGGGGTCCCCACCCCTGGAGATCAGCCCTCTCAGCTCACCCTGCACGAGCTCCATGACAATGTAGATGGGTTGCTTCTGGGTGCAGACGCCAATGAGACGCACGATGTTGGGGTGGCTGTACTGCTTCAGGATCCTGAAGAGTGCTGCTGTTTAGGCTCCCGCCTTGTGGGCTTGCAAATCCCCTCCCCAGGGGTCCCCAGGGAACCCGAGGGAGGGCAGGAGAAGGCAGCAGAAAAGATGAGCTTGGCCTCTGAGGCCAGCAGACCTCGAGCGGGTCACTGAGCCTTGCCCCCTCTGACCTTGGTGTGCGGGGGCAGTGCCTCATGGGGGCTGTGGGGATTACATGATGCCACACACCACGCACTGTACATCGCGTCGTGCAGAGGAACGCTTCGTATGTGCAACCACAGTGACTGTTATTTTATCACCCACCTCGCCTCCTGCAGAAATTTGGCCTTGAGGTCAGGTGGGAGCGTCTCTCGACATGATTTCACTGCCACGAGGGTGTTGTCAGCTCGCAGGCGCCCGCTGAACACTTCGCCAAAGTTCCCCTGAAATGATCTTGGGCTCCTACCCATCTTCCCTGGGCCACGGTCCTCTTCTCTCAGGGGACATCCCACCTTGTCCCCAACTGCCCCTCACTCAGTGACTCCATGCTCAGACCTGCTCATCCCAGCTCTCTAGTTTATCCCCTGGCTGGGAATCAATGCGGGTCTACATGGGACAGACAGGGAAAGTCATCTCTGACTTTCCATGTTCACAAAAAGAGGTGACATGGAAAATCCACGAGTTACTTTCACTTGGGTTGGAAAAGCATTATGATTTTTGGGAAAGTGACTTCTTTCCTAAGCAGGTAATCTGATAGCTAACATGAACAGAATCTGTGCCCGCTTGCACACAAGAGCTCCCTGGGGAGGCAGGGGCCTAGTGCGGGAAGGTGGGGGTGGGTGCTGATGGCAGGTACTTTCCTCTCAGTTTCCTGCAGAATGGTGTATGGCATGGCTGGGAGGGGAGTTGGGTACAAGCTGGAAATCAGACTGAGGCAGGGAGGCAGAAGAACTCTCTGAAGAGGGTCTCCTTGTGACATGGGTAGTGGGCTGGAAGGAAACAGTGCTGGGGAGGGAGAACGCAGGCAGCCAACTCACCCGCCCAATCTGCTCGCCCAGCACCAGGTCCTCGTGATTTAGCACCCACTTGTCCTGTGGAAGGGAGTGTTGGGAGGTCAGAAGTCAGTGAAGGGAAGGCATTCTGGGCTCTGTTGAAGGACCGAACATCCCCCACAAAGCCTACGTCTTTCATTTCTTGAAACCTCAGTTTCTTAGTCTATAAAATGGGGTTTGGACCGTATCAGGATCACACTCGATGACCTCATGGACCAGGTAGGGGCCCTGGCTGGATGAACACCAGCCTATGGAATGGGAGTAGCCTTGACATTCCACACCTAGCAAAAGGCTGAGCCCTTGGAGCGTGAGGAGTCACTGCATGTCCTGTACAAAGACCAAAGACTAGAGACTTGGAAAGCCCCTCCTGTCTGATTCTGTGCCTCGACCTGCGCTCACCAACCCTGCCATGGGCAATGTGGGCTGGCTGGGCACAGGCTTACCTTGGGCACAGCTCTGTTCAGGACAATTCCACTCTTCTTGGTGAGGGGCTGCTGGGAGCGCAGCAGGTGGTCTATGAGCAAGGGGATGCTGGGAAAGCCGTCGCCTTCTAGTCGGTACAGGTTCTGTGGGGCAGGAGGACCTGGGGTCAGTAGCCTCCACTGCTGAGGGGGCCTGAGCCCTGGGAGGGTAGAGGGAGGGCAGCAGGGAGAAAGGGCCTTCCTGAGACAAGAGGTGTAGAAACTGCAGAAAGGCAGGACTTGATGGTGCCCGACATGCCTGCTACCCCTCCTTAGGGGAGGACCCGAGCCAAAGGCTTCAGCCTGTGTCGTTGTAGGGACTGGGTGGTCTCTCTGGCCCCTGGCAGCTCTGCCAGGGAAGCATCGAAGACCAGTGACTCCTTCCTACACTCTCAAGGTCATTCCCCTGCTGACTGGGAGGGGTGGGGTGGGGTGGGCTCCGGTCCAGGCCCCACTCACATCAGCAGACTGGATGATGAAGTGCCGGGGCTGGCCATCCCACAGCACTGACAGCACATACTCCTGCTTGCCCTGGCTCTCCCGCACCAGGAAGTCCCCTGATTGCGTCAGAAGCTCAGCCACCTCTGCCCGTGGGATGGCGCCGTGGTACCACAGCTGCTCGTGAAGGGGCTTCTGCACCTCAGGCACAAGCTGCAGTGGTGGGGGAAGCTGGGCAGGGACAGGGAAGGAATAGGGGGTCACTCAGCCAGTTCATCGGAGGGGGGGTCTCTATTTCACATGCCCTTCAGTCCTTCCAAACCACCCGAGCGGTAGGTCGAGCCATCCGCAGGCCATAGACTGACCCAGGGTCACGGACAGGGTACTGACGGCAGAGCTGGGATGGGAGGCCTGGGCTGGCTGGTCCCAAACCAAGCTTTTGCCTTTTCCACCAAGCCTCAGTCCCTCGACCACTCCCATAGCAGGGAGAGCCATGGGATAGTCAAAGCTGCAAGTCCCTTCAGCGCATGCGGTAGCAGAAAAGAAGTGGGTGCAGGGGTGACAGGATCAGGGACATCTGTGCTTGGATGCCCCAATAAAAGCAGCACAGGCAGAACCTCCTCTCTAGGGCCACCCAGTGACTAACCTGAACAGCACGGTGGGAAGGGCGTAGTGGGGACATCTCTGAGACCCCTGGCCTGGCACACCCCTTGGAAAAGGGCAGAGGTGCGGTCTGGCCAGACTCCACTCACCGAGAACTTGGGGCGAAAGATCCCTGAGATGTGGCTCTTAAGAATCTCCAGGGTGGGCGTCCTTCCCCCTTCCCGCTCCGGTTCCTGGGGCCAGGGACAGACGTCAGCGAGTGGCCAGGCTTGGGGAGGGGGAGGGCGAAAATGAAGAGCGCAGCCTGGGCCGGTGGGCAGGGTGGCCGCAGTGGGCGGTGGGGCGCTCACCGAGGATGAGGTGGAGTGGCAGTCGTCCTGCAGGAGCGGCACAGGTGGGGGCTCGCCGGGGCCCAGCTGCTCCAGCTTGGCCTGCAGCAGCTCCTGCTGGGCCTGCAGCTTGGCCTGGCTGCACAGCGCCACCTGCAGCCCCTGCAGCTCCTCCCGCAACACCTGCCTCTTGCCCAGCAGGTAAACCCTGCCAGCAGGTAGATGGGAGCGGGGAAACAGAGGGCTCAGCATGCAGCCGGCAGCTAGCTATCAGTGGGGTGGGCAGGCGGGCAGGAGGCTGCTGTAGCTGGGACCCACTCACCGCTGCCGGGGGTGGATGCTCTGCTCCTCGTTCTGCAGCTCGCTCTGCAGCTGACTGACTACCTCCTGCCGGCTGAACACTGTCTTGGTGGCCACCGCCAGTTCATCTGTCACTGAGGTCAGCCTGTGCCCCCGAGGAAGGGCAGTGTTAGAGCCAGCGCCTCAGAAGCAGCCCTGCAGAGCTGAGTCAAGCCTGGCCCCCCGGCCCCAGCTCCATGTGGACAGTGTCCACCCCAGACCCCGCACCATGGCACCCACGTGTGCTGCACGCTCTCCACCGTCAGCTCGTTCAGCTGCAGCTCCCCGGGTTCCAGGGGTTCACCCTCCTCGAGCAGTGACTCGTCAAAGGTGACACAGGGTGGGACCTCAGGTGTGGACCTGCAGGGGGCATTACCGTGTCAGTGAGCAAGCCAATAGCCCGGGTGCCCAGCAGGGGCAAGGAGGGGCTTACCCATACTGTCGCAAGAAGCCATGGTACTCGGCCTCCGGCTGGATGCGGGCAGCGGCCGCAGCCATCTCCCGGTGAATGGCCACCATTTCGTCCTGCACCAGGCTGCTAACCTCCAGGTATTCTTGCAGGATCTCCTTCCTGCCCAGAGACAGGACCGCTGGTCAATGGGGCCTCAGGCTAGGCAAGGCTGAGAAGCTCAGGGGCCCTGACACTGAGTTCGGAGCCGGTCCTGGGATTGAGCACCCACCTCATCATTTACCAGCCCAATGCCCACAAGGAAATCACTGCATGTCTTCTGATCTTTACTTCCTGTTATGTGTAATGGGGGTGCTGGGAGTCACAGTGAGGGCCCGGTGAGATCCGCATGCAGAGTGTGTGGTACACACAAAGCACTGTTTAACTGTGAGCTACAGTCATGCCTACCTGGAGCCGCCGGCCCAACAGCTGGGCTCTGGGGCTCCAATATGTATAAGCCACAGATGTGCTGTGACCCCACACTTATGTCTCCGGTCCCAGCACCTCCCCAGAGCTCCAGTCTCAAGTAACAATCCACTTTCTCAAAACATCCCATTGGACATCAAACTCCACTAGTTGAAAATGAACCCCTTTTCTTATCTCCTGAACCCATTTTTCCCATAGCTAATGGACATTGAATCTTCCAGGTGCTTTGGACCAACCCCTTGGCATCATCCTTGGCTCCTCTATCTCACACCCCACTTCTGGTTCATTGGGAAATCTCAGAGGCTCCACCCTCAAAATACACCCAGAATCTGACCACTTCTCCCCTCCACTGGGTCCGAGCGGCCATGAGCTGTGATCTGCATTACTGCAGAAGCCTCCTGTCTGGTTTCCCTACCTTGTCTTTGCCCCCTGAAGTCTATTCTCAACAGAGCCAAAGTCCTCGCAATGGCCTACTGCTCCCCCTTTCTGAAACGACCCTTCTCTCAACATACCCTGGGGTTTGCTCCTGCATCTCTGAGGCTTTCTCAGACCACTCTTTATGACTGCCTCCCAATCCCCTTTTATTTTTCTCCATAGCACCTGCCACTTCTACCTTGCTTTCTATTTTACTTATTGACTTTCTTTTCTCTCTTTTCTAATACCATTGATCTTAGAAGGCAAGTATTTTTCATTTTTTCTTGCTGTTTGCCAGAGCGTAGAATGGGTGCTCAATAAATACAATAAGACCCTGCAATAAGAGGCCCTGAAATAACGTAATTCAGATATAAATCGAGTAGCTCCAATCCTTGGCCTGGGGCCCGGTCTCACGTGATTCCATGAGCACCTACTTTCACAAGACTGAATTTTTCTGGGCCTTGTCTCTGGGGCACGGAAGGAGGGTTATGGGGTGACGGCGGGGTGTGGGCTCACAGGATGCACGCCATCTCTTGGTGCAGGTCCTGTAGTGACTGGAGCAGGCCAGGCAGCATGAGCTGGTGGTGGTGCTGGTGGTGCAGCTGCGCAGCCCGCACACCAAGCACATAGCGGTTATGGTGAGCGAAGAGCTTCCACAGGCTGCGCACGTACTTGTCCTTGGCCCTGTCACGGTCCTTGTCTGCCAGGGGAGGGTGGGGGTGTGGGTGACAGTACAGAGGTCTGGGCACTCCCCACTCCCTGGACACCTGTGGACAGGTCGAGGCTGTCTCGGGACTCCCTCCCCGCAGATGAAGGAAGCCACACACCTTTGCTGGCCTCCTGGTACTTGCGCCTGGCCTGGGCGCTGTCCCGTGCCAGGGCTCGATACTGGCTCTTCAGCTTCTCAATGTCCTGGCTGTGGGTCTGGGGAGAGAGAAGAGACTGTGTGGGTTGGTAGGTCCCCAGGGCATGGGGGATTCCTGCCTGAGGTAAAACACTGGACAGGTCTTACGGTACAAGCAGGCAGCATACCCGAGTCCATCCTGCAGAAAGGGCCTGGAGACCTCCGGGGCCTGGCCTCTGCTGCTGAGGTTAGGGTCAGAGGAGCTGAGTTGAGACTGAGCCCCTGGGGGAGGCAGAGTGGACTGGGAAGGCTAGAACTGCCCTTCTTTGGCCTGGGGTGGTATCTGATGGCAGGCAAGGCTCAGCTGAAGGCGTGTGGCACTGAGCTCCACACTTAGAAGGACTCTGTGCTTGGTGTTATGCTCTGCTGATGCCATCTTGAAATTCTCAATAATGCTTTGACAAAGGCTGCACATTTCCATTCTGCACTGATTCCTGCAAATGATGTTCCCTGGTGGCAGGAACAATAAATGGTCACGACTAGAGTGCTCATCCCAGTTCCCCTGTCTGTGCATTGAGATACTTTAGGTCAGTTCCACCCCTCTCCTCTGACCCTCAGTTTCCCTATCTGTAACTGAGCTAAATAAATAGACTAAATGAGCCTTTTTCATGGGCCAGTTGGTAAACATTTTATTTAGGCTTATTGGCCAAGCAGTTTCTGTTGCAATTACTCAGCTCTACCATTGCAACTCTCTCGTAGCCAAAAGTTATATGAGAACAAAGTGGGCACAGCTGTGTCCCAGTAAAAGTACCTATGAAAACAGGCAGACCCTGCTTTTAGATAAGCTTCTGGGGAGAGGGAGTGGATCGAGACTGGCCACCAGGGGCCGCTGTTGGTGCGTGGCAAGGCAGGGTTTTGCAGTGGTGGAAGCAGGATGGTACAGGGGGCCAACTAGCATATTGAATTAGAAGGCTGAAGCACACAGATAAATAGCTCTAATCATACAGCTTCTAGACCAAGGAGCTGGGCAGGATTAAATGCAGGCAGGATGACTTCAAAGCCCCGGTCTTTAACCTCTCTGTTGGGGCCAAGTTGCTGCCCTGCTGCCGTGTGGTGTCTCTAGGACCCTGGGAGGAGCCCACCTAGGCCAAAGGCAGAAAGACCCAGCATCATTTCTCTCCAACTGCCTCTCAGGCCCAGGGCCAGCTGGTGCAGTGCGGGAGGGGAGTCACGGATCCTGCTCCCCACAGGCAGTGGCTGGACTGCTCATCCTTGTACTCTAAGCACTTTGTCCAGGCACACAGTAGGGTGACAGAAAATTCACGGAGAGGCCCTGCTGCAGGTCAGCCCAAGTGGGGAGAGATGGGAAGGAAGCTGTGGTGGAGCTGGAGCAGGCCCTGGGAGCAGGCCTGTGGTCAGCGCTTTCACTTCCCTGTGAATCGAGGGGCTCTTGTGCAAAACCAGCCCTTTGAGGCTCGAGACGTAGGTAGAAACGACCAGGCTCCTCACCCACCTTGGTGAGCTCCTGCTGCAGCTGCTGCCATTGCTCGCTGTAGGTCTTGCGTAGCTGCTGCCGCTCCCGGATCAGCAGGCTCAGCTTGCTCAGGGGCCCTGAGTTCAGGTCCTCTGCGTGCTGCCTCAGCAGTCGGCTCAGGCCCTCCGTCTGACTGGTGATCTCTGCCCAGGACTGCAGCACACGAAGGGTGAGACCGCGCGTGGAGGACAATGGCTCCCAAGCCCAACCAGGGAACTTCGGGAAAGGAAGAGGCAGGCTGATATCCCAGGGACCCACAGGAATTCCCGGGGAGAGGGCTGGGAAGGGGAGAAGAGGCCATGGAACCCCACCTGGCTGATGGGGCTGTCGGGGCCGCCCCGGCTCTGGCCCCCACTGTCTTGTAGGGACATGTGGTGCAGCAGCCCGGCATATTCCCGGTCACTCTTGACCCGCTGGGCCATCCACTTCCTCATGCCCTCCAGCAGCCGGAGCTCCGCCTCCTGCATTTGCTGAAGTGCCCCATGGCCCTGGGGGCTGCACAGCTCTGAAGAGAAGCCCATAGTGCTGTCCTGGGGACACAGGGGAGAGGCCACCGCCGGAGATGAAGTAGGACAGGGAGACTGCGGGCTGCCAGGCCAATAGAAGCTGCAGATAGACAGGAGGTGGGGGCCTGTCCTGCTGAAATGCAGCCACAGGTACAAAACGCCGGCTTGGCCTGGGACTGGCTCTCCCTGTTTCTTGTGTCCCAGGCCAAGGCCTGGCGCCAGGGGACCCCTTCTCAGTCCTGGAACAGGAACCACCCAGAGCCTCCCTCCCTGGGCCCTTCCACCCAGCACCCACTGCAGGGGTGTGTGTGCCCAGGGTCCTTGGCAGGGCCAAGCCTGCCCCAGCCGGCCCCAGCCTGTGCCCTCCTTCTGGGGCCACCCCTGCCCCACCGGGTGTGGCGTCTGCCTGCCTGGATCCAGCCCGCTGCCCCTGCTCCCTGCCCACCACCAACCACCTCCTAGGCCTCAGGAGAGTTACCGCTCAGGCAGCTGATCCGGGGGCCACCGAAGACCGACTCAGGCCCAGCCAACCCAGCCAACGGGCCAGTTCCTGATTCGATGCTTCCTCCTCCTGAGGTTTCAGTTGGCCCAGGCCCCGGGGCGGGCCGCAGAGGGGAAGGGGCGGGCAGGAGCCTCGGATGCCTGCCGGCCCCCCTGTCCAGCCCGCCAGCCAGGGCCACGGAAACGGAAGGGAGGAGGGGCCGGGGAAGAATGGCCTCAAGAAGGGCAGCACTCCCCAGGGCCTTGGACAGGGACAAGGGGGAAGTGGCCCCAGGGTGCAGCGGTGGGAGCTCATGCAGGGTGAGGCTGCACGCAGGCATGCTGAGCCTCCCAGCCTGGGGTGCTGAGGCAGGTGGGCAGTCCCAGCATCAGCCAGGTAGGCCCAGAAGAGTAAGGGAGAGCCTAGTTCAGGTCCTCTCTACTCCATGGATTCCCCAAGAAGAGCTAAGGCACCAGTATCCATTTGAATGAAATTTCCAAGTAAATCTACCTGGAAAAGGCCTGCTTCTCAGACACAGGTCCTGGTGGACCAGTCACCACTCCCCTACCCCAGGCAGGGGCTTCCTTTCCCAAAGGAAACCTGAGGGGTGGGTTGGGGAGTAGAGAGGTAAGGCGTTTACACAGCTGGGACTCACAGTCTTCCCAGCAAGAACACCCTGGCCTTTCTGGCCCCACTGTAGTCCTCCAAGGGAGACCTTGAACAGTAGGGACACAGGCTGTTACTCTCCACTCTGCTGGAGACTAGTCCTGTAGGGGTGGATGTGCTCAGCTTGTCCCAACCCCTGGCGCTTGTCTCCAGCTGCTATCTCCTTCTATACCCCACAGCTCCCTGAAGGAGAACTGGAATCCCTCAGCAGACACACTCCAAAATCCTGAGTTGGACTCATCTTGAGGCAAGCAGGACATCAAAGTGGGCATCTAATCCTAGCTCCCCATCCCCCCCATCCTGGTACTTAGTCCCATACTCCTGGGAAGAACAGTATCACCATACTGGAGACCAGGCCTGGTTTGCATAGTCTGCACGTTTAATCACTTTAAAACCTCTAACATCATCTCGTGTCCATTAAATAGAACCAACAATGCTGGGCCTGTTTAAATTACAAGAAAAAAAAAATCACTGTGCACCAACCCAGTATCTTACAAAACCAGCTGGGCTGGCCACAAGGAGGGGGGGGGTGGTGAGATGGGGGCACCCCTGGGCAGGTGGCTGGGTGCCAGGAGGGGCTAGGACAGAGAAAGAAAAGGGGGCTCCCAAACAGAAGGGGGTTGATTGTCCTAATGGGAGGGGTGCAAAAGGCACGTCAGAAGAGGGGAACTTGGGGGCAGTGCTTTTCCACCAGGGCACAGTGTTGGAGGGGGCATGGTGCCACCGCCTGCCCACCCCTGGCACTTGGAGAACCAGTGACCCATAAGCCCTTGGCACGACGAGCCGCATCAGAAGCACAGACAACTGCCCACCCTTCCCACCACGATCCCCCTTTCTTAGGGCCTGCCTGGCTGGCCTCTTCAGAACTTGGGGTTCAGCTACTCTCACTCCCCAACAATATACTGCAGCCTCCCACACTTCAGGGCCAGGGCAGCTGCGGGAACAGCAGAGTGAACAGTGGGTATGTGAAGGTGGGCGGTCCAGCTGCTACCCCCATTAAAAATACAAAAAAAAAAAAAAAAAAAAAAAATCAGCGTCTAAAGTGAAATAATCACAAAGTGAAAATATATCCTCAAACAGCCCCTGAGATCCCCACAGGGGAAAGCAGCATCGGGTGGGAGGTGGGAGAGGCCGGCTGGGCCACCGTCCCTCCCCACCACCCACCCAGGGGCTCCGGGACTGTGAGTGCCAACAGCCCAGGCAGCCCCGGGCTCAGAAAACAGGGACGTGGGCCCCGGCTGGAGGGGAGGGTGGTTAGGATGCCAAAATGGGGCTCACCCAGGCCAGCCTCGCTCAGCGGGAAGCCAGCTGTGGTGAGCAAAGGGACACACACGTGCACACACGCGCACCCTTGAAGCACCTGCCTTGCCTTGGTCCCTTCCTTCCATCGCCGCTTCTGCCTGAGGCTCACCAGAGGTGGGGGACGGGTTCAGGTACGCACAAGCCCTTGGAGAGGTGGCCTCTTCCTTCGCATATTCCCTAGGCCAGCCTCCCTGCTGCCTGGATGGGGACCATTATTGCTTTAAAGGGACAGGGAAGGGGCCAGAGCGCAGCTGGGCCAGGAATCCCGAAAGAAGGGCTGCCCATCTCTCCACTCCGCAAGAACTCTGGCTGGAGCCTGACAACCTTGGAAAGCTGCCCTGAAGGTTTCACTCCTTTCTCCACATAGAAGGGGTGCTGGGTATGGGGTGCAGCCCTCCGGTCCCCCATCTGGTCCTGGGACGCCCCCTCTCAGGCAGCCAGGAGGCCCAAGGGTAGGGTGGGAAGCTGTCTCTGCCCCTCTTGCCTCCCAACTGGGGTCCAAACCCAGTCCCAAGATAAAAAAATACTTTGGTGAATTAAAAAGTGCCCAAGGAGGGGATGGGCTCGAAGGGGGCAGTGGCAGGTGCTCGTCAGAGGACGCTCTGGTCTCTGATAAAGGCAGTCCTCTCGCGCCGGCCCTCGTCCTCCTCTGAGTCAGACGGGCACTCCTGCCAGGCCTCAGGGGGCAGCCCCTTGTAGGAGATGAGGCCGCGGTCCATGGTGTACACCTTTACCCCCCGGAAGCTGAAGCCTGAACGCAGCTGTAGGACCAGGAAGACAATGACGAAGACCAGGGCGATGAAGGCGCAGCTGAGGCCGGCCACCACCTCAGGCAGGTGTGAGGGCAGCAGCCCCGCCCGCAGCCGCGGCTCTGCCTCCACCTCTGGGGGTGGCCGGGGAGGCGGGGGCTGCTGCTGCGGTGACTCTCGGCTGCTCTGGGTTTGCCGAGAACACGTCTGCTCCACAGGGTCCAGGGAGGCGTGGCTGGGGCAACTGAGGCAGTCTGTGGGGGCCGGCCCCCGGCATGTGGCACACGAGGTGTGGCAGCGGGTACACACGCTGGCGCGGATGGTCTCCACGTCATTCTCGGTGTTGTAGTGTGTAGCAAGGACTTGGGCAGCAAAACCTGGTGGGCAATGCTGGACACAACTCTTCTGGTGCAGGGAGAAGCCTTCCTCACACACTGCCAGCATGAGAGGAGGCGGGTGTCAGCTTAGCTGCCCACGGCCACGTGGCCATGTGGGCCCCAGGACCAGGGCAGCCCAAGCAGTCACCATAGTTCCCAGGAGCTTCCACCCCAAACTGTGCCATCCCAAGGGCCCCCGTGTCCCTTCACCCTTTTTCCTCCTAGAGCTAGGCTTCAAGATAGGCACCCTCTGTCCCCCAGCCTCAGGCCCCAACCCCCAGCAGCACCCACTACTGACCCACACAGGCCTGGCTGGATGTGAGGGTCTTGCAGCCGCTGCTCTCAGGAGGTGTGGGCAGCCCCTCAGGGGCTGTGCCATATAGCACGAGGGTGAATTTGGTCAGCGTCCCTATTCCAGGAGGGGAAGGAGGCCAGAGTGAGCAGGAACTGGGACCCGGCATCCACACCCCCCAGCTCTCGGGTGCCCCACATACCATAGTTGTTGGCCTCACTGGTGTTTTCAATCTCTAGGACCCATTCACCAGAGGGGTCCTCGTCCCAGGAATGGGTCGTCATGAAAGCCCAGTCATTAAACCCGTCTGCAGAGTAGTCGTGTGGCCTGGGGAAGCAGGGTGCATACAGCTATCCGAAGCCTCTGGGGGACGCCATCCAGGGAATACCAAGCCCACCACGTGGACCACATACTCTCACCCCAGTGCAGCACCCACCCCACCACCGGGTTGGAAATGCCTCTTGGCTCTGATTGCCAGTAGGCCAGTTGTTCTCAACCAGAAGATTCTAGAAATGTGCAAGGGCACTGCACACAGGAAGGCACACAAATGTGGCATTTGATGGGTGGAATCAGAGATTCCTGCAAAATGGGATAGTCCCATAGGACAAGCCACCCCTCCTACAACGCCAACATCCCCACTGAGAGTATTTGGTGACCATCAGGGCTGTATGAGTGAATGAATGAATGAATGAATGCACGTGGGCATAAGGGAGAAAACAGCCTGGGCAGGGGACAGAGCAAGCACCTGGCAGCCAGCAAGGTGGAGCGGGTGCCCATGGGGCTAACCAGGTGGATGGCCAGGTCACCACGGCGATTGTAGGACAAGGTGAGGCGGGCCTGAGCATGTTCCAGCCGTGTGATGTGGCCAGGCTCCCCCAGGCAGGCAGTCACAGTCTTCCGCACCTCCAGCCGCTTCCCGATGTCCCTGTGCAGAGAGCTCAGTGATGGTCCATCGGTCTGGCTCAGAGGGACCCATGAGCACCTCCTGCAACCCTTAGGTCCCACCCACCCGCTCCCAGCCAGGGTTCGACCCTCACTTGGGCTCAGTGAGGATGTCAATGAGGCATTTCCGCTGGGGGGCCACCGTCGTCCAGTTCTGGGCCAGAGCCACCATGGCACCTGCGTCCAACAACCCGTAGCCATATGAATGGCTCACTGTGGAGTAGGGAAGGCAGGGTCAGCTGGGAGGCACAGAGCGCCCCCCCCACCGACCCCGAAACCAGGCCACTGGGCCACCCTGTCCTCACCTTTCCGGCCCACACCATTAGTGGCCCAATCGTTAGCGTTGAGGTGTGCTGGCTTTGAGGTCTGTACCACCAGGTGCTGCATGTCCCGCCAGGTGAGATTCTTACTGCAAAGAAAAGAGGGAGAGGCTGGGTTTAGTCTCTTTGGAGGTAAGCTGGAGACCAAGGGCTGCCCTGCAGAGGGTGCGAGTAGGGACAGGGTTGCCCCTCAGCCCCGGACACTTACTTGGCCTCCAGGGTGAGAGCAATGATGCCAGCTGCCAGCGGGGCAGAGGCCGAGGTGCCGGTGTGTGACTCCGTACACTTCTGCCGCAAATCAGTGGTCACCTGCCAGGAGAACAATGGTGTTGGGTCTCTGGTGAGTGGAAGGGACCAGAGAGGCGACCTGCCTGTCCTCCCTGTACCTACAGACACTAAGCACCACGGATGGTGTGGTGAGCCAGGGCCAAGACACCTGGGTCCCAGCTGCTGCCCTGCTGTGGACAGGACAGTGGTAGGTTCTTTCTGAGCCTCAGTTTCCCTAGGAAAAAGGAGATTGAACTAGAAGTTGAAGATCATTTAGAGCAACAACTGTTTTTAGGGAGAGTCTACACTTCTCAGAGGCTTCACAGATGGCTCTGCGACCCCCAAGAATCTGAGAGAGCTCCCCAGTTCCCACTCCATGATGCCAAAGCCCCTATCACCCAGCCACATGCGGGTGGGAGGCAGATGGGGTTGGATGGAGCCAGCAAGCAGCCCTATTTCCCCAGCCCCCGCCCTGGCCCCCACTCAGAGCGAGACTCACGATCTGCTTCTCATTCTGGTTGCCGCTGCTGTAGGTCGTGGCCAGCGTGGACGAGCAGGCCTCGCTGTACCAGGGCACGTTGCCGAACTGTGTGGCACTGCTGATGGACAGTGTGTAGATGCTGTTGGTGTAGCCGTCGCAGTTGCAGCTGTCATGATCCCGGCCCCCGTTCCCCGAGGCCCAGACAAAGATGGAGCCCAGCCCCCCGCGGCCCTGTGGACAGAGTGGGCTGCGGTCACTCGAGAACAGGACTTGGGGGAGGCCTTGCGGGAAGAGACAATGCTGGAGACTGGAAAGGGTGGGGCTTTGTTCTCAGGGACTCTATCCACCCCCTAGTTCTTCACGAGGCCCACGTAGATCAGACACACATGCAAATGTCTGTCTGTGTGCGAAGAAAGACCTGGACCACCACCCGACTGCTCAGAGTGGTGATTCCAGGGAGTGAAATTAAGGGTGATTTTCATTTACTTTTCTTTTTTTCTATCCTAGTCCCTTAACTTTCCAATAAACATATTTTCTGTAAAGTTTAAATTCAACACAAGAACAGGAACAGAAAAACACAAGGAAGGAAGCTATGGAAAATAGAGTGCCGCCTTGCCCCCAGAGACTGGGCCTGGATGCCCACCTCACCTGGCTGACTCCCCTGAAGAAGGCCTCTTCGGCGAGGCGGGCTGGCCCGTCCACAGTCTTGCCATCATCCTCGGGGCCCCAGCTGGCGCTGTAGATGTGGATGTGGTTGGGGTTCAGGCCCAGCGAGCGTGCTTCCACCGCGTCTGTCACCTCACCGTCTAGCATGCGCACCCCTGGCCGTGGAGTCGGGTGGGGAAAGGGATGCTGCGTGGGTCCAGCTGCCAGAGGCACCCCATGGAGCACACCCAGCCCTGCACCCAGACGATGGGCAGGGGAGGGGAGAAGCTGGTGTTGGGAAACCCTGAGCCCCTAACTCCCTGGCCTGCCTCTGCTTCTCAAAGACGAGACCCGGGGAGGGGAAAACAGCCCTGCCTTCAACCACACATTCTGGACCAGAACAGGACTCTGGGTTCCCAGAGGAGTGTGGTGAGCAAGGCCTGCCATGTAAGGACACAGTGTGGGTGGTGAGGATGTAAGGAAACTCCTGCGAAGAAACACCCGCCCCACAGCACAGGGCGACCAGCACTGGTGATTCAGCTCTCGGAGTTGCTAAGAATCTTCTAAGGAACAGTCATGTGGTCAAAAGGATCCACAGTGGGAGAGTGGCAGGCACTGGCCAGATGGGAAGTGGGCGGAGAAAAACCCCACCCGAAGGGCCCTCCCAAAGACAGGGTGGCCAAGACCCACACCCACCTCCGATGCGGGCGTTGTAGGCCACACCCACGCCACAGACACCGTTGTTGGCCACCGCGGCCACCTCACCCGCACATCGTGTGCCATGCCTGCCAGGGCCAAGAACACAGCATTAACGGTGAACAGAGCCTGGCAGGTACAGCCTCAGGAGTAGGCTCAGCAAACCATTCCGCCTGTGACCTCTATCCCACGCGTGAGCAGGGTCCCCTCCCACACAGCCTGTGGCTATCTCTGCTCTGACCGAGCCCTCCCTTAGAGCCCCAGCTGGATCAGGACTGCAGGAAAGACGTCAGCCTCTCAGGCAGAGCATGTCTGAACCGGGCCTCAGCCCTTCCTACTCGGTGGAAGAGGAGGGAGGCAGAGACCGACCTGTTGTCATTCATCTGTGTGTAACGAGGCTGCGGGTCAGGGTCCTGGTCGTTGACATCAAAGCTGGCCCCAGGATCCTGGAAAGGATGCGGCTGTTGTCAGGAGCAGCCTGCCCATGCTGGCAGAACAGGACACCCTAGACACCCTCACCAGGAATCGCTGCCTGCCCCCAATCTGCTCACATAATTGCCTGCCAAGTCCGGGTGGTTCTTCTCAATGCCGTCGTCCAGGATGGAGACCACGATACCACGCCCCGTGTAGCCCTGAGCCCAGGCCTCCTTCACGTTCAGGTCCCGCTGGGTGATGCCAGACTGCGAAGACACCCCCTCCGTCACCTTGGCACTTATGACATGTGTGAGGCTAGGGTACCCTGAAGAATCCCTTCACCACCCCAAAACCTCACTATCTGCCCCTGCTCTTAAAATGCCACTACTGGTTGTCTGGGCTCCGTGGAAGTGCAAAGGACTCTGGGAGGGTACCCTTGGCCCCAGACTTAGCAGGAGGGGCAGGGGAGACCGCTCAGCAGACAAAAAGAGGAAGAACGAGAGCAGGCCTCAAAGTCAGCCTCACCTACCCACGGGACCCTCAGTGGACAGATGGGTGCAGCTAGGGAGGAGGACCCAGGAACCAAGGATGTAACATACCAGGTACCACTGCTGAGGAAACTTGGGGTCTGTGGGCTCCTGGTACACATCCCGTTTGGTCCGTCGCTTTGCCACCTGCTGCTCCAGCCACTTTACCTGTGAGGGGATGGGGGAGAGATGGTGTGGGCGGAGAAGGGGGAGGAAGACAGCGGCACTCCTGAAAGCAGAGAGAGAAGGGTGGCAGCAGGGGGAGCTGGGGTTGCACTCACTTCAGGCTCCCTCTGCAGCCGGCTATGCCACGGGTGGTGAGGCGACAGGGACCGCTTTGTCACAGCTCGATGCCAGAAGTGGTAATAGTCGCCGAAGATCTGCAACAGAGCAGGAAGACTGAGCTGGGCTTGCCATCTGTCAGTCCCTGGGGAAGTGGGGGACGGGGGTGGACAACAGGCTACAAGGGGAGGTATGCAACGGCAGAGGGTGGTGGGGCATCTGCTCCCTGCCCAGGACCCAGCAAGAAGGGGCAGAGGACCAAAGGGGGACTCTTTATCCCTGGGGTACGTTGGTCCTCTGAGCAACCTATGCTAGAAGCCCAAAGACAGGGCGAGCCACTGCTGCCATGCCCCTGGCCACCCAGAACATGCCCTTGAATAGAGAAGCCCCACAGTTCCTGCTCCCAGTGCCAGAGCACCTGCCCTCACCAGCCCATGGCCCGAAACGTCTAGAACACCCACCTGGCCCTGGTTGAGGAAGCCATGCTTGCGTGCCACACGGTCAGCCACAGCCGGGCCCCCAGGGATGTGCACAGCCCAGGTGTTGGTGAAGACCTTCTGGCCATGGGCATCAGCCACCAGCAGGACCAAAGGTCCCGCTGCTGCTACCACCCATAGCAACCAGGGCCTCAGCTCCATGGGGGGACAGGTGGCCGGTGTCCCGGAGCCCTCCTCTCCTTGGCCTGGTCACGGGGCCTCGGCTCCCACGCACCAACTCACAGCCTGTGGCCCGGGGCTGACTGGCGGGGGCATGGGGCCGAGACTGGCAGGGCTGTGGCAGGAGGACGAGGGCTGCCGGGCTCTGAGAGGTGCAAGGGAGGAAAAGGGGGAGAGTTAGTCCCTCCCAGCCACGAGCTAAAGCTGCCGTCCCATTCCATGGCTGGATCCAGGCCTGAAAGGGGTTCTGGGGGAGGGGAGTGAAAACCCAGCACCCCCAAGGTCAGCCTGAGATGGACTCCCGCTCCGCCACACGCAGCTCCCAAGCCTCTCTCCTCGCAAGAGTATGGAAGTGGGATGAACAATATCAAGGCTTGAGTCACTCGAAATCAGAAACAACTGAATAAATGGCAGCCAGAATGAAAGTAAAAAAGATGGGTTACAAAGCAGTATGTACGCGATTCCATTTTGTTTTTTAAAAAAGTGTTTGCATATGGATATTTATATATAACCACAAAACAAAATCTGGAAGGACACAGCTATACGTTAACAGTGGTTCTTTCAAGATGATGAGAACTACAATTAATACTTTCCTCTTTATGTCATTGTATGTTTTCCAAATTACCTAGATCTTTTTTTAGAAAGGGATAAAACACTGACGTTTTGAAGTTTCTTAATGGGAGGCATCCACACAGCTCACTGGGTTTTTCCAGTTCAGCAAACCAGCCCCAGCCCCAGAGGGTTATTTGCAGACACACAGGCCCTGGGAAGAAGGAGTGGGTGACCCTAGGTGGGATGGGGACTTTGTGGGCCAAGCACAGGGGATCACAGTGGCTTCCCTTCCATGGCCCAGACGCTCAGCCATCATCAAAGTCAGGGGCCCAGACTCTTTTTAACTATTTCCTGGGTAACGGTGGGGCTGCCCAGCCCTGTCCCTCCTGGGCCTGGGCCTGGAGGCTCCCCAGCAGCCCCTTTGCTCTCTCCACGCCCACCAGCCTTGCGTAATCCGAGCCGGGCAGCCAGGGCAAACACTGGCTGCTGAGCCAGGAGCGCCAAGGTGAGGCTGAATCAATAGTCCATGTGTTGTTTTTCCTCCTTCAGCAAACAGACAGCGGGACCTCTCGGTCCAGGGCCACATAACTGTCCCCACAAATGGCCTCGGACTAGCCAGAGGCCAAGCCCCTGGGGTGGAGAGAAGCTGGGAGTGGTCCCAGCAGGGCTGCTGGAGGTACCCAGTCTCAGTGCCAGCGCCTGCCTACAGGACCCAGGATGCCCTCACCACTCCCGCGGCCCAACTCAAAGGAATCCACTCTGCCAGGAGGCAAAATGAACCTCCTAGCTCACACAGGACCCTGGAAGCTGGGCAGACAGGCTCCCCACTGGGAACCCCTCGCTTCTCTGGGGGCTGCCCTTAGTCACAACCAGTCTCCCCAGCTGTACTTCTGCTCCTGCAGTCCCACCAGGCAGGCTGGGGGAGACTCAACACACAATTCCTGGAGTATTTTCAGTTTACACCAAAATAACCTGACAGCTGATGGCAGGAGGCATCCACAGTACAGCTCCTCCTCACCCTGGGAGGCAGAGTCCACAGGGCTCCCAGGCCGACCTGGAAGCCACAGCCCCAGGGTGCCTTGGGCAGCCAAGTTCCAGAAAGCCTGTCTGAGCAACGGGCCGGGCAGCCAGACATCGGCTCAAGGGGGTTAAGAGACCCCAAGCCCCTCATTTAACAGAGAATATGGGGCCCTGGGGGCACAGGCGGATGGGAACGAGGTCTCTTCTGCTTCTTGCCACACTAGCTGCCTCTTAGCTCTAAGACATCATGCAAAGCCACCCTCTGACCACAGTGCTCTGAGCCCTATTGGAGCCCCCAAAGCAAGGCTGGGTTCATCAGGGTCTAGTCCAGGTTCTGGCCGACTGTGAATGCAGGGGGAGCTGCTTGGCGTTAAATGTGATTAACCAACTATTTAATTACCTCGTAAGCACCCGGAAAGAAAGCAGGCTTCAGGCACAACCAGACAATCCCCAAGCAAGGGCGTGCTCCCCTCTGCCCAGCGTCCCTAGCCAAGGGAGCGGGGTAGGGCTCTCACGGAGCCCTGACGCCACAGACAGACCTGCCTCAGCATCCTGGAAGGAGCTGGGAACCCTCTTTCCCAAAAGGGCAGGCACTGAGAACAATGAATGAAGGGGCTCCTCCCCACCCCCAACCCAGACTCTGACTCACCCTCGGAGTCCCAGTTCTTGCTGTATTTCTAGCTCCCCACGATGCCGTCTCACATGGGACTCGGCTCCGGGCTGTGGCCAGAGAGAGCTGTGGGTGCTCCTCCTGGCTGTGTAGTCTCTCAGGCAAAGCCCTTTCCCCAGCCCCAGGAACCCCACGATACAGCCAGCAGCTCAGAGGCACCCACAATGAACCTACCCCCAGGTCCGAGCTGTTTCCCAGGCACCGGGGGGTCTGGGCAGACAAGGCTGCCTGGGAAATCCGATCCCTCTCTCCTCCGGGCAAAAAGACACGAAGCCACGTCCTGTTCCAAAGGCTCCCTTGAAATTCTGACTTCCAGTCCCTGCTCTACTCACATTTGCTACGTGACCTTAGATAAGTCATTTCCTCTATGAGCCTCAGTTTCCTTGGTGGTAAAAACTGCTAGACCAGAGGTTTTCAAACTTTTTTTTAAGCCACAGAATCCTTTTCAAAAAACAAAAAACCCATTAAATGCCGTGTGGAGGCCCAACATAGTAAATAATATAGTAAATAGTAACACTGGGGCCACTGTGGGTGAGACGGTCAGGCTCGACTACTCTCCGACTACTCTGCTGTGTTCACACCTGGCCAGCAGCTGCCCAGCCCTCGCTAGGCCACATCAGCGAATTCCTCTCGCACTGTCCAAGCCGGAGAATTTCCACAGCCTCTAACGAGGGTCTGCACCCCAGGGTAAAGGAGCAGGCGACGGCAGGAGAGCAGCTAAGTGAGCGCTGTCAGACCCGTCCGGCAGGCAGGCCGCCCCGGGGTCCCGCCGCCCCACGGGGGCAGCAGGGGCCTCGGCCAGGCCTCCTTGGAAAGCAGCCCCAGAACCTACCTGAGCCGGCCTCCCGGCGCCGCGGGTCGCGCACCTGAGTCCCTGGCCGCCCAGGTGAGCAGGCGGGGGCGAGGCCCGGGAGGGGAATAACCCCCCGCCCCGCGAGCGGCGGCTCCTCCCTCCCCAGGAGCTGAGGGGGCGAGGCGGCGGCCCCGGAGGACGGCGGGGAGGCGGGAGCGCCGGCGCCTCTGGAATTCTCGCCCCATCCCGCCCCCGGCGGGGCCCCGCGGCGCTTCCTGAGGTCAGCGGGCTCGCCCGGGCCACAGCGGAAAAGTACCGGCGCGGGCAGAGCCGGGGCCGAGGCGGGCGCGCGCTCAGGTGGGCTGCGGGGCGCCCTGCCCGTTCCCCGCGGCTCCACCCTCGGGGCCGGCCCGGGAGTCAGTTCCGACAGCCGGGCCCAGGGGCCCTGGCGCCCCCGCCTCCGATCCTCGCCGGCGGGGCGCCCGGGCCGCGGAGCCCGCTCCTCCGGCGGAGGGCCCAGGCCGGCGGCTGCCCTGGGCCTGGCCCCCGCTCCCCGGGCCCCGCGCCCCCGCCGCTTACCCCGGGGAGCCCGGGCGGGGAAACTTTTCCAGGCGAGCGCCGCGGCGGCTCGGGCGCCCCTCGGCCGAGCAGAGAGCCCGGCGGCGGGGCCTGGGCTCGGCGCGCTCCCCGCGCCCGGCAGCGGCGTCACCGCGCGGAGGCGGGCGGCGCGGCGGCGCGGCCTCGGCCCGGCCGGCGACCAGGGCAGGGCTCGGCCTGGGCTCGGGCTCCGGCGCGGGCGGGGGCAGCGGCCGGGCCGCGGCGGCGCGGCTTGTTTACTCAAGCCGCTGTCAGCGGCTGCGGCGGCCCGGGCTCCTCCTCCTCCGCCGCCGCCGCCGCGCCCCTCCCCCGCGCGGCGCCACCTCCGCGCTGCCGGCCGCCGCCGTCCCGCCGCCCATGCTGCCCGGCCCGCGCTCGGAGCGGGAGCGCCGGGCCCGGGCGGCGGCCCTCCGGCCCTCCGGGGCGCCCGCCGCCTCCGGCTCCCGGCAGCGGCGGGTGGGAAGCCGGCGCGGGGAGAACCCGCGGCCTGGTTAGGAAGGGCTCGAGGAGTCGCTCCGGCCCGGTCTCGGCTGGCCCTCTCCCCCGCGCTTCACGTGGGCATGACCGGGTAAGTGCTCTGGGTGACAGACCTGGGGCACCTCACCTGCGGTGCGACTCCTGAGCGGCGGCGCAGACCCCAGGACCTACTGTTGGAGGAGCCACGACCTTATTTGCGTCTATATATAGACAGGTGAATAAACCGGAGAAGCCCATCGCCTTTCAGCTTTTTTTTCATGCCAACCGCCTGCCAGGCACCGGGCCAATCACTTTACATTATCTCCTCCTTCTGTACATCATTTAATCCACGTAATCCTTTCAAGGTTATTAACCCCATTTTACAGATAAGGAAACTGAGGCACGCAAACTTTAAATAATTTGCCCAAGGTCTCCAACTAGCAGGCCTCAGAGCCTGGAAGCCGTGTGGGGCCTTGGCAGATCCTGGACGCTAGTGCTTGCAATATAGTAGCCAGCCCACTCTGCTGGCTCCCTGGGTCCCTGCCCTAGAAAACGTCTGTGCTACTTGGCGAGGCCACCGCTGCTTGAGCTGACAAAGAAAAGAGGGGAAGTGTGGCCAAGAACTCCCCAGGCTAGGTTGTTTCAAGGTCACAGGGCAATCTCTGCCCATCCCTTCCTGTTCAGAGATAACCTGGAAGCACACTATTATCCTGTGGTCTCAACTCAGGTCTGGGGACAGTGACAAAAAATGACCACCACCCAGTACTTACTAGGAGCCACGTGCTGTTCTGAGCTCTTCCTCACCACAAGCCCCATGAGGTGGGTATAGATACATTTTCCTTAGGGCACCTTTTATGTATCACTGCTTACATATTACACATGACCACACGGAGGCCAGAGAGATTAAGTGATATTAAGGACTCACTGTGACAAACCAACCAACAAACCTGGTCTCAAATCCCTGTGCCACTATTTTATATTACGCCACCTTAGACAAATTATTAACTCTCTGAGCCTCAATTTACCCCTCTGTAAAATGGAGATGATATTCAACTAATAGGATAAGATACCCACTTGGCCACCCTTACAAATGCTGCAAATACCAGAAACTCAAGAGAAGAGTGCAGGGTCCAGAAAACCGAGCTGGGAGATCAGTCTGGTTGCCCAGCTCTGGGAGTGGAAACTTCCCCTAAGAAGGACCTAAGACAGTAGAGACCACCCCGGGGTAACCCCATCAGCACCAGCCACTACTGGAAGAACAATGCTTCTGTAGTCAGACTGAGCGAAGCAGGAAGTGAGTCACAGTTCTTCCTCAGTCTGTGAGCAAGAGAACCCCATTGAGGGGAAACTGGGACAGGGCTGGCCCCACCTAGCCTCGGAGTCTTCCAGTGCCCTTCCCACAGGCCCTCTGACCTAGAAGAAAGGTCAACCCAGACAGAAAGCAATACTGGCTGCCTCTGGGTGCCCCACCCATCCTGGAGGCTGGGCCCAGGGGAGCAGTGGGTCTGAGGAGGAGGAAGAGGAAGGGCTAGTTCTATCTCACACGGCTGCCACCCCCTCCCTCCCCTTCTCAGAGGCACTGGAGGTTCCCAGTTTCTCCCCCCAGCATGGCCTTCCAGTCTTGTGTTTGTCATAAGGCACAATCATTGAAACTGTTGCTCAGAGGTGCATCACAGGGGAGGGGAGAGGAGAGGATTGAGCAAGTGAGCACCTGTCTTTGCTTGGCTCAAAGCTTCACCTTCGTCCCTCTCTATTTTAGAGTTTCACATGCAATTGTATTTTACTACAATTCTGTCACTAAAAAAGAATTTGGAAGCCACTCTCCTTGAGACCCCTCTGGAAAGAACGGCCCTCTGGAGAGAGTCCCAGCTGGCCTCATCTGGTGACTGCTACTCAACTCCTTCCTTAATGTCACCGGAACAAGTCCTATGAGCAGGTATTCTCTTTGTCTTTCCCAAGGGTTTATCTGAGGCCTTAAGGCCAGAGGGAGCTAAAATGGCCCAGGTCCCCTGACTTGGAGACTTAAGAACCCAAAGGCCTCTGGATGACAGTTTATTCTACACACCAGTCAATAGGATAAGGAGTACCATGTGACAGAAGCCTGGCAAAAGGACGGAGAAAGACCTGTGAGGAGAGGCAGGGCCTGATGTACCCTGAGGGAAGAAGGGATTGTGATGGGGACCCCACCTTCCCAGCAGGAGTCCAGGAGGAAGGGTCCAGCAGCAGGACCTTTTAATCCTTGGAGTTGGAGCTAATCTGGGAGGCTCCTGACAGCAACCCTAGTCCTACAGTCAAATCCACCCATCACCCTCGCTTGAGGCGCTCTCAGTGTCTCGCTGAAGAGCTCTCCTGGGTCCACTCCTCTGAAAACCTCTTCCCCACTCTCTGGCACCTCAGACCAAGCCCTCGGCATAGCACCCGCACCTGGTTTTCATCAAAATGTCTACACCGCATCCATACATGCATAGAAGGGCAAACGATGAAATTGCATTGGTGTTTTCTCTGAAAGGGTGGGATTTGTGAGCTTTTTGTCTTTCGTTTTTTTTTTGCAGGTAAATGCATTGTCAGGAATGTCTGCAATAACTTTTGTAATAATTAAACCTGAAAGTCATGCAAAATTGAATAAAGCATGCCCATACTTTACCATCTAGTTCCAGCACACATGGGGTCCATCCCGAACACTGCAGTCAGGCTTCTCTATCCCCAAACAGTGCAGGGCCCTTCCAGTTCTGGCTAAACCACTCTGGGAAAACCTTTTATATGACAGGCGAACAGGGTGTCTGTGGGTGGGGGGAGGAGCTAGAAGAGATTTGCTGGTGATATATCTGGTCCTGCCGGGACAAGATCCCAGCATGGCCAGCCCTCATTTTCCCAGTTACTGGGGTGAGTCTGTACTTACCTTTTACCAGCCGACTCTGCTGAATCCTAAGCTCACCGGTCGGTTTATGGCTCCCTCCTGCTGGCTCTATGACTTCTGCCTCATCTTCGATGCCAAGCCAGGGCTACCCACAGCTGGGCACCTAATAGGTGCACTGGGTACAATCTAGTTTGACATTCATTGAGCACCTGCTGAGTGCTGGGACCTAGTGCCTCGAGCTGAGTCCTTAGAGCTGGTCCTCAGGAAGCCAGTGACCACATCTGGCAGAGCTGAAAGAAGGTATCCGAGACCTCCAGGCTCTTCCTGGATCTGTGTCCTACCGTGTCGCCTTGCAGCTCCAACAAATCTCTGCCCTTTCTTCTCTTGATCCAGAAAAGTAAAACAGTCAATTATCATGACTTCATGTTGTTTTGCAACCAGCTCTGTCATCTGGAACGGGTTTCTCGACCTCGCCACATTGGCATCTTGGGCTGCATCTTTCTTCATGGGGACTGTAATGTGCATTGTAGCATGTTTAGCAACATCCCTGGTCTTAGAACACTAGGTATCAGTAGCACCCCCACCCCCATTATGCCAACCAAAAATGTCCCCAGACATTGTCAGATGTCTCCTGGGGGCCAAATCGTCCCTGCTGAGAACCACTGATCCAGAGTGCGGAACAGGTGCGGGGGGCGGGTAGTGCGCAGTGAGCGAGGCAGCGGGAGTTGTCTGTTGGGAACTATGCACTTTTATTATAAAAGCAGCAGCTGGCAGCGAAGGAGAAGCTCCCAAACCCCAAAGCACCGGGCATGGCGACGCAACAATGAGCCATTTAGTGTTCGGGGCAAACAGTCTTATGTCTCTCCATGACATCTGAGGATGTGGCTTTCAGTAATGCTCATGATCATGCTGAATCAAGGAGAGGAACAATCATGTTGATCACACTCTGCTTACAAGGGTGGGGAAGTGGGTGAGACAGCTTCGCATTAAATGTGTTCAGAAGGCAGATCGGTGGTTGCTGGAGAAGGGGAGCAAAGGGGAGGAAGGAACCTTTTGGGAGTGATGGATATGTTCATTATCTACATTGTGGTGATGATTTCACGGGTGTATGCGAACGTCAAAACAGATCAAGTTGTACACTTTACATGCAGTTTATAGTGTGTCAATTATACCTCAAAAAACTGTTTTTAAAATGTATTTGTTTAAAGTTTTAGTGCTTAAAAGGCATTATTTTAAAAATTTACTCACCTGAGGTAGCCCATTTCTTGACGCTGCCAGATAAAGGTGGTGGTGGTGGGGTCATGGTAGTACTTAAAAATGAAACAGAAAAAAAAAAAAAAAAAAAAAAAACAGAGAAAATGATCATGGGCCCCAAGGCTGATCTGAGAAAGGAGGGAAAAGGGTGCCGGAATGTGCCGCCCAGGCCTCTCTCTGTGACGCCCAGGAGTCTGCCCACTGGCTGGCCTAGGGAAAGCATCTGAGAGTTTTTCCGTTGGATGATGCTATCACACCAACGTGTCTAGAATGGTATTATCAGGGGCTTGGGAAAATAAAATAACAAATGGAGTGCTGGCTGCCAGGAAAGAAACAAATGGTTCTAGAAATTAAAGGCTCCTTCACTACCTTTAATCCCTAAAACAAACATTGCTGGGGAAAAAGTCAGTTAATACCTGGAAGAAGGCGGGTGCCATCCCTCAGTGGGGCATGGCACACCTGGGGAGCAGGCTGCAGTGTACCACCTGCACATTACAGGCACCAGCACAGCTCGTGGCCAAGGAGGTATACTTAGCAAAGAGGGGTGCCAGAGATGCCAGATAAGAGAGCTGTGGGTGGCAAACAATAAGAGGCCTCTCGCTGACAGTTCCAGGGCTTTTTAGCTGAAGGAGAACTCCATGGAAGTTCCCAGGAGCCCCTGAGCAGAGACCTTGTGATGGGGATGTCACTTGTGACAATAACAACCTCTGTGGAGGGTTGATTGTACACCAAGCATTTCATTCGTCCATTCTTCAGACATTGAGCACCTGCTGGGTGCAGGGCCTTCTCCAGGGCTCCAGTTGTGGTGAGGGAGGCAGACAGCGAGTTAATAACCCTGTTTATATGAGAAGTTCAGATTATTTTAAGTACTCGGGAAAAAATAACAAGGAGGGTGATGTAGCAGTACCTGGGGGAGGAAGAAGGCTACTGTCTCTGGGGTAGTCAGGGAAGGCCTCTCAGAGGAGGTGATATTTGAGCTGAGGCTCAAGAAAGAGGTAAAAGTGAAGGTCTAAGGCGTGAAGAGAGAAGGTGTCCCAGGCACAGGAAACCAGGAGGACAAAGGCTTGGCCCTTTGTGGGTCGTGCACTGGGAGAGCATACACTTCTCAGAGTGCGGTGGGAGAGGGCAAGGGTATAGAGAGATGAGATGAGGTGAGAGTAGGCAAGGTCGAAATCATGGAGCACGTGGCAGGCCGGTCAGGATGGTGACCTGAATTCTCAGAGCAGTGGACAGTTTTTGGAGTTTTACTAACTTACCCCTTTAAAGGCCCCTCTGACTACCGTGGGGAAGGAGACATGCAGGGATAAGAGTGGGAGCCCCCCCAACAGCCCTATGCAGAAGGCACCATTAATGACCCTCCCATGTCACACATTCGGTGGTGGACAGGCTTGAGAAAGTCTAGTGACTTTCATAACCCAGTAAGCGGGTTTGTGGGGTCCTGAGCAGACCTGGGAAGGACAGGGTGGCACCCATCGCCCTGGAAAGCCAGAGCCTTCACAGGCAGAGGGCTGGCCAGCCAGGCCTGGGGTCCCACTGCTCAACTGCTTGGTTGGGCTCCGGGGCTTCTCCCTAAACCACACCTATGTGGGCATCTTTAGCAGGAAACTTGACAAGGGATTCTTTTAGTTAACAGCTGAAACTCACAGAGTGCTCATTCACTCATTCAATCTCAGGGGCTGTGCTAAGTATTTTATACGCTGATGGCCTCATTTATGGCTGACAGCCCTGAGGCAGGCACTATTATCAATTTAACAGATTAAGAAACTGAGGCCTAGAGAGCTTGCAGGCAGTTAGGAAGAAGATCCAGGATTTGAACCTGGGGAGTGAGAATGGAAAGCTTTCTGCCTCTAGGAGAGAGAGAACATTGGCTGAACAGAGTGGCCAGTTCCCTCAAGCACTGCAAGGTGGGTGGCTCTGTTCTGATTCACATTTGATATTTTCGTGGACAAGGCTGTTCACCTGCACCCTCCCTGTTGTCCTCGTAGGTATTTCTATAACATGTGTGCCACTGAATGGATGACCTGCCTTTCCCCCACACAAAGCTTGCGGGCTATGGTCCCACATGCAGGTTACCAGCCCATCCCTGGGCTCAGATCCGGCTCTGAACCGTGTTTGAATGTCCCCTGGGCAAACTGCTTAACCTCCTGGGGCCTCAGTTTCCTTATCTGTAAAATGGGGTACAAGCTACCCATTTACAGGTGATACCTGTAAAGGGCTCAGCACAGCACCTGGCCTGCGAGGATGGCCTCTGTGATCAAGTTACTTCCTCTTTCCTTCAGAGACAGGAATGCTCCTCTGGCCAACTGGCCGTGGAGGCTTTTCTAACTCTTCCACATTGGCCTAAATCCAGGCTTTCATGGATAAAAATCTCTGCCCTCACTGCAGCTCTTCCTTTGGTGCTTTTAGATTATTTTGTTCCTAGGCAGGACAGCTGCCAGCCTTCCTGCATTGCTGTCTGTGCTCAGAGCAGCCTTTGGTGTGGCCTGGTCCCTGGGTGGCCCACGAGGTGCCTCGTACCCATTTTGTAAGCTGTCTGTTCCTCTGACCTCTTGTCTGAGGTCAGAGGTCAGAGGTCAGCCGACAGTCCTCTGTGGCAGGGTTCCCCAACTTGTTCACTTCGTGACTTGCAAAATGTGTGGGTAGCTGGCTGGGGTAAATGGACCAGGCTGGTGGAGGCTAGCAGGGCCCTGGTGGCAGCAGCCGCCCCATGCCCTGATGCCTGCGTGGGGGCCGGAGGCTCTAGAACCCATTTCAGGCACACTAGTGGGCAGTGCTTTCTAAGGGGCGCCTGGCGGTCTGGTCACAGGTGGCTACTCTGTTTCCCAGCGCTAGCCAAATCATTGTGCTTACTAAGTTCTTTTCTCATAGAGTCCTGGCAGGGCTGATCTTCCTGACCTTCTTGTTTTTAGAAGGAAGAAATACTTTCCAGATAGTATTCTAGGAAGATGCTCTTCTGGGAGGCAACAGAGCTCTTTATCCCTGACAGTGGGTCTCTAACCTGAGCTTTGTTCATTCCCTTGGTGTGAAAGAGGCTCTCACAGCCTCCCCAATGCTGAGTGAGGTAAATTATTTATCTTGTATTAGGTATACATTCCTCCTTATAGCTCTCATGCAAGCATCCATCCAAAATGATCCAAAAGTCAAAACTATACAGAAAAATACACGTAAAGCAATCTGGCTCCTACCTCTGTCCCTTCTATGCAGTCCCTCTCCACATCTGAGTACCAATTTTTATTAGATCTGCGTTATCTTCTCAGTGTTTCTTTCTGCAAAAAAAATTTAAAAAATATATATATGTGTGTGTACATACACACACACATACACACACATATATCTCTATTCTTATAGTACTTGCCTTTTTTATCAAAAAGTAGCATATTATAATGATTTTTTTTTAGCAATGCATTCTGGAGAAATTTACATAATAAATATAAACAAAAATACAAACCCAACACAATTCATTATAGTTCAATGGGAAGGATGATGTTGCTTGGCTGAAACCGAATTGCCGCTTGTGGTGATATGGGACTTACCAATGAGAGCAGGTCTCCCTTTGAGACTGACGTGCCCGTGAATGTTGCCATGTGCTGGGGGGTGACTCAGTTCTCCCACTACTTTTCTCTATTTGAATTACTGCAGTACTTCTGTTTGCACAGTGGGCTGTTACATCATTTGGCTGTCTCTTGGCTTCAACGCATCATTTACGCATTAAATCCGCCTCTGTTCTTTTCTTGTTAGCCAGCAGCAATTAAAAAGGACTGCTTGGGGCCAACAGAATCATAAACACAAATGCACACTCGGGCAGCAAAATCCTGTGTCAACAGTAGATTGTAAGGTGGTCATGCTGACAGTAATGAAGATGAAAATAATCATAATGGCCAACATTGACTGAGAACTTGCCATGCGCCGGCAACATGCTAAGTGCTGTACATGCAGGGTCCTCCGTAATCCTCCAAACAACCTTATAAAGTACCCCCCGTTTTACAGATGAGAACATTTAGTCTTAGTGGGATTAAATAATTTGCTCGAGATCACATGTCCAGGAAGTGGTACAGTCAGAATTTGAACCTGTGTCAGGCCGACCCCAGTGACCACTCGAAGGGCTGGTGGCTGGGGCAGGGACCTTAGTGTTCTCTGGCCATAATGGCTCACCATGGCTGTGCCCTGCTAGGCCGAGCTGGGCAGGATCTTTGGAGTCTGGGGCAGAAGGTGGGAAGGGGACTGTGGGGGTCACAGTCACTTGTTAGGGCCTGGACTCCCTCGGAGCCCTCTCCCCGAGTACTGGGTGAAAGCATGCCAAGCCTGGCCATGTGATCCTGCCTCCTCTCTCCCAATATCGAAGTGAATAAACACACACATGGCAAAAATACCATTTAGAAGATAATGATCTATGTTCGTGACTGTAACAATGGCACTCTGTCAGCTTCTGGCGAAGGACTGAAAGTTCCAAATGTTCTTGTACGGTCCCTGGCCGGCTGTCCTGGGCAGTGCTTACGATGAAAGCTCAGACTCTGTGGCCATCCACCTCCCTCTCCCCCTGCCCTGCCTCATATCTTCTCCCCACTCTCTCTCCGGCCTATCAGTTCCTTGTTCCCTGTCGCAGCCTCAGCCTATAGGCTCAAATCCAAGAGAGACAGGGTGGTCAGATGGGCCTGAAGCTGGAGCCCTCCGCCCAAGCTTAGCTACCATGATATAGAGCACATCTGAGCACTAGGCTTCCTGGGCAATGGCCTTATTGATAATCTGGGGAAGAAGAGGACGACATGTGGAGTCCTCTGGGAGCTAGCTGTCAGCCTCCTAAACGGCCTCCCAGGGTGGAAGCTTCCTTCCTAGGCCAGGCTGCTGGACCTGACTCACACTACGGTCTTAACAAAGGCCTGGCCCCCCCAATGTCCAGGACTCCCCCTGCTGCCAATGCTCTCCTACCTCCTGGGATGTAGCCAGAGGCCCAAGGGAGCAAAGGAGGATAAAGGCCCAGCCCACTTACATACCCCTCCTCAGATCTAGGCCTGAGAACACTAACACTCTCCCCTCACCCCTGATTAGGCCCCAGGAAGCCCGGCCCTTTCCTTCAAGCCTCTTACCCCACATAGTAATGTGGCTTCCGTTTCTCTAGATCAATATGATTGATTGTAAAAACAAGGTTACCCTGTCCCTTTGGCTCCAGGTGATGCTGTTAAAGCTCCCATCATGCAGTTCCTGGTGTGGCCTTCACTTGGCTCACCATGACCGGATTTGAGTATTCTTTTTGCCCGAGTTTACGCTTGAACTAGACTCTAAGCCTTTCCTAGTTAAAAAACTTGGCTTCTTACATTACCAAAGTCATACTTAGGTAAGCACCGTCCTCTCATCTCCCACAATCCCCACCTGGCTGATGTGGCTCCAGCTCACTGGCTTCCATGTTGTTTCTCTCTCTCCAACCACATTCCTACCTCAGGGCTTTTGCTCTGGCCAGTCTAGCAAGACTTCTCTTCCACAGCACCCACGTGCCTTAGCCTGCTCTCCTCTTCCAGGACTTTGCTAGAATGTTGCCTTCACTGACAGCAGGCTAAAATGCAAACAGCACTCCCCATCCCCCTTCCTTGCTTCATTTTTCCACTTAACACTTTTCACCATGGATACTATATTCTTGTTGGTTTGTTTGTTGCCTTTCTTTCCCTACTAGCATGTTAGCTATATGTGGGCAGGGGTTTTTGTCTGCTTTGCTCACTGCTGCATCCCCAGTGGCTACAATAGCACCTGGCACATAGTATATACTCGTAAATATTTGTTGAATGAATGATTCCATTATAGAAAACTTGAATCTACATAAAAACACGAAGAAGAAATAAAAGATGCCTAGAATTTCCAGCCCTTCCAACCGAGCTCCTTTTCTCTGGAGGAACTTAAGTGGAAGCTGAGCATCCATTTGGTGAGGGGTGTAGAAAGGATGCAGGCACTAGGTAGAAATGAGGTTTCTTCTCTCAGGAAAATTCTAGGATCCTGCAAAATACTCCTCACTGCCCCAAGTCATTCTCTACGATTTAGACAATGACCAGCACAGGGCTTTTCCCTTGGGCCTCAGTACCGGTGGTGGGGAGCCCTGTGACCCAGAAGGCTTGGGAAGCAGGGTGGAGTGGAATCGCCTGTCAGGGCCAAACAAGCCTGTCCCAGAAGGAAAGAGAGCAGACCTGCTCACGGCTCGGCAAATAGTGACAGGTGGGGTCAAGACGACCTGGACACTCACTGGCCTGGCTGATCTGAAGAAAGTCAAGGACACTCCCGCATCCTCAGATGTGTCCTCATCAACCTGCCACAGTGTCTGGAATTCCATCATTAGAGAGACTTCACTTTATGCTTTTAGAATACACTCCTCGGAGAGCCAAGCAGCTGCTACCTCAGCAACATAAACCAGGTCTAAATTTCCATGTCGGCTGAGAACGGGTCATGAGGGGGTGTAATGGGGTAATGGGGGCATTTAGAAGCAGGGGCCCTGCCGGCAAAGCAGGCAGCCTGAGAGTGCTGCTCTCCATGGCAGGAATCCTCAGAATTGAAGGCCTCAAGGCAGCAGATGTGGCCTCACAGATAAACCCCAGAGTAGGCACTGGAGCCGGTTATCTGGGACAGGAAGTGGCTCTACGAAGCACGAACCAATGCAAAATCCCCTCTCAATAGCTGAGTAATGTCTCCATGGACTCAGTCTTCACAGAAATGGGGTTATTAGGGCACCTCACCTCTGGGGAACATTTGGGGAACTCCTTGAGGGTTCACTTGGAACAGCATGCTTGGGAGATCACAGTTACGGTAAATGCACAGCACACGTACCCCACTTCCTGGTCCTGGCCCATGGCAGACATTGCTAATCCATCACCACACAGCTATGGAATCCTTCTCCCTACAGTGTTCCCGACAGTCACTGCTAATCTATCAGAATTCACACAGGGGTGGAACGTAATGGCTATTGCAGGTAGAAGAGCCAGTGCTGAGGGTGGGGCAAAAAAAATGTGTCTCCACCATCCTTGCCCTTCTGGGATCGCAGGGTTAGGATTCTTCAGATGAGGGACCAAGTTTCAGGGAGAGTGAGACCTGGTCAATGTCACACGAGGTGTTGGTAGTGGAAGGTGGGTCTGGATCTCTGGTCTTCCTACTCCTGGCCCAGAAGCTGTAGCCTGTGACTGAACAGTTGGTCCAGGACACAGAACACACGTGTTCCCATGTTCACATGCCCAGCAGAAGAAGCTGTTTTAGCCCCACATGTCAACAAGTACAGAGTGTAAAGTCCCAGGGTTGAGCTAATAAAGTTTGGACTTTCTGATCTCCGTGAGTCAGCAGGGCAGCAGTGGGCAGATGCTGGAGAGGCCCAGTGCCCAGAACATGGCTGCCGGCCCAACATATCCACGTGAGCCTTAGTCCCTGGCCTGTGTCCAGAACAAACTCCCGGTACCCTCCGACAAAGCAGCCAGGCCCAGCACAGGGGGACAAGTCTTGCTTTGGGATAGTCCCCACTCTGGGCCGGTCCTCTCATCTCTCTTGACCTCAGATGCCTGATCCATCAATGAGGAAGCTGACTTGTGGCTTAACTTTGCTGAGCCTCAGTTTCCTCATCTATTACATGTGGATAATGACACCTCCCCTGCTGAGATGCCGTAAGCATGGGATGGACTCATCCTATAAAAATGCTTGGCACACAGCAGGTGCTCAGGGAGGGCAGCTAGAATCACCTGAGGACTTTGCCAGCTCTAAGAGCCCAGCCCGTAACCCACATCCGCCAGTGGGAAACTGTCCGTCCGTCCCACGCTGGCTCCGTAGTCATCGGAACTGAAACAGCTTGGCCAGGTTTGGAGGGCGAGAAAATTGGTTTCTTCTGAATTTGGGGAAGGGCAAAAGGGAGGAGGGTGTGCCCCCTCTGAGGAGCAGCCCAGAAGTTCCCTTGGGCCAGGGATCAGGTCCAGACCTCTCCCGTCCCCAAGTCCTGAAGGTGGCAGCGGCCCTGCCAGCCACCTTGTTGGCCCACTGATGGAGCTGTGGCTTTGGTCCACACCCACCAGGGGGCTGACTCCCTGCCTGCCAGGAACTGGGCCAGGCGGACGGACGTGGTGACAAGCAACAGTGACATTTCTCCCACTTCCTTTCACCTACCCTGCTGCATCTGCTACTGAATCAGGGTCCCTGTGGGGACTGACGGAAGAGGGGGGGATGTGACATCACACAGAGGAATGTGTGTGCCAGGCAGGCTTCAAAGAGAGGAAAGAAGTTTCGAGGAAAATCAGAGCACAGACATTCTGTGCCCCACACACATCCACCTCTTGGGCCTGTGGTTGGTTCTTTGCAGAGCCTCCTCTCAGGCCTTGGCCAAGGCCTGGCTGAGCCCCTGGGTGCTCTGATTTCAGAGCACCTCATCTGTGGTCTCTTGACCTTTAGGGGACTCCAGCATTGGCTTGTGCAGCTGACCTGAGTACTGACCTAGTCTCCTCACAGCAGCCCGAGAGGTGGACATGGTGGCAGATGCCATGGGCTGGCCGACTCGATCCTCGTTCCCAGCCCTTCCTTCTTCATTGGCTCAGCTACAGAGAAAGGAAGGGCTTCACAGGATTTCAATGGGGGATGCTCTTGGCATTTGTGGGGGGACAGTTCTTCATGTAAGACTACCCCATGCATGGCCATAGCCCCTTCCCACTAAATGTCCAATCACTGTGACGACCTGAACTGTCCCTACACATCTGCAAACATCCCATAAAGCTGCAGTGCAGGCCTGGTTGGAACCACTTAGCCAAGGCTCCATTCCTCATGCTCGCTCATGGGGGGCTGGTCACATGTCTCTACTCTGAGCAATGAGATTAAGGAGGGAAGAGTCTTTAGGGCGGAGAGATTTTCGAAAAGAAGAGACAAAGATTCTCTGTCCAACCTCCCGAACCAACACTACCAACCACACACATGTGGGCTTTTCCAGATGAGAGAAACAGCTGCCATTTTGCCGTAGTCACCGAATACTGGGGTCCTCCGTTACCTGCAGCCAAGTACATTCCTAATTGCTACAGGTGGGAAAACAGAGGCACAGAGAGGTCAAGTCAATTGCCCAAGGTCTCTTCCCTGATAAGGAGTGGAGGCAGGATTCATGCCCAGACAGTCGAGGTCCAGAAGCCCCATCCTTTCCCATGGAGCTTGGCTGAGTCTGAGCGCTCGGAAACTTTCAGCCCTGTCTCCCATGTACATGTCTCAGTGCATTTTCATTCCTTTCACCAGATTTTCGAAGGCTCCACAGTACAAATAAGAAACCTCCTCCATTCATTTTTTACCTCACTCCTTTTACAGGTGATAAAAGTAAGCTCCAAGAAGGAAAATGACTTTCCACGCTGGAGATCACGCTGAGATAAGTAGGCATCGCCTGCAATTCTGGGCCCTTTCTATTGCCCCTTCCCCCTGCTCTATGGCCCCTCCTCACAAAGGCCTGGACTGGCGCAGCAGCCCTGTCGTCGGCCTTCCTGCCTCTTGTTCTCCACTCTGCACATGCCCTGAGAGGCTCCTAGTCAAGGCCTGTTGTGATCCTGTCCTGACTCATTCCAGCTCTAAATATGACTATTTTCCCATGTGTACTGTTTAAAAATGGCCACAGAAATATTTCCGGTCCCACATGGTCTTCTACAACCTTGCTGCTCTCCCACAGGAGGTGGAGTTCATTTCCCCTCTCTGTGAAACTGAACAGGCCTTTGTGGCTGCCCTGATAAACAAAATGTGTGGCCTCTACCGCCAGGTCATAAAAAGTGATGGGGCTTCCCCCCCCCCCCCTCTCTCTCTCTGTCCCCAAGCCCCCTCTGAACCTACCCACCACGTATGAGGAAGCAAAGGACACATGGCAGGGCTACACGTAGGAGTTCCAGCCAATACCCAGTTAAGACCTCCACTGATCAATCATTCTCTGTGAGGGAAGAAGCCTTCAGGATTCCAGCCTGAGCTTTCAAGTCTTCCTGCTAAGGCCCCGGATGTTGGGAGTAGACATAAATTGTTCTTTCTGGGGCCTGTCCAAATCCTTGGCCCACAGAACCTATGAACCTAATAACTTTTACTCCCTTGAATAGGAGACCACGACGAGTTTCAACTTAGGAGCTGTGAGGAGCTGCTGGATGTTTTTAAACAGGGGAGAATTGTGACCATGGTACTAGGCTAAGAAAGTTCTCAGGCCATGTGCAAAGTGGAGAACCCCAGGCAGAGTGGCTACTGCACCAGTCCAGACCTCAACGAGGAGGGGGCATTGGGCAGGGAGGAGGGGGGTGGACAATAGAAAGGAAACAGAATTATAGATAAGGCTCAGTTATCATCTCAGCTTGGGTGCCAACATGGCAAGTCATTTTCCTTCTTGGAGCTTACCTTTATAACTTATAAAATGAGACAAAAACAAACAAACAAAAAACAGACAAATGGTTGTTGTTTCTCCCACTTCTTCGTGCACAAATTATCTCTAGTGCCCAGCCTGTGTCTGTCTTCCCCAAAGTCAGCCCTTGAGGGAAGGGGGTGGTCTCTATCTTCTCAAAGGCTCTAGTCTTGCTCTGCCTCTCATGTTCTGCCTTGTATACACATCTTGCTGTATCTTATTAATAAGTCACTTATTGTGTTTAATATTCAGGACATCGCCATGCATGACTGTGATTGTATCATAATTTGATGTTTCCAGTTTCCCTCCAGGTACACTCAAACGAAAACTTCTGTAGAGTGTGTACCTGGGGGAGGAAAAGATAGGTCATGGATATGTTTGCCTTCAACCTAGCAAGATGCTACCTCATGCCCCTGCCAACTGGCCTTACCAATCTGCTCCTCCACCTGCCATGTTTAAGGCTAGGGTCCGCATATATTCATGTGGTAGCGTCACCTTTTTTTTGTTTTTGTTTTTGTTTTGTCAGTCTGGAAGGTAAGACATAATATCTCATTTTAATTTACATTTCTCTGATACTAACAAAGTAGAACCTCTTTTATCATATAATTATTGGACTTCCGGGTTTCTTTTTCTATGACGTGTTTGTTCACAAATTATGCTGAGTTTTCTGTTGGGTTGGTTGTCTTTCTTCTTGATTTTGCAGAAGTTCTTTACATATTCTGGAAACTAATCTCCTGCTGGTTGTATATTTTACAAATATCTCCTTCCAGGTTGTGGCACATTTTTTAATCATATTGACAGTATTTTTTGTTTGAAGATTTGAGCGTTAAAGTCAGTTTCAATCTTTTCAGTTAAAGCTTATGCTTTTTGCACCTAGGATACCGTTTCCTATCAAGAAGCATGAAGGGCTTTCTCAGATCCTGGTTGCATCCTACCTCTTTACATAGGTGCAGGGTACAAAGCCGGGTTCACTTTGTGAAATTTATTGAGCTGTGCACTTATGACATGCACTTTTCGTTATACATATTGTAATTAAAAGAGTGTTTATTTTAAAAAGAAATCATTCCTTACCCTGAGGCCATAAAAATATTCTCCTAGATTTTCTTCTAAACGTGTTAAAATTTTGTTATTCACACGTAAGCCTTGAATCCACCTGGAGTTGCGTGTGGAGGTAGGTGGAGATCTAATTTTACTTTTTCCATATGGATTACCACTTGTTTCAATACCATTTATATGAGTCTGTCTTTTTCTCACTGGTTGGTCACGCCTCTCTGTCAATATAGCAAGTTCTCATTACGCACAAGTTCTGCTTCTGTGCCCTTCTTCTGTTCACCTCATCTCTTTATAGTTTGATGCTAAACCCGGTCTGCTTAATTTCTTTAAAAATTTTTAATATTTGGTAGAACTCAAAGGAGGATTTGAAGACAGGAAATGCACAGTCAGAATGATGCTGTGATAAGGTCACTCTGATGAGTTGGAGATGGATTTAGATGCCAAGGCTGAAGGGTCAAGGGTCCCGTTGATGTCTGCTGCAGTGTCCAAGCCAGAGGTGAGCAGCTTGGCCTTGGTGGTGGCTGAGTAGTAGGCTGACATTGGATGTGTAGTGATGATAAAGGAGACTGGATTTGCTGATGCATCGGAAAAACGGGGATCAAAGATGACTCCTTGGTTTTGGGTCCAAGCAGCTAAGAAAATGGTGTTGCCATTTGCTGAGATGGGAAAGCCTGGGGTGAAGCTGACAGATGGGGCCTTAGAAAGTGCCAGACGACTGACTGAATGAAGAACGAGGGGCGGGTGGGGGTGAGTGGGTGGTGCCGCCCTCCCCCCAACTCCTGCAGCTCTTATTTCTGAGTCCCTAGGGAGGATTAAGCCCTCGTTTCACACTATTAGCTGTTTCAGGGCATCTGTGTCATGGCCCCCAAGCATGACTGCCCTTGCTGGAGGAGTGGCACATCTTCCTTACTTGTGTGGTGGTTCCTCCCCAGCCCCATCCCCCTGGCTCAGCACTGGGCCCCCAAAGTATTAGTGCCAGGACACTGGCTCATGGAAGGCTTGTAGTCCCACAGCAGGCCAGAGGCATCTGGGGAGGACAGAATCAGGTTCCTGGGGTGCATGTCTGGCTCTGTCACTTGCCTCCTTCCTCAGTAAAGGAAGCGGCCTGGGTGAGTCTCTGTGTCACTCTGGAGGGGGTCTGTGCTATTTGCTGGGCTAAAGCAAGTAGCTGGCTTCACCGGGGTGTGAAGGAGGCCCCCTGCCTTGGGGAAGCTTCTAGCCTTAATGGCCCTGCCTCAGGCCCAGCATTTGGACTAGATCACTGCTCTGTTTACAGCCTGCTGCTGGATCATCATACCCAGCTGTTATGAAAACACCTTTATTTACTTCATAAAACATGAAAATTGCGTTTGAGCACTGGAGCTGAGTCATTTCTTTGAGCAGCATTTTTGGTTAGGCCTGGGTGGGGCTCTGTGTGGTTCTTTGTTTACCCTGTGGACAGCCTCAGGTGGCCTGTCAGGCCCACTCAAGCCCCAGGGCACTGGCTTCCTTCATTTATTCACTGAATCAAGAACACTTTTCAGCTCCTTCTGTGTTTTGAGAATGGAGCCCTGTCACCAAGATAGCTGAAAAAGGAGAGACCGTTGGGTTCTCAAATCCTTAAATAACTGAGGGAGTATGCAGAGGGGCAAGGTGTGAGGAAGATGAAGCAGAGAAGGAAAAGGAGGATCTTGGCTGAGGTGGAGAGTGAAGCCAGGCTCTGCCTGGGTCCTGCTCTGCCCGTGCACTTGGGAACCCGAAGCACTGTCCATCCCACCTTAACCCTGGTCGGAGGTGACCTTCAGACCAGGGCCCAGCATGACTCCTGGCTGGAAGGGAAGCAGGGAGGAGGGTGGAATAGAAAAAACCAGCCTTTATGAAGAATCTACTTCATGCCAAGCCCTCAGCTAGCTTGTTCTTGGGGCCTCGTGCTTGGTCCAAGAGCCTGGGCCTCCTGCTGGCTGCAAGGCCTTGGCCCAGTGACTTGACCTCCTAAGTGTCCCATCTTCCTCTTCCTCTTCTGGCCTTACGGATGTGCAGAAGGTCAAGCAAGATGATGCAAAGACAAGCAGTCCATAAACGGTACCTCATGTTTTCATAAATAATAATGACACGGTTAACATTTATTGAGTACGCACTGTACCAGGCTCTATGCTAAGTGTTCTCCTCGCAGTAACTTTGAGGAGAGTTCTCTTTCCAGTTCCATTTTATAGACGAAAAAATCGAGTTGTGGAGACATTAAGGAACTTGTCCAAGGCCACAGGAAGATTGATGTTGGAGCCAGAATTCTGACCCAGGCAATAATAATATATGTATTATTAAGTAAATCCAGCAGGTTGGATTATGTTAATATTCCTCAGTGTGAATTCTCCACAAACTTCATCTTTGCTCCATTTAAAAAAATATGCGTCACCATCAGATAAGCATGGAAAACACTGAAACATTGCATTCTTCTTCTGAGAGATTCATAGGACACTTTGATGTATTAAAGGCTCTCATAATTGCTGTGGTTAAAAGGAAAAAAGCAAACAAGCTGTTTGTGTTTAACCAGCATTTCCAAGCTGGCTGAAACCTTCTTTCTGAGGAGACTTTATTAAGTTCAAACTTGAAACCTACGCATATTCACGAGGCACTACTGACCTTCCAATGCTGCCTCACACATCTTTGACTGTCTTTGGGGTACTCCGTGGACCACCCTGTCTTGTTCATTTGTTCTCTCATTCATTCATTCATTCATTCAACAAATATCTCGTGAGCTCAAACAGGCAAAATGAGAAGTAGAAAAGACACAACTGTTTTAAGTGATCAGAAGATGAAGGGACTGGGGGAGCCCAGTGGGTGGCACTACCCTAGTATGGAGCCAAGCAGGATTCCTGGAAGAGATGTGGGCTAAGGTAGCCAGAGGAAGGACTTTGGCGTTTAGGATTCTAGGAAAATATTTGTACATCTGCGGAAAAGCTATGCATTACCTCGACTCTGAGAGACACTCCTTACATTATCTGATTACGTTCTATGAAGGTCATTTTACAAACTCTGCACGTTGTGGGTAACTGATAGTGATTCAAAATCTTCTTGTCTATTGACTGCAGATTCTGAACTGTCCTGTGGAACACCAACTGATGTCCCCCTCCCCAGTTTTGCCTCCATTTTCACATTCATTTCAATATTCTTGATCAATAAATGTGTCTGTTCTTCCCATTGTCTTTGGAACTGGTAATAGTGCTTGCCTGGTTCCCTCACTGATTTAGGAATATCATAAACTCTTTAATGTATTCATTTTTATGTATGTATGACAGTCGTGATTTACCACTTTTTAAAGGATGACAGTGAGAGGCTCCCCAGGCAGAGGGACACGTGTGCAAAGGCCGGGAGGCCAGCTCTCAGCGCTGCCATTGAGCAACAGGTGGCCTGACGCAGATGCTTATCAGAACAGGCAACCTGGAGTCATGGGAACAGGCTGGTTTTCATCCCCCACTCTGAAGGGTGGGGATGGCTTAAGCAAAATGAAAGCATACTGGTCAACTGCCAGGCATTGACGTGCACGTGCAACCAGGGGTCACGTAACTCGGTGTTACCTGAGTTGCTGTTTGCAGGGGAGCTAAATGTACTTCTGCAGTGGAATCCATCGAATCTCTGACGCTGCCAGTGAAGTGGCCATTCCTCGCCACGTTTGCTGAGCTCACTCTGTGCACAAACGCAGGCAAAACTCACTAACAGCAGAAGTGACTGGAACACGTGAAGCTTTGTGTCTGAAAGCAGAGAGATTCCACAAATGCTTGTTAGAGTAGTCAGTCCCAGGTATAAGGGCCCTTAAATGAATTAGCTAAAAATTCCTGAAAAGGAGGCAAAAACCCAGTCTCCATCTAGGAATGCTGCGTGATATATGCAATATTTGAGGGAAACCGGCTGGGGTACCTTCGGCCTTGCCCGGGGTAGCCGCAAGCTCTGGGGCGGCGGGGGGAGGGGTGGAATCCCGTCATTCCTCTTTCTCCTCCCTGGCAGCTCCAGCTGGAGTACTAACGGTGGAGACCCCTTTCTTGTCATCCCCCGGGCTGGGCCCTGCTTGGGGGCCCCTCAGCCAGGCAGGCACTGCTGAGTCCCCAGCTCACCACCAGTGTGGCACTGCTGGGCATGCAAGTGCACAGCACTGGGCATGTGACGTGCCAGGCTCTGTGCTGGGTGCCAGGGAGGCAGCAGTGACCTGGATTCACTCTGCTGTCATGGAGCCATGGTTAAGGAGATACTACCATGTGGAGGGGCCAGGGTTGGGGTGGGTGCCCAAGGTGCTATGGGCACAGAGGAGCTCCGCATCACTGGAGGGCACCGTGTAGGCAGCTGAGAGGCCAGAGCTGGTGAAGGAGAAGTAAACAGCCATCCTGTCTCAGCACCTGTTCAGACTGGATACTAAGCTCACGTAGACTCTGGAGGGCCTTTCCAGGATAACAGGGAGGGTGCAGAGGGGCTAGGGCAAAAGCTGGACCCATTTCCCTGAGACTGGGTGGTCAGTGAGCCCTTCTTCATGACCTCTCACGCAGGAAGTGGGGGGGTCTTGTTGGTCAGCTTCTTCCCTGGCAGGAAGCCCAATACGAACCCTTCAGCTCCCCAAGCTCTGCTTCCTCTTTTGATTTGCATAACAATCTGCAGATCTGGTGCACACCTTCTGTACCCAGGGCTGGAGCCCAGCACCGCCCTCTGGCCAAAGAAACCCAACCAACCACAGTTCTGGAAAGAAGAAAGCCTCTGGGTGGTTCCTGGGAGGTCTTCCTCTTGGGCACCAGCTAGCTCTGATGTGAGTCTGAGTCAGTCCCAGGTGAGAGGCCCTCCTGGCGTGAGGCCCAGCACCCCGTCCTGTTTGTAGGACCTGTTGGAGCCCAGCCCCAGGAGAATTTATCCTACACACACACACATGCAAAGGGATGTAGGACAAGGGTAGAGTCATCAGGCTGCTTGTCTCAGCAAAAGACTAGAACTAATTTGCCTGTCCGACAGTGGGTACAGGGTGGGGGAGAGGGGTGGTTTTGGGCTTTGAGTGTTCATGCGAAAGGGGGCGACTCCTGAGCTTCTATGTGGGCACTTTGCCTATCCCATGCCCCTGGAGGCTGCTACAAATGCCTTGGTAGGAGGAGACTCTTGTCCTTCAGACCCCTGCCAGCATCCTCACTCAGTGCCCCCTGCTTTGCATTGCTTCATTCTTGGCCTGGCACTGGGGCTGGGGCGGAAGAGGGCCAAGTGGGCCTGCTGATCCCAGCTGTGTGGCCTTGAGCGACCGGTTCACCGCTCTTGGTCTGTTTCCTCATCTGTGAAATGAGGACAACTGACCTCCCTCATAGGTGAGATGAGAATCTAGTACATGGTGTCCAATAAAAGTGACTGTGACTTAAGTTTTGCCCAGTGAGAAGGGCACGGGGTGCAGACCAGAGGCAGCGCCAGGCTGGAGAGGTGCCCCAGGAGGAACAGTGGCTCAGTCACCTGCTCCACGTGCCTGCTGGAGGGCACGGAGCCGCAGCTCCCCAGGCCGCCCCCACAGCAGACGATGCGCCTCTGAGGGGAAGAGTTCATGCCACCATTTCCTGAGGAAGGAGGAGGTACATCAGGAGACAAAGCAGTGACAACTCTGGCCACCCCCGCCTGCCCTGAGGTTCACCCAGCACTACTGGAGGTGGGGGTGACCTCAGGTCACCCACTCGTGTTGGAGACTTGCCCTAAGCTGTGTTTGCTCAGTGAGCTTGTTACGTAAATAGAGTATGATTTGGGGGGAACTTCTGGTGGACACTGTGTGGGACAATGTTTCCTGAGGCTCTGCAGGGAGTGGGGGGCTGAGCTGAAGATGAAACCAAGGGTCCTTATGACTTTAATTAAGTTTAGCTTTAAATCCTAGCTCTAGAAATCATCTTTCTCCCTCTCTTCCCCCTTCCCCCAGAGACCCAGCCTTTCTCCAGTTTGCAGAAGACAGTAGCCCAGACCTGGCTAATCGTCACAAGGTCTGGACCTCTGGCAGGCTGAAGATAACAAATGGACCTAAGTTTTGTTTCAGTTCCTGACACCTAAGGTAGAATGACAGAGAGATGCTGGAAAAGACCTCAGAACTGTCCTCAAGACCTGAAGAAATGATTCATTACCCTTACCTCACTGCTGACCAATTAGCTCCCAGCACGACCCCGATTCCCCTACCCCATGGCATCCTGTGATTTTTGTCCTATAGAATCTGTAACCTACATGCCACTGGGGAGTTTGGGCTTCTGATCATTAGCTTCTTGTTCTCCTGGGTGTTGCCAGTCATAAAAAAAAAAACAGCCAGTCTTTCTCTACTGCAATTCTTGGTGTTCAGTGTTTGGCCCTGCCAGCACCAGGTGGATGAACTCTTTCTGTCTGAACTCAGAGATGGAGGCTGAGAAGAGAGTTCCCGCTGGGCCTGGAGGCCGGGGCCCCAGCCCACACAGAACCCTCAATGGCTTCTGACACTGCCTGATTCCAGAGTGAGCCTCCATCCTCCCAGGAAAGTTAGACATTTTTTTTCCACTTAAACTTACCACTTTTCTTCACTGACTTGATGATTTCCCCCTTCACCCCTCATTCTTTAAGCTCATATCTCATTGTAATTCTTTTAATAAACCTTAAAATAAAAATACAATTATCTTCTTTATTCCTTTTAAGGAAGGACCCATGAGGAAAACTTTATCATGTTCGGATTTTACAGAGGAAGAAACAGTCAGCGAGGATAAGGGACCAAGGCTGAGGCTGCCCTGCTGGTAAGAGGCCAAGGCCCAGTCTCACCCACGTGCCTTCCTGCCTCCCAGATGATGGCCCGTGGGGGTCTCAGTGGCAGGGGCCTGACCCGCAGGGTCGGGAGGTATGTTAGGGCGGGCTTCCAGAGGAGGAGCCTGGGGACCTGGGGTCGGGGAAGGAGGGTAGGAAAGACATTCTGATGGAGGAAAAAGCATGTGCAAAGACCCGGTGGTGAGGGAAAGGGGAGTTTAGGCAGTGTGGCTACAACGAGGGTACAAATGGAGAGGGGGAGGAGTCAGGGCTCTGCTCAAAAGGTGTGAGTGAGATGAGGGTAATGGACTAAGATGGGACTTGGGAATCCCCAAGTCTGCAGGGAGCAGAGCCTTGGCCAGACATATCCCAGATACTTATCAAAGCTGGGCTGGGCCCCCAGATGCCTGGGTCCAGTGCCAGCTAGAATGGGCATATAGATGCCCATTCACAAAACAGGAACCTCCAGCAAGAGGGGCTCAGGAGACAAGCTCAATGGATCTTTCAGCTGAGAGGGACTGAATTCCCTCTTCGGCTCTTCCCAAGATTCAGGTGCCCAGATGGGACCTGCAGAACCTTTGGATACTCACACTGTCTTCCAGAAAACTTTATTTACACTAAAATATCAATGACTCATACAACTTAAAATGCAGTGGTTCTCAACTCTGACTGTTCAGAAGTTCAGAAGAATCATCTGAGGGGTGTGTATGTGTGAAGGTAATGACCATTGTTTTTATAAAAATGGTACATGCTCATTCTCAAACAACAAAACGAGCAATACAGAAAAGTACAAAGAAGAAAGAACCCCCCACCCCCACCCTATTAGAATGCTGCTTCCTGAGGGCCGGGTTTTTATTTGTCCTGTTCTCTACTCTCTTCCCCACAGGTAGACCTTCCTGGCAGAGTGGATGCATAATACAGCCCACCATCCAGCATTAATTAACAACTGGTGAATGTCATCTACACACAGAGAACTATGGAGAGAGGTATAGGTAGAGAGAAAGGTAAGTAGGTCCAAATAGTTTTAAAAGATGGGATCGTACCGCATCGCTATATTTTAAACTGAAAATATTAAAACTTTTCTTGAGTATAATAGGAAAAAAACCTGGAAAATTGCTGAATTTTAGATAAATTTTTACTTTCCACAAGAGAGATTAGTTCATAATGAATTTCTCTAACGTTAAGAAAAAAGATTACAAAACTCATTGAGATTAGAGTCTTGGGGAAGAATAATTGGTTCACCTGGGGCAAGCTTGATCATTTCTTCGGATGAAAATGTTGACCACTTCCTTACATATCTTCCTTCCCTACCCCTCCAGCTCCTGATTTTGATTCTATTATGTTCACTTCATCAAGGTTTATAACACTTCTATTCTGTTCTGCAACCATAATTCTCCTAGTAGTTTATCTTAGTCCTGTATTTAAATAGATTCCATTGCATTTTTTTCCATTGCATTTTTAAAGCACATTTTGTCCCTGAGTTTTGTATTTGAAGTCATCTCTTGTTCTCATCAGAAAAAATTAGAAAGACTTTAAAATGCACCCCCCCTCCAAAAAAAAGACTATGGAGTGTCCTGTATTTAGGGACCCATGCTTTCCATGGCAGTTTTCAGTCTTTGAGCAAATCTAAGTTGTAGAAAAACTCAGAGCAAAGCAAATTATTCTCATTCATAGAAATGTAAATGAATTCTGTCCAGCAGCATGCAACTGATGGTTGCTCTGCAGCTATTGATCAGCTTTGCACTTATGTGCTCATGTTAGTATTCCTCACCCGCCTATGTATGTGTGCGTTGTTCCAATTTTCCTTTGAACGCTACATGTTCTCTAATTATTTAACTAGTTAAATAAAAATTTTGACATGTATTCACTTTATATGAGTCATAACTATACCTCTAAAAACCTTGACTCTTTTTTAAAGGTTAGCTAATTTCACTGCTGAGTAATTTTTTTTTTTTTTCCAACCCTTTCCATGTTGTTTATAAATTGGAACAACATCTCTGGGTATAATAGCCTTGGTTTCCCCTTGTTGGTGGTGACTGAGTGTCTCCTCCCGGTGCCTGGAGAGTTGTCTTCTTTATCTTCAAGATGAGTAACTCAGCCTGATTCAGTCTGTTTCTGATGCTGATCATTCTTTTGTGCCCTCTCAACCCGTACACTTGGTTCTTCCTTCGTTTCAGGGAGAATTTCTCTAACCATTCTTTTGCTTTAGCTGTTGGATAATCTACTTCAGGGACTCCAGTCCCTCACATGTTGGAAGATTTGGGTTCCATGATGATTGTCTTCTAATTGTTTGAATGTATTTGTCTTTTCTGTCTGAATTTATTGTGATTACTTCAAGTTTCTCTCTATTAATTTGCTTTTCAGGTGTGTGCACTACATTGTAACAGTTTTTAGATGTGTAATGGTCCTGTTTTGTCCTTAATGTATGTCTTTCCTTCAGTAAGCTCTCTTTCCATTTCCTGTAGTGATTTTTTTAATTGTCTCTTCCTTGTGCTCTTTTTAATATCCGATTCATATCCTCCTTAACTTTTCTCTATCCTGAAGCCATTAGTTTCAAGGAAGCTGCCTTTGCTCCCTTTCAACTTGTGCCCTCATGTGATTTCCTTCCCCTTCCTGGGTGGCCTTGCACATCCTTTCCATCTTGCTCAGTTAATTTAGCAACTCCTGCAGACATTCTACTCATTCTAATATGGGAACCAGGCTGCCTTCCCCTCGTATATATGGGAAGGAGGGGATAAGAGAGTCACCCCATCGAGGCCACCCTTGCTGAGGGCTACAGGTCTTCTCTTTCCTGCTTTCTGTGAAATGCCCTGCACCCCAGACCCCACTGCCCAGCCCAGAGTGTGTCCTAGTCCCACATCCAGTGCAGCCATGACCACTCAGGCTGCCCGGGCCCAGCTGCTCTGAGGCAGACACTAAACATATCACCCACATTTACGGGCTTCTTGCTCTTCACAGCAACCCTGAGAGGAAGACAGCCCAGTGGCCCCTACCATCCCACAGAATCTCATTTCTCAGGTGAGGAAGCGAAGCTAAGAAAAGCTAAGAGCTCATGTGGTTGATAAGCCAAAGGTCTGGACTCACCCATTCTGTGGTGCCTTTGGCCATTTTTGCAGAAGCTGCACCATGGGCTTCGCCTGCCATTTGCTTGGTCTGTGATGGGACAGGTCTGCTGACTGTTCCATGAGGCTTATCTCCCTGGCAAGATTGCAGGCAGTTTGTTATTATGACTAATTATCATACTTTTGCCTGAGGCTTTAACATTTCCTAATTTGCACGCACCATTTCATTCCGTTGAGTCCCCTCCTCACTCTGGAGAAGGCCTGGCTCTCTTGGAAGAAGATGCAGAGCTGAGCCACTCCCATCTTTGTCCCAGCATTTCATTTCAGAGTAACTTGGTGTGTCTGGGAGCGGATGCACTGCCCGGGGAGCCTGCTGAAAGTCATGGCCGCTGTCCCAGAAATCTGAAGACAAACATCAGTACATATGATTTAGGGTTTTATACACACTCTCATGTCTACCCTTCAATCTTCCAGGGGTTCCTAGAATCTGCATGGAGACCTGCTATGTTGTGGGGTGCTATCTGCCAGTCTCCAGAACCCCAGAATCTAGATGCTTATGATGGCTGGATAGCTGGGTGTGGCCATGCCTGAAAGAGGCTTTGGGTTTTTTTTGTTTGTTTTTTGAGAAATTTTATAAAAAGGATTAATTTGAGAATGGCTGAACCCACTGAGTGGGAACTATCTCCAGTCCAGTTTATTCATCAGTCACAAATAGATGCAACAAACAACAAATATAGAGAGAGTGGGTCTATGCTATAACAACAGCTCACATACAAGTTAGTGTCGGACACCGTGCTACGTGCTGATCATGCATCCATCATCTTGTTAAATCCTCATAACTATCAATTCCGTAGGGTGATGCTATTATGAGCTGAGGGGCAAAAAAGTTAACTTAACTTACTCAAGGTCATGTAGTAAATTGACCCAACTGGCCTCTGACCTCAAGGACTCTGACTCCTAGCCATGGTCTTCCTGCCTATGAACTGGTGAAACTCACAGTTGGAGGAGGCTGGTCCCATTCTGTTCTGAGACTTTGTTCCCAACTCAGCAGCTGGGTCTGTTGGGTCCAGGTAGAGAGCAGGCTCTAAGTAAACATGGAAACAGCATTTTTCTGGAAAGCCTCTGTAACACACTGGGGCTTCAGGCCCCCTCTCTAGGAGTCCCCAACAGACCGCATTATGAAGTGGCATTTGCCTGGTCTGGCAGGGAGACAGAACTCTGCTCTCAGGTAAATTTTTTTGGGGGGTAATGTGACCCCATTTGACACTGCAGGCTGGCAAGGCCTGGGAAATGTCAGCTTACACTTGTTTCCACTGTTTTTAAGGAGGTTTCTTTGCCTTCAGTTCACTCAGCTAAGTGCCTGCTGGGAATGTTTCTGCTTCTGTTTCGCTGTGGCCGAGATGTATTTTGGTGCTGGAAGCAGCTTTAGAGCCTTGGCTTCCTTGTGACACAAGACCCTTTTCTGCAAACGACTCCCACGAAGCAAGGCTGTTCCACTCCCACATTCTTAAACACCCTTCGGACGGTTCCTTCGACTGCAGATTGAGGTAGCTTAGCCATCATGGGAAACCAAAGCTGAAAGAGAAAGGAGAGCACCTTACCCGAGGCCCAAAGCTAGAATTCCCAGAAGATGAGGCGCACATTTACCCAGAGGGCTGAGACCTGGTGCCCTCTCCTCTGTCAAGGCCAGTTGTTCTCAAAATATGGGGCCAGGTAGTGGGCAGCAGCAGCACCACCAGAGAGCCTGTTAGAAATGCAGACCGTTGGGCTCCTCGCCCCAGACCTGTTGACTCCCAAGCTGTGTTTTACAGGCCCCCCTGTCAGCTGAAGCTGTTGAAAACCACTGTCTGGGGCCTCCGCCCTCTCGGCTGGGATCTGAAGCTCTGTAGAGGCAGGAATGACTAAAGTTTGAATTCCAACCCCAGCATGTATCTTGGTCCTCCCCCAAAGCCTTCCTACATGGGAGTGGACTCCAAATACACAAGAGACCAGGGAGCTAGAAACAGACACTGGTAATTGTACAAGTCTTAGCTCCTGGTAAACGGTGCATCTCCAAATCAATAAATGGGAAAATCAGCTAGCTTTCTAATAAGACATTGATAACCAAACACACACACACACACACACACACACACACACACACACACACACACGAAAATCTAAGTAAATACTGAGGCAAGTGGAATGCCACTCACTTATCTTGGCGAAGCCAGCAGAAGTCTTGAGAGGGCGAAGCCTTCAGTAACAGGCCTTCCACCACGCTCCACAGGCCTGGCACTGCCAAGTGTGACAGTCTGAGGTGCAGAAGCCGCCAGGCCCCATTCTCCCATGAGGATGGCAGTCTAGGCAGATGCCTTCACAGTGGTTCCCTTCATTCACCCATCCGCCCACCTACCAATCCAACAAATGTTGTTAGGCACCTGCCGTGTGCCAGGTCCTCCGGGCCAGAACCCAGGTCTGGCGTGAAGTGCAGACCTAAGCTAAAGATTGGAGGGAGTGGCAGGACTTGTGGAGTAGCGGTCCTTGCAGGCCAGCTGGGTCCCAATTCCCCTGTGCAGCACCCTCTCCTTGAGCTGAAGTTCCTGCTATGCTCCCCATGGCCATTAGGCAGGTGAGCAGTCCAGGGCCCTTGTCCTCTCAGAGTGAGGAGGGTGGCCAAGTGGGGAAGCATTGCTTTCTGTTCAGGAATGGGGTCCCCAAGGTGGCCAAGTGGCTGTCCCCCTGCTTTAGTCTCATTATAAAAATGATACCCACCCGGAAAAAAAAAAAAAAAAAGATAGAGCTTATAAAAAGCCAGGCCATTCAAAAGAGCAAAAATCACCACTCTTAATATTTGGGTGAGCAACCTTTCTCTCTACACCACACACACCCTCATATGCTATAGATCCTGAGCCCAGGGGGCTGAAATGGGACCAGGAACCTCCAAATTTACCCTTCAGGCAACAGTGTCCTCCTGCCTGGGAGGGGCAGGAACTGCTGATGCAGGAAAAGTCTCTCTGGTACATCTTCAAAGCATGTTGACAGCCCTGTCCCTGCCCCATATACCCATCAGGGTCAGTGGGATCTGTCCACTCCTGTCACCTGTTACCCTGAAAGCTACTACATCTCTTACCGGATCATCAAGAACCAGGTGCCTGTCTGCAGGAGTTCAGCTTACCCCCTCCAATCCCTTTCCAGCCCTATGGTCACAGCAATTTTTCTAACACTCAAATCAGATTATCTCTCTCTCCTGCTTCAGTGCCTTCCTTCCCTGGGGACAAGTCCATGCTTCTCAGCCAGGACCTCAGCTGGCTATTCTACCTCTGTCGGCCTGTCCTGAGCCCTGGGTAGTCCCCTCAGAGGGGCCAAACTCTGTCCTTTACCTTTGCGCTTCCCTTACACCTGGAGTGTCTTCTTGTTCTCATCTCTCCCTCATTCTTCAAGGCTCTGACTTCACTTCCTGTGACCTCCAGACTGGACTAGGTCTCACTTGGGGGGCGCCTGCAGCATCCTCAACACCCCAAAGTGCTTTTGTTCTCCTCCCTGGTTGTTAGTGTCGGTTGTTTCCCTGACTGTGACCTTGCCAAGGGCCAGGGCCGTGCCTGGGTCTCCATGTTCCGGCCACCAAATGATCGTGGAATATCTGACCCAAAGGGTGCCCACGACCACCTCCAGAGGCGGGGACCTGGCATTACATTCATTGTGCTTTACGTTCAGGCTCAGGGAAGCCCTGCGGTAGGCGAATGGCACTTAGCCGGTTCAGAAGGAGCAGGGTCACTGGGCTGCATGACGGTGACCGATGGGAATGAATGCAGCTTGGTCCGTTTGTGGTGCACGTGCAGTTGGGCAGGCAGTGAGTCGTCGTGGTGCTTGTGTGGGCGGCCTTCTTTCTGGCACTGCTAAACCACAGCTGCCACAGACACTCACGCTTCTGTTTTGAGGTTAGCAGGGTTACTGCCTCCCAGGTCACGAGAGGTTCAGGGCCCCCAGCTAGGGAAGAAGCTCAAGGGTGCTGGGTGCGAGCAGGACTCCAACCATAGGTCTCAGTTTCTTAGACGCGCTGCCTTCCAGGCTGGGACTTCAGAGTCTGTTAAAGGAGGCTCTTGGGACCCTTCCTGACTGCAGTGAAGGTCACCACCAAGGTTCATGGCTCCAGGCTCTGCCCCACGAATGGTCTTCACATTGGCGGGTAGGGACCTGAGAACTCTACTCCGACCCAGAGCTGGGCCTAGGGCCAGGGCTGGACCTTTGTGGGGCCTTGAGGCTCTTGCAGATGTCACTGGGGTCAGGACAGGCTGAAGCCAGTGGCCTGCGAGACCCACAGGGGCAGGCAGAGTCCCCCTGGGGTGACCTGTATCCTGAGCAGACCTGGGCCTAGGAGCCATCTAAGTCACTGAATCCTTTGTGGGATAGTGGAATCATGCTGTGATAACACCAAAATTCTCTCTTCCACAGCTTCAGGCCACAGGAACCCAGCTTTAGGCCCTCACCCCCGCCTGGGGAGGGGAGGTGGGAGGAAGCTTCCCCTCCTCAGGGTTCTAATCCTATGCTCTCTACGGTGAACAGAACAGGGGCCCAGCCGCCCACTACAACCACTGCAGGATTTTGTTCCCTCCCTCCTTCCTCTCCTGCCAACAGAGAACAGGGGTCTGGCTGAGGAAAGCTGTTCTGGGGCTGGGAAGAACAAGAAAATGAGCGCTTTAGAAAGCAGGGGCTTTCTAAAGGCCAAGGGTGCTTGTCCTAGCTCTGGTGGTGCCCTGCAAAATTGTAGAAATTGAGTCCTTGTCTCACAGCAACCGAGGACTGAACCCATGGACTACAGCCCCTAGCAGGGTCTGGTCAGAGCTTGGGTCCTGAGCATATCCCACCAGCTTGCTTCTCTGAACCCTGAGACCACATAGGGGCTGTGGCTGCTGCACTGAGGGACGAGTGGCTGCTAGAACCTCTTGGGGACTCCCTCCTGGCCTCCACAAAGGGCCCACAGGCCACTGTCCTCTCTGCCCAGAGGCCCCTGCCAGGGTGGGAGCCTAGGGCTCGGTGAACCCCATGTCTGCCACTCTCAGCTGGAGGCCTGGCTGGGACTCTGGGAGCCTCCCACGGATAGGGTGGGCTGGGGAGCTTGGAGCAGCTCCAAGCTGTAGGAGGAGAAGCAGCAGTTTCTTAAGAGCAAGGGGGCCTGGACCACAGCCTCGGCTTCCTCTTCTGGAGAAAAACCACAGATCAGCTGTGCTGGCTGATAATTCTACAGCTTCTGTCCATGGAGCCTGCCCCAGGGCCCGAAGTTTTGAGCAGGTGGACTCTGGAGCTCTGGATGGAAAAATTGGATCAGGAGAGGTTGAATTGTCCAGGGAAAGAGCACAGACCTGGATTCCCTGTAATTCACTGCCCAAACTGTAGCATTTTTGAGAGTGAAAGGACACTGTTAACTATTACGCCAAGGCAGCACGTGTACTGGGACTCTTCAGGGCAAAACAAGATATATGTTACCCTACTTACTACTGCTTCCTAGCTGTGTGGATTTGGGCAATTACATAACCTCTCTGAATTCTGGTTTCTGTATAAAAAAGACTAGCATCACAGGCCTGCCTCCCAGGGCTGGTAGAGGGATTAAAGGAGTAAATTAAATTATATAGAAGTTCTTGGAACAGCCCTGGCCACAGAGTAGGCTAAGTTTCTTCTCTGTCCCTGCAGGTTAAGAGCAAGGATCTGTCAGCTCTCTGGAGTGGGTTCCCATGGTGGGGGAGGGTGTGTCTCTGGAGAGTCAGAGTCCAATCCTTCCAGTGCCATCCAGAGGGTGATGGCGAAGGTGGGCCAGTGAAGCATCCTAGGCTGGAACTCTCTGGTGGACTTGTCCCTTCCTCTCTTCCCAGGTGCCAGCGACTTCTGTGCCCATGGAGGGTCCCCACCAGGGCCCAGCCTGGAGTGGCTTTGCTTTCACCATCTCTCTGTGGCTGCCAGAGGCCCCAGTTTTGTTTCACGGCAAATCTGTGTGCGTTTGTCCTCCTGAGACTGCCCTGTGCGTGGGGCGTTCTCTAGGGTTCTGGAAAGACTGGAGGCTGAACCGAAGGAGGCCGCTTGCATTTTCTGTGCCTGCTCCTAGAGCCTGAGGAATTAAGCAGAGTCAGTTCCAATCCAGAACTTTAAAAAAGAGTTGGGTGTGGGGCTTGGCTCTGCCACTTGACACGGGGCTAGTCAAAGGTCTCCAGACCTCAGGTTCCTGCTGAGGGGGCGCTGAGTCAGCTGTCCTCATGGCTGCGGTGAAAGGCGCAGGTGACAGGGCTGTGGGTCGTGCTGGCTGCTCAGTCTCTGCACTCCATCCTTGGGCCTCCCACTACACTGCTTTATCCGTCTTCCCTGTTGCCCAGGGAGTCTCTGGAGGCACAGTGGGCACTTCTAAGGGGACAGCTTTCTCCAGTGTCCAGGCAGATGAGGTCCTCAGTAACGGAATTAATGAGGCCAGAGCCAGGAAGTGACCCGACATCCGTGGCATCAGCTGTGTGGAGGCTGCCTCCCACGTCTCAAGGCCAGAGCTGCTGTAGGTGGAAGGGTATGACCTCCTGCCAGATACCCTTGTGCATCACCAACTCTGCAAGGCGACCTCACGCTGGGGACGTTATCCCAGCAGCCTCGACTACTGGCTACTTTGCCCTTCATTTCCTCTCCTAGGTCCAAGAAGGTTCTCCTGGCCACTCGAGTCAGGATTCACTTGAAAGATAGTTTCACAAAAATGTCAACTCTGGGAGGCATCTGTGGACTCCTGTCAAGCCAGTCCCCTCCATTAAATGCAGAGCCCAAAGCCCCAAGTGGCTGTGGACAGCAGGTGTGCAGTTGCAACGGTGGCCCCTTGGGGTGAGTGCAAGGTCCATCTCAGCACTGAGTCTCTAGGCAGAAGCCACAGGATTCCAGCCAACTCTGTCCTCAACGTCTCTATCCCAGGCAAGGCCTCCTCAGCTCTATCCTCCTGAGTGAGGTCAAGAGAAGTGGGCCCTAAATAGGTCACCAAGATTACCTACAGCTAAGAGACAAGATGTCTCCAAAAATGAGGTACCGGAGCTCTGAAAACAGGTGCCAAAATTCTACTTTAAGACTTTCTGGCCAATCATTCTATTAATGGGAGGGTGTTGAAAAGTAAGGCTCCCCCAGTACTAAAGGACTACATTAACATTTAATATATTCTCACCAACAGAGTAGCTGACCATGCTCTCGCTGACTGATCCCAGACTTTGGGATGTTATTCAGTGTTGACAATTCGATGGGCAAAAAAATGGCATCTCATTGCTTTAGTCTATATTTATAGCTAGGGAGATTGAGCATTTCCCACGTTTGTGTGCCATTTTCATTTCTTCTGAGAAGAGCCTATTCACATCCTTTTTTCTACTGGGCTGTCCTTTTTATCGTAATGATTTATAGGTACTCTTTGTATATGATTGATATTAATCCTTTATCATATGTTTTTCCTATTTTCTCTGTCATTTGTCTTCTAATTTCGTCTTCTGCAAAAAGTTTTACAGCTTCACAACATCCCATGCATGTCTTTTCCTTCAGCTTCTGTGTTTCATGTCGTGCTGAGAATTTCTCTCACTGAGATGATTCAGCTGCTGCTTCAGACGTTCTCAGAAACAACAGCCACAAAGCTTGCAGTGGCAGCAAATCATGATTTTTCAAAAGAAAATGTTTATTTTAAAAATAAGAACTGTCACCCCAAGCATTTATTTAAGTATTAATAGAGACGGGTAAAAATTACAAACAGTATAATGAAACTAACAGCTTCATATTCACAGATGGTCAGATGCTGACAAATAAGAAATAAATCTCTGTACATGGAGGTTCAGTTGTTACGAAAATGCATATGAAGGTCTGAGGAACGGTCTATTTACAGGCTTTGGTGGGGCCATGAGCCCCAATTTTCTACTGGCTCCTGATGCTGCCTGAGAACCGCGCACAGCTGAACTCCGTCCAAATACGCCAGAGGATTTAGTTTTAGGAGATGTCTTTCTGCATGTGGTGGACCCCCTAAAATGTGACAAAGAAAATTGAAATGTTAAATACGATGCAAAGTGAACAACAGTCTTCTCGTAACCTGATGGAGCTATATAATACATGATTTTCCTTGGTCTTACATGTCTCTATGCATTTTCTGCCTCTAAATGCCCTGGGGGTAAGGTCAGTTTCCTTTACAATTCGAGGAGTAAAGGACTACTGCCCTTCAGACAAATGTGTCTCCCTAAATTGTCGAGAACTGTTTCTGAATTCTGTGACTTGAGACCAAACCCCATGTGCCTTCTCTCCACCCACGCCTTTCACAGCCTCTCATCAGACTCCTCCCTCCGGACAACACAGCCCAGATCCACACTGCCAGATCTGCTCTGACCAAATAAAGAAAGTGAGAGTACCTCGTTTGAAGGCCCCCAGTGCCCGGACAATCGATACTCTGGAATTACTGTGCTTGCACAGTCCAGAGAAAGGGCCGGGTGAGTGGAGGTGGGCCAGGGCAGAGCTGAGCCTCTTCCTGTCCATGCCCAGCCCTGGCTGGGGGAAGGCTGCGGACGTGGTTCCCTGGGGAGGCCTGCGCAGTGGCTCAGGTTTGGCAAGTCTCTGTCACAGCCATGTTGCCAGCACCTCGCTGGCTTGCCTACACTCCCCATTCTGTACGCTTGCACCTCCCACTCGGTGCCTTTAAAACCGGGGAAGAAGCTCCGCCCAGAGCCTATTACAAAGTCCTTCCAGCACCTCACTTTCCTCACTGACCTGGAGATGACAGCTATGTTTTAGCGCCCCCCAAAATAAAATGGAAAAAAAATTCATAGGGCCAGCATGTTTACAAGGATAACAGCAAGCGCATTCTCTATAGAAGCCTTTTTCCTACACAACTATTTCCTGCCGCTTTGTAACTAGGCTGAATTCATGCCCAACACTAATTCCACAGCATCGGGGTAAGCAAGTGGCCTACCACCGCTGAATTCAGGGGCCACCACTCTGTGTTAATGACATTCTGGTGGGGCTAGGTGAAAAGTGGTTTCTCAACATTGTTAAACTCTTGCTTCAGGGTAGTGTTACTGCAGAAATGGCAGAGATCTGCTAAATCCACAGAGAAGCAGCCCTAAACTTCCCTACCCTGACTTCCTGCAGAGAAATTAAGCCCGGAGCAAAAACCTGCTGTTTATGTTGATTTACAGAATGAATCTGCCAACAGCAGCCTCCATCTCACCAGGCTATCCATTTTACTCCCACTTAGAGAACAGGAACACAACTGGTTCATTGTGTGTTATTCTGAAGATGTAAAGCTCCGAGGGCAGGGTGGAGAGTTAAGGACCCTGGCAAAAAGCCACAATTATTCCGTCCTTGTGCAGAGACTCTCAACCAGGTGAGCAGAGTGGAAACTCTGGGAAACTGCAGTGGAAATGAGGAGAGTGAAGCACTGATACAAAGAGGCTGTTACGAGGGTAAAAAAAAAGTTACAAAATTTACTGGTTTTAGTCAGTAGGGATTAGAGAAGAATTCCACTGTAGATACACAGGCTAATTAAAAACTAGCATCAAAATTGGGACTGGCTTTGGAACAAGCGTAAGCTTTCCTACTCATTAGAACAGGTTCTAGGCCACAGGGCAAAGTGCTTCACTCTTAAAAACAAAAGTTGTGAAAACTGAATAAGGGAGCCGATGGCAATGAATAGAACACTAAAATATGGTTTCCTTTGCTCTAACAAGTAAAAACGAGACAATCGTCACCACTTTTAAGGTATCTCTATGAATAATCTGCAGAAATGTGCTCTGGGAAGGTGTGGGTCAGTGTCCAAGACTCCCTGTGAAATTGAGACCAGGTTGGGGACAGCCTGGCACAAGCCTTCCCCAGGCCAGACCTCAGCTTCCTCATCATAAACCCCAGGGGGCTGGACTCTTACTCTGTGTGGGCTCCTAAGGAAATGAGTATTTCCCAAAACAGAGAACTAAATGAAGAAAATAACATGTCTCCACTGAAGAACATCTGCTAGTCACCTGCGCATTAAAAACCACAAAATTAAACTAACATTTACTAATGCCTATAATTTCTGTACCCTGCAGAAGGATTAGCACATACAAGATGTTTGTTTATGGAATTAACAAGAAAATTTTTTCTTTTTATTACTCAGAAGGAAAAAGAGGTAGAAAAACTGCAAAAGAAAAACACAAGGGCTTGCAGGAGCTCACTGAGGACCTGTTTCCCTTTTTCTGTACGCATTTCTGTGACAATCTGCAGTTATTTGAGAGCCACATTCTCCAGACTGATGGATGGTCACAATCCTGCCAGACCTTACCTATAAGGTAAGGACAGATGATATCCTTGCAGAATACAGGAAAAGGAGCTGTCAGAAACAGTGTGATATGAAGAATGCTGCCCAGATCATCACCCAGGACCTGACAACCCTATCTTTGTTCCTCCTTGGTGTGCAGACCGCGCCCCATAGCAGATGTATCCCAGCCCAGGGGCCAGGCACGTGTAGAAAAGGGAAGATGGAAACCATTCACGCAGCCCCAGAGAGGCCTGGCTGACTCATCTTTTGGTTTTCCTGCTGTGGCCTCCCCTGCGCTGTCCTGCAAAGGATGGGAGGTGGGCTCTCCCTAGTATTTGTGAAGGGCAGGGATTGGAGGCCCATAGATTCTGCAGCAATAAAGCAGTGTAGCAAGTACTGATGAAATCATAAAAGCGAGAAGGAAACAAATTTCTTTGCTTATTCAGCTAGTATATAGTATTTTAGGTAGAAAAGTCTAAGAAGAGCAATTATCAAAAAAAGTCTTTTTTTCTAAGTTAAGGTCAAAATTGGAGAAGTTTTTACAAACTAGAAAACTTTAGTGATAATCAACTCAGGAATAAGTATTTTAAAAATCTGAAACTAATGTTTTTGCTTGAGATCAAATCTTAACCATCACTCTACTAATTGCAGAGGCAACAGTTAGTGATGGTGTATTTTAATAAATGCTTCAAAGCAAACCGGAGCAGTTTTACTTCTGTACTTTTCTCCCTTATACACTACATTGCAGAACAGGTCTCGAAACTTACGCTTTTGTCTTGAAATCACCGAAACCAGTTTTTCTCCTTTTAGACCTGTGGGAGGCTGGCATCCTTTTCCTCTTTCTTTCATTTTTGGCTTTATTTGCAAAGTAGTGAGAAGATACGGGTGTTTCCTCATAGAACTCCTCAGAGGCAATTCTTCCTGTTCCTCTGCTGCTGGATGGGCTCATTCGTGGGGAACTGTCCTCAGCTACAAATGGAAAATTCAGACATTTACTGATAATACCCTGCTGATCCCAGTGTTGTCAGTCTACATGGAGATGCACAACACAGGAAGCAGTTCAGTTGACACCTACCTGCTTTCCTGGCGTCTTCTTGCCACACAGACTTGACAATTCCGCAAGAACTGATCATTTCTTTTTTTATTTCGCAAAGCCCCAAAGTGCTGACTATTTATTTTTTAAAGCAAGAGGGTCAGAATTTATTTAAAGATCTGTGATACTCTTTAACTTAACTAGAGATGTCAGGTTTAGCTCATACCGGTGTGTATGGCCTGCATCCCTGCTACTGCCTGGGCAGTTAATCCTGTTAAGTATACCGCATTAAAGAAAAGACAAGCTGAAAAACTGACTCGTAAGAGAAACATAACAAACTACGTTCTGCACCTCACCTTTGAATAGTTACTTTGTAAATGAGTATCAGAAAATTCTAGACATTTTACTCTTCAAAGACAAAGCATCTCTTTGCATAATAGTTGTGAACATTTCACGTACAAAGCAGGAAAGAGGTCTGTATGAAAGCACACGTTTCCACAAAACATGGTTGTTTTCACAGGCATTTGCATCCCAAGGCATGCAAAGAACACGAAATCTCCCTACAGGTCAACAGTGGTCCCTCTCCATTTTCTGAAGGAAGGTATTTCCCGACTGGTCTGTTTCACCCGCAGGATATGCTGCCAGGTCGGAAGAGCACGTAGGACTCTGTGCCCCCAACACTGGTTCACAACACTGGTTCATGCAGGGAGGCACTACAGCGCGGGCGAAGGGCACTGTCATACCGGCTGTGTGACTTTGGGGACATGAAAAAGCCTCACGCATTTCCATCTGTGAAATGGGTGTTGTGAGGCTTGAGTGATACAAAATAGGCAAAGCTCTCGGCACAGTGCCTGGCAGCAGTGGCAGCGATCATTACCACACTGGCTGTTTCCACAGAGCAGCCCTGTCTGATGTGGGAAAATCCCTTCTGAACAAGTTACTATACTAGACAAACATGATGTTCCCACCGAGAGAGTGTCAGTGCAGCCAAAGCAAGGCTTTCAACAGAATAATAACCATACACAGGAGTTTATGAAAACCCTACTTTTCAGCATTTTGTTCATGGATAAAAAACGATTATGAACAGACAGGACTTGAAACGCATGCTCGCTCATTTCTCAGCCTGTTTACCATTACCATTAGTCTCAAGAAAAAACCCCACCGTAGTGCCTTACAAAAACAGGAAAAACATTGATCTTAGCCTGTTGAGTCTTATTGTGCAGCAGTATGTTAGAGGAGGCGATGAGACTTTTGCACCTGTCCTGTCTCCTATAACATCTTTCTTTGTTCTCGATTTTCCCTTAGTCAGTGCTTTCTGTAGCTCAGTGACGAGGTCTGTAATTAGAGGTCTTCGTGACAGGCCTAATGTAACCTCTGGGAACATTGGCTAATGATGCACTCACTCAGGCAGAGTCTTTCAATGGCTGATAAGATCATCTAGCATTCCACGTTCATTTTTCCAAAATATCTAAACTCCACACTTGAATTTTATCTTTAGACATGCTTGTCAGATAACACATTCCTTCCTCAGATAAGGACACTGAAGCACAAAGAGGGTGGTTATTTATGGCCTGCCAAGGACCACAGAACGAGACGATGGCAGACCTGGGATCTGCACCCAGCGCTCCTGACTCCTCGGGCATTTGCCTTAACTGAACCACCAACTCCTGGGCTAAAGGGTTCTCCTTTGGGTTCTATTAGGTTCAGTAGCTGGCATCATCCAGGGACCTAAGCACCAGCGTCCTCTAAGAGGTGGCTGGCACACCAGTGGGGGCTGCCCAGAGCGCTTGAGTGTCAGTGTGACAAGGTGTAGGAAGCATGAATACAAGCCGGTACCCATAGAATTCTAATCTGGCGAGATGCATCACTTAACATTAAAACAGGCTATTAAAAAATACTTATTTGGCTATATACTGAACCTGGCAACGTCCACTCAGAGTATTTCTGTAATACTGGAATCACTTCTGCACCATATTTTTCCAGTTTGTCTTCAGTAACACCATCAATTTGAAGCAAAACCTCAGGATCAGAAGATAAAGATTCTGTGCATGGACATAAAATGAGGAATTTAAATTACCACCCGTAGAAAACCCACTGAATTCATGCTCATTCATCCATTCGGCATATGTCTGTTAAGTGCCAACTAACTGCAGAGCACTGGGCACATGGGCTAATTTTCTACAAGGCTGTTAGTACCAACAGAGGCAGCAGACAGGCCCAGAGGGCGGGATCCCATCAACCAATTCCAGCAGCAAATGTGTGTTAAGTCAGGGCAGAGAAGGGGCGAGAGCACAGGACATGGGGGACACCAGAGGGAGGACCTGTGCACCGTATCTCAGAGTTTAACCAGACCTTGCTCTGTCCTCACGACAAAGACTGTGGCGAACGCATTCATAATTCCAGCTCCTCCTCCTCCCCTACACTCTAGACTCGTATATCCTCCTCAGAAAGGCCATAACTGAATTTTTACATCCCCCCAACCCAATCCCGTTCTTTCCCCGTCTTCCTGCATGTGGGGTGAAGTGGGTATTCTGACTTTAATGAGTAGGCCGTTGAGTCTTCTGCATACAGACTGCATCAGTCTTATAGCTGGACAAGCCTGACATTTTAAAGATCACTCTGGCTGCTGTATGGAAAATAGACTGTAAGGGAAAGAGTAGAAACTGGGAGGCCAGAGGAGCAAGCGAGGATGCAGTAAATTAGGATGTAGAAGTGGAGATGGAGAAAAGATGGATTCGGATGTGTTTTGGAGGCGAGTCTGTAGGAGCCACTGATGCACTCACTGGCTATGGAGAGTGAGAGAGTAGTAATTCCTATGTATCTGACTTGGGCAAAGGGTGGATTTCGAATCTGTGACTTTCACATCATTTCTATGTTTAGAGGAAAAGGAACAGATCTCCGGAAGGTTTAAGGAGAGGGCTAGTGGAAGATAAGTGAGAAAGGCAAATAGAAATGCAGATCCTTGATAGACTTTGCATTTTATCTGGAGAGCTGCTGAAGTTTTAGCAGAGTTTTTGAAAGATTAAAATGCATATCATATTCATATCTGGAGTTAAGAAGAACAGTTAAGAAATCACACTAATAGCTGAGGAACAAAAGCCTACATTTCACCAATTCTAAGACACTTTTTCATGGTTTGGCTTTTCTGTGGTCAGGATATATCTTACAAGTGCTGATGGCTGCATGGTAGCTGTATTGCGGTTGTTGCTGCCTGTGCATGTGAGAACTTAGTCACAACTACTAACTAGTACTGTCAGCATGTCTACAGCGTGACTACAGTGATGCTTCCTTATGTGCTGAGTTTAACTGCCACATGAAATGCAACTGTAAATGCAGAAAACCTCAGAAACAGAGTAATGGGGAATAAATTTGGCATCAATAAGACAAGTATCTGTTTTTAAGGAAATGACCACAATTCCATAGTTTCTTGCAAGCAACAACCAATGCTTTACATGACCTAAAAAAAAGATGCCTAAAGTGGATAAAGCAGTGTTACATCTGAGTGACTGAGAGATGTGTAAACTTCCGTTGACACTTCGTGCTATTATCAAGAACACATCACCACCAAATCAGAATGGGTGACAGGGTTTTGATTAAAATATTTGGGAAAAGTGTGGAACACACTAAAAAGGTTGTATCACTAACATTCTCAACAATATGAGGAAAAACAAAGACACGGACAACTGAATCAAAAAATTATTCAGAAGAGTCAGGCTTTGAATGTGAATTTTTACAAGTACCTAAATTAACTCACTTTGATTATATGCATTCTTCATGTGTGTGCAGTTATATATGATAAAAATCTATATCTAAATAAGTCAAAACAATTTTTTCAATACAAGTACTGTTACAGTTTAATCAGCAGAATTTTTTCTTTCTTAATAGTTCATAAAATAGATGGCATCTTAGAGTTGATGAAGTACCATAATGACATGTGGTGGTAGGAGAATGGAAAAGAGAGAAGGTAATAATTATGAGGTTTCATAAGGAAGAACATGGAAGGTAATGTACACTAATCAGTCAACTATGGGAAAACTTCTTTTCCAGAGACTTTACTATTAGAATTCTGGTTGAGCTATCTGAAGTTATGGACATAACTCAGGTCAGCAAGTATTTATTAACTAAACACATAGAAGTTTGCCAGATCCAGATTCAAAGAAACATAAAACATAATCTCTTTTCATAAGGAGATTATATTTTAGCTTTTCATTGCAAAGACATTTGTACACAGCATAGCTAAACATCATAAAAGCAGGCAAAAAATGGACACAAAATTGTTAAGTGACATCTGATGCTTGAGACTGCAATTATCCATATTCTAACACCCAGCATTAGAGGAAAATATAATATTAAAAAGTATAAAATTTGTCTGAATAACAAACTACTGTATATATCTTACAGAGAATATTTTATGTCAAGAATAAGTTTAAATTGTTTCTGAGCTTTCAATTTAGAGGTTAAATGAAAATAATACAAAAGACCGATATATATTTATATAATTAAGAAGTTCTTTAGCAAGATTAATTTTTGGCCTATTGATTTATGCCACGTAACAGATGACTCACACACACCTACCTGCAAGCTTCTTGAGAGTAGCAGTGTTAAAGATGTTGAAGTAATGAACACCAAAAACTTTTCCCAGAGCTTTGCAGACTTCTGTAAGTTCTCCAAGACATTTCTTAACCACCTCTTCCCTCTGAGACACCTTAGTCACCGAGGCTTTTTGTTTTTTAATACTGCTGGAATTTTCCGTCTCCATAAAGTCTACCTTTGTTGTGAGAGAAAGAGATCATCAGAGTGGGTGTATGCATACTTGCATCCAAATAGAGGCTTTACTTAATGCTTAACTGTGTATTTATATATATATATATATATATATAATTTCTGTTATGGCACTGTCCAACTTTATACCTTAAGGGCCTAGCAAAGATTAGCTTCTTGATAAATGTTTATTTAGCAAACAATTTAGTGATCTGATAACCCATTAAATTCATTTTGACAGGTATTATATTACTTGAGTTCAATTTTAAGATCTCTTCCCAAATTAATAGGAACAGATATATTCATATAGGACAGTATAAATAAATTCAGTATTCAGAAGCTTTGGAAAAGACAGTTTAATTTGCAGTAATATGTTTTTGTCCACTCATTGTGAAATAATAAAATAAACATTTTAAATACAATACCTTTAAATGTCCATTTAGTACAGTTTGGGCTTTACTTCCAGTCATCACATAGGCAATTGGTTGGTCGTTGGCATTGATATATAAGTCTTCATCCAAAATTTTGTCGAGTATCAGCTTTTTAAAAAGTCTTTCGGCATTGTGTCGTGAATATGTAGACCCCTTTCCAAATAACCCTGACTGAATTTTTGCACTCTTACTCCCTGGGAAGAGGGTATAGGTATAAGAAGTTAGATTAGTAAATGTAGGTACATCATAACCCTCCAACAGAAGAAGCTTAAAAAGTAATTTATGGGCAGGTCTGGATAAATGGAACAGAAAAATCTACTCCACAGGAAAATCCATGGCACAGACACTCATTTCCATAAAACGAGAATATCTCTGAGTAAAATTCTAAAATTTCTATGGTTGTATGTACCTTTCCTCACCTTTTTATAACATGCATTGATCAAAAACAGCAGCAAATTAAAGTTTATCATTTTGAATGTTGCATTTATAGCTTATGAAATTATATCAGAGCAAAGAAATCAAAGAAAGAGTTTATGTAAACTTTTAACAGCTTCACTTCACTGTGCTCCATTGAGATAACTGTGTATTACTAATCTAGTTACAAAAAAATTTTGACAATTTTATAAATACTATCTCTGGCTCTGTACTGAAATCACCACTCGTTTACAATCAAAGTATTTAAGTTCAAACTCTTTGTCACCCTCACAAATAAAGCCTCCACAAATTTCAGACCAAAAGTACACCACTCCAGACTGCACACTTCCCTCTTCCCACTCCTGGCTGAGGACGCCACACTGGGCTGGATCTTCGGTTTCACATCCAGCTCCTCTAATTACTAATATCTGCACTGTAAACACTATTTTATTACAACGATCTAGTCAGGAAGCCTTGTGACTCTGATGATCAGAAGTAAGTGACTTTGTAAAGCTTTAGCTCTATTTTAAGAGGTCCAAATAACTACATTATTACAAATTTCAGATGACTTCTGGTCATATATGTTGAATGGTTTAAGTTGTTCTTTCAAGTGATTTCTACCCCTGAATGTCACATTACAGGATCAGGACTACTGCTCTGGTAATATTGAGCTGGGCAATGTGGACCAACCCTGGAGTGAGGATAACTAAGAAAGCTGGATGAAACAGTTTTCTTAAAAACATAAAAGAGCTAATGAGAAATGAAAAATGTGTCATAAAAATGTTTGATTTAGTAATCTTTTTAGGAATCTAAATGAAAGGTAGAATCAAAGATATAGTTAAATGTGTATTTAAAAGACTATTTAACACACCATTATTTACAATAGGAAAATATACCCTAAAATAAGACCATTCAGATACGTTTCATCACTATGCTAACATATAAATTATTAAAAACTACTTGAAAATAAAAAATTAAGAAAATGCTTACATCTTATGTAAAAGTGATATATGTGCAATATGATAAATACGTGATTGTGAGCAAACACCCATTAAAATATTAGCAGTTATTTCTGGAGTTATTCGTATTTTTTGTTTTTTTACATATTGCAGTGCAGACTGATTGTGTATCACTCTCATGCAACATTCCTCTGTCCCACCCTGCCCTCCCCAGCCTCACTTCACTTTTCCAAGGCAGTTTTTGATTTCAGATATTGTGGTTACCTCCACAGTGAGCCAGCCCTAACCCTTGCTGTCATTCCACTAGCCAGGCACCACGTGACATTTATCTATTGACCACGCCCCAGCTATGAAAGATGAGGCTTTATCTCATTCACACCACCCTTGTCACTTTACTCTGCCCCCAGTTTTGCTAGTTATATAATACTGGTTCATCTATTCAATAATTTTGTAACTTTAGATGGAACCTCTGACCACTCTCCCTCTCCTCTATGTAGGTTATCAGCACTCCAGGCCTTCTGTGTACTCCTTTCCTTTATTTTTATTTATTGTATTTTGATTTTTATGTCATCAAGATTAGCACCTGTATCCTGTCTGTTCTCTAACCATTTTTAAGTCTATTCGTTGACTCCAACTGTTGTAGCTAATCAACAGTGTTTACAAGTTTCCTTCCTTACTTGGAATGTCATCTTGTACAACCCTAAGAAGAATGTTTACTGTATCCAGACAAATGGATTATTTTTTGGTAGATCTTATCAATTACTCAAAATCGTGTAATAATTTCCTTTGTTCCAGAATCAGTGCCGGGCTGGTATTCTACGCAGTTCTTCTGTGAGCATACTCTTTTAACTGCCTCCTCCTATTTTTGCGTCTCCTGCTTTCACTCTCACTCCCTGGACCTCAAGACTTTAAGCCTGAGGCATACTGATAATAGAGTTTTGCCAGGTTGATAGTCCCTCCTCTGCTACAGTTCTCTCCTACATTTATTTTGCATTGTGGTTTACTGCATTTAATTCCACTTGACAATATGCTTCTCTCCATTTCCTAAAAAATTTTCAAAAACTCTATAATCTGATGATGGTCTCTCTCTGGCTCTCCTTGCCATTATGGACTTAATTCCTCAATTTACTTCCTTACTATTATTTTCACAAGGCCTCAAGCCAAAAAAAAAAAGAGAGAGAGAGAGTTTTATGCTCATGCTGTCATCTTGAACCGAAAGTCAGTCAATGGATAATTCTCTAAGCAAGTTATATTCCACTCACTCAGATGAAACTGTATAAGCTTTATTATTATTATTTTTTTTGGTATGTGAGAACTCCTTATCCTAGTGACTTATAAATTCTATAACAATAATTGGCATAATTTGTAAAACCTGATTTTTTTGTTATTTGAGAAGGTTTTACTCTGAAATCCTTAAGTTCTATAAGAAAATACACAAGAGATTTTTTCTATGTACATATAATGAATTCTTTAGATGTTCAATTTCAATTGATACGTGAACAGACATTTTATATGTATATATAATATATATAATAAAACAGTTGACTTACCCAAGAAAATGTCGACAAGCATATTCATAGTAAATCTCCCACAAGGACCTACATGTTTTATATTTCTTGTTCCTTGTGATGAACTATGTTCTTGAACAAATCTTATAATGCTTTTTGTAACATCAGTCACATCTCGTGTCTTATAATCCTGTAAATAAAAAGAGATTACCTTCCTCTATAATTAAGATAATGATACCAAGATAGCTAAGGTTTAATACTAACTATAATATTAGCCCATAATCCATCTTCAGACAAAAAACAAAGGAAGTTCCAGATGCTTATTATTCTTTCCTAAGTTCTTATATTAACCTTGTGTCTAGAACAATTAGCACTCTACTATATCTATAGTACTATGTTTCACAAACATACATCTTGTCTTTCAATTATCTGATAGTAGTCTAAAGAATATTCTTTAAAAAAACAGAACAAGAATCTTCATACCTCCTTGAACAGTGCTCTGTCACTGAATAGTGACTTCCAGGATGAAAAGCAAGCAAATTTATGAGTTCTAATCTCTTTTAGGGATTTGGTGCTACAGTCAATCCTTTTTATTATTTTCTGTCTGTTCCCTTTCTCATTCCCTTCAGGTGTCTCCAAACTCTGCCTATTTTCTAAAGCCCCCCATTACTATATGATCTCTTTGCTTCAATCTATCGTAGTTCTCTATGAACTAATTAATATTAACCTCCTGCAGTTCTCAAAAGCTGTATCACACTTTTGTCCTTCTAAATATGCAGTTAGTTCCCCCATCTTCTAATCCTCTTTTCATCTGCTATATTCCAATAACTTGAAGACTAATAGGTTTCTTGTCTTATACAAATAATTGGTACTAATTCTGAGGCTCTATCTATAATCATCACAAAAGAGTGCCCTGTCACTCTCTCCATCATTCCTGCCTTACTTCTTGGTGACTTAGCACACAGAAATGATCATTCTATATCTTGGCCTTCAGCATCTTGATCTCCTTTGCTGTAATGACCCTGTCTTCCACATACCTCGGCCACTCACTCCCATTGGCACACCGTCTACCTTTGCCTAATTAATAATGGCAACCCTTCATTCTCTGACCACCACCTCCTACCTTTCCAATTCACACCATCTAGTATTTTGACTCCAACAATCCACTGGGATTGCCTATCCACTGAACTTCATCCTTCGATGTTCTAACTCAGTTTGAATTCCACAGCCAATCATTACACTACTGCCTTTTATATACCTTCAGCTGCCTTGCCCTTAGGTCACTTCATCACATTGCCCGACAAAACGCATTAGATGCAGTTGTCCACCATCCACGCCTGTACCTTCGTAGCTGAACATGGCTTGAGAAACACATACAACCACGTGGACTGTTTGCACTTTTAATACATGGCCATAAACCTCAAGCACACCCTTAATGCTACCAGGTAACCATCATACATCCTTAGTTTATCACTCCCCATCTCTTAGAACAGAAGTCAGAAAACTATGGCCCATGAGCTGTACATGTTTTCATGAATCAAATTTTATTGGAACACAGACATGGAAAATTTATGCACTTATGTTTATGTCTGCTTTGGGGCTACAACAGCAGAGCTATGTAGTAGTTATGACAGGGATTATGATTCTAAGGCCCCAAAACTTAAAATATTTACTCTTTGGCCCTTTAAGATAAAGTCTGCTGATCCTTGTCCTAGATGACTGTGTCATACTTTCTTCTTTCTGTTCAATCCCTTCTCTTATCCTATCAGCTGACGACCTTGCTTCCTACTTCACTGAGAAAACTGAAGCAATCAGAATGAGAGATTTCACAAACTTCCTTCACTACACCTACCACCAGCATCTGCCCCATATTTTCTCATCTTTCCTGCTATTAGAGATGAACTACCCAAGCAAGCCAATCTCTCTACTCACATAGTAGAGCCCAAGCTCTTTGTCTCCTCAAGGACATTGCGTCGGCAATTCTCCCCTCTCCACACACATCGATTTTTCATGCCCTGAAGGAACATTCTTATCCGCATACAGATATTTGTCTTTTCTTGACCCCACTTCTCTGCCAGCTACTGTTTCATTTCTCTGTTCATCCTTGAAGCATTCATTGCCTCCAATTTTTCTCTACTCTACTGAAACTGGTCAAGTCAAAGTCACCATGATTTCTGCAGTGCCAACTCCAGTGGTGAATTCTCAGTCCTTATTGTACTTGACTTAGCAGCAGCACGTGTCTAGTTAGCACTCCCACCTCCTTGAAACACTTAGTTTTCTTGGTTTTCCTTTGATCTCGCTAGTTCTTTCCTGGTCTCCTTTCCTTGATCTCTTAATGTCTTTGGGCTCAGTCTTTGGTTTTCTTCCCTTCTGTCTAAACTTGCACCCCTGGAGATTTCATCTACTCTCATGGCTTTAATTACCACCTATAAGCTAACCACTCCCAAATGTATAACCACTAGCCTCTTTTCAGAATTCCTGGATCCAAAAGACACAATAACTCAATATGAACATCGCTGCCAGGCAGCCTTCCCTAAACATTTTGGCTGAGGGTCACTCCATTCCTCCAGTTACTTAGCCCTCCAGCTACTGCTCTGGCCTGCCATTGCCTTTTCTCTAACTTGTTATTCAGCTACAGTCTCTCTTACTATACTTCAAATACATAGGCATGCCTCCCCGCCCCCATCCAAACCCCAGGGCCTATGTTCTTGGCTTCAGCCAAGAATGCCCATATCCAGAGAGCTGGTCAGCTAACTCCTTTCTTCAAAGTTTTGTTCAGGCATCGCCTTCACAATTAGACTTCCTTGGACTACCTTATCTAATAGTGCATCCCACATTCCATCCATTAGTCCTGACTCCTTACACTGCTGTGCTTTTCACCATAGTTCTTACCTCTTAACATGTGCTTATTATGTATATTGTTTGTACTCGGCCTCTCTCTGCTAGATGTAAGATTTTTTAATAGCAGAGATCTTTATGTTTTGTTCAGTGATGTATCCCAAACTTCCAGAACAGTGCCTGTCATAAAGCAGTCACTCGACAAATACTTACTGAATGAAGGACCTGATTAGCAATGTCTGCAGAGTGGGGTACAGTGAATGGAGATGGCCATGAATCCGAAGATTCCACCCCAAGAGAGAGTAAGTCACAGTCACCTTTGCTCTGGCTAGCACTATATAACTTTGTAACTACACTGACCACATGATAGGATGATTTTAATACATATATGTAACTCCCCTCCAGTCTATGAATTTGCCCACACCTCATTCATTTGTGAATCCCCAGCACCCTACACAGACATTTCAAGTAATATATATATCCAGTGTGAAAATGCTCTGTAAACTGGAAAGTATAGTAGACATTTAAACATAGAATTATCGTAATAGGTATAATAACATGCCCAATAATTAAATTTAATTACCTCTCAAGGTTTTTTTTAGAACATTTGATAGCAAACTTATCCAGAAGCTACTGCCATTATTCTTCAGTTTTTTAAAAACCAATTTATAGAGTAATCCAATTGATCTGAATCCAAACACACTGTACATCAGTTAGTTATTTTAATTCTTCTGAGAATGAGGTCTTTCAGTATAGATTAGAGTTGAACTAAAAATATTCTATCTGCCCATGTTGTATTTTTTGAATATTTACAGATTAACGATATTTCTAAAATCCTATAACCATCAGTGCATATATACAACCTAAGTATTTTGGATAGATGCAGTATATTTTTTATGGGCTTCTAATTCTAAAGATATTCCACAGACTATTAAAATGTTTCTACTCTAAGCTACTATAGAGACTGATCTCAGAAGCTAAGCAGGGTTGGGCCTGGTTAGTACTTGGATGGGAGACCACCTAGGAAGACTAGGTGCTGTAGGTGTTTAAAAAAAAATTGAGCAATAAACTACTATATGGAGGAAGCCTTCTTTCCCTTGTTTAAACCCTTGAGGGCTACTATTGTCATTTAACTTTTGTAAATTAAGAGAACAGAAAACCTTGGCAATTTCCTTACAAAGAAGTTAAAACTTTCTTATTTTACCTTTGTTTTACAGCAATTATCACAAGAAACATCTGGGTATTTCTTACAGAAATCAGGATTAAATCCAATTTCCCCAAAGTAAGCCAAAAGCTGTATTCTCCTGCATTCTGTTATATTTTCACAGTAATGTACCATACTATACAAATTATTGAAGTGAGTCTCTTTTGTATGATGGTTTCCATCTTTTTCCACTAAAAGAGATGAAGAACATAGCAAAATATACTTATGAGAGCAGAAAAATAGAAGAGAATATCACAGAAAGATTTAGAATAGATTCATATAGCTTTAAATATTAAATGAAATAAAATTAATAGCATATGTATCAACATGACTTCATTCTGTATTATAATTAACTGAATATTTATGTTCATCCCTCAAGATTTTAGTTTTATAGGTATAAATGTACATTGTCAGGAGTACCTGAAATTTCTTCGTTATTCCCAATGATGATTTGCATTATGTTTACTATATTTACCAGACAAGCACGTGCTCAACAGCGAAGGAAAGCAGAGCATGGAACTAATCAGTGAGCCACGTACCTCCCTGAGTATTTGGGGTCACAGTGATTAAGGCAGTGGTTCTCAAACTGTGTGCCAAGGAGCCCAGGGTGCTGCAGTGAACTCACAGGGCACTGGCAGGGTTTTTCACATTTTCAGAAGACACAGCAATACCTGACATCTGTTGAACGCCACACAATCTACTAATGTGAGCTAGTTCTTGGTGTGCTACATTCCTTCCAATGACATCTTTGTGAAGCTGAATTTTTGGCAATTCTATGAAAAAAACAAGTACCTACAGAAAATCAATGAGAAGCAGGGAATAAATGAGGATGGTGGTATCCAATCTGATTCCAAGTTTTGAGAATGGGATGTGCATACCTTCCATTTGTAAACAACTATGGTTAGTTAAGAATAAAATTAAAAAAAATTTTCCCCTAGTTAGGAGTTATATTTTCCAAATGACTGCTAAGTGTTTAGGACTTTAATACTTATTAAAATGTTTGGGTCTAACTTAATATAGGTTCTGTTTAAAAACACAAATGAACACACTAGGTTTAAGTGTCATTTTTTCACTGAGAATCATCTTGGTACAGTGCAGGGGACATGCTCTCTGGAATCTGAAGAACCTGGGTTTCGTCAGGCTCTGTCATTTACCAGCTCTGCATCTCATCTTCCTTCTCTGTAAAATGAGTAACAGTAGCATCTTTTAGAGTTGTTGTGAAGATTAAATGATATGATATATGTAAAGTAGTTAAGACAATAGCGCATGGTAAGTGCTAGAGAAATGCCATCTCTAGATAGCACTACCATTCCACCTATCACTGCTGCTGTTGCCGCCACACTGGTGCTCTCGGGGGCAAGTTACAAACCCTTTCTGAAGCTCACTTTCTCATGGGACTAACTCTATCTCAAAAGCCAGTGGTTACGAGCAGATAAGGTGATACATTACTTGGCACAGGGCTTGGTAAGTGCCATTTCCCAGGCTCAGTATCTCTACCGGAGCTCATTCAAAAGTGGTCTCAAAATAGGCACATATATTTAGGAAATGTACTTATTTAACTATCATGACCCAGAAGAAAAATGGGAAAGGACAATAAAATTCTAAAATATGTATTCACTTTGACCCGGCAAGTCTAACTTTAGAAACTGATCCTATATAATTGCACAAATGCCCAAAGATATCTGTACAAGGATATTTAATACTGCGCTGTTTGTTGACAACAGTGAAAAACAATAAATAATATAAGTATCTATTAAAAGGGGTTTTGTTAAATAAACACGAATAACCATACGATGGAATTCTATGTAGTCAAGCTATGCTTATTAATTGGAGTCATAATTATACTAGTGTTGACTGAAAAAAATCAGGTCACTATGTATATAAAAAAGCACATATAACATAATCCTATTTACATTGTAAAATACATACATTTGGGAAAGGTAAACAACAAATACAAGATACTGCTTATCCCTAATCGGAGGGTAGAGAGATGAGATAGCAGAGGGAAATGTAGAAGCTTTTATTTCTTAACCTGGATTGTGGCCTGTGTGAGTTCATTATTTCTCCCATTTTACCTTTCTGCATGTTTGAAAAATGTGCCATATGCAAGGATACATGTAGAAACTAGGTCTGGAAAGACAGAAAGGCAACAAATAACTGGAGTTACTTCTTAGGGCAGGAGTGTATTCAAGGCATGGTTTGGAAATCTTGTTTGATATATGTCTATCATTTGAGTTTTATATAACAAGCATGCAATACTTTTATCGTAAAAATGACTAAAATAAAACCTCTATTTTTCTATGACTATTTAAGGAAGAGTGGACCAAAAGTACCACAACAGCAGGAGTAGATTACTATTATCATGAGACTGAAGAGGGCTTACTCAGTATAAGTCTCTTCAGTCTGGTCACATCATAATAGGTATAGAAAAGCAGACAGTGAGACATTTCCCCATCTCGTCCAGCTCTGCCAGATTCTTGGTAGTAGCCCTCCACAGATTTAGGGAGAGATGCGTGGATCACAAAACGCACATCGGGTTTGTCAATCCCCATTCCAAATGCAACTGTTGCACAGATAACCTGGTGTAAGAGCAACAGCTTATTAGACTCATAATGCACTTAAAGAAACATTTTAATAACAGACACTTCTAAAAGCTTTATCTTCTATTTTACTTTCAAATGTACTCTATACAACAATCTAATATTTTAACTTAGTCCCATTATTTATCATGACTAATATGAGATTTTCATATTGACAATCTGTAGTTCTATTAAGGCCCAAGAAGGTAGAGAGAAGCTTGGTATGGCAGGTGGGCACTTTCTTGTGTGACTTGGTATTATCACCTAAGGGAGCTACAATCAATAGCAGTCACCTCTCCAGGTGTTGTCACTATCTGTCTTCTGATGGCTTTGACATGGAGGTGCGAGGGGCATTGCTCACACAGCCAGGACATCCCGGTCAGTGATCACTGCTGCTAGCTTTTGCAGTGGTTCAGGAACAATGGCATCCTCACATGTTCCAGTGTTTACCATCCGTTCTCCCAGTGACAACAGCTGATCATATACCAGCTCCTTTTATTCATCAGCTTATTTCAAAGTCGAAATGTAAAATTTTTATTGGAACTCATGTAGGTGATAGTCTGAGGGTTGTTTATTCTAAGAAAAAAAAGGCTGGAGATCATCGATCTTGGCCTATGCAAATAACTAAGTGCAAGCAAGGTGATAAATTTCAAGAACTTGATAAATCAGTATTTAGTAAAAAAATAATTTTCAAGAATATCCATTTCAGTTGCAAATTTAGGACCTATTTAACCCAGACAAAAACATTATATCTCTAGGAAAAATTACATTATATAAATAAAGCTGCAAGTCTTTTTTTAGTACTTAAATAAATGAATCGTTACCGCAAGAACAGTATTTCAAAAGCAACTGAACTATCTGGCAGCCAGACTGAGGCTAATGACATGATTTCAGTGACTGTGAGTACCAGAGAAAGGAACTGCAAGCTATGGAGCATGTGGACGGCAAATGGGTACATTTATCAACGCTGGAATGGCAGCAGTCTGCACTCTAGGTTAGTCATCCATCTAAATTTATGGCGCTTTGATCAAAGACAAAGCTCCCTGGAAAGAGGAAGTCTACGGAAGCTTCTAATGGTGGACAGCAGGTGGAGAGGCTGTGGGGAGAGATGTCCCAGCCATGTCTGCACAGTGGGCCCACAGGGTTCCAAGAAGCCCGGGTGCATCTCTCCAGGCTGGGTGGGCACATGGCTCAAGGCCACTGATGATGCCAATTCTCTTGGAAGCCCTTATTTCTCGTAACAGGGAAAACTGACTTTGTTCGGTTGTTACTTCCTTCTTCTGTGTTGCTTTTAAAACTTCAGGCTACAATCATTTCTTTGTGAAGAAAAACAACCAAGTTTTATTCTATTTCACAAATCTATCTAGGCTGTCCAGTTAGATTAGCTGGTCTAAGAGCAGAAACAATTAGATGGGGGAAAAAAAAAACCCACCAATTTTTAAAACCATATTTTTGATCAGTATTCTTTATATATAAAAATATGTATATATGTACATATATTGTAGACTATTTACACTATGTACAAAGATTTTAAAAACTTGAAAAAATTGGCTTCTTACTTGTCTATTATTCTTTTTTATGATTGAGATTACACACTTTTAAATTCTATTTTTCATTACCTTTCTCCATCAGTAACAGTGAACATTTTCATATCATTAAAAAATTCTTCATAAACCATTTTTAATGGCTGGAATGTAGTACCATAATGTACACGATCATTCTCTCAGGACATTTAGGCTATTCGGTAGTAAATAGATATTAGGGTATTCACTAGTAAAGATAACACTGACACAAATTCCACACCCACATTTCAGACTTGAAGCTCTTGATAGAGTCCACCATACTGGTTTTCAGAAAGGTTGTCATGAGTACTGCAGGAATCAGCCTCTTACAGCATTGTCCCCAACAGTTAGTAAAAGTTTGCTAATATGAGAGGTGAAAATGATCTCCTGTTTTAAATTTGAATTCCTTTAATAGCAAAGTTGCACTTTAAAATAAACTTGAATTTGGCCTTTTGTAGTTCTTCCTATCCAATAGTCTCTCGATAGCCTAGGGTAATTTATTATTTAAGACTCATGTTTTCCATATCGAAATGTTTTATTTGCTGATGATACATTTCCTAGTATGCTGTTACCTTTAATTTTATCGATATAAAAATGTTGAGTTCTTTAGGTTTTTAATCATTTCTAGTGATTACTTCCTTTTGGGCTGTTTTTAAGCTTAGGTTCTCTTTCACACATTTTTTTTAATCTAATTGGTTTTTTAATCTAATTGTAAATCAAAGTCCTAAACTATCAACATGTAAGTTTTCCCCCAGTGGTTTGTCTTTTAAATTTATTACATATTTATTATATACTTATAATACATTTGACTACTGTATTTATTTCAACTATCCTGGTTTTTTTCTTGAGTACACTTATTATTCTTAGGCTAAACTCTTATTCCCTGTCACCAACAAATAAATTTGTTTTTTTCCACTTCAATTTTCATCTGTTTTTCTTCCCCTTCACATTCTCAAGTTATTTAATACATCATTGATTCAAATGACTACATTGAGTCAGATCATTTGTGTTTTGATATATAATTCTATTTGTTTTGCTTTTGTTCCATTTTCTTATTTCATTTTTATCTCTCCCTTCATTGCAGCCTGTGATCCTCTTATGGAAAACTGTTTCTACTTCATATAAGTTAAGTCTCCTCACATCTTTCTGAGAGTACTAGACTGATATCCTGTAAGATTTTCATCTGTTTTCCTTTAGAAAACAATTTTGAGAGGTATTTTTCCTCTATATCTTCAGGGTAATGATTTTTGTGTGCGTTAAGAGAGCTGAAAACTTTGTAAGCTACAAAAAAAGTCATTAATCCTTTTCCTCAAATTCATCCTTGTATGGATATAATAAAAAGACAGCCAATAATAAGTGTGGATAAGGAGGCAGAGACATTTGGAACCTCATGCATTGTGGTGGGAATGTCAAATTCTAAAGCTGCTTTGGAAAAGTTTGGCAATTCCTCAGAAAGTTAAACATATGAGTAAGCAATTCTACCCTAGGTGTATACCCAAGAGAACTGAAAACACGTTTACACAAAAACATACACATGAATGTTCAATAGCCAAAAAAGCAGATATAACCCAACTGATGATTGGATAGTAAACAAGAGTATATCCATACAATGGAATATTATCCAGCCACAAAAAGAAAATGAAGTACTGATACATTCTACGACAAGGATAAATCTTGAAAATATTATGATAAGTAAAAGAAATCAGTCACAAAAGAACAGACGATATGATTCCATTTATACGAAATGTTCAGAATAGGAAAATCTAGACAAATTAGTGGTGGCTCGTAGCTTAGTGGTTGCCAGGAAATGGGGGATTAGAAACTGACTGCTAATGGGTATGGGGTTTCTTTTAAAGATGATGAAATATCCTAGAATTAGTGGTCACGGCTGCATAAACTTGTGACTATATGAAAAACCACTGACTTGCAAACTTTGAAAAGGTGAATTTATGATATGTAAATTACATCTCAATAAATAACTTTTTTTAATTTAAGAAAGAAAGAGCAACTTTAGAAGTCTTAAAAATCATGTTTTTCAATTTGTCTTATTGTAAGGTTTACTACAAAAGGTAAAAAAAAACAATTTTACATGCACAAGTTTGCTTATATACTATGAAATAATTATTTCTTTGTTCGTCTTAAAAAATGTTACCTGGCAGCCATCCTGATTGATCCACTTGTGCTGTACTTCATCTCTGGCAGAATCACTGAGGCCAGCATGATAAGCAAGAGCAGCAAGACCATTCTTCTTTAAGGTGTCAGCCATTGTGTCACATTCTCGCCTGGAGAGGCAGTAAATTATCCCTGAATCATCTGCCAAGAAATGAAGACTTGTAACATAAATAGCAACACATTTACATTATGTTCTTAGAAATACATGAACCATAAACAGACCTCCACAGCTTTCTTGTAGTAGAGGAAAATCATACAGGTAGCAAGGAACTCATGTGCACTAGAAATGACAAGATTTAACCTTTAATCTTGTCCCTCTGAATGACTCCTGAGGTGGACCAGGACAAACCCTGGCTAAGAAACAGGAAGGCACCTTTACATAAACTTTGTGGAAAGCATGCGGTAATATATATATATCAGGAATCCTAGAAATGCTTCTGCTTTGATTCAGTTTCCTTCTACAAAAAACCAATGTAGAAAATAAAGTGGTATAAGGACTTGTGCAAAAAAGTTTTGTAATTTTAAAAATTAGAAAAAATTTAATGGTCAACATCAGAGGAATAATTAAGATATGAAATTATGAAATGAAATATAGTATAACTATCAAGTGTTTTCTAAGTTTTAATAAGACATGGGAAAATACTCAAGATACAAAACAAGTTAAGGGCAGAAACACGGTAGGTATAGTATGCTAATGGAGAAAGAAAAATGCATACAAAAATTATTAGAAGGAAGTAAGCCAAAATAATAACAGGGACTTGTGCTAAGGTTTATCTTTTGCTTCTTTTTTCTTTTTGATGCTGTCTAAATATTCTTCGAAGAGTATTTATTATATTCTTGTTTTTATGTACGTTATTTTTTAAATCAGAAAATAAAAGGTATTAAAGAAAAAGTCATCGCTCTATAGCAGAGTCAAAGGTATATACACACACACTAAGCTATTTGTATCGGCTGCCTGGGAGGGGCCTGGAGAGGGGTGCGACTGCCTTTTCCCTGATCTACCTCTGCATTATCTGATTTGTTCAAGCAAATGTGTATACTGATTTTTAAAAAGTGAAATAAAGATGTTTAACAAAAAAAAAATTCTCCATGAAAAAGTGGAAAAGGGGTTACATGGAAAACTACCACGAATTTCGTAATCCCATTTTAGTTAATACAACTTGAAGACAGATGCACCTGGGAGAAGGCACTAAGACAAAGACCTGTATAATTCTTACAGTGATAGAAGCCAGAACAAAGACACTAAAAACACAAATTATAATTCAGGGATGTAAAAGGGAGTATGCTAATATGTTTTTTGTTGGGATTTATTATTATCAAACCAAATGAGATTTTACAATTTCCAGAATTGAGAGAGTTGTAATATTCTGCTCTATAAAAAGTCAGTGCTATTATAATACGGAATGTTTAATATGCAATATTATATATTCTGTTGTGGTACTAAAAAGACATTTATTACTTCTAGACATAATTAATCACATGGCTGTACTCACGTGGGTGATGCTTTCTGATCCATTCCAAACAATCAAATGCCACCTTTTTAGGCTTTTTTGGTAACACATAGTATTTCAGATTATGTCTGTTAAAGCTCATGGTAAACCTAAAAAAAGTCCCAAACATAAAATTTTGTTATTAGGGAAAATGTAGTTTTAGCCACCTTGAAAAATTAAATACTGATTTTTTGCAGTGCAAACCTATATCAAGTTGCGTTAATTTTAATTATAAACTGGCAGTTTACATAATAGAACAATGAAATATAAATTATGTTATGGGTTAATGAAAAGAATGGTGAGAAGCAGAGAACGTCTACGGGACTAGATGACAAAGAACTGGAAGGCCTATAGAAGAGAACAACATGCAGAAAAGATAGGTAAGTCAGGAGCCCAGTTTCCAAGATAAGGTCAATTAAAAGCGGAGATGGCTAAAACATAATTTAAAAGATTAAGAAAATCACAAGAAAAAATGTATCCATTTTTAAACCACCAATATTCCCAAATTTTAAATGTGTACATGACCAGCCATTTGTAGGGCAGCCGTATGAGCTAAAACCCTACAGAGCATGGAGCACTGTACTTCGGGTCTGCACCCCGAAGAGAACATGGGTGATGCTGAGAAAGATATATTTTTCTCCCTCTGGTCTTTGGCCCTTGGTATCCCACCTCCTCTCCCACTTCCTCAGGGAGCTCTTCCTCTCCATTATCTGCAAATTCTTCCCTTTCGTCTCTGGATATGTGCTAAGACCACAATCCTAACACCACAGGCTTCTCTTGACCCTATGCTCCACTGTAGCTGGCATCCCACCTCTTTCTTTCCCCACAATGGCAAGTTTCTCAGAAGACATTTATGCCCCCAACCGACTAACTATACATCCATTTCCATTCTCATCACTCTCATTCTGGATTTTCCCATCATCATTCTACCAAAATTGTTTTATGAAAGCTTTTAAAACTAAAGAAAGGTGAGGGAATTGTTACAAAGTCCTTGGTCCTGCAGGGACCTTTCACTGCCCCAGGTCCCAACATCTCCACAGGAAGGAGAGAGAACACTGTGGAACAAGGTAGAGTTAGAGCATAAAGATCACTCAGTGCCTGGGTGGACAGAAAGAAGCAGAGACCACTAACTACAACAGCCTGTGGTGAGGCGGCTAACGTTAACAGGAGATGGGGCTCAGGAAGAAAGACAGGGAATAAAAACCACTGGCTTTCTGTCTTTGTGTCTAAATCCAAACTAGATGGGTTTGACTTTTGTTGTCATTGGTAGGAAAAACTGTAGTAGGAAAAACTTTAGTTTTAGAGCTAAAGAATGCCTCACATGTGGAGGGCAGCCACGTTCCTGAAAGGCCTCTGCACAGGTGAGAGGGCCACGTAGGAGGCGGTGGTAACCTTCCACCCATGTCTGGCCTTCACATTGGTCTTTTTTCAGACCTCGTCCTTGCTGACCTTTCGGTCACTCCACACTGTTGGCTATCCTTACCGAAAACCTCTATTAGCTCTCACTATTTTACTTTCTCCTTACCTCTGATATCTTCATCTTCTCTTCTTCCTTTGCTTACTCCTTAAGTGACAATGAGCCCCAAATGCTAGGCCCTCCTCTTCTTCCCCCACGTTATCTTCTTCAGGGACATCATTCTCTCTGCTTTAAACAGCACCAGAATACCATTCCCATGAGTCCCAACTTTTGCCCCCAGCTTAGATCCCTTTTTCTTAGGCCTCTGAGAACCACAGTCTAACTTCTTTTTCGATCGGTGGTCTAAAATTGGGGTGTGCATACCCATAAGGGTTCACAAAGACTTTCTGAAGGCACATGAGCAAGCATAATTTTAAAGGAATCGATTTCCAGATCCTGCATGTTCACATGTGCTTTTTCTGAAAAGACTGATCTGAGGAGGCTCCTGCAGTCAAGACATCCTGCCGGTTACTCCTGCACCTCTGTGTTCCTTTCACAATTGTCCTCTCACTTTCTAAAAACAAATAAACAAACTCTGCTTTTGACCCATTCTGAACTTTACTACTGTGCACTGTTCCGGATGTAAAAACCTCCAGAACACCAAACAAAACAAACCGAATATAGTACAGTTGTAGGCAAAACTTTCTTTAATCAAAGAACCAGAAACCCTTGGTGGGGCTTCATGTCTTTACAAATTTCTGTTAAGAGTAAAGTATAACATCAGGAATGAAGTATTTCAGCCTTTATTGGGATGTTCTGATTTCAGATATACTAAGGTGACGTCCTGATAAAATTATGGCATAAAAAGAATTGTTCAAGAATACAAATGATGTAGATCAGCGGTCCCCAACCTTTTTAGCACCAGGGACTGGTGCTCCCTTGAGAATCTAATACCTGACGATCTGAGGTAGAGCTGAGGCAGTAATGCTAGCTCTGGGGAGTGGCTGCAAATACAGATGAAGTTTGGCTTCCCTGCCCACCGCTCACCTCCTGCTGTGCGGTCCACTTCCAAACAGTCCATGGCCCAGGGTTTGGGGACCCTTGATGTAGATAATCTCAAAAGGATTGGTGTATAAGTCTCCCTACCGACAGAAATGCTGAAATGACTGCACAAAAATGGCCTCACTGTGTTTTCCTGCATTTTACACTTTAATTTCAGAATGTTTCATGCATTAAAAAAAAAAAAAGCTCTGGGTCAAAAAAGAGAAACAATAGCAAGTGCTTGTGGAAATGTAAAACGGCACAGTCACTTTGGAAAACAGCCTTGCAGTTCTTCAAAAGGTTAAGTATAGTTACCATATGACTAACAATTCTACCCCTGGGTATATACCCAAGAGAACTGAAACACAGGTCCACACAATAACCTGTGAATGTTCATAGTAACATTACTCATAATAGCAAAAAAAATGGAAATAACCCCAATATTCACCAACGGATAAAATGTGGTATGCCCATACAATGAAATATTATTCAGCAAAAAACTGAAAACATAATGCTACAAGAAGCCAGTCACAAAAGACAGTATGGCAGATGATTCTATTTATATTAGATACTCAGAAGAGGAAAATCTATAGACAGAAGGCAGATGAGTGGTTACCTAGGGCCGGTGGGTGGAGTGATGGGGAAAGGGGATTGACTGATAATAGATATGTTTTTTTGCAGGGTGATGAAAGCATTCTAAAATTGATTGTGGTGATGGCTGCACAATTCTGACTATACTAAAAACCACTGAAGTGTGCACTTTAAATAGATGAATTGTATGGGATGTGAATTATATCTCCATAAAGCTGATATATTAAAAACATCTGGCATATAACCTAAATTTTTAAAATTTGAGACACAATTGAAAACTTAGAAGTGTTTTCCAATTAATTTGAGTCAAATCACTTGTACCAAAAATAATAAAATGACACAAGACTGGACATAAAAGTTGTAGATCTCAAATCCAATTATAACCAAAACAAATACCTCTTTTGCAAAAGGATTGCTAAGCTCCTAACTAAAAGCAGTATTCCCACAATTTGTCATAATAAAAAAGGTAAGTTTCTCAGAGTTCATTACATAGAACAAATCTTCCTTGGCCTGTTGGAAAGTGGGATATTTGGAATTACCAAATATTTTAGTTAGAGACAGTTCGCATCAACTGATACGTAGATAAATGAAATATGGAATACTCATACAGTGGAAGATTACTCAGCCATAAAAATGAATGAAGTACTGACACATGCTACGACACGGATGACCCTCGAAAACATTATTCTAAGTGAAAGAAGATGAGCACAAACAAGAGGTGGAGGTTGGGGAGTGACTGCTGCTAATGAGCACCAGGTTTCTTCTGGGGTGACAAAATGTTCTAAACTTAGATTTAGGGGATGATAGTACAACTCTAAAAACATAAAATCCCTCACTAAATCCTAACTTTTAAATGGGTAAATTTTATGGTGGGTCAATTATATCTCAATAATGATTTTAGTTTTTAAAAAAAGTTTTGGATTCCATTATATCTTCACTAAGGGCGTACTCATGTTGTCCTTAAAATGGAAAATATTATTAGGTCCAGGGTGTCAAATGCACGTCATTTTAAGTGATGTGTCAGGAAATGTAATCAATTTGTGCTCCACTCTTATTGCTTTTGGAACTCAAAAACTTTTGTCACAAGGATATGTACTAGTTTATGTAAATTAAAAAGCAATCAATTTTCTTTTTTATATATAAGAAAATAAGTCTAATTTAACCAATTGGTTTGGCAATGAAAAATGGATTTGCCAAGAGGTTACATGGCAGTCATATCCAATTATTTGAAAGAGGTAATCAGCAGCTATGACATTTTGAGAAAATTATTTAAAAACATTATATAATAATAATATGTCAAAAATATATTAGGAAAGGTGTACTAAAACTTTCAGTATTTTGATTTCTCCAACTCTTCCAAATATAATAGATACAAGGTTCATTTAAGTGAAAGAGTAATAAGAAAATTTAATGGTCATTGGATAGGTCTTGGTAAAACATATTTTAGGGTGTATTTCCCAGAAAAAGTAAAGTGAGTAACTTATGATCTGACTTATTTTGCCAGTCAGATGGCTTACTATTCTTTGCTGTCCACAAAATTTGGAGTTGTCGGCTGAAATATTAAAAATAATTTTCGATGACAGATCATTATGTAATTCTGGCATATATGTCAGAAGAAATTCAAATAATTGAGTGTTATTACTACAAAAAAATGTTTTCCATTCCCATCTGCATGTTTATGTGAGTAATGTTTCTCAATGCTTACATCTATAAAAGTAAGAAATGTGAACTGATTGGATTCATCCAGAGATATACGATCTAACTGAAAAAAAAAAAAAGTCCTCTCTCATTGAGTTACACGTTACCAATCAAAACTTATTTAAAAAATATATTTAAGCTATTCTGATCAGTAATGTACTAATAATTATAATAATTCAATCCAGAAGAAAATTTTGGCATAAGAAATTAAAAAAACAATTCTTAATTTACATACTTATTTTTCTTGCAGGTAAGTATGATGCAGTAAGCAACAAGACTTCATGCATAAAAATATTATCTTAGGGTAAAATTCTGTGTGGAAACTGAAGAAGACATATGAGTTAAAAAATGTAAAATATCTGTTAAAGAGTTAAAAAATGTTAATATGTTTTGCAAGTGGGTGATAAGTACAGCTATTACATACTAATATTCTACTGGATAAATTTAAAAAGGCTAGGTAACAATTTTGTTTAAAAATGTTACAACAGACCATGTTCTCTTTATTTAAACTCATGTTGAAAATTTTTAGGTGTCAGACTTACCTGTACAGTGGCACAGTTTTCCAAAATTCTTTACGTGGCATATGTGACCAAAGAAAGTATGAAGGTTACAGTCTTGGCTATCTGCACTCAGCCCTTAAACATCCCAAATACTAAGACCTACAATTAGATTCATTATCATCCCCTCTCCCACTCTTCTCCCCTCCTGCACTGACGCTTAATGGCACACTAGAAACCTGCACTAGAAACCAGTATAAACTTCAGCTACGTCCATCTTTCCCATCCCATCACTCGCCAGTCTTGTTGATTCAGCTCTGCTTTCTGTCCTGCCTGTCTCCTCCTTCCTCTTCTGCTGTTGCCACCATCATCACCTCTCTCCTAAGTGGCTGCAATAGGTTTCCTAAAGAGCTATCCTGCCTCTAATCTCTTGTTTTTCTACTTCATCTTCCACTGTTAGGGTTATTATTCTATCATACAGGTGAGATCAAGTCACTTCCCAGGTCAAAATACCTACAGAATAAATCCAAACACTTTACCATCATGATATGCCCTCTAGACCTGGCCTCAAACCACCTTTCTACGGTCATCTCTTCTCATTATTTTTCCACTTAACTTATGGAGTATTCGCTATTCCTTGGCCCTGACCTGTATTTTCATGCTAGAAGCTTCAGCCCTTAATTTACTCCTCACCCGCTAAAATGCCATTTATTTACCACTTCACATCCACTAGGATGAGCATAATCAAAAAGACATATAGTAACAAGTGTCAGTAGGGATGCAGAGGAATTGCAACCCTCCTACGCTGCTGAAGATAACGTGAAATGGCACAGCTGCTTTGGAAAACGATCTGACAGTTCTTCCAAAGGTTAAATGTAGTTACCTCATGACCCAACAATTCTACCCCTAGCTATATGTCCAAGAGGAATGAAAATGTATGTCCAACATGACAACTTGTACACAAATGCTCATAGCAGCATAAATCATAATAGCCAAAAACAGAAACAACTCAAATATCTATCACATGATAAATGGATAAATAAAATGTAGAGTATTTTATTTATCCTGGGGGGATGGAGGATAGTGGAAACCAACTGCTAATGGATTTGAAGTTTCTTTTAAGAGAGACAAAATTTTTCTAAAAGTAGATAGTTGTGGGATTACACAACCTTGTGAATAAACAACCAAAAAAATCATAGGATGGTATATTTTTTAGGTACAAATTGTATCTCAATACAGATGTTTAAAATTTAGAAAAGACCACTCATCCTACAAAGCCCGCTTCCTTTATAAAACCCTGTCTGACTCCTCCTCATTAACAGTTAGTTGTTACTTTGGGTTATAGCTAATCTTGTCTTGCTGAGTTCCTGCAGTCATAATTTATATCTCTAATCACTACTGACTTCATTCTGCAATTTGTTATAGATTTTAAAGGGTTCTAAAATCAGACTGTTTAGGTTTAAGTCCTCACTCCAACATCTGCTAGGTATATGACCTTATGGAAGTTGTTTAACTTCTCTGTGTCTCAGTTTCCTCATCTATAAAATGAGAAAAACAGAAGTATCTACCTTGTAAGACTTTTGTGTGGATAAGTTAATACACACAAGATGTCAAGAATCGTGTCTGGCACGTTCTAGAGGATTACTATTTAAGTGTTAGCTGTTATTATTTTTGTATTAAAGTATTATTATTAACTGTCTACATGTCTATGCCTTTTCTCTTTCTCAGTTCATATCTTAAAGCCCTAAGGAAAAGGAATAAAGTCTATTTTATTATCCATCCTTGTATTTCCCAAAGAGGAAGAATAACAGCAGTAGCAAAGGAGCATGTGGACCATCGCTCCAACCGTATGGATACCCGCCTTCACCAGGGCCATGACACAGTAGCAGTCGGGCAAATTTAATCCAAAAAAGGGTTTAATGGCAGAAAAGATCAGGGAAAAATGTACCAGAAAGTGTTCGTTAAAATCTTTTACTTCCACTCTGGGCTTTAAACCTTCCCAAATATAGAAGTACCAAATATATTAAAGAATCAACAGACTTGCCTAAATTTTCATATTTTACCCACATTTACCAAAATTCCTCCATATGTTTCATTTATTCTTTCTTACTGAAAGCCAATTATGCACAGGGCACCACATGCTAGACTCAGGAAATGTATAAGCTATTGCTTTTCCAGGCATATCTCCTCACCCTGCTAGGAAAAGATATTAAAGGTGTCTGCCTCTAAATATGTATATGCAATGTTTACTCAAACACCAATGACAAATTCTATACCTACGAAAAGTTACTAAAAAGGTGAATTGAACTTACATCAATTCCTTTAACTAAGGGCATTGGCAAATTAATATTACTGATCTAAAAGAACAGTAGATTGCCTCTGGCCTAAACTGATGGAAAAAAACTAAAAATATTGCCTATTAAAAAGAAAGGCTTTCAGAGATCAATGTAGTATTTGTAGAAGTAAATTTCTAGCATGCAGGTTATTCACTAAAACCTAAACTATGACACCTTAAATATGTTTATCAATTACGAAGCAAAATATATTTTTCCCCCAAATCTTATACAAATACCATTCTGCAAGTGAGATTAAATTAAAATATTTTTTAATTTTGTGATCACGTACACAAAATTTTGAGGGCTCTAAAATTCTTGCACTCAAGAACGCCATTTGTGTTGGAAAAGGTCTTTGTAGCTACCTTAATTTCATGACCCCCCTCATATCCTTCATATGGCATTTCCAGTTCTCATAACCTTCAGAGAGATGCTGTTACTGTTTTTACTTATTATAATATTTATAGAGCCAGCTTACAATCTTTAATTGTAAATAAATGAAAGGTGTGCTTTAAAAATTCACCCCAATATTTTAGTCATTATTCCTTCAGACATTCCTCAAACTCAAAGCACCCACTAACAAATTGGAAGGAAAAATATTTTAACCTTGGTATACAACAGCCATTAAGTAAATATTCCCTGAGCGAATGAACCTATCAGAGAATGCACTTGTGTCTAACAAACTCATGTACAGGTACAAAATAATCTAGTACAACCTATATATGTGTGGATATTTTTTCTATTGTAGTTTTTGTTATTGAATAATTGTGGCTTTGGTGGCAAGAAGCAGCCCTTTGCTGTCATACATAGTTTCTGTACTGTTTTCAACATCCTGGATGTAACTGGAATTTCAGGGGAAAATGACCAAACAGGGCCATTGGTTCATTTTGTGATGTATACTCTAGGACATACGGGGTTCAAAATTAGATAAATAAAAGCTAATTTGTTACTGGGACTATGCCAAGTCTAACAGGGACAGCATACACTTTTTTCCTTACAAAATAGGTACTGGAAGTATGTTTTCATTCCAGTAAGTGAAGAAAGCCCCAGGACCCCAGTTCCCAAATTTTGCTGCACACTGAAATCACGGGGATTTTTAAAAACATACTGGCTCCCAGCCCCCAAATTCTGACCTAACTGGCATCAGGTACAACCTGGGCATTGGGATTTTTAAAGCTCCATAAGTGATTATAATGTGTAGCAATCCGAGAACTGGTACCCCAGGGTTTTAAATTTATGACTTTCAACAACTTACACCTGAGGTCTGAGAATCTTCAACTGAGTGAGGATGTCCTTCTGCACCCTGAGATTAGCTGTGGCAGTAAGAGCCATCACTGGAACAGAGGGAAACTTCTGGCGAAGCATATTCATTCTTTTGTAATCTTGACGAAAATCATGTCCCCACTAGGTGGGGGGAAAAAAAACATCACTTTTCAGACTGTTTGAATCTTTCTTATATACAAAGCAAACACTGCTCACTGTATTAAGAACCACCTTATTCTTCAGTGAAATAGCAGAATAATTTACACAATGTTTATTTCTCTTCAGTCCTGAAAATATATATACTGTTGGTAGTATACATCTATTGACATTTTAAGACATATAAAACAGTGTTTACCTGACTGACACAATGTGCTTCATCAATAACAAACCGTGCCAAGAGATTCCTCTCATATAGATTCTCCAGAGTAGAAATCAGTCTGTTACTTGCACAGACCTAGACCGGAAATGGATTAATTAGACACTTAAAAACATTTAAATACCACATAACTTCAAGGATTTAATTGTTTTTAAATTCCACTACAACTTAAGTTGCATTAAGATCTTCACAGAAAATTGGTTCTTATTCCAATCTATGAAGAGAATTAGCAGAAGTAATAGAAAATAGCAGAGATATTTTAGAATGTTCGCTCCCATTTAGCAAACAGTTATATATCAGGTTGGTGGTTCTAAATTTTTTCCCTAGCCCTTAATATATCTGAGGCCCACCATACGTTTACCTTGAAAACAGGATTATGGATATGTTACCTGTGTGCATGTTACTTGGGGTGCGGGGATACACACATACATATATACATATGTATATATATACTTATATACTTATATATTTGTCTGTGTATATATTTCATAGCTCTGTCCATGAACGAGCCTAGAAGCAATGACATCTCAGTATCAGCGACCATATCTGGCACCCACATCTTGACAGAGACATGTCAAAATGACACAGAAGCCAGTTTGATGAACATCTCCCACTGGCCAAATCCAAGACAATTAGAACACAATACATAATGATAACTGACTATAGCCCACTGCATAAATTAAAAATCCACGATTTCATATTGCTATAAATAAATATGTAGGTAAAGGGAAAGCTCTTCCTTACAGTTGAATGCCTCTTAAATTAAAAAATCATTTGGCATTCATTATAGTAATAACTGATGAGGAATCATCAATAGAATTGCTTGGTGTAAGGAAAAAACCTCCACACATTCGTTGACCAGAATGAAGTATTCTATGTGAACAGTAAAGGAGAGGAACACAGAGGGGAAAGACTGGGTTTCTCCCTATGTGATGGGAGGAAATTGAATTTTTTTTCTAACATAGCTTCACTATCATATTTTAAAATAATGATAAAATACAAACCTTCTCTGGAGTAACATACAGAAGTTTTATAATTGGGTCTTTTTTTGATAATTGGAGGTAAATACTTGTAGCTTCGGAGTCAGTCTTATCACCTGTCAGATATGTAGCTGGAATCTAAGTATAAAAGTAGTAAACAATTTAAACTTTACATATTAATCTGACTTCAGCTTATATTTATCCCTAGCTTTTGTAAATATTTCACAAGTCATATATCAAACCTGTCAAAGATAATCTCAGTATAACAAATAATCAGTACATATTTAAAAACCCTTAATAACTATAACTCGAAATATTCTTCTCGTTGTTTACTTTTTTTTCTCTTTTCTTCACTTCCTTTGCTTATTTATAAATAAGATAAATACGAATTCGGCATCCAAGAGATTCTAGTACTAATGCACGACTATATTCTTCTCTAGGTAAACATATTTTCAGGGTTTTAATATATAATGATGATGAAAGGGCTGTAACATCATGAATGGTTGAATAACGGCTATCATCACTCCATGAAGATATTCTCTGGAAGAAAAATCAAACCAGTGGTCTTGTTGAGGGGTGGTGGTTCACAACCCTGAATATAGTTCTGTTTGATCACAGTATACAGGATTTAGTAGAATGCATTCACATACTTTCTTAACCTTAACCAGAAGGAAAAAGGACATACGTGTGTGGGCATGTGCAATTTAAGATATTAAGGGAGTGAGAACTATGCTGATCTGGCAGTAGGAAAAAAAGAAATCCTTTCGGATTAGTTAAAAAATAATAATTTACATCGGCAAAATACAATGTCAAGTTCTTAGTAAAATACATTCTTCTAGAATAAAATCAGATTGAATTATAGGTTATCTGTAACAGAATTTTCAATGACTTGTGCTTAAATGCACAAATTAATGTGATTATTGTGCTTTAGTCTTATAATTCACAAACTTTTATATAATAAGTAGCGTTTTGTTTTAACTTACATCCAGTGAAGTCAGTTTTTGGACTTGATCTACTATAAGTGATCTCAAGGGAGAAATGACAATAGTGACCCCAGGAGAAACACAGGCAGGGAGCTGGTAACACAAACTTTTACCACCTCCTGAAATAGAAATGACAAAAAATGTCAGTTCTTTCTTGAGAGCCTGAAGGCAAAAGCTACAAAGTAAACCACATATAATATTTAAAGTAATTAATAGAATACCAAGGGATATTTCCCATGATACCAACAATTTGCATATTCAAATGAGCCAAAATACTTAGGCAATTTAAATGTGTAAACGTTTATCTTTTAAGACATCTCATGTAGGTATATATGACAGCAAAAGAATCAGGGCAGAAAATTTAAATGCAACAGAAGTGCTTTAAAAGTCTACTTGGGAAATCCAAATGCAGTACAGGGGCTACTCGGATTATATGATATCAATATTAAAATAATTATTTTATATAATATTTAATTTTTAAAGAGTTAAAATGTGATAAAATATACAACACAAAACTCTATGGTTTAAAATTTTTTTAATGAACTAGAGGGCACTTTTAGGATCTCAGTTTTTTTAAACCACTAGTACGAATATCAGAGCTTTTACTCCCCATACTCTCATCAGTAAAGTAATAGTCCCAATTTTCCTTTAAACAAAACAAAACAAAACAAAACAAAACAAAACAAAACAAAACAAAACAGAACTACATTTCTGTGTACAAACAGAAGATGAAGAGAAGGAAATTTCAAAGCCAAAGCGGTGGGAGTCTTTCTCCATGTAACTCTAATTCAAAGGGGAGAGACAACTGGGACACATTTAATGGTAACTAAAATAATTAATCCCTATTTTCAACTTCACCAACCCATTAATGGTAGAAACTTGTAACAGGCAGTTTCTAGGACTTCAATTTTTTTTAAACTAAACAGTACATTCCATCTTTTCTGCATGAGTAGTAAGTAAATTTCACTTTGGTATATATGTGTAAATGACAAGGCAAGAGCAGGAAGCTGAATTCTATTTTCTGCTCTATCACTTAATGGTTATGTGACTTAGACATGCCATTTAACCTTACCACGCCTCAATTTTATCACCTGCAAAATGTACTAGATCAATGGCTCACAAAATTTGGCCTAAAAGAACCTTATTTGGAATCTTTATATACATAAATCAAGAGGTTGAAATTGGGGTGGAAGGACCCTTAAAAATGCCCTCTTGCAACTCCAAAAGACCGTGAAAAGCCTTGAAAACCATAGAATAGCAAAGGTCCTTTCCTGCTTTAGTTCTGGAGTACCAACTTGGAGTTGAAACAGAAGACACAGAGTGAACAAGTCAGTGAAATATGAAATGTTATTAAACCAACATCGTCTGAATTTTAAAATCGGTTAAAAAAAATTCAGTTGCCTAGCTAACAGTATTTAACAATGATAGTAATAATTAAGGTCACAATAAGGCAGGGGGAAGACTACATGTGTATGTATTGAAACTCCAAATTTCCCATGCTCTTATTCTAACTGCTTATTTAATATTCTGACTTGGATGACTATAAATCAGTGAACAGCTGTTACAAATGTTAATAGCACAATGAAAAGTCCTGGATCTCTTCAAAACAGGCCAAGAAAGAACTACAGAAAATGTTCTTCATTTAATTCTCATGACACTCTGTGAAGCAGATGCTTTATTATTATCCTCACTACACACATGGGGTTCAGGGAGTGGGGTGCTTTGCTCAAGGTCACATGGCTAATAAGTGGTAGAGCTGCACTTTAAGGGCAGCTTAAAGGCCATCACTCCAGAGCTGATGATTTTAACCACTATGCAACACTAGACTGTACCAAGTAAACTGTCAGAAATGGTCATGTATCTATTCCAGTCCTATATTTTTTGTTCACGCTGCAGATTAATTTAGACCAGAAAAAAGAAAAATTCCCAAAGAGAAATTCTAGATCAGTTCAACACAATGAGCTTTAAATTGAAATCTTAAAGGGCTATAAATGTTATTATGTCAACAACTAGAACAGAGGGTGTGATGTATAAGTACACTTTCTTACTATGGCACGAAAGATTTAGAGGCCCCTAAATGATAGAAATACTGTGTTGGTGTATTTTTTTTTTTTCTATTAAAGGGCTTTCATTTCACATTTGCCAATGGATTCCTGCCAATTTATATCTAAAAATACATACCAGTGGGCATTAAGATAAAACAGTCTTCACCAAGCAGTGCAGCATTGATCGCCTCTAGCTGATTAGTTCTAAAATTATGCAGGCCAAATTTTTTATGAAAAATCTTCATCATTTCTTTTGTATGAGGAAAACTAAGACTTTGGAAACGCTCGTGTTTCAGGTGTCTAGATGATAAATTTTGTGCCGACTCGCCTAAAAAAAGTCAATGTTAAGTAACATCAGTGCTTTCATGTCACAAGTCAGTTTTAGCATTTACCCTTTGCCCTGACAATCATTGGCATACATTTTCCTATGGCAAATTCTTTCTTTAACCAGGTACCAGATTTCCTCCTGCACAAGTATCAAAGCCACCAGAGACTTCGGAAGGGCCAAATTCAGGTCTTTCCTTGATTTCTCTACAGCACCACCGCTACTCTGTATTCACTCCTTCCTCTTCTCTCTTGACCTTCAAAGACAATTGTGGATCTTCTACTTGCCTTAAATCCCTGTTCTTGGCTCCACTTCCTCCACCTGCCTCTTAAATTTAGGAGTCTTTCAGACAGGGCTGGGCTCTTTAGATGTTCTTTTTGGAATTTTCCTAATCTTATGATCTTAAGCATCACCTATGTACACAGAACACCTAGATCTTTCTTAAGACCAGACTGATCCCCTCCTAAGTTCCAAGTCTTATATGCATCTCCAGTTGTCTGAAAGATTTCTGACTGAATGACTATCAACAAGCACTGTAGGCTTAGCAAGTCTTAAAATAATTCTCCAAATCTGCTTGTCTCCTGACTCCCCTATATGTTAATGGTGTCATAGTTTCCCAGTCACCAGGTCAGAAACCTCTGAGTCATCTCAGCTTCCTGATTCTCCTTCCACAATGTCTCTCACATCCGCCCCCTGTTCTCCATCCTTGCTGTCGCAACTCTGGTTCAGCACAGAGAACAAGAGGAGCTCACGCCAGCTTTAGCAGCTACTCCAACCCCAATGCTCGACTGCCTAAGATAATTGTGAACTTCAGGTATGACACATTCTAACATGATACAAAAATAAATCCATTAATGGTTATTTTAAAGTTCAACAGTGTAACTGTAAGAATAACCTCTGTGGTATTAAGTCATTAATAGCAAAATAAGGAGGGCTATACTTTATAGAACTTTGCACAAGTGTTAAAAACACTTGTAATAACTTTATAAGGTTGATGCAATGGTTTAAAATTAATTTTGGTTTTTCTCTGCAGCCCTTATAGTGGCTAATTTCACTCCTCGAAAAACTTCTCTCACTAAACTGTGAGCTCTAGGAGGGCAAGAAATATTCATTATTCATCTATTACCAGAACCTAGCACAGAACAGGGCACATAGTAGGCATTCAATAAATATTTTGTTGACTGAATTAAAAGGATTCTAAGCCAAAAGAAAATTTGATTAAGAAATTTGACTGCATATCTTTCTTAGATTGCCTGAAATTTTAATATTTTAAGACATAAAACACAATTCTCTGCTTTATAAACTGATCAGTTCTCATTAATCCAGAATTCTAAAAATACACACACATTTTTAACATATAAATTCAGCTCTGCTTTTGCCCATCCCCCGAATCATTAAAAACTTGGCCCTCATGAGCTTTATTGTTTTAGGGACTAAAAATGTTAATTTAAAGGCAAAGCACATTTGTAATGACTTTAGAGCTTTACTACAATAGGTTATAATTACACATTTTATAAAACTACAGCTGCTACAGAGACAAAAGAGCAACTTGCTTTTGAAATTGATTTGTAATTCATATTATCAGCAGAAATTTGCATAGAAACAATGTAGTTTTGAGGCAGTGATGACTTGCTTTAGTTTTTCTTACACAATTACGATTTTAGACAGTTTTGTTTTCATATAAAATATAAGCATTCAATTTATTTTAAACTTACCAGTGTAATTCTGAATTGCTTCTGAGAAGTTTTTGTTTTGAGGGGTAGATGCCACTGGAAGACAGTTTGTCTTGGATGGAGAAACTCTTTCTGACACTGACTTAACTGGCCGACCTTCCTTAATAGGTTGATAGACAGCTGTGGAAGATTTGCTGGCTGCTAAATTATGCATTATATCTTCCCACTCATCATCATCATCGAAGCCATCTATGTCAAAATTATCAGTATCATAGGAAGCCTGGATTTCTCTTTCTAAGTCTATTGAAGCAATGTGTTCATTCTGATCTGTCATGGCAGTGCTTGTGAGAGCATTTCCTGGGAAATGACAGCTTTCATTTCTTTTTTCTATCCTTGGTGTGTCAGCCTGGTCGCTACTCACAAAGCATTGCTGTACGTGAGAACTGAATGATGGTCCTTCAGTGAGATTCTTCCTGGTGGCCAAGAATCCTGCCCTTCCTGGGGTAGTAGTCACTAAACATTCCCCAGTAGAAATGGAATTTGAGGGAACAAGTGGAAAATTTAACTCATCAGAATTCCCCGTAGGGCAGAAATCACCCTTTGGAAATGCATAAGGTGAGGAAACAGATGCCACGTCCCCTGTGGGGCTACCAAGCGCATCAGGCCTACGCCTCCACACTGCACCAAGAACACCGGCATCGCCTGGGCTAAAATCTGCTTCGGCCAGGAGCTTCCTTCTGAAGAGAACACAGAATGCCATATTAAGTACCAGTAGTCTATCATGGTAGGCCACACAAGTATATCTTTAGCTTCATCCCAAATTATAGCAAAATATATATCTTCTTTTTTCCAATCTCAAAAACTTGAATACAAATGCTAAAGAAACGGTTTGAAAAAGTAAAGAAATTTAAAACATAGTGACAGTTTATCCTATTCAGAATGCCTGGAAATTCTGCCCTGTACATTTCTAACTTTGAGTGGTGGAAATGCAGTTCGATGTATTTGAGAAGGAGAAAAATCAAGATACCTTATGTTCCGCTGCTGAAGCAGGTTGTTCCCACAATCCAAAGATTTCAGCTCATCATCAGGAATAGTATCAACTAAATTACAGATGTGGTCCATCACACGAATAAGCTGCTGCTGTAAATTTATCTGTTTAGCTATAAAGTAATCATATTGTTAATATTTTTCTTTTAAAACAAAAGACAAGATTTTTGAAGTCATGTGTGTAAAATCTGAAGTAGTTTAAAAATAAGATTATACACAACCATATATTGCCCTAATTATTTGCCTGTGAACCAATTTGAAATCAGATCATCTCTATTTTATATCATGAGAGCTCATAACTATGTTATCATTTAATTTCATGTTAATTAATATTTATCTTAGGGTAACTAGGGTTGTTGGAAGATAGAAAGTTTTATCAATTTACTATGATTTTTTACTAACTTCAGGTATAAATCTCACCACACCCACACAAAGTATATCAAAAAGGGCTGCAGAGGCAAGACCCCTGCCTTGCCCCGCCACTGCCATTGTCTGCCTGGCATCCGGGCTTTCTTTCAATGGTAACAGCAGAGCACCCGGACTCTTTTTGGAGACCACCCTACCCCACTGTCTCAGTGGGCATCATATGTAAGGTAGCTCAATGAGAGTCAGGTCTAGAAGTATTTTGGCTGGCCGGAAGAGAGGGCCTCTCTTTTCAACAAGCTGGAGAGGCTGCTGATGGTCCTCTCTACCACAGGGAAACACAGCTTGGAAATAAGACTAGTACAAAGGAAAGCAGAAAACAGAGAGAAAATAATGAAAGGCTGAGATACAGAGATGAGATGAAAGAGAGGAGAGAGAAGGCAGGTATGTAAGAGAGAAATCCCTGACAACAATATTTGGGTACCTGAATCCAGCCAGCCTGCTCCACATATTTTTGTTTAAGCCATATAACAACTAAAAAGCAGAATGTCAAAGGAGGTGAAGTTTTAGACGAAGGAAAGAAAAAAATATATTGGAAGCAAGGAAGAAAGATGCCTACTCCAATCCTAGGGCCTAAGGTACAAAGGAGAAATAAGAGGTTTAGGTGGGCTGCAGAGGAAACAACATTCACAGGAGACAGAGAAATAAGGGGAAGAAATATTTAGAGAAGATGAGGCTGCTGAGAAAATGCTGACTGAGAAGTCAGTTAAGGCTCTAAAGGGCAGGAAGGAGAGAAAGAAAGAACAAATCAGAGGTGTACAGAGCAATGTGAGAACAAGCACCCATATGAGAATAAACTGGTAAATGTGGACTTTTTCTAGTGACTGATGTCAATAGGAACGTGAGGTATAAAATGGTAAAAGTGGAATTACTTAATTTCTATTTTAATTCTGTTTTCTCTGCAAGGAGAATGGGCATAAAAAGATAAGAATAAACAATGATCTGAAGGAAATGAAAGCAAAGACAGGCTCAGAAAGAGATACAGCCATTGGAAAGGAGCTCAAGTCTCCTTGTCAGACAGATTACACCTCAGAATACAAAGGAAACCTGCAAATAAGATCTCAATGATACTTGAGGCATCTTGTGAATAGCAGAGTTGAGCACATGTGAGAGTGAAGACAAGCAAACACTGTTCTAATTTTCAAAAAAATTGTAAAGTGATTGGCAAAAGCTACAGGCTGGTGATCTTGATTTAATTCAAGGCAAAATTCTAGAACATGTTATCAAATGGCTGCTTTGTGAGCTCAAAGAAGGATTAGAAACAATTATAGAGTTAGCAAGAGTTCATAGAAATAAACCATCCATCTTAATGTCCTTCCTTCTTTGAAAGGATTACTAGACTGGCATTTAACAATAGCTATCATTTGTTGAAGGCTAAAGTACGCTAGGTACTTTACCTTGAATCTAGATGACTACCCAGCAAGGTAGATATTATTCAGAAGAAACTGAAGTCCAGAGAAGCTTAACTAATTTGCCATAGCCACACAGTCCTGTGAAGGAGGAGGAGGAGGAGGAGGAGACAGATTTATATCTCAGGACTGCATCTCTCTAGAACTAATGTCCCATCCATTCATTCCCTCTTGCTGTCTCAGACCTTGAACTTCTGAGAGTTATATGACCAAGACTTTTGCATCTCCAAGTATAAGAGTCAGAAACATGGTCTGAAAGTAGATTTATAACTAATTGAACAAGACGTGGTAATGAATGGACTGTCAGCTGAGAGGGAGGCCTATATCGATATTCTGTAGGACTCTGCCAATCATCTTATCAGTGAAACTTCATGATGCAGAAACATTATAGTGCAGAGGCAAACAGTGCAAACTTAAGATCCTCAAGGTTGCTGGGTTCGAATCCTAGCTCTGCTGTTGTCTAATTCTATGACCATGTGTCATTACTTAACTCTCCTGTATCTGTTTCCTTGTTTGTAAAATGCAGATAACAGAAAGTACCTTAAAGGGCCACTGTGTAGGATTAAATTAGTTAACTTTGTAATGCACTTAACAAAAAGAAATCTGAAGCAAGCAGAAACACAGAGACCACTACACATGCGTGTGTGCACATGTACACGCAGAGTAAGTACAGCATGCAGCAAACATGAATAGAATGTGTTACAGAAATATTTAAAGACTAAAAAGAGCACTTGGAAACTGATTTTAAAAACTCATAGAAGAGTCAAAGATAAATATGAGGAAATCTCTCAGAAAGCAGAGAAGCAAGACATGGAAAATAGAAGAATAATTAATGGAAGCTTAATATCCAAATAACAGAGGTTCCAGGAAAAGTAAGAGAAAACAAAAAGAAGAAAATAAAAGGAAATACCAGAAAAATTTCCAAAACAGGACAGAAATTTTTAGACTGAAAGAGGCTCTGGAAAAATAGAAATTAGTAGTGGGAAAAAAGACTGCTGTTTTTCAAAGTCTTATGGCACTACCGGATTATTTATACTAGATATTTAATAGAACATTTAAAATGAATTAAGAAACATCCAACAAGTGAAAAAATATTAATCTTTAAGACCCAAACCCAGAGTCTATACGAGGAGAACTAGGAGGATGAAAGGTCTAGAAACCTATATCTATACGGAAGAGTTAAAGGACCTAATAATATGTAGCCTTAAAATAAAAACAAAGAAACAAAAAAACTTCTGGAATATTTAGACCTATCTCACAAGGATTAAGTTATAGGAAGGCAAATTTTGGTTAAATATAAGATATAACTTTCTAACAAGTAGTGTTTTCAAAATAGAGAATGAATTACCTTTTGAGAACATGATTTTACAAGTTGTTCAAGCAAATGCTGGCTAACCAATGAACAGGGATGACTATATTAGAGAAAAAGGAACTATAAATTTGCCATCTTATGCTATATAGTCAAAGGCGAAAATATAACCTTAACTTTGTTTTCAAAAGTAAGTAGTTAAAATATGTGATATGTGTAAAACACTTTTTTTGTACCGTCACAGTCTGTGCTGCTTTCTTCGTTAGACTGCCGAGTAGGCATTTTCTCAGGTTTTGTCAAGTCCTCTGATGTGCCAAAACTTTCCTTCTTTTGGTCACAGGTGTCAAGGTCCTTTAACATACTACAAATTAAAAAATATAAAGCCAGTCCAACTGGTCAGATGATACATAGTAGAAAAGAGAAAAAATGTTTTCATACCTTCTCTATTCTAAAGCCTCTTTAGCTGGCCCTCAAAGTCTTTCGCCTTGTGGCCCAAGAGACCTTTTCAACTTTATCTCTAGTTATGCCCTTTCAGTAATTCCAAGCTCCAATCACATCGCATCACTTAACAGTCTTCACATGAGCCCTGCATTGTCTACTTCAGAATTTCTGCCTCTGTTCTCTCAGCTTGAAAAACCCACCATTCCAATCTCTTCTCACCCATATTATCCCTATTCTTCTAGACCCAATCCAAGTGTTACTTTTCTGATTTCTTCAGCAAGTGGTTATTAACATCTCTGTCTTTTGAGATTCCAAAGCATTTTATCCAGCCTTCTCTGATACAAACACATATGTGTGTATGGATCTGTACATATAATTAACTCAAACAGATCATATAAAAATACATTAACACATGTAAACATGGTCAGTTTGACTGCATATAAAAATACTTTAACAGTAACAAAATAAATTAGTACTAATCATTAAAGAGAAGGTACTGTGGAAATCCAAAGAAAGATAACACTTTCTGGAACTTGAGAAGGCTTTGCCAAGAGGGTAGAATTGGAAGAAACCTTGAAAGATCGTATGAGAAATGACAGACTGAAGAGCTAAAAAAGATAATTCTATCCATTTGATATCTAGAAATCAAACTTTACTTCCCTAAAGCAAGATGGATAACCATGTTTTATATAGTTTTATAAAATAATGATATAATTAAAGGACGGGCTTTACTTTTTAGCAATGTTTTCCAACTGGTGATAATGGTGAAAGGTAATTCGGGGCCTGAAGATGAAGGATTTTAAACATCAACTAAAGAGGTTTAAGAATACAAAGAGATACAAAAACATATTTCTCTTTTTGTTATATATTATCTGATCATTACACTTCTGAAATTAATTCAGAAGTCACAACCAGCAATTTAAAATTAAATAAAAACAAAATTTAAGAGTGCTCTGCACATAAAGTATCATTTGTGAAAATTCTTTTTATAATACATACAAATATGTATACGAGGTTGCAATGGAAAATAGAATCTACCTTGGAAATAACCACTTTCCAAGTACTGAAGATCTAGGTAAAGTTAACTATGGTATGGCAACTCAAATTATGTAGCTATTAAAAGAAATGCAAATATGAAAAATGTTTTAAAAATAATATTAAGAAAAAAATCAGAATAAAAAATGGCTAAAGAAAATGTTTGGTTTGTAGAAATTTTAAGACTACAAGTATCCTGTTAAAGTGGTCACAGTGCTATTTGTGCAATACACTTTTTCAAGAAACAAAGAAAAAAGCCAGGAAATAGCACTACACTGGATCTTAATCCATTTGCCATCAATTTTATTATCCTGAGCCATCACCTACTCCTCCCTGGGCCTAAGCTGTTTTCCCTCCCTAAATGAGGATGCTGACTTAGAATCCAGACTCTATATGAACTTCTGCTCAGTTCTTTGCTTTGTACAATTCTGTCTGAACTTCTATCAGAAGGAAGAGGAGGAGGGGGAGCAGTTATAGTATTTTAATTTTGTCATCAAATTGTAATAACGCTTCAACCTTTCTTGCCTCTTCAAACATCCCAACATATCTGTTAAAAGACAAACCCGGAGAAACTCAATTATGCACACAAACTACTTCCTGCTTTCCTTTCCTAATTAAGGTTATATAATACAGGGATCTAGTTCTCATCAAAATATTGGTTAATATCATAGTATATACTCCACCACTTGACTGGACTATGATTTAGATTGGGGTGTGGATGGAGGTAACAATAGTTATTCATGAGCTGAATTTTTCCCGTAACACTACCATTAAACACAAGCATGTCATTAATTCACTAAAACTCAGTGAATGACAAATACAATGGCAATTCTAATCTGTAGGATTTAAAAAAATGGGGGGGCATATCACTTACTAAATATTTCCCCAAATAAGGAGTTAGCTTTGTGTCATTTCAAACCCAGGAATGTGGAAATACAATATTTTTAAAAATACATTCCTTGTGTCAAAATCAACTACAGACAATTGTTTGGAGGTAATAAACTGTGAAGAAGCATGAAATTAATTTATATAGAAACCATATAACTAAATTATTTCAGATATCCAAGAAACAAATAATAATGTTTATTAATTAATTAGTCACTTTACCTAAAACATTTTAAAGAGGAAGAAGAGGCAGATGTCACTTCTTCTTCTGGAGAAGGTGGAACAAAATCTATATCATAATCATCTTCATCAAGCTCAACACATGGTGATTTCTCAATGGAATATAATTCAGTTTCTTCCAAATTTTTCTTCTTTTCACTATTATCTAAAGTAAGCAGTTGGTAAACATAGGTTATTTTAATAATTGATGAGACAGAAAGAACAAGGTATGAGCACTGAAAAGTGAGTGCTTCAGGAAAGTCATAAACAATAACACCATTCTGTGACCACTCTCCTTTAACACATTAATTAATGATGGTTAGTTTCTTCACAAACAATTATTGAGTCAACTGGACTAAGTCCAATGAATGCTGTATTGAGGATGAAGATGCTTAAGAGTTTTTATGGTTGTCTCTAGTTATACTATGAAACCATAGTTAGTATAATCACTCTTGTTTTTCTATTTTTTACTCATTTAAATAAGGGTAAAGTACAACAAATATGTCTGATAATTGTATAAACGCTGTTGTTTGTGCAGATAAACTATTTCTACTTTACCACAAAGGCTTCCTAGTGATTTAAATCTACCAGATTCAGTGTCTTTCTCCTGACTATGAGGAAAAACACAATGCCAAATTATTGCTCTCTAGTTTACCTTTTACCAAATTTTCTCTTCATAAATAGTAGCACATTTGATTAAACTATTGTTTTGCTTAATTATCATCATATTTTAGTCCTCTTTCACCCTAAAGTAACCTTAATGGGGTTCAGGTGTTTAAAAATTTTAGTCTCAAATTTACAACTATTTCATAAGGTAGGTAGTTCCACATATGACTAATCTCAGTTATCAAGTTATGGACATCCAATAACTACGAGGCCTAAACAGAAAATAATTTGAATGCTATTTATAATACTTTAATAGCATGATTAGATCATATTATATATATCAATATTCGGTGGCAGCAAGCCATAAAGGAATTATAATAGAGAGGCTTAATTTAGTTTCACTTCCCAATTCTACCACTAACCAGCCACTAGACCCTTAATAAGTCATTTTAACTTCTATGGACCTTATTTTCTTCATATGTAAAATCACAGAGCTATCCTTGGTGTTAATATAAAATCTTTCATTTTATCAGTACGTTCTGCCTCGAGAACATAGCCAACAGACTGTTCAATAAGTACGTCTATAGATCTTAAGAACAAAAAGCTTTATCATATTTGCTACTGTTCCCAAAGCTTAGCTCTGAATGAACAAATACAATCAACATATTGAAATGAAGATAAAATAAATATAATTTTTACCTCCTTCTCTTCTTAAATGAGTTTTTAAAGAGTGATTATCCTGAGAATCTTCATTTATAAGCTCTTCGGAATCAGGGCCGTCATCAATGCAAATCACACCGCTGTTTAACCATTCGGAGTTAGCCTTCTGTTCCTTAGTGGAATATACTTGCTTGCTTTCAGAGGAAGAAGTCAAATCAACCTTTACTGTATTTACTTTATGAAGGTGTGCTTTAAAAAAGTTTCTCTTAGACTTCTTTGATTTCTGAGCAGTGCTTACTCTTACAAAGTGATTTTTGAGTGGCGTAACAAAAGCTTTTGAATTTCCAGAAGTATCAAAGTCATCCATATCATCCCAATTGTTGATGGTAATAAAAGAATCTGACGAAGAACTAAATTCTAATTTCTTGAAAGTAGGATCACGGGATTCCTTTATAATCGGTGTGCTCTGGGAAGTATGTAAAACTTCCTGCACCAAATCTGGCAGTAATGGTTTTGAACCAGCTCTCTTGGTTCGCTGTCCTGCTGGAGCATTTTGAAAGTCATCAATCTTTGTCTGCTGACTTGTGGTGTGGGCTAAAGGTTCACTGAAGAAAAAGGCCTCAGTAACATTAATGTCTTTATCACTTAACACAGGTGTTTTGGCTACTGACACACTAGTCACAGACACATCATTGGTTGAAGATATTTTCTTTTTAAAAGTGAAACCCCTGAAAAATAATTGAAAATCGGAATTAGATCAATTTTAACAAACCTAAAACTATACAAAGCTCTACATTGTTTACTAATTTATATAACTTACCTTCATTGTATCACAAATGAGTAAAGACTCTACCTCCCTACCTCCGTTTCTGACTTTAACATTTACAAAGGAACTTACATTATGCTTTGTGTGCTCTGATTCTTCATACTCAGGGGCTACTATTCAGTCCTGAGAGTATCCAGGCCATTCCCACTACTTTATTTCTCAGGCTGGTAGTTCTTAACAGCAACTCCAGAGGGAGAGGACAGCATTAAATTAAAAAAAAAAAGTGTGGCTATTCATTGCTACTCTAATAGTTCTATGGGAAAAAGGGTTAAAAACTGCTACCTATGCTGAGATCTGGAGGACAAGTAAGAGAGTCCTGGACATCTCTGGATTTAGTGACATGAAGATCAATGGTGACTTTAAGTTAAACATCCAGAAGACTGTCCAGAACCTGTCAAAGGCACATAAAGAATGCAAACTACTATCAGATATCATTAAAAGGAGTTTGGAGTATAGCTTGAAGGAAATAACAGAACTAGAGAGCTGTATAGTTTCCTTATAAACTCTTTTTGGAAAGGATATAAAATTATATTAAAATATTAAAAATATCTATTGGCCCAAATTTACAAGAAGATTCATTATTTATTCATGCATTCATTCACTCAAAAACATTTACTGAGTAAGTATTATGTGCCAGGAACTGTGCAAAAGCACTGTACAATTTATTACCTGGTGTTGCTAACACATGGTCTACCATTAATTTGCAAACTGGGAAAACCATTGAACTCTCAAAGTCATCCTTCACGTCCTCACCTATATAATGAAAGGGTTGAAAGGGTAGATATCTCATTTGTATGATACTGTGTGTTAATGCATGTATGACAACAAACCAACCAAAATACTTACGAAGATTTTGGTTTTGAAAAACTTAATTTATTATTAAGTTTTCTGGCTGAATGACGCTCCAGTTGCTCCTGTAGGTTATTTTGAGGAACAGCAGCCATGATCCTACAAAGTGAGGAAGAAAACTATTAGTGGTGTTATGTATTTTGCATTAATCACAATATTTTTTTTGCAGGGGGAGCACTGTCCTAACTGTGCCCAAAGTAAATGAGGCTTTTTCTTGGTCAAGAAATTGTGTTGACATTTACAACTGGTGACATTTGAAATATATAATGTTTAACTAACTGAAGGCTCACTTGAATAGCAAAATGACCTGCTTTCTACCACTGCTAAAATAAGCACAAAAGACTTTAGGGAAGGAATTATTAGGAAAAGGCTTGCAGAAAAATGGGACCTGCCCTGGGCTTGAAGAATAAATAGAAACTGGACAGGGAGTGAGGAGGGAGAAAATGATCAAAGCATACTGAAAACCCAAAGAGCAGATGAATAACTGAATTCTCTGCCCAAGGGGAAAATCTAGAAAAGAAGGAAGAGCATCACCAATGAGAGCAATGGTTCACTAGCAAGATACCATGCTTCATAATCTAGTTTCAACCTGAAAGAATACTTTTGTCAAGCATACTTACCCCTTGTGCAATAATCTGTGATATTGCTGAGCTATTGTCTGGGATAATTTACAGTTTAGGATAGCCAAAATCAATGGATAGTAAAAAATTCTCATTTTGGCTGATAGTTATAACCCCTTTCCCATTCTATATTTAACAGAAATCTACTTTTATTTTACAACACATATCTTAGGAAGAAGAGTTAACAACATTAGATGTTTGTGGAAATATGAAGTTTTACATAAATTACATTCCACTAATTAAAATTGCCTATGCTTATCAACTCCTCACTTTAGATAACAGTGAAAAGAAGAAAAACTTGGAAGAAACTTATATTCAATTGAGAAATCTCTATGTGTTGAGCATAAGGAAGATGATTACGATATAGATTTTATTTTGTTCCACCTTCTCCAGAAGAAAGGATTTCTGCCTCTTTTTCCTCTTTAAAATACTTAAGTAAAATAGCTAATTTATTAATAAACACTAAATAATTCACACTGACATTGAATTATATCTTAATCAAGTTCCTACCAAAATAAAACATTAAAAAGTAGACAGAAAGGTATAATGAACTCCTACATACCTACCACCCAGAGTCGATTATCAACCCATCCAATACTGTTTCATCTATAGACATCTTAAGGTCCTTACTTCATCATTCTGGAAGTTGACCTCTCAAAATGGTGATATTTTAATTTTTTCATTCCTTCTTCACTGATTAGCTGAAATATACCCAGTAGTCTAGTTCATATAGGAAGGACAGGAGAAATGTTGAATTCTTTCCCTTCACTTATGACTTTTCAAAATAATGAGTTCATTCTCTAACAACTTTCAATGGTAGTCAACTTTTTTTGGTATAGGTATAAACTCAGAGATTAATCATATTAGATATATTTCAATAGTTATTGATTCTCAAATCGTTTCATGTTTGGCCAGTGGAAGCCTTTTCAGGCAGGTTCTTCAGTCCTTCTGACATTACCTTTGTAGTCTTTGAGAGTTTCCTTACTATCTGGAATGAGAGGATATTCCAGGTTTATCCCATGAATATTTTTTTTTTTTTTTTTTTGCCCAGACTTAGAATCAGCCACTTCCCTCAAGGAGCCCTAATATTTTTCAATGGAGAATATTTTAAGACCACAATTACTGCATATCCAAAGACACCTCCCATTTCTGAGGTCTGAGGGGGTGGTTACTGAAAGGTGAGCCTGAGATAAGATCCAGTCATAACCTTAGGAACCTCAACTTGACCTCAAGAGGGCACTAAGGACAAGCAACTCCCTCTTCTCTAGTCAAATTAAACAAGCAAACACAATTTCTAGAGAGACTTTTAACAGGGATTTCATAAACGTTACATGTTCTATTCCTTTATCATCATATATTGTTTATCTTCTGGGAAGAGGCATATAGATCTCTCTGTGGCTTACCTAAGAAAAATAGAGTTGTCAAAATTTATAATCCCATTATTTCCCATAAGAAATGGAAATTTATTAATTACTAGGTATCGGATGGTCTCCAGGTCCATTTTTCTAAGGATCTTTTATATTACAGTTTTTATTAAATAGGTTTTAATTACCTTTTTTAAAAAATATATTCAAAGTAATTCTCCTTCTTTTAGACTTTTATTTATCTTTCAATTATATTTAATACGTAAAATTAAACAAAACAATGGATAAGAGATATAAAAAGGATCTACACATTATATTAAAAAAGAGTTCAAACCAATGGGAATAAATGTAGATGATAAAAAGCCCAAACTATATTTAATTTACATGACCCAAACAACACAGCAAGAAAATGTAGAAAGCTAAAACTGTTAAAAATACAAGGAGAAATAACAGAAAGAGGCAGAATTTGCAAGGAGATCAGTATCACTTTACTACAAAAAGACCAGTAGAAATAAGAAATGTACTAAAAACCCAGGTTCTTTGATCAGTTTCTGCCACAAATTCACCATGTAGCTTTGAAGAATTCAATGATTCTCTCTAGTGTTCTCATTTCTAAAATAAGAAAGTTGGGCTAGAGAATTTGTTTCCTTCTAAAATTAGCCTTCTATGATTCCAGGACTAATAGGTATTTGGGAGGGATAAAATGAGAAGATTATAGAATACAATCTCTTTAAAAAATGTTGATGAGCAATCAAAAAACTGTCATAAATAAAAATATAATACATAAAAAAGTAAAGATTTTACACCATTTCAAACTAGAGGCACAAATTAATAAAAACAATAAGAAAAATATAAGCAAATTTTAGAAATGTTAAAATATGGTCTTAATAAAACAACTGGAACATAGAAAAAAAATCCCAAATTATAAAATACTGTTTTTATAGAGTGATACTTAAAATACTACACATTGAACTGTTAGTGGCAGCAGTGGTTCTTAACATTTTGGGTTGGATTCTGGTAACAATCTGATTAAAGAGATAGACCCTCTGTCCAGGAAAATGAACAAATTTTGTAATCTGTTTCAGGGAGTTCTGAGTCCCACCAGGAGTCTATATCTTTAGTAAGAATCTGCTTTATTTGGATATACCCATAAGAAAAAAAAAAAAAAAAAACAATGAATTAATTCTCTCTCTCTCCCTGGCACTTTCTATATATGTATGTTGAGGTCTTAGAAAAAGCACAGAATAATAATTCAAGTAAAAACATTTTTTAATGGCAAGAAAGGCAATAAAGAAAAATTAGGAGAATTGATAATATTGAGAGGTCATTTTTGGAAAGAATAGTAAATGGACAAATAGTAAAACAAAATATTAAAGTAAAAAGTAAAATATAAAGAAAAGAAATAGAAGAGAAAAATACATAAAAACATTAAGTATAATAGTGGATTTGAAAATCTGAATTAAATAGATTTTTTGATAAAAATGTAAGTCATCAATATTAATACAAGAAGCAGGAAATCAAGATGAACAGTCAAAACAGAGAGAATGTCAAACATTTTTTTTTTAAAGCACTAAAATTCATTCTATAAAATAAGCATGGTTCTGATCTTAAAACATCATAAGAACAAAATAAGAAATAGAAGTTTATGCTCAACCTCAAATGGTCCCTGTAACACTGCCCTGAAAACTACATTTCTCTGGTCAACTTACTCTCTCACCTTATCTAATCACCTTCTCAAAACTTTTACTCCTCTCTCAGCCAATGACTTCCTTCCTACTTGTTTAGTTTTTAAACATGTGAAAGCTTCTCCCTTTGGGGGGGAAAAAAAAACCCCAAAACTCAACACTTATTTGACTCCTTATCCCCCTATATATAGTCAGGGCAGGGCCAAACTTGAAAGACTTAATCTTCACACTCCATTCTGCCTGCCACTCTCTCACACAAATCTGGCTTCTATCTTGATTACAATGCAAAAATCGTTAAATTACTAATGATCTCCAAGTTACTTAATCCAATAGCCTTTTTCAATCCTTCACTTTCCTGACCTCTTTAGCATATGACACAGCTGACTACATGCTCCTGATTGAAACACAAGCTTTCTTTCAGACCCTCTTGACACAGTTCATTCCTACTCATCCTTCATGTCAATTTAACCATTAATTCCTTAAGGAAAACTCTATACTTAGGTAGTCACATAAGAATGATTAAGAGCATGGGGCTCTAAGCCAAAGTACATGGGTTTGTATCCTGACTGCCACTTATTTGCTAAGTGCTCTTGGACATAATGATACCTCAGATTCCTCATCTATATAATGCCTACTCATCTAATATGGTTGGTATTTGAATGAATTAATATATGTAAATTTGTAAAAGTGAAATGCATCTTCATGTGGTAGTAATAACTATAAAATACAATTTTTAAAAGGCATTCAATTAATAACAGCAATGAAAATATTAAACTACCAATTTACCTAACAAAGACATACATTCTCATATGAAGAAAATGAACACGTATTACTAGAAAAATTAAAAAAAGATATGAATCAGTAAAGAAATATTTCATGTTCCTAAATGAAAAGTTCAAATATCACAAACACAACAGTTCTCCATAAATTGAATGAGTTTAACAAAATTGCAATTGGAACACCAGAGAATATTTCACAAAACTCAACAAAAATGCTTCTAAAATTCATGACCAAAGCACACGAACACTAAATAATACTGCAGTGGCAACTAGCATTAGAAATATTATAATCGTATTAAATGTAACAATAATTTAAACTGGCATGATACTCATCTTTAAAAACGAAAAACCCTAGTCTCCAAAATGTTTAATATGTAACAACAAAAACAACAAAATAGGGAAAAGAATATTTAACAAATGTTATTGAGATAATCAATAAGCCATATACTCTAGATCTAGATACTCTAGTGGCAAACTAACTGACTCATGGGCCAACTCTGGCCTGCAGCCTGTTTTTGTAAATAAAGTTTTACTGAAGCACAATTATGCCCATTTGTTCACATCCTGCTTATGGCTGCTTTAGGACCATAGTTGGGTAATTTAGCACCACAGTCAGGTAGTTATGACAGAGAATGCCTATTCTGCAAAGCCTGAAATATTTACTATCTGGCCCTTTACAGAAAAGGTTTGTTGATGGTTGCTGGATAAGAAATCTAGATTATTGCTGGATAAAATAAGAAATTATTAAGTGTATCAAATATTTGACAAGAAGTTTAAAAAATTATCAGGTCAAAATCTAAATCAAAGTAGAAACCCAGAAGGGTAAGGAGAGCACTGAAATTGCTTTTCTTCTGAGAGCGGCTGTCTACTCCTGAGAATCTGAACATCAGTTTTGATAGATTTGGAAGAAAAGATATTCTGAATCAAAGTTAGGGTCCACGCAAGGTTGGAAGTATCCCCCTATAAAACCAGTACCCCAAAGGGCTATATTATTTGGGAAAAGATAAAGCAAAATTAAACCTCACTTCCATCCCAGGGTATCTATGTATAAGTAAAATTACCAGTTGCTGAGGGATTGAGAGGGACAGACCCTGAAACCACAAGCCCAAGAATCTTTTCAAAAACAATTATCAACCTGCATAATTTAAAAAAAAAAAAAAAACTCAAGTCACAAACTTAGATTAAAGTGATCCTAACTCCAAGGCACCTGGCAGAAGCAAATGCAAAAACATCTCTGGAGAAATACACTTTTATCTTAAGCCTTAAATAATTCCCATAGATAAATTTCCCAAACAGTGTGAACCAAACAGACAAAAATAGCCAAACACACAAGGAAACAAGAATGAGAACTAGTTGTGACAGAAGCTAACAGTACCAATATATACAATGGAATATTACTCAGCCGTAAGAAGAGATGTAATACAGCCATTTGCGACAACATGGATGGACTTCGAGATAATCATGCTAAGCGAAATAAGCCAGACAGAAAAAGTTGAAAATCACATGGTATCACTTATATGTGGGATATAAACCTAAAGGAAGCAAATGAACAGGACAAACAGAGACTCATGGACATGGACTATAGACTAATGGTTACCAGAGGGTATGGGTTGGGGAGGAGGGGGGAGGTAGATGGGGTAAAGAAAGTCAAATATAGGGGGCTTGGGGAGGGTGAAGTGGGTAAAGGGGATCGAATATAGTAGCTGAAGGAAACTGGACTTTGGGTAGTAAACACACAATAGAATATACAGATGTTAAATTACACTGTATATCTAAAAATTATATAATTGTATTAACCAATGTACCCCAATAAACTTAATTAAAACTCTTGAGGGAAAAAAAAGAAGTAAATAGTACCAGGCATAAGAATATAAAGCAATTAAACTTATTATGTTTAGAAAAATAAAAGACAAGCTTGAAGCAAACAGGACTTTCCAATCAGGGTGGAGGTATAAAGAAGGGCAATCTATGCACTATTTGTGCAATGACTTGTACAGTGATTTGTATCAGGCAATGGAGACTGACAGGGGCTTTCAGTGTTTAGTTCCCAAAAAGTATTTTGTAATTCCTTTGTTCTACCCCTTTTTCCCTTTTAAAGGAAATACATTAAAAAAATTAAAAATACGTAGGTACTAAAATAAGTATATATCTAATTAATAGTAACATTATGTTTAATATACACATTTATATTTACATTTCTTTTAATCTTAGATATTTCAAACAGAAAAGGACAGAAAAACAGAATGATACTCATGTACCCACCAACCACATTTAAGAAGTTAACTTGTCTTATTTCTCTTTTAAAGCATAAAACATTTCAAATATAAATTCCCACTCATTCCCCTTACCTCCCTTTTATTCCTTCCCTTCTCATAGATCATATTGACTATATTAAAGTGGATGTTTAACCTCCCTGCATACTGTTCTTTTATGACGCATCAATACTATGACCTTTGCCCAATTTTTTGACTGTGTTTCCTCATCAGAAAAATGAAAACAACAGCTACCTCTCTAGGAATTTCTCCTCCCAGTAGACTACAAGCTACTTTCTGACAGTAGCCCAGCTAATAAAATGCTGTTTCAATTCACCTCTATTTACTACTCCCCACACCTCCTCCTTTTCAGTTTCTGATCTCTTAGTCTCTCCCATGACTGGTCCTTACGCTTGAGGGACACAGGAGTGCCACCTACACTGGAGGGAGGCACCTGCAGATTCTCAGGACATTAGGTGGCCAAAGTTTTGAGTGACTTAAGGGCAGGCGAGGGGTATGGGAGAAAACCTGATATTGAGAAAGATGCTCTGGAGTCAGCTCTAGTTCAAATCCTTTTTGGGCTTTGGACTCTCCCTGTCTAAAATAAGGACGATTGGAGCTACTTGAGTAACAATAGAGCCCTTAGTGTGAACCAAGTACTCTTTGACATTTATTGCATATACTAAGTCGTTTAATCCTGAGAAAAAAACCCAGAGGTAGAAGCAATCATTTTTCCCACATGACGCAAGCAAGCAGAGGTACTTAGCTGAAGTAACCACGGAATCACACAGCTGGTACGTGAAAGACCGGGGATTCCAACCCTGGCATCTGACGCAGTCTGGGTCCCTAAGCACTTCCCTTTAGTGGCGGATTGGGAAGCTACAATTTTCAGACAGCGGGTGCCAAGCACGTGGCACACAGTAGACACTCAAAATACACTAGCCCGCTTCACGACTGTGGAAGGCCATAGAACGGTGCGGAGTTTTGAGGAAAACAGGGGCAGCGGTCTGGGTTGAGCCCAGCCGGCGACTACACACTGGGCGCTAGGCCGGCTCGGCCCCAAAGTCCTGAGCGACCTTGCCCTAGCTCGCCACCGCCCCGGGCCCATTTGCCTCACGGAACCGTGTCTGCTCTCTCTCCCAGGTTGCCAGCGGGCAACAGGGCTCGGCCAGCCGAACTCGGGAGAGCAAAGGAAGAGCCAGCGAGGCATTCCTGTCCGGCCGCGCCGGGGAGCCGAGCTGGGCCGGGGCGGACCGGTCCTAAGTCCGCGAGCCGCACTCACCTCTCCCTGAGGCTCCGAGCCGGCGGAACCGGAGCCCAAACTCCCCGCGCCACCTCCTCAGCCCGCGCGCAGCGCGCTGACTCACTTCGCGCCAGAAGTCGGCAAACTCCGATTGGCTGCGCTCTGAGAAAGCTGACCAATACCGTCGCCCCGTGGCTCCTGTCCTCGCCCCCGATGGCGAGGTCACGTGTTCCTAAAGTCCAATCAGAGCCCAGAATGGGAGATCAGGTGACTACGGTTAACTCCCCGGGCTTCCGGTGCTACTTGGGGCTCTATTTCTGATGTATTTCCCAGTGTCTGTAAGGGCTCTTTATTAAAATCGGGCACGGGAGTCCGGTCTGTGGTGGGAATGAAAACCTCGGGGTTTGAGGGGAGCCTGAGACTTGCCAGTCTCCACAGTGCAGGGCTTTGCGCCCGCGCCTCTTTGGCTTTGACCTTCTGTCTGCGGGGCTTCGGCGATCTTTGCTCTCCACCCCCTTAGAAACGCCGGCCTCTGCCCTACCGACAGTCCTGCACTCGAACTGTAAGTGGTCACTGACTGGGGAAAGGGTCGCAAATTCAGATGCCTTCAGGGACACGTGCAATATGTGAAGGAGGCTGACACCTGTACACTAATAATGACAAACATAAGACACAAGAAAGCAGACGTGTTATGGGCGCACTCAGGAGAGACACATAGGCAGATCTGCAGGGTTAAGTAAGGCTTTCAAAAGGTGTCCTCACACCTGAGAGATGAGTAAGAGATGTCAGGGAAGATTTTGTTGCCACCAGACCCAAAAGGACTAAAAGATGTTTTATGTCCATAATGAGTGTTAAGTGAGTCTCCTTGGAGGAGGATGCCATCAGTGTGATGTCATACCTATGTTCCTGGAGAAAGGTGGATGCCGTGAAGCTCTCGTCTGCAAAAATTGTTGCATGATGACAAAGCTATTGAGCTACCCCATGCTTGGAAAAGTGATCATGTGTCCCTTGAGAGGTGAAGGCAAACTGCAGCTGAAAGGCTGTTGAGATAGGCACCCCATAGAATATATTAGCCAAATTTATCAGAGCAAAATATTTACTGGTTGTTGCTCAGATAGAGTCAGTAATTTTAATACTATTAATTATTGGGTATGGGCCCCCATTGCACCCAATGGAGCTCCTGTTATAGACTGAATGTTTGCATCCTCCCAAAATTTATATGTTGAAGTCCCAACACCCAATGTGACTGTATTTGGAGGTAGGACTTTTATGCAGGTAACTAAGGTTACATGAGGTTATAAGGGTGGGCCCCTAATTCTATAGGAATTGTGCCATTTTGAGGGAAGGCCATGTGAGGACCTAGCCTTCAGAAGGTTGCTGTCCACAGTCCAGGAAGAGAGGCCTGACCAGAAACTGAATCAGCCAGCGCCTGGATCTTAGACTTTCCAGGCTCCGTAACTGTGAAAAAATAAATGTCTGTTGTTTAAGTCACACTCAATCTGTGGTATTTTGTTGTGATAACCCAAGTTAACAAATACAACACCCTTTGTTTTTTTCCAGGTTTAAAAACAGGCAAAATTGGGCTGTCAGATGGAAAAGCAGTGGGGCTTATCACTCCTTTGTTAATTAGGTGTTATATAATAAGTTTTGATCCTTGAAGGCCCTATTTTAACTTACATTGGACCTTCATTAACTATTTTAACAAAGGAGAGGGGTCCTTGGGGTCCCATTGTATCAAGCCAATTTGTAAGTGCCAAAGATTTAATTTTAATTTTTTTTTTCATTGTGTTAGAGTTTGTATGCCCAATAGGGGATATTTTTAGGGCTATGGGTATTATAACTATGGAAAATTTAGGCAAGGCTATAATATGAGGCATTCCTATTTTTTTTCCTCTATCTTATATTAGTTGCTTAACTAAGATTATAGGGGCACAATGTTTACATTTAGTGGGACTCCCAGGTATAATTTGAGCCCCAGTACTGATTAACTCAATAAAGTTTTGTCAACTGGTGCACTTAAGCAAATGCCGGAGTTAATTTAGAACCTAAGTTATAGACACACAAAAGCTAATGAGCACCCTTTTGTCTTTTTGTTTTATAAACTTTTAGTATATAAATTTTTGTATATAAATGTTGAATTTCCAGTTGGGTCAAATTAAGGGTCACATTTTATGTTAAAATATATACACATAATTTATTTAATCACCTTTTATTTTTTACCCTTGTATTAGGGTTTTGTTTTTTTCTTTTTTTTCCCTGCCTGTTTGTCTCCTGTTTTAGGCTTTTAGCCACATGAAGCTGTGGTTTCTATTTTCTGTCTCTGGCTGATAAGAGGAAAGAAATGGGGAAAGGCCCTGTGCTTCTTGGCAGCAGCCTCTCCCTGTCCTCAGCCTAATCCGTCCCCTTTTCAACCCCCCTACCCCCCTTTTTCCCCCTATTAAAATCTTTTAGAACAACCAAGCAGGTGTATCACCAGGTGGGTAAAGTTTTTCCCCTTTTTTACATGTCTCCTGTCTGTCCCTGACCATTTTTTTTTTTCTTTTCAGTGTTTACCTGATAAACTCCTAGTCTGAATAATTCTAGCAAGACTTGGGGCATAGGCCCTGTCCCTAGATGTTTGTTACCTGGCCCTGGGTTGATTTAGGGCAGAGGAAATATTGGTGTGTTGTGTGAGGTTAGATAAAGGAGGTGGCTGTGGTTATGAACCTGGGATTTGTTGAGGGTTTGTAATATGACTTTCCATGTTTGCAAAAACAGCATCACAGGATCGACTAGACAACTTTGGTTATTAGTTTTACTGTAGTTAATAGAGGCCAAATAGACAAATATAGAACCAAAGAAAACTGTCAGAGTAGCTCCTCTCCACCCTGGGGTATTTTGCAAACAGCCAACGCTAGGTGCCCTAGGTGGCCTCAACCATACATGCAGCTTCCAGGCATGAAAGAGCCAAAAAAAACCAGACAACAAAATAGCACCTTTTGCACTAGACATCTGTTTTCACCTGTAGAGGATCTTCCGCTCACAGCACCCTGCTAACCCTTTAGAGAGCCACCCCTTCCCAACTCTCAGTCTACATGGGACTTCCTTTCCAGTGGGATTGCCAAACTATTAGGATATCATCCTGGAGCTGGGACTGGGAGGGGAGCGCCTCACAGAAGGGGGCTGGGAACTAACCTGAGAATAAAGCCACCAATGAGGAAAGTGCAGGCAAGAGAGGGAAAGAAATAGCTCTGATATGATTGTCTGATGCCCAGAATCCTCTGGTGTTGTCAGCCATGCCATGGAGTTTTCAGTTACAGGAGCTGATAAAGTCTCTTTCATACTTTAAAAAAAGAAAAAAAAAATGCAAAGTACAAAATAGTAGACATTGTATACTACTATTTGTGTAGAAAACAATGTTTATATGTATCTGCTTGTATTTGTATATGCATTTACATTTTTCTGATAAGAAACTAATAACCATGGATACGTGTTGGGGAGTGGGAACTGGGTAAATGGAGGAGTCGTAGAAAGACTTCCTTGTATATCCTTTTATATCTTTTGACATTTGCACACTTGAGAATGTTACCTATTCATGGTATGATAGAATTTTAAAATTACTAAAAACTAGAGGTTGCAATGGTATTTTTTAAGCCTTAGGAAAAACAAATCCTATTCTAGCAAACACATTGAATTTTCAAAGTGCCATATGTGCTAGTAAGATAAGTATATTTACACTCCTAACCACTCAGGAGCAAAGGAAACAAAGAACACAGTTAGGAGACTGGGTAGATGGAAAAATCTTAATTAAATTTAAAGTTATACACACTCTGTCTTTTGTTATGTTTGCTAAGAAGCTGCAGGAAGCTTTCTGAGATATCCAGTGGTAACTACAAAGTTCTTCCCAGAATATTCAATGTTATACATAAGGAACTTCTGCTTCAGAGTAGGATGTAGTAGGTATCAGTGGGTCATCATTACTGATGCAATAATTCCGGGGAAAAAAGATAAGTTACAAAAATATTTTAAAGACATCAGAGATCACTGGAAACAGAGAAGAAAGAAACTAGTAACCATGGATGTGTGTCGGGGAGTGGGAAATGGGTAGATGGAGAAGGAGTCATAGAAAGACTTCCCTGTTTATAAATTTTGACATTTGCACATTTGAAAATGTTACCTATTCATGGTATGATAGAATTTTAAAAATGCTAAAAACTAGAGGTTGCAATGGATTTTATAAGCCTTAGGATAAACAAATCCTATCAGGTACATTCCAGGTGAGCTGAGATTGTTGGTCATTTTTTCTCTCTGGGTCATTTATGAAGTCTAGGCATAGGCTAAAGATTGGGTGTGGTTTACCACCGAACTGTTGAGGACACTCAGGGTGTCATTACAGACTAAAATCTAGGTATGAGGCTTTTTTTCCCATAGGATATTTGCTGAGTGCTGGGGTAGACTGGGGGAGAGGAGAGGTGGGTAAGGGAGGGCCTGTCCCGGGGCCTGGGCTGGAAAGGCTGAGCGAGATCAGCAGTCTCTTGGTGTTTGGAAAATGGTGTCCCACTGGAGGGAAGGTCCTGCAACAAACAAGACAGGTCTCACTCTCAAGATAATTCAAAACAGAGGTGGACTGAGTCTAACTTAAACTGCAACTCAAATCAGCTCAATTCCTGATTGGATTTAGGCATCATCCCTTTAAGCTACATTGTCTAACAGAGGATAGGTAAACCCTGGGGGGGAAATATGTTTAACTTATTCTTTTATGCACAATATTTGGTATAATAATAATAAAAAAATACAAGTCATAGAAAAAGCAACTGTAGTAGACTGAATTGTGGCCTCGCAGAGAATCCTCTGTCCTATTCCTGGAACCTGTGCATGTAGGGACTTTGCAGGTGTGACTAAGGATTTTGAGATGGAGAGAGTATCCTGGCTTATGCAGGTGGGTCCAGTAGAATCACAAGGGTCCTTATGAGAGGGAGGCAGTAGGGTCAGAGTCAGTAGCAGGCAATGTGAGGATGGAAGCGAGAGGTTGGAGTGATTCGAGGACGGGGCCAGAATCCAGGAATTCAGGCACCTCTAGAAGCTGAAAAAGAGGAGGAAACGGATTCTCCCCTACAGCCTCCAGAGGGAACCAGCTCTGCGAATACCTTGGCTCTAGTACACTGATTTTGGACTTCTGATTTCCAGAACCATAATTAATCAGTATTGTCTAAGACCACTAAAATTTTAGTAATTTATTATAGTAGCAATAGGAAACTAATACAGTAGGGCAATGTGCCTGCTCAGAGAAAAAACGGAATACCAAAAGCAGACCCACACCTGATCAGGATGTCAAGGACTTTAACTATTTAAACATGTCAAAGAGAACAGTGGGAACAATGTACAAAATGGTGACAAGGTGGGAAATCTCAACAGAGAATTGGAATATATAAAAACCAATGAACATTCTAGAATTGAATGATATAGTATTTAGAATAAAGAATTCAGATGGGCTGAACACCAGACAGGATACAACAGAGGCAAGAGATTAGTGAACTTGAAGACAGGACAATAGAAAATATCCAAACTAAAGTTCAGAAAGATAAAAGAATAGAAAGAACAATGTTAACTAAAAAGTTCTTGTTTAACGTCTTCCTAGAATACAATATTTAGCCCAGAAGATTATTCATTTAATCTTAGAATGTTTGTTTTAAAAAATAAAAGGGAATTTTTGTATTTAAACTGTAAATAAACTCACTTTGTAAATCATATTGTATATGCTTCCACTAGACCCCTTAATCTAGTTTTCTCCTCACAGATTGCAAGTAATAAAGCTTCTAGCAGGTTTGAATATAAAAACCACACTCATTTTACAACTCTGAATTTCAGTTTCCACATTTGTAAAATGTACATGGTGGTAGTATATGTCTCATAAATTTAGCATGAGGATTATGTGACATAAGGCCATTAGCATAATGCTTGGCACAGAGTAAATGTACATTTTTATTATTAATTTTTCTTCAGGCAGGTACATCTGCTGTGTCAGAAGACTCATGAGAGGGAGTATGAGATTATGGACTCCCGTTAAATGAGATGAGCTTACATGAGACAATAGATATAAAGCTCTCCATAAAGTCCTTATAAATGGTGGCCTCTACTATTATAAAATGAATCTGAGTTTACCAACTTGCCTGTGCAATAAATAGTATTTTCTTTATTTTTAGATAATAATTTATATTTTGAGCTCCCAATCTGCTAGAGTGACAGCGAATTCATCTCAGGGACTGGGGATTTTCTTTCCTTTCTGCTGGATGGTGTCTAAATTCTAGGGGCTTACCTTGCACCAGAGTGTGGGTTGGAGGGTGGTTGGTCCTTATCATCCTGCTCATCAGTCACAAAGAAGTATCTTGTTTCTGTGCATAAGCCTTCCTCAGTGAACTCTCTCCTCAATTTCTGTTCCCAGTTTGGGGGCCTTTGGGGTCTTTCTGCTACTTCAGTGTCAAATAAGGGCATGGAAACCTGGAGAGGCTGCCTGTGCCTCTGTTTGCCTAGACACCCTGGACAGTGGAGCCATCTCTGCTGTCATGTTCCCGGGGATGCTGCCTAGGAAGCAGGCCCCAAGCCTCTCTTTCTTGAACCTACCTCATCACTGCTCTCACAAATCAATTCCTCGTTCCTTTTTCTTCTTGCTTACGGGGCTTTTATCTGGTCTCCTTAGAGAACTCTCCCTTCTTAACAAGCTTTGGTTTTTGGACTCTTGTTTTCTGCTTTCATTACTACTTCTTCTCTTATCTGAGCCAATAAACACAATTGGCTTCAATGGATGAAGAGGAGAGAAGGGTGGACACCAGAAGGAAATAAAAATATATCAGGTGAAGGTTCCAGCTATGATGTAATCCCTGGTACCAGATTAGCCTTCCTACCACAAACAACTATAAAACTGGACAAAGGATGTGAGTGACCATTCTTAGGCACTGGACAACAGGCAGGGCTTGACAATGATCCTTGGGAGAAGGGGAACTCATGAGATGTGTCCCCAGATCGCTTTGGCCCTCTGCTGAGGAACAGTTTTCCAACCGCAGCACAGCAAACTGGAGTCCTAGCAAAGCCCTACTTTGTTGAAGAGGCAGGGTTCAGGGCTGCTGAGGTAGGTGCGATCTACAGGTCAGGGCTGGGACATACATGTGTAGGGAAAGACTACCTGAGGTTTCCCAGAGAGGCTGCTACAGAGTTGAGTGTAAAACAGATACTAGAGGTGAAGCAGATAACAGAATCTAGAGCCTCTACAATGTATCATCCACAGTGTCTATTAAACAATCTACAATTCCTACGCATGCAAGAAAACAGGAAAATGTGACCCATAGTAAAAACAAGTCAATAGAAACTAGCCTAAAAATGGTGCAGATAATTAAGGAAATTATTATAAATATGGTAAAAAATCTACAAGAAAGTATGCTCAAATAATTGAAATATTGTCACAATGAACACACTAATGGGAAACCAAGTCTGAAGGTATGCAATGGGTAAGGGGATCTAGGGGTCTACTTGCTCGCAAATTACTTTTACCCAGTCTTCAGTATTTTAGACCCTCCTTCACTCCCAATTTCAGAGGTACCTGGAGGGTCTAAAAAGGCTTTGCTTTATTAGGATTCTGTGGTATAAACCGGCTTGGTTTTCACTTTTGCCCACTACTAGCACAGGAATTGTCCCTTCTTGAGTCTACTAGGAAAGTCACTATTTCTCTTCTTCTCTCTAAAATTCCAGATTTTTGTTACTGTTGTTTTCTCTGTTCTCCTCGTCCTTGTACACTTATTATATTTTTTAAAAATAATCATTTACTATGGTTTCAGTAGGGATTTTAGAGGGAATGAATCTAGATATGCATGTTTAATCTGTAATTTCAGCCTGGAACTCCTGTACTAATTCTTAAAAACCATTTTAAAAGCATTACATTTCCTGGAAACTGTTCTGATCCAATGTTAGCCTTCTGTTGGCCTCCCCCTCACTAAAGGCCTCAAGTAAGATTTCTTAATATCCTTTTCTTCTTGTGCCCTCAAGGGCCAAAAAGCCTCTAAAATAAATTAGTTATGCCTGTCCCCATGCCCATTACTTGGACATGACAAATCAGTAAAAAAGAGACACTCATTTTCTATTAGAGAAGTAGCCATCCTTAAGGGACCTGCACTCACCAGTTTCACAAACACATACTCTCTTGGGCATGTCTGTTTTTTGCAGACAGTAAATATTAAATTATAAATATAAACTTCAAATATAAAACCTCTATTGCATCTAACACATTAAGCTAACAACGTTAAATTACTTAGGTATTACTTAAATCTAAAAAGGTTTTTTCTTCCCTTAAACAAGTCCTGTGAGCCCCAGCATTAGGTATCCATGATTCTAGTACTTCCCTCTTTTCCTCCATTAAAAAAAAAATTACTTTTGTTGTACAAAGGCTAATAGAGACAACTCCCTATTGACTATTATAATTCTGCTTGCAATTGGTAGCACCAGATGTGCCTCCAGCCTGTGTTCTGTGGCTAGGACATCTATCTTGTTGGAGACTTCTAATTTTGTCTTGGCTGCTCTCTAAATGGGAATGGCAGGGGCGGGGGGGCTGTTTCACTTCCCTCTGTAATTAATTCCATCCCTTGTTGGTTCCCTAAACCCAGCTTTTGTAAATAATCCCTTCATTAGACTCTCTTAAATGTCCCCTTTGGAGTGTGACACCTCTTTTCTGTCAGGAACCCTGACTAATGCATTGTGTTTGCAATTGATGCAGTTACTGTCCACATGACTGAACCTACGTTGGCCTCAAAGATATCTAACTGTCATCTTTTACAGAAATGGATCTGTTCATTGGTTTCAGAGCATGAGGTAGGGTGGTGTTCCCCTTTGATGTGTAACATCTGCACAGTTGATGAAATAACTGCTTTCATCAAAACACATACCTTTGCAATAAATCTGCCAATATTTTCATTGATTCCAGCTGATTTTTGAGTTCTTCATATTTATGGCCAACTGAGAAAACAATGAAGAGAAACAAATCTCTAAATGTCTTTAGATCAATGACTTTTCATGCCTTACAACTACCTTCTAAAGAAGCCTTACAAGATCCTCCAGCAGAAAATGCTTTGGCTCTTGCAACCATTTTCTCTCTTCTCAGGCCATGCTTTATTTTCCAGGTAGGTTCCTCTGATAACTTTCTTGGATGTTCTCTGCTCCCAAACCAGGCCCCAAATTCAGGAGAAATCTGTAGACCGATGGTCTTCACCCTGATCACCTTAGGTATTCCCCTAGATGGCCACTTGATGGCGGCCAAGAATCTTCACCTTCACTTCACTCACATGATCCATGGAATGTCTCACATGCATAAAAGGGGCATGACAGAGGAAGTCTAATAAAAATTGTTGTGTTCCAACATGTTCCACTGTGGATCATAGATAGTACTGTCACACCTACCTTTTTTTAAGCTATCAATGAAAGAGCATCCAGCCTAAGAAAAAGTCTTATGAGAGTTTATTTGAGCCACACTAATGACAGTTACCGGGAAGCAACATCGAAATGGATTGAGAGAATGGCAGTTTTGAAACTTATTTTATATATTAGAATCAGAGGAGGAGGCATTAGGAAGTTTACATGAAATTCATTGGTGATAGATTAGGGAGGCAGGAGAAAGCAAAGTGGGGAAGTCTCTGAGACTGACAAAAAGTAAAACAGACATACTTCTTTTACATTGGTGGGTACAGGATGGTTAACATTACAGCACATAGAGATGTTATGTGGGCAACAAGGTAACAATATGGTCAATGTGGCCTCATACTTTGGTGCTAGCAGTTGTGTCTGCAAGGGGTCTGGAAAGGAAGATTACTTTGACATTTCACAGTATGTTATCTTAGATGCACAAAGATGATAGACAGTTTCAAAGTTAAAGATTGACCTATGTCAAAGAAGCTACAGGCCTAGGACGTGACTACCTACCATGATCTACTTTTGTTAGGAATTTCATAACCCTGTGTGGTTACTTTAGTCTCTGGGTTGTGAGCCTCCCCTGAACTTGTCAGGTTTAGTATGTGGCCCCATTTTTGTCCACAAAACATGTAGTGGAAAGGCCCAATCCACAACAGGATTATTCTGTTGACTTGCATCCAGATGAAGAAATACAGATCACATAAATAGAAATGTATGTTCGCAGAATACATAGAATACATATTGCCATATGCAAAATATAATATACTGCTGTCATCAAAGAGCTATGAAAAGGTTTTGCACTCAGATTTGAAATACCTCTGTCCTTTAATAAAATGGGACACACTTTATAAGTCTAATTAGAAAGGAAGTCAGTGAAACCTCTCAGAAACAGCAAGAATTTCACTATTTACTTTCATGGTAGATTCAGCCAGGTGAATAAAAATGGCAAAATAGGATTTTGAAAACAAAATTGGCCACAATAGGTACAGAAACCTGAATCAAACAGCCTAGATCTTACTCTTAGTTCTTGCAAGTATAAGATGCATAGCTTTCAAAGAGATAAGACTTTATCACCTTGAAATATTAATGGGTTGGACCATAGAACGTCCACTACACTCCCAGGGAACCCACCTAAAAGAAATCATATATTAAGTGACATTTTACTATGGTAGTTCAAAGCGTTTAAAAAAAAAAAAAAGTATGTTAAGGCCTTCCATTCTTAAGTATCCTACCATAGCAAATACCGTTGGTGCTTTACCTATATCCCCTTGGGTCCCTCCAACTCTGATTCCAATTCCAACATATTTTTTTTCCCCTCTCACCAAGCAATTCTCCCACACCAGCTGGGTGTCCTACAATTCAACTCAATTCTGATGATATCTACCTGGAGATAGCATCAGACCCCATATGTTAAGGGCTCCGTCCTATAAGACTGCCTTCCTACCTTCGTACACCTATCACAAGTCCAGGTTGTCACCTGTGCTTCTCACCTACTGGCTATAGACCAGAGTTTTTCCATGACTCCCTACTTGGGTTCAACTAATTTGCTAGAGCGGCTCACCCAAAAATATTTTCCTTACTAGATTAGCGGTTTATTATTAAAGTATATAACTCAGGAAGGCCAGATGGAAGAGACGCATAGGGCAACGTATGGGAAAGGGGTGCGGAGCTTCCCTGCTGAGCGCTCCACTCTCCCCACACCTCCAGGTGTTCAACCCAGAGGAAGGCCTCTGAACCTCATCCTTTTGGGGTTTTTTATGGAGGCCTCATTACGTAGGCACCATTGATTAACTCATTGGACATTGGTAATTGATCTCAATCTCCAGCCCCTTCTGCTCCCTGGAGGTGGGAGGGTGGGACTCAAAGTTCTAAACCTCTAATCATGAGGTTGGTTCTTCTGGCAACCAGCCCATCCTTTGGTGACTTAGGGGCTTCCCAAGTTACCACGTTAACATAAGCTTAAAAGACACCTTTATCACTCTCATCACTTAGGAAATTCCAAGGATTTTAGGAGCTCTGTGCCAGGAACAGGGACAAAGATCAAATCATATTTCTTATTATAAATCACTGTATCACAATTTTTTTCACCATTTCAGTTCTGTTACCCTCTAGCTTCTGTGCCCTTTGTTTTCAATGGCCTTTACCTGTGACTTTGTTAGGAAAATCCCCCTTGAGCTACTAGGGTGGCTTTGCACACCAGCACATAAAGGAAGCAAATTGCCTGGGAATATATGTGCCTCTCTGTGTGGCTGGCTACTGACTGGTGCAGGAGTACAAAACAAAACAAAAAACAAAACTCCTTTTGTTTGTGGACGGACAAACTCCTAGGTGTAACTTACCCCTCAGAACTCCCACTGCATGAGGCTGAGGTTGAGGCAGGCTGACGTGTGGACACACCATCTTCCCTCTGTGTCTGTGTCTAGAACACGATGCCCAACATGCAGGGAATATACTTTTTTTTCAAGGACACATGGAACATTCCCCAAGATAGACCATATGCTGGACCACAAAGTAAATCAATAAATATTAAAAGACTGATATTTTGCAGAGTATGTTCTCAGATAACAATGGAATTATATTGGAAACAATAAGACATCTAGAAATGATCCAAATGCTTGGAAATCAAACAACACACTACTAATTAATTCAAGTCAAAGAAGAAATCACAAGGAAAAAAATTTAAGTATCTTGAACTGAAAGATAATGATAACACAACATATCAAAATATGTGGGATGCAGGTAAAGGTAATATGCAGATTTAAATGTTTATATTACAGAAGTTTTAAATCAATGATCTAACTTTCCACCTTAAGTAGCTAGAAAATGAACAAATTTAGCTCAAAGTAACAGGAAGAAAGAAAATAAAAATGAGGAGAAAAGAGTGAAATAGAATACTATGTAATAACATAAAAATAGAAAAAACTATTGTGGTTCTTTGAAAAAAATAATACAATTGATAAACTCCGGCAAAACTTAACGAGAAAAAAAGAGAGAGAGAAAATAAAAGTGAGGCCAGGGTAAAGGATATGTGGAGGATCCTTATACTGTTCTTACAGGTTTTCTGTATGTTTGAAATTATATCAAAATATCAAAAAAAATATATCAAAAAAGTTTAAAGTGGGTGAATATGCACACTGATAATACTGAATACTTCAAATATTGGTCAAGAGAAATTATCTTTTTCTGCTGAAATGAAGATAGGAGTGGGAGAAGTATGAGGAGGAATAAAAGCTCTGGTTGAAGAAGTAGGAGGGCTAAATCCTTAGATACACGACAATGATCCCCGTCACTGCTTAGGTTCCAGTGCACTGCCTTTCTAAGCTAGATGCCCACACACGCCGCACAGAGTCTGTCACGTGGAATTTTCTGAGCTGCATCACGGTTCCATGCCAGTTTGCCATCTTTCCTTGATGTTTCTTGTACTCAACACTTAAAACTCCTCTTGCAGCTCTAATCTAAACACTTGGGAAGCCAAGTTTTTTTCTACAATGTTATGGGGGAAGAGGATTAAGTTTCACAGGAGAAGGCAGGCATTTAAATTTAGACGAGGTGGATGAAAGTCTCATATTGCATCTGAATCAGAAACTAGGCAGAGTCACTTCTTTATTCTAAAAGCCAACAGCTGCTCAGAGACAAGCAGATTGAACCACTTCCTCCCTGCTCAGAAATTCTCAGAGTGCGCAAGCACACACACACATTTATATACACATATGGTTAGAAGAACAAAGAAAAGGAGCACAAAGAAAAATAACTCATTGATGATGCCATTTGCAATTTCAGAGCATAGTTGTATGTTTCATGTCACATGATTTCCTGCAAAAATCACATTCATGAGTCCAGGCAATTCCCTCGAACCAGGAGGTTAAGGATTATATTGCAGATAAGTACTAATCAACCAGTTAAGACAGACTTTTTTTTAAAAAATGAGAGATGTTATTTCCTTTTTAGAGTTTTATTATAAAGATTAAAAACATACACAGAGGAACAGTGTAATAATCCCCTCATATACCCATCATCCAGCTTGAACAGTCCAACTACATTGAATTGGAAGAAATCATAAAAGAGGAAGCCTGTAGTCTGGGATATAAACCAGGGCATTAAATTTAGCTTCACTGGGAGCTTTTTCCAAATTCATTAATCAGCTAATCAAAGCTCTTTGTTAAATTTCAGTTTCCTCATCAGCATAAAGGGAGGCTATTCACCACTGACCATTTGCACCAAGTTTCTGTAAGTCCAGGTTGAATGAATGCTCATGCTCTGTTCAAGATTCTTTGTTTTAGTTGATCCCTTTTTAAGCAAGGTTGGGGGAAAATCGTATAAAAACTTTATATAATTTTCTACATTCTTTTTTTTTTCAACAAAAGTGAGACATTTTCTAACTGTGGTCCACTGTGTTAGATGCTGACAGGATATCTGGTGGAGATGGTCATTGGGCAAATAGAGCTATAAATCTGGATGTCAGGAGAGAGCTCTGGGACCGGAGATCTGTTAGAAGTGACAGCCCATGAAGCTGAGAGACAATGTCAAGAAACAAAGAGGGCAGAGGAGAATAAGGCCTAGGTAGAACTCTGTGGAGTTACTCAGGCTGGAGAAGGGACATGCACGAGCTAGGTCATGAAGCACACAGCCCTGGGAGAAGAGGGGAAATAAAGGGGTTAACCAGGGTTAACCACAAACAAGGAACCAAGGGTGCTAAAATTCTTCAGTGAGGCACGAACAGGGCAGGGCACAAAGACTGTGAGGCAGAGGGAAAAAATCTAATTTCTCTCCGGTACATCTCACCCCTTCCCACCTGTCCCCTGCTGGTCCCTGCCCCTTGTGGAGCCCCTGGGCTGGGGGAAGGTTGAGGGGATTGCCCTTAACTCCTCTCCCCCAATCTCTTTTCACCTGCTTCCTGCCCATTCCTCCTGGACTAGTTACTCATCAGTCAGATCTCCGCCTAAAAATCTCTTTTCTGCCCTTCCAGTGAGGTCAGATCTCATTATACACTCTCTACTTTTCCTCTGTGAAACTTCTCAGTTGACATTCTGTATTTTCACGACTCTTTTTCTAATACCCACCTCTCCAGGTAGACAGTTAGCTCCATGAGTATGGAGACCATGTCTGTATCTTTCACAATGTGTATACCAAGTGTTGACCTCAGTGCCTGGCCCAAGTGGTGCTCAGTAAAGATTAAATAAATACATGAATGAATGAAGAATGAAGGCAAGTATGTGCTGGAGTTACCTAACCCTGAGTAATGCCAACTGTCACTGTCCCCTGCTGCTGCTCCTGTGGTGGTGGCTTGTGTCCTACTCTCTGGCCTCAGCTCAGCTCTACAGAAATCACTGTCCATCTTAGAGCTGTTTCTGGTGACTGATGAGGGTAGAAAGCAGACTGAAATGAGTGGGATGTGGGGAAAGGGAGACAGTGGATGTAGACTGATTTTTCAAAAGTTTGGCTTTAAAGGGGAGGAGAGAATTAGGGTGGTAGCTGCAAGAAGCTTTAGGGTCAAAGCTGTGTGTGTGTGTGTGTGTGTGTGTGTGTGTGTGTGTGTGTGTGTGTGTGTGTGTGTGTGTGGAGAGATTTAAACATGTTTATGTGCCAGAAGGAGGGTTCAGTTAGGAGAGGTTGAAAAAATAGGAACGAGAAGGAATCCTGAGAGGAGTGAAGGCGCCTGTAATGGGCACTCGGATGTTAATACGAGCTCTTTCTGCCTCAGAGTTGGCTGTGGCCCCCCCATGAGAGGGGCAGCCACTCCCCCATTCCAGTGTCGGATGCTAGACCACCTAAGCAGGACCAGGAAGGAAGGTGTCCGAGAACTAGTTCTGAGTAATTGTATTGACCGCCCCCTCTAGCGAATAAAGACATTGGACAGGTTGAGGGAAGAGCAAGAGATTACAAGGTAGATTCTGTAGGAAAAGTTTACACTGTGGAGCCCATGGGGAGAGGAGGCGTGCTTCCTACTTTTCTCAAATCACCGGAGAGGGCCACCTGGAGAATTTGAAGGGTGGTCCCTGGACCCAGGGAGACACAAGGGTGTCACTTATACCTACAAATCTGCAGGGGAGGCTGTGGCTGTGGCTGCACATCAGTTGCTGGGCTTTTATGAAAGGCTCCAGGTGAGAGGTAGGTGAAGGCTGGCCAGATGTGTGTACTTCCTGTGAACTGGAGATGAGTCACAAATGCGAGAGTGGCCAGTGGTTGCTCTAGATCAATGGTTCTTACCTGGCAATGTCTGAAGACAGTTCTGATTGTCTTGACTGGGGGTGCTCCTAGTGGGGGTCATCCAGTGGGCAGAGCCCAGGAATGCTGCTAAATATCCTACAAGGCATGACCGGGCAGCATAGAGCGGAGGAGGTGTAGGTTGTGTGTTGGGAAGTAGAAGGAATCCTCGTACGATGGTCTACACTTTTCTGTGGAATAAGATATGCATCTACTGCCCAGAGTGAGGGGGATGGAAGGGTCATGGAGAGTCGAAAGAATGAAGAATTGAGATAGTTATTTAAGGAGTGGGGGAACTAGGTGACCCATAGTAGGGTTGCCAGACAACATATCAGAGAATGGAGAGGTCCAGAGGTGGAGGCAGGACAGGTCCCTAGAAGCCACCCAGGGGGACGGGCCTTTATGGGGACCCCTCAGCAGAGCACTGTTGAAACCTGAGTTGCACCGCAGGTGTCTGTTAACAGTCCCACACTCTCGTGTTGCTGTAGGTCTTAGTGGTCCACTAGGCCACCTTTGGTGTCCCTCGTCGATGAGTCGCTGTGTCCTTATCAGTGATAACACAGTAACTGGAGGGAGCTCTCAGCCCACTTGTGCCCATTTTGCCTTTACAAAGAAGAGACCTTCTAACTTGCACCTCACAAATATCATCCAGCATGGCCGTAGCTCCTGCACAAGTCCATGAGACACAGATGTGGGCAACGCAGCTCTCAGCGCCTTTACAGAAATGACTTCGTGCTGTGGTGGTGAGTGACAAAAACTGACCCTGACTACAGACGAAATTCACTGGAAGGATATGAGTCCCTCACAGAAAGGGGAAAGCTGAAGTACTTAGTCTGAGAAGGACAGGAACCAGGGAGGCCTGGGAGACTCAGAAGCAGGAACCCACTGATAGTGTCATCCGGCTGCAGTGCAGGAATGTCAGCCCCACCTCTTCTCTGCTTTTGCTTCCTCCACTCAAGGGTCAGAAGCCCAGGAGAAGGGGCCGAGGAGGGCGCAGTGCCTCCGCCCCAGGGAGGGCAGATCAGTTTATGACTCCCAGGGGTAATCAGAGATTCTCAGAATCTAGGAAGTACATGCAAGACTGAGAAAACCAGACTCGTGGATTTCCTGGGCTCCATCGGGAAGAGATCTGCGTGCCCTTTCCTGGAAGACGGTCCACAGCTCCCTGGAGACCCTTCCTCCACCACAGAGTCCAAGCTCTCATCTCTCAGATGCCTTTGCAGCTCGGATGGAAACGGGATTGCATAGCAGTTTCCTGGGGTTGCCGCACCCTCACCAAGAGTGCCCAGTACAGAAGTCTCTGTCCCCGCTAGCTAGCATATGCTGGCTCAGAGATAGGCCTCATACACTGTCTCTCTGGGGACCCACATTTTAATCATTTCACGCCCACTGACACATGGGTTACACAAGCAGGGCTGTAAGCCTTGTCTTAATCTTGTAAATTTTTTTTCTAAAAGGGTAAGACACTATTTTAGTCACTGTTTTCCAGGGAGAAAAAGTCCTGTTTGTCCTTATGATTCATATTGGTGGTTTTTGGACGGCGTAGTATTGATTCATGACGACTCACTCAGCAGCTGGTATGAATTAAGTGGGACTTTCTCTTGGTGACAGTAAAATCTTAAACAAGGCTAACATTAAAAAATGGCCTGGTGGGAACACCGGAGTTTGAGCAATCTTCAAAACTTGAGTCAGTTCAATCAGATGCTGCACCGTCTCAGCAGTTAGCAAAACCCGACATGCGGCTACAGCGAGGTGCTGCCATGACGTAGCGTCTGCTCCTTACTTTCGTGTCAATGACTCCTTGGAGGTCATACTGCTCACATGCTGTGCTTTATCCTGTAGCCATCAGCCCAGTTAGACACATGAGGAAACAGAGGCAGGAGACTGTCATGGATGTTGCATCAGGGGCCAGGTTTTCTCTGGTTTGTTCCAAGAAGCTTTCCACAGACTCCCATAAGGCCACCCTGTGGTTCTTAATGAGGGATGATTTTGCCACCCCGAGGGACATTTGGCTATGTCTGGAGACATGTTTGGTTATCGTGGCTGGAGTGGTACTGCCGGCATCTGGTGTGCAGAGGCCAGGGATGCTGCTAAACATCTACCATGCTCCACAACAAAGAATTTTCTAGCCCGAAATTTTAATGGAGCTGAGGTTGAGAAACTCTGCTCTAATATAAACCGATCCCAAATCCCAAGTGACTTGGTGGTTTCAGGTCATTAACTGACTTAATGAAAAGGATGCTAGATATGGTAAAAACAGATCTTTTGAAAAATCATGTAATTGCTGTGTTTTAACAGTACATATGTCTTGCCTAGTCTCCAGATACCATTCTCCACTAAAAGGAATCAAGGCTCTTGAGAAACGACCGACCCAGGGCTGGGACAGATGAGCAACGAAGGCATCAGAGGCTGTGGGGTCAGAATTAAAGGATACAGGAGCTGACTTGAAGGGACTCTCTTCTGGCCAAATATGGGATGATTTGGAGCATTACAAAGAAAAATGCAAATATGTCAAAATCCACATCCGCAAGTTGAAAGAGAACGTTGTGGTCAAAAGATGAAAAGCTACCTCAGAATCATGTGGCTTCTAGAGGTTTCCTTTATTTAAAAAAAAAAAAAAAAAAACTTCCATTGCCTCTTGAACCCAGGTGTTCTCATTTCCCTTTAGTGTTATCAACAATGGAGGAAAGGAAGCTGCTCCGGAAAAGGAGCCAGAGTGAGGGTGCACAGTGATCACACCATCATTGTTAAGTGAACCACGACCGTAAACATACTCTGTGACGTTTGCAGCTTATGGGGGGGGTGGTGGGAGAGGGAGAGACGTGTGAACAGGTGATCGCAGAATAGACGGATACATCCATGGCATGCTTCAGGTGGAACTGTTCTCTTAGAACTGAAAACACAACTCAGAAGAGTGTTGAAATAAATTTCTAGGCCCAAGATGGAGCTGCTCCTGCCCAGAATTCCACATCAACAAACCAATCTTGTTTTCCTGTAAATGCTCCGTGTGACCAGAAACGCAGTATATCCAGTCAGCCAACCCCTAAATGCCAAGCCAACTCTGGGCTCTGTACTTATCTCCTTGTTCCTTGATCCTTCTAAATAAGGTCAGATATGCAACCCCAGGCACCCATGCCCCAATTCTCCATTGCTGCTGCTTCTGCCCTATAAAACTCGCTCTTGCCACAATTCCCTGAGGAACTGCGCTCCGCCGCCTGTCAAGCACTGCACTCCCCCGGTCCATGGATTGTTTTCTCAAGGACATCAAACTTGTTACTAAATTGTTTTAGTTTTGTCATTCGATGTGAGTTCAAACAATAAAAGGAAGTTATTGAAACATATAATCAAGAATGTCTAGACAGCACTACTACTAGCATGGTCATGGACCAGTGTCCACAAGTTTGTTTTTGGTCCACAATGAGATATAATGACTACATTGTTGAAACAGCCATGTGCCCAGCCATCTTTCTACAAACTTCCTTCCCTCCACTGTTGATAATGCTAAAGAATAATGAGAACACTTGGGTTTAAGAGGCAATGGGAAGTACCACTTTTTTTAAGGGAGGCCATTAGAAGCCATTTGGTTCAGTTGTATTACATGTTAGAAAAGTATCAGCTAATAAGATAACAGCAACATAAAACCAGAAACAAAAGACAAAACCACCTTTATCATAGACAGTTTGAGAAGCACTGGCCTAGGGTGGTAATTTACAGTTCCAGCTGCTCATTAGAATACGGGGTGAGTTTTGACAACTAGTAATATCATGCCCAGAGATTTTCATTCAGTTGGCCAAGGGTGGGGTCCAGGTATGGGTAGTTTTAGAAGCTTAGCAGGTAGTTCTAATGCATAGCCAGAGTTGACAATTATACTGGCCTAGATGAGATCTGACCCACTGGTCAGGAATGTCATCAAGGACTAGAGTTCCCATAGCACTAAATGCTCATATTAGAAAAGAAGAAAGATCTCACATCGATGACCTCAGCTTATACCTTAAGAAACTAGAGAAAGATGAGCAAATTAAATAAAAAATAAGCAAATGAAAAAAAATAAGATCAAAGATAAAATCAATGAAAGAAAAATCAGAAGGGAGAAAAATCAATAAAACCAAAAGCTAGTTCTTTGAGAAAATCAATAAAATTGATAAATCTATAGCCAGACTGATTAGGAAAATCATTTAAAAAAAAAAACAAACGCAAACTACCAAGATCAAGAATGAGATGGGGTGGAGATTAGGGGGGCTGGGTGAAAAAGGTGAAGGAATTAAGAAATACAAATTGTTAGTTACAAAATAGTTGCAGGGATGTAAAGTACAGCACAGGGAATGTAGTTGATAATACTGTGATAACTATGTATAGTGCCAGATGGATATGAGAGTAATCAGAGGGATCACTTTGTAAATTATATAAATGTCTAACTGCTATGCTGTACACCCGAACTAATATAAATTAATATTGAATGTCAACTCTGGTTGAAAAATAAAAATTAAAATAAGAGAAAAAAGAATAAGAGAAAGGACATCACTATAGATTACATAGAAATTAAAAAGATAATAAGGGAATATTATGAATATCTTTATGCAAATAAATTTAAAAACTTACATGAATTGACAAATTCCTTGAGAGACTCAAACTACCAAAGCTTGCTCAAGAAGAAATAGATAATTTGGATTGCCCTATATTTATTAAATAAATTAAATTGGTAGCTAAAAGCCTTCTCACAAAGAAAACTTCAGGCCCACATGGCTTTACTGGTGAATTCCACTCAACATTTAAAGACGAAATAATGCCACTGCTACACAAACTCTTCCAGAAAATTAAAGAGAAGAAAATACTTCCCAACTCATTTTTTGATACCAGCATTACTCTAAATCCAAAACCAAAGACATTACAGGAAAATATGTAGAAATCCTTAAAATCCCAACACCTGACAAAGTGGTACCTGTTCCTGAGATACTCAGCACTGCTGCCTGCCCCTCTACAGCAATTCTGAAAAGAAGTTATCCTAACTCAGAACCTGGACCTTCCATGGCCTTGAACTATAGCACATGACCTTCTTCTTCCTGGTTCCATATATTTGCAGCCATTAAACTTATGTCTGGAGACTGTGCTGGAACCTAATCAGATGCCCTACTCAGGAGGTGGAACTCAGAGACACAAAGGGAAGGAAGAAGCGATGTTGGGAGCTGAGGATGGAGATTCACAGTGACTACGCAGTTGTGGCAGCTGTTTTGGAATTACAAAGAGAAAAGAGAGAAAGTGAGTCCAGAGATGGGATTGGGGCAGATGCATAGGCAGAAATTATGTGAGATATAAAGAGAGACCAATGGAGTGCTAAAAAAGAGGGAGCACCCCAATTTTCTGTCTCTTGTGAAGCCTAGCTCTTCAGATGCTTCTGGATTCACGGAAGACAGTGAATGAATGTCTGTTTCTTATACCCCAAACTGGCCTGACTAACCAAAATGTTCAAAAAAAGTTTGGTTCCTGCCCTTCCTGCAGGTTAGGTCCTTGGTGTCACCTATTAGCCTAAGGACACCATGGGCCACATCTTCATTCCCAAAGGCCTCAGAGATTTAATTGAATTCTCTTTTCGTGTGTGTGTGTGTGTGTGTGTGTGTGTGTGTGTGTGTTTTAATTGTTTAAGGCATAACATAAATATAGTGAAGTAAGTCTTAAATGTATGCCTGAATGAATTTTTACACAGAAACACATACACACACACACACACACACCCTATGTAACTACCACCTAGATACAGAACATTTGCAATGCTTACAGCTTTACCCTTCCTACTCTGTGGAGTCTCAGTTCAGATTACGAGCAGTTGGTTGGGCTGTCCATGTGCTATGGATTGAACTGTATCGCTTCATAATTCATATGTTGAAACCCTAACCCTCAGTGTGACTATATCTGGAGCTTAGGTCTTTAGGAGGTAATTAAGGTTAAATGAAGACATAAAGGTAGGGCTCCAGTCTGATAGAATTGGTATCTGTATAAGAAGAAAAAGCGAAACCAGAGTTCTCTCCTTTCTCTCCTCTACACGCACAGAGAAGAGGTTATGCGAGCTCACGGTGAGATGGTGGCCATCTATAAGCCAGGAGAAGAGGCCTCAGCATGGAACCTACCTAGCCAGCACCTTGATAACAGACCTCCCAGCCTCCCAGAACTGTGAGATATGAATTTCCATTAAGGCACCCAATCTATGGAATTCATGACGGCAGCTCGAGCAGACTAATATACCATGCGATCCCTACTGAGAACAAAAAATGGAGAGAGATGTTTTGAACAAAAAACTACCCTTTAAGGGAGCGTGGGCAGCTGGCCCACAGTACGAGCAGGTGGCCTAAGCCCAGCATGGGTGGGAGGAGAGTGCCAGCAGCACAGCCTGGAAAACAGGCAGCCCCTCCGGCCGCGGAGTTCAGGCTACTTCCAGGCTGACTTGGACATTATTGCAAGGAGATGTTTGATAAATTTGGAACCATAGTTAAATGTCAACCAACAGCCTCTCACTCATCTGTCCCTTAGGATGTGCTCCAAGACGTCCCAACAATCTAACAATCATTTTATGTCCCTGATCCGAATGGGAGCCTGTGGGTACACCCCTCTGAGCACTGACTTGTTAGGGAAAACTAACCCCTTGCCGCAGAATGGACTCAGTGCAATTTACCAGCCAGTATGTACTATACCACCTGTAAAAACGATGCGCTGTACCGCCACAACTTTACTCTGGTATAAAATGGTAACCCCTCCTCACCTGGATAGTGGTGAAATTTGGCCAGGAGTAGCTGCGAGGGGTCAGTCCTGGTCCAGGCCCCCTCACTTCGTCATTGTCCTGTGGGCTGTCCGTTCACAGGATTATTCCTTATGCCTTTCTGTGTATCATGTTTCACAAAAGCTTTGTAAAAAAAAGTCATACAGAGAAAAAGTCGGTATACACAGTATTACAGACACTGCAGGGCACAGTTTGTGCCGTGCTGTGGTGCAGGGTCCACCATCTCCCCAGTGGGGTCCTGAGGCCAACGGCAGCACCTCCCAGACTGGGCCCATCGAGGGTGCTGGAATCTCTGTGCTAGTGGGTCCGGAGTCTTGGGAGAAGCCGCCCTTGCTACAGAGAGCAAAGCCTGTGCGCCGCTCAGGCTGCAGACACCATCGTCTCTGTCAGGGTGTTTGGGGGCTTCTCACCGATAGGTGCATGATAGACGTGGCCAGACTGGGAAAAATAAACAAGCAAACCAACAGACCCCAAAACCCCAACCTTGTTTCTGGCCCCTGGGTGACTGTTAAGTACCGCCATGCCACAGAAGAAGGGGAGAGTGGATGCTGAGGCCACCGCCCTGCTCTCTCTCTTCCGGGTCAGTTCTTTAACCAGCTTCTCCAAACTTTCTCTCAATTCCCCACCCCATCTCCCCGCTGCTGCCCCAAGCACACTCCCTCTCTTCCTATTGCACAGAGCGAAGAACCCGTTGGGTCTGTAACCTCAAATCAGTAAGCCTCTCTCACTGTCATCAGCCTCTTTCCTCCCAATCCTGAGCTTTTCATCAGCATTTAAACAAGCTCATCTTTTCCATTAAAAGTGGTCCCCTGGATTTCTTCTCCCCTCCTACTCCTTTGAATTGTTCTGCTCCCCTACGTTCCCTTCTCTATTCTCACCCTGAATTTTAGTTCTGTTAAAATAAGAAATGAGGCAGAAATGCCTAGACACCAAGAAACCTGAACACCAGTCCAATGGGTAGTATATTCTATGTTCCCTTTCTTTCTACAACGGCATCACACAGATCTGGTTATTGCCACACTGGTGTCAGTCTCCTGGGTTCTTTAAAAAAATATCCACGGAGAAATGGATCCCCAAGCTTTTGGGGAGCTGACACAGTGTCCACAACCAAACACCCTGTTTCAAATGAAGAGCATCTCCCGAATCTCTTTCTAGCCTGTTCTGGGAGCAGAGATAATTAGCAAACACCCTGCAATCCAAGCTCCATTTCCTCATCAAGGCGGGCCCCTCTCTGTTCAGTAACTGGCACAATTTTGGGACAAGCCTTTTCTTAGGAAGTTTTGAAAATATTCCATATTCAATTTGTACCAAAAATGTAAACGGTGTCTTTGTGTGAAAGAGAAACACAGATTTCGATGGGACTTTGAATCGTAAACAGTCATAATTTGTTTTGTTTATCTTTGTTCCAGAAAGAGAAGAAAACAATGTAGCTGCATGATCGTATTACACAGTTTTCGGGCCTTTGAATTTAACCACAGGGCCCCTGGACTATCTTCAGAGCCAAGTTTCTAGAAAGCACTGTCTATACTGTGTTTTACTTTCTCATCTCCTATTCATTCTTTTCCTTTCTGGAGTTCAACATCTGTGGTTTCCATCCACCCACCACAGCAGCTCTCCCCTCGGACCTCACCAACTTCCGGTTGCTCTAACCAGTGGGCTCTATCAGTCCTCATCATTCTCAGCCTCCTATGGCCACTTGATGTTTGGGGCCTCTTCCTGCGTGAAAGCCCCCCTTTCCCCAGCGTCTGCAGCACCACATCCTGGGGCAGCTCTGACGTGGGGTGTGGGTGTGGGAGTATGTAGGGGAGAGGTGCACCATAAGACAGCTTCATCTCCATCTTTCATAGGTAGAGGCTGGAAATCAGGAGATGACAGTTCAAACTGAAAAATCAATCAATAATCAGATGAACATATTATTGAGAATTATATGAATTAAAAGGATTTAAAAAGTTTGAACTCTGCAGGGCTGGATTAGGGGACTATTACTATTTAACCAATGCTTATTGTATAACTGACCAAGTAAAAATTAAATTGGGAAAATTAATAACACAGATCAAATCAGAGCCACTCTGCTTGGGCTGAGAGGATGACCCCGGCCCCCACCCATCCCTAGGACTCTCACATCATAACTGGAAACTAGACAAACTATGGCTTCTAGAAATTCCCAGGAAACAGAGAACCGCCAAATGCCTTCCATGAGAAAGAGCCTCTTGGACTACAATTAGCATCTCTGTGATTCAGGATAGAAGAATTTTGCTGCATGTAGTTTCTGCAAAGCTAATGCAGACATCTCCCTTTTGTGGTTTCCTCAGTCGACACTCAGATCCTACAGTCTCTCCCCCAGACTGTAGTGCCTGAAACCTACGAATTGTCATGGTGCCCATGTTAGAGAAGCTATGCCTTTTTTAGGTGTTTTCTCCTGGCTGAAGACGTGTCTTCCTGGTCCTGCCTCTTGGTCCTGCACTCTCACAGGAAGGCGAGGAGGCCTTGACGAAGCTCACAGGAGAAAGCTCCAGTCCCAGAGCTGTCTCTGACAATATGTAGAATTTTTCACACACAATCTAGCCAGTTTAAATCAAGGAAATTGCATATCTTGGTTAGATACTTCCTGGGCCAATTTTCACATAGATTCCCAGCGATGTCAATGCATGGTATGTAATTATAGTATCTTTAAATGAGGAAGACGCTGCATGAAGGTGCTAATGTAACATGCTGCATTTAGAAAAACGTTCAGATTGAATCATGTAGAACAGAGACATATTTTTACTATCTTATTTCACAGTCACATGTGAAACATGTCCTTTTTAAGCCTCGGGAATTCATATATTTATAAAAAGTGCGAAAGGGAGCGTTACATCAGGGGTCTGCCCCAGGGGTTTCCTTCCAGGAGCACCTCTTTTTGTGGGGTAACAGAAAAGAATTTTTTGAGGCATATCCCCACGTTTTGTCCTTTATCTGAGAACTCTCACACCCACTGCCATTCCCAAGAGCAAGCCCTGTGCCTTCCCCCGACACACCGGAGCACTCACAGAGAGCCATGGGACAAAGGGGTGGCTGGCTCAGAGGAAGGGCTCCAGAAGCTGAGCCACTTGCTCTCTTCGCCTGGGCCCCGGGCCGGGAAAGGGCTGGAATTGGGACTCCTAGAGACAGGGTCAGTTAGTACGGGCACCAGACTTGTTAGGGTCATCAGATGGCCAGCCATGTTTCAGCTGGAGTGTGAAGAGAGGGAGAGAGGAAAGAGTAGATATGCTGGGGAAGCAGAGATGAGAGATCTCCTCTTGAGAGAGACAGGTCATCAGGCCAAGACCGACGGAGGCCAGGAGACAGAGACCAAGTGACAGGAGGATGGAAGGACAAAGACAAAATAAGAAAAGAAAAAAGATGACAGACAGAAGTATAGACTGAAAGGAAGACAAAAGGACCAGGAGACTCGTCTTGGCTCCCCACACATCCCCCTAACCCCAGGCCAGGCTGCCCCTCTGCCCAGATCCAGGAGCTGGCCCTGCCACTGTCATCAGGTAAGTCATTTTTTCTTATCCTGGTGGAAGACACTCTGTCTCTTTCAGCAAAATCCCTGGATGAGTCAGTGAGTGACCAGACAGTGCTTGGCACTGAAGGCAACTAGGGCTGCTGCATTGTGTCTGTTCTGGTAATTTATTTTTATCCTTTTTGGGGGACGGGGCATTCAGTGTTTTTTTTTTTTTTTCCCCAAAAGGATGGTTAGAATTAAGCATGTGAGTCAGTATAATAAAACCTGCTAAGTATGTCTCTTTGTTCAGACAATGATATATTTTTTTTCCTAACTCCAGTCATCAAGTCACTGCTGCTGTAGGAGTGACACTTAAGTGACTGGGTTTTTATTTTTGTCCCCAAGGTACAAAAAGTGCTGCTCGCTTTCTTACTGTGCACAGGTTGGGTGCTGTGTCCAAGGTGATTATTCTGGAGCTTCAAGGAGCTGGGAACGAATGGTTGATCCATGGAGAGATATGCCTTGGTCATCTCTGCACAGTAAAAACCCCACAATGGCAGGTGTTGAGACTGTTCTGCTAACCAGACCCGGTAGCAGGAGTAGAGGAAGAAAAGCAGGGGCCAAAGACCTGGGCTTCCAGGCCCCTAGGTGGCCCCTTTCCAGGCATGTGGCTGGCTATTACGCCCACCTGGATAGGGCTGCAGTGTGTCCTCAGCTATGACTTCCCTGGGACTTAGAGTCTCAGGAGGAAGGGGAGAAAGCAGGCTCACTGCTGCTCTGGCTTTCATCAAAGGACACAAGGTGGCTCTAGGTTCAGAGGGTCACGCTCACGAGACTGGGAGCCACAGGGGGGTCTGAGAGATGGATCTGGGCTGCCCTTTCTTGCCACAATGAACGCGCTGAGCTGGGCTCCAATGATGTCATCACTTTCAGGCCCCTTCACTGCTTCCAGCGTCCCCGCCCCACTTCTTCAGGGTGGGGTGGGGTGGTAATGTGTGTCCAGCCTGAGCTCTTTCCAGCTGCACAGTGCTCACGGAACTGGGAAGACTGTCCTGCAGGGCACCATCCACAGGCCAAGAGGCCTGCAACGTCACAGAGCTGCAGTTGCCAGAGGCGAGCTGGCTGCAAACTCCCCAGCTGTCCTATGGGGAGGGTTGAGTTGGTTCTGCAAGCCCCACCTCAGTGGGAGTGACCAGAGCTCTTCCTTTTCAGGTGTCCTTTAGTCTTTGCCTTTCACCAAAGGCCCTCGAGGCTATTTTCCTGAGGTTCCGGTCCAGGATTTCCTTCAGCTGTCTCCTGGGCGTCAGGAGTTCAGAGAGGCACTCTTTCCCTAAGGATTCTGTGGTTTACAGTCTACTGTCTCAGGCAGCAACTGTTACCTGAGAAGTTCAAAGCTGTCCTGATTATCAAAAATTTTGAAAGTCATCTTTGGTTTTTTCTGCTTGAAATTTAAGAGAAGTATTTATTTTTCCATCACGTTTAGGAATTTCACTAGGATCTATCGTAGGGTCAGGTTGGCTTCTCATTTTAATTGGTATAAGATGAGCCATTTTATTCATTATAAAGTCATTCGTTCTTTTATTTAGCAAATATTAAGAGCTTACTATGTGCTAGGCACTGTTTTAAGTTCTGGGGGGACAGCAATTAAGAAAACAGACAAAACTCTGTGTGTGTGTGTGTGTGTGTGTGTGTGTGTGTGTGTGTGTGAGAGAGAGAGAGAGAGAGAGAGAGAGAGAGAGAGAGACAGAGAGACAGAGAGACAGAGAGAACGAGAGAGAGACAGAGAGAGAGACAGAGAGAGAGACAGAGAGAGAATAAGGAAGTTCTGATTATTGATTCTGTTCCACTTGATTCATTCAGAAACGTCAGGGATTTCCCCCCCTACATTTTCCCACTTACTCCTAAAATCGGACATTTTCCCAGCTTTCATCTTCCCATTAATTTCCCCCACTTGCCACCTAGGTTTCTCTTGTCTGTCTTCTTTTGAATAATCCAATCTCCTGTAATCCTATTAATCACAGCTTCCAGTGATGAGCTAATGGGACAGGGCACCCGGTTCCCCTGCACTGTCCTTGTCTAATCGCCCTGAGAATATGTAATAGCTATTTCCTAAAATCTTTCATTTCACATGAGGCCTTTTCAGAGAATAGGATTATCAACATGATGTCACTGCTTTCTGCTTTTACTTCTGTGCTCAGGGCTTTCTTGCTGGGATCAGATTCATTTTCTTCCTCTTATATTCAGACTTCCTTGCAATTCAGGTGTCGGTACAATAAGCACAAGTGGATTTGCTTTTAAATCACTAAACGTTGTAGTATATATGTGTTCAAAACGGAACAGAGGGAGGAAAACAGGAAGGAGAGGGGGGGACAATTTAAACAGTGCCACAGAGGCTGTCTCCCTTTCTACTCAGTGCATGCCCCACAGTGAGCACAGGCGGACCTGTGGTTCTGTGTGGGTCTAGGGTCCCACGTGCCTCTTACACTGTGAGCATCTCATCACGAGGAGTGGGACGTTAATGTCGAAAGATGTGTGTTTTTCATACAAGACCCATAAGGCAAACCAACTACTTCATCTGGGTGCTCAAGCAAAAAAGAAACAGCCATCTGTTCCCACTTGGAAAGAAAAATTGGTTGAACTGGAATTTTGATAGGTGTAACTGTACAGTAGAGAAATTTATGGGTAATTTAAGGGTTTTCATAAGCCTTACATGGAGATTTTAGAATCCAGTCCTCAGGTGAGATGTGCCCACATTGCACTAGACATGTGAACTGCATGTCTGAGATGCCACAGTCCCTCTGTCTGACTAAAGTGGGCAGACATCTCTTCCTAGAGCCTCCAATTTATAGGCCCCTTGACAAGTTATGACAGGAAGAGCCAATGAGATTCCTCCTCTCTGGCATCTGAAATTGGGAACGGCTAAAAAATGAGGCAGTTGGCAAGGGGAGCTGAGGCTTCAAACTCACACACTGTCGTTTTTGCAGTGTCCTACTGGTTCCACAGGTCAACCGTATTCAGTGTTAGGGGGCCTTCGCAGACACAATTCATTAACTTAACATTTATGGGCACCGGTGATATGCCAGGCAATGTGTTCTAGGTACTGGAGCAATAGAGATGAACAAGATTCCTGTCCTAGCACTTACCCAGAGGGATGCTCATGCAAGCAATGAATAAATACATTAGCAAGATGGTCAGAGAATGGCAGAAAGCCCTAGGTTTTGGAGTGAAGCCATAAACTCTTTTCACAAGTAACTATTTTCTCTTTGAGAAATAGCTCTCGGCTTGCTTTTGGGTTCCGCTATTGTAAGTTAAAGTAGGGAGGAAGGGAGGTTGATGAGGTTTACATAACTAAAGGAGTAGACTGTGGAGGATATATGTTATCAATTCAAACTTTGGCTTCCCCAACCCATGGAACAGTTGTCCTATGTTTGGAGAATCCCCACCTAATGAACTTGCTTTTCCCCATGGTGGAAGCCAGATAGTTTCCCAGTCTTACTGTAGACTGAGCACAGCAAGTGACATAAGACACCACCAGTCAGATGCACATGTATGAGGCTAAGTGACACTGAGAAGTAAGTGCCAAGGAATCTTCACTGATAAAGATTAAAAGATCCTACAGCAGCAGCAGGCATCCCAATGGTGGTGTCCATCTTCAAGTGACCACTGGGGGGACGGCAATGTGTGTGCAGTGGGGCTCATATGAGGACCGATCAATGCAAATGGCCTCCAAGCCTGGTTCTCTGCTTTCCTGGAGATTTTATGAGGCACCTAATATCCTTGATCTATTCCTCTTCAGCCAGAGACAGGAGCCCTTGTAAGCAAGGGCTCTTACTGGTACTTGAAGGGAGAAGGGCACTAATCCAATAAGCAAGCTAATTTCAGATAGAGGTCAGTGCTGGGAAGAAGCTAACACATGGTGATGTGAAATTCCCCGAGGGAAGTGCAGCATGACATCGGTGCCGACAGCATGAGGCCAACCATAAAATGTAATTACGTATCATCATTCATGTGGTGTCTACACATTTGTAACAGTGGGAGAAAAACCTACCAGGTGATGTGAGAGTGACAGGAAGGGGTAGGGACTATTTTTTGATGAGGTGGTCAGGAAAGGCTGTCTGATGACATCTGAGCTGAGACCTGAAAGATAAGGAGGAACCAGCCACACAAAGATCTGGGTAAGGAGACATCTAGGCAAAAGGAACAAAAAATATAAAGGATGAGTGTGGAATGTTGAGGGACAGGCGAAGAGTTGGTGTGTTTGGAGTTGGATGCAAGTGAGAAAGAGGGACGTGATGAGAATGGTGAGTGGGTAGGGGCCGGTTCGCGCCAGGCCTGCAGGCCAAGGCCAGGCATTTGTATTCCATTTTAAGGGCGGTGGGATGCCATTAGGAAGACGATATGGTACCTGAGGCAGTTGATGCCCCCACTGGTATTTATATACTTGTGTAGTCCTTCCCACACAATGTGGCTGATCTGTGTAACCACTAGGATATTGTAGAAATGACAGTGTGAGACTTTGGAGGCTAGGTCATAAAAGACTTCGTGACTCTACCTTGCTCTCTTGGATTGCTCCCTCTGGGGAAGGCAGATGGCATGTCGTGAGGACACTCAAGCAGCCCTATGGAGAGAGAGCTGCCTGCCGGTGAGGCATGGTGGCCTCCTGCCAGTGGCCTCAGCCTCGTGATGAGACATCTTGCAAGAGGATCTTCCAACCCCAGTCAAGCCTTCACATGATCCCAATTCTAACTGACATCTTGACTACAACCTCATGAGAGACCCTGAGCCAGAACCACACAGCTAAGCAGCTCTAGATTCCGGTCCCATAAGTGTGCGAGATAATGTTTGTTGTTACAGGCACTGAGTTTTGGGGTAATCTGCTACCTCTATCCATTGTTCACAGCCGGCGTCTGTTTTGCTTGGCAGGTGCCCATGCTTTAGTATTTTGACTGTCAGTAGGAGTAATGGCACAGAGTCATGAATGAGACCAAATGGTGGAGGCAGAGAGAGAAGCTGCAAGCTGGGAGGGCTGAGTCACTCGAGCTATTTGGAGGAGGACAGAGCACAGATCTGCAGCCTAACTTGACTATGGTCATGGCTCTTCCTGAATCCGGGCTGTTCTCAGGTTTATGTGTTCTCACTGTAAACAACCACTTGGGGCGATATGGGGGAGTGGTCGACCTCATTCTGAACCTGATGTTGGAGGATTGGGCTGTTGCCTGGTTCTCTCCCTTGGACTGTGCAGAGCGCTCAGCATGTACATGGCACAGGGCACGGGCTGGCTGCGGGAGCTGCCCCCATGCCGCTCCTCTGTGCGGTTATGGCCAGATCCCCAACCCACATCAGCCTCTTCGGCCATGTGGGATGGGGCTGTGTGAAGGGAATCCACTTCCTCATCTCCTCCCAGCAGGAAGCGCTGGATCACACAGAGCCATGCACCTCCTTGTTCCTTCTTGTTATGCCTGAGAATTCATCTGGGTCGATCTCAGGGACATTTTAATGGGATTTAGTGATAGGAGGTGCTGGACTTTCCACTCACTCTACTAATTTCCTGAAAATTAGACATGTAGCCTTTTCTCCCTTCTTGGCATTAGATTAAAAAATATTGAAAAGTTCCAACAATTCAAAAATATCAAAAGCGAACTCCCCTTTCTCTTCCAACTCACTTATTATTTAGATTATCACCAGCATTTCTCTGAAACGAACAGTTCTATGATGATCGTACTGGTTCACATATCCAAGTGCAGCTGAGCAGGTGTTTCCCAAGAACAGATTCCTAGAAGTTCATCTGCACATTTTCCACGTATGGGCTTCCAACGGCCTGTTAAGACTCTACCAGCATCCAGGAGCGTTCCTTTCCTCTCTCTGGTCAATATTAGATCATATGGACTTTTAAATTTGCATTTCTCTGATCCCTAGTGAGCGCAGGTGTCATTTCTCAACTAGGGGCCATTTGAATTTCTTCTCCTGTGAATTCTCTATTCTTATCCTTTGACTATTTATATATTGGCATACAAAGCTTAACATCCTTTGAAAGGGAGGGGCTCTTCCTATTTTAGGGTTATTATGCACGTTACACCTATTGTCTGTCATTGGTCTTTTATCTTCGATATGGTCTCTAAACCTACAGAAGTTTAAAATTTTCATGAGGTCAAATCTGTCTAGTTTTCAGATTTATGATTTCTAGATTTTGTGTTTTGCTTAGTTAGGTTTTCTCACTCCAAGAATATAAAAAATATTACATCATATTTTCTTCCAGTATCTTAATAATTGTTTGATAGCAAATGTCAAATTGAAGGGTGTATAAACTTACATCCCATCAGCAATGTACATGAGCCCTATTTCCCACGCGTCCTCACAAGCCATGAGCATGGCAGCCCTTCCAAATCTTTGCTGAAAGTGAACCATATGTATCTCATTTTAATGAGCATGTCTTTAATTATGAGTGAGATCCAGAATCTTCATATGGGTATCAGTTTTTTGTATTTTTTCCGCTGTGAACTGCCTGATCGTATTTTGGCCCCGGTTTTTCTGTTGGCTGTTGGTCTTTATCTTATTGATAAAGGGCTCATTGTTTATGAAGGAAATGAGCCCTGTGTCCTGCCCCTATGTGGTAAATGGGTCCTCCCAGTTTGTCCTTATCTCTCCACTGTCTGCTAGTCCATCTGTTGCCTGCTGCTGAGTGCAGTGGGATGGGGGAGGAGCAAGTCCTTGCCACACCTCACCAGTGGCCTTGTCAGCTGTCCTGGCCTCTCCTGCCCCTTGCATCTGCCTCCCCTGCACTGGCCACACCCCGAGGGCCAGCCTCTCCCTTTACAGGGGTCCTCTTTGAGCATTTATGTTAGATTTTTATCTTCATTTCATTCCCCTCTATTTGCCTTTCACTTTCCTTTAGTCCTCATAATCTCTGATAATGAAGCTATCCCTTTATAGTTGCTAGCCCTATGGTAGATTTTTTTAAACATAGTTTCTTCAGTCATGTTTAGAGGGCTGCGTAGAAGGGGTGGTTGGAGCAAGTGCTCAAGCTGCCGTCTTGACTGAACCTCTTCACCATTAATTCTTACATAATCATATAACTGATTTCTCTTATTGTTTCTTCTGGTTTTAAATTTGATTGTCTCCAAGCTTTCAGGCCTAGAATTATGTCATCTGCAAATAACGATCATTTTGCCAAAGACATTTTAACAAGCTCACATTGGTGAGCCACACTCTCTTTCACACAAACTAGATGACCAGGCAGACATTTTTGAAATGGAAAAAAAAAAATGTCACCTTCTAGACCAGAGGTTGCTGGTCAGCATGGTTTGGGCTGGGTGCCCATAATGATTTCTAAAGGTGGTGGGAGACCACTAGGGGACACTCTTTACAAGCAACAGCCCCCTCTCCAGTTGGTATTAAAGTCTCGGGTGGCTCCTTCCACAGCCACTTATTTATATTAATACTGGAACTCAACGGACGTCATAATAATATTCATGGCTCGGTTAGAGACATCTCTCATTCTTCCCTGACACTGGGCATACTGGGTCCTCCATGTTGGAAGTTCTGGGTGCCCTCTCATCCTTTGCTTGTGCTCGTTCTCGGTTTTTGCTTCGTCCTTTCCACTCTCCTTATTTGGGCCTTTCGAAGTTTCTAATTCTCTTCCCCTTGTGGCCTTCATCCATCCCTACCTGTTTCCATGCCTTTCCCAGTGTGTTTCACATCAGCCTCACGAGATGGTCCCAACAAACAGAATTCAGGGTCCAACAAGCTTTAGAAACACTGCCTACCACATACCTCTTGGAAGAGGGTTAGCACTTTAAAACCTCTGGGAAGTCCTTCGGTGAAGACGTCTCATCACTGTTTAAGCAGCCGGTACCCAGGCCTGCAGGAGCACGATCTGTGCACACCCCACACTAACATTCCACAGAGCTAGTATTTGCTGGGGCCCTGCCGTGGGGCGTGCTGACTTTCAGGATGGGTGGGAAGTGGTTAAAAAGTGCTGTTTACAGCAGCAAGAGGTATGTGATGGTGTAACACTGGAAGTTCCCCAGAGCTTGGCCAGGGAGATCTATCTTCAGAAAGAAATTAAAACAAGAAGTGACACGTTTCACCAGCTCCCACTGCCACCACCTGATCCGAAAGAGAAAGAGAAGGCAGGTTGGAGCGCAGATGGCAGGCCAGCCCCTAGACCGGGTCAGAGACAGCTGCTGGAGTTGCCAGCTGCTCCCCGGGAAGTTCAGACTTTGCAAGCTACTTAGGCAACTCCTGGCTCCAGAAGACTTAAGAGGAAGTGAGTGGGCCACATTTGTACTTGGAGGAGCTGCTGAACAGCCAGGCTCCTGATGGCCCAAAAGTAGCCACTAAGGGCCTTGGAGGGAGCCTTCTCTCCAGGGCACTGCCACTAATGGGGCTCAATTTCAACAACCCCAACTCTGTGTCTCTTCCATTCAGTCTTTGAATTTCTGGGAGAGAACATATGATTGGCCAAGTGGATCGAGCTAGCATCACATGGGATGGGGTCTGTGCCAGCCTGGCTTCTGGGAGCGGAGGGGCCAAGTAGCCTCCAGGTTGCATGGTTTTGCTGTAACCAGTAAAACCAGCCCCTGGCAGTGCACAGGCCTTCATGGAGGAAAAGGAAGCCCCTACAAAAATCAGTTAAGGAAGATTCAGTACTTACAAGGCCAGGCTTTGAGCAGGTGAAGGATAAGCATCATTTGAGGTTCGCCTGAGGCTCCTGAACCAAGAACCTGGTGCGTGGAGAAGCCCCGAGGATGGCTGCTGGTGCCTGGCCAGACTGGTGGGCCACTCCAGCTCCTTAGAGAGGAGGGTGAGGGCTCGACAGGAGCCCTCTGTGTGTTGAGAAAACTATGTTTAGTGCTCTTTTCAGAGTATGGGCTTAGTCTTCTCAACAAATCTTTTTGTTGTGTTTCCAAGGTCTAGCAATATTAAACATTCACGCAATAGAGGACCAGTGAGAATGCTAGCAGAAAGTACTTATTAGGGGCAGGTACAACCTAATGGGGTGGGTCTAATCACCCCATTTTATAAATAAAGAAACTGAGACATGAAGAGGCCATGGACTTGCCCTGGCTTCACAACCAGAAAGGGTGGAGGCCAGATTTGAACCTAGGTCTCTCTAACTCCACAACCCATGCACTTGGCCCCTAAGCAAGACTGCCTCTAGGCCTTATTACTATTCACAGGCTGACCATACATCCTTATTTATGCCTGTTGTCCTGGCACAATTATTAAAAGGGCCTCCTTTTACTCTATAAAGTATCCTGGTTGGATGATAAATTTTAAAGAAACCAGACCAGGCGGAACCTACGTTATCACAGCAAGAGGCTGTGGGGCAGAGCTGGGAAAACTCACTCTGCAGCTTCCCCTCACTGTCCCGGAATCCTGGCTTCTGGTGCTCATTCTCCTAGGCGGGTCTCTGTTACGTAAGACGGCCCTCATCATCCCTGGACGTTTGGGCAATTTCAAGGGAGCCCTATGAGGTTTCCATACTCCAAGGCTCTTTGTTTATATTTGGAGCAAGAGCTCAGTTTTCTCCCTGCTCCCACCACCACGTACTTACCGGGGTCTTCTCCCTGTTTTCATATATTAGCTTGGCTAGGAAAGCAGCCGCTGGGGTCCCTGGTGCTCCCAGGTAAGGGCACCTGTGTCCTGAGTGTTTTCCCTAGTGGTGGGGACTGAAGCTTAGGGCTTTTGAACCTTCTTGTCCGAACTTGCAGGTGAGTCCTGGAAGCAGAGGCCTTAGGCTCTCCACTCAGATGGGACTGTCCTAGAGAAGGGGCAGATGGAAAGGATGACATTGGGTACCATTTAGCTGGGCACTGGGGAGTCAGCATTGAATCAGACATAGTCTTTGCCTCAAATTGCTCACAGGTCAGGGGAAAGGCAGACTCTTTACAATAAAATTAGGCCTACAGTTAATAAAGCTGTGGGAACAAAATGCTACTCAAACACAAAAAAGGAAATGAACAGAGAAAGTTATCAATTATTACCGCAACAATGCTGCATAACAAATCACCCCATAATTCGTGGCTTACTGTTATAAGCATTTATTTCTGGTTCGGGTTCTACAGACTGACTGGGGCAGCCTTGCCAGTTGGGGCTCGGCCTGGCTAGGTTGGCTCCTGGGCGTGGGTTTGGTTGAAGTCTGCCCTGTCATTCCTTCTTCTAGAACCAGTGGGCTACACGGGGGAAGCTGTGCTTGCAGTAGTGGCAGAAGCCCAAGAGGGCGAGTTCTGTCATCAAGCCCATGCCAAGGCTAAACTCTGGGTCTCATCTCCAAACATCTCACTGGCCAACACAAGTCACAGAGCAGAGTCCAAGGGCAAAGAAGCCTAGAGGGATACTTATTCTTTTGCCAAACAATAACCCAGACCTCAAAGGCTTCGTGAGGAGGTGTCATTAGACCTAGACCTTGGCTTTTTCCAAGTGAAGATGAGATAGGGAACCGCTGTCAAAGGGATGAAATGTGGGGTAGGGGTTTTTAGGGTAGCAGTGGGGGGCCTGCTAATATAGATCCCCTGAGCTACATACTTGTATGTCCTTTCTTTGAATACAGTGCTCTCTGGGCCCCTTACCCCAGTCAGTTTCTTTATTTTCAAATTCTAAAACTTCAGCTGTGTGTCACTACATACGAGTTCAAGACAGTTTTCAGCAAGGAGTCATACTGGAAAGTGTAGTACTTGTCCCTGCACTGGGGATTTGCTCGTTTCACTGGGCATAAATCAGCCAGTTTCATAGCCCATCCGCCCACATTGCAGGCTTCTGGTCTCCAACCTTGCAGCCCAGCAGCCGCACTCCTGCGGCTGTGACCAACGCAGCCCTTCTCAAATAGACTCCCTGATGACAAAGTCAAGGCAGCCAAGAGGTGAGTCAAATAAAGAACTCAGGAATGGAAGACTGGGAAACCCATTCTAAAAGGACTGGCTGTGAGAAGGGGATCCACTGGGGCTAAACAATGCTGGGAAGGATGGTTACAGGACAGGATGCAAACAGTACAAACCTTGACAATGTAAAAATAAGAACCCACAGCATTGGGAGTGGGGCTGGAGGTAGGAAGTGGGTGAGCTCATTTCCTCATCCTAAATCGCAGGCTGTCAAGAGATGCCATCTACAGTTGAAACAGGTTTAAAGAATGAATCCAGCCTCTTGATATTTTTCTTTCCTTTTAGAAAATAATTAAGAAGCATGATTATTTGCAGTTCAGCAATTTCTTAGGTACATTTAAGCTTCTTTTTTTTTTGTTCTGTTAAATTTAAATACTTTTTCCAAAAAGAGCATATATTCATGAGTCCTTTTTTATAAGAATTTCCATCTACCTGTGCCCTTTTCTCTGAATCCACGCATAGAGGGTGTCTCTACCGCTCTCTGGACCACTTGAACATTTTTTTGTACTCTTCAGTGTTACAGTTTCTTATAATAAGCATACACTACTATTATAAAAGCAAAGCCTTTTCTTGAAAAAAAAAATTACATTTCTGGGAAAGAAAAAAATCCTTGGCTCCTTGGCCCGCCCCTCTGCCTCAGGGAAGGGGATGCTGCATCCCATCGGTGGGCTTCCTGTGGGCAGAGAACCTGGGAGTCGGGCCAGGAGGGTGCCAAGCCTCTGCCTCACGTTCAGCCTGGGGACTGAGCCTCTCTGGGCCTGTTTCCTCATCTGTAAAACCCAAGAAGTCACCCTCACCCTGTCTCACTCTCCAGCTGAGGTGAGGGATATGTGATGTGCAGTGGCTGGTCGTCCACAGTGGAGTGCTCACTAGAGAGACTTGTTTGCATTCTGCCATCATACAACACAAGCTACCAACACTGGTGCCAGCCCAGTCTACAGGCGAAATGTGAGAGGGTGGGTGGATCTATCTGGTGCTTTGGAGTCCTAACAACCATTCTTATGGTCTCAGCCCCATCTAGTGTCCACAGCAAGACACAGTCACATACAACCGCCTTAATGCAAAGCCCTAATTTCCTTTCTTGCAAATGGTACGGCACTCATTAAGCAAATTGGACGTAAATAAGATCAATTTTAAACATCTCCATCTAAGGTTTAGTATTTCAAAGCAAGCATTGTATAAATTTAGTAACTCTAAAGATTTGTGCACAAAAAATAAAGATTTGTGTATCCCTTCAAAAAGACAGCATATTCACGTAACAGATGACACTTATAATAGTTGACATTGACTCCTCCCAGCATGTCCTCGAATTTCCAGATGTGAGAGAGAAATGAAGACCCTGTCTGTGGTGAGGTCTGGCGTGCCCCTCGGAGGCAGGAGAGGACTGGGTTAGTGGACAGTGTGGGATTGATGACTTTTCCCAGCAGGGCTCCTGATAGGGAAAGGCCGAGAGTCAGAGCAGGAGGGGGGCTGGTGAGGGGGTCATAGAGGCCACTGTCCCAGTGGACTAGGCCCGGAAAGGAGGGAAGCCAGGAGAGGACAGGCAGGTGAGAGAAGAGAGAAGAAGAAAGGACAAGGGATAGAATTCTCCGTGTGGTCAAAGAGCGTGTGTGGACCAGGACAGAAAAGGCACCTCAGGAAGTCAGGGTCAGAGATGGAATTTCTGAGTAAGATTTCAAATGAAGAGTCACATTTATGACAAGCCCTGGGTGTGGCCAAAGAGGTGAGTCGCTGACAGAAGTGTGAGGCTGTTGGCCTGCGAACCCTGCTGGGACATGGGGCAATGGGGCAGGGCGGGGGCAGAAAACTGAGCCAAAGTCCTTGGCAAGCTGGGGGAGAGGGCTAAGGCCAGTACAAGACAGCAGAGCACTGTGGGGAGGAGCATCTGTGGCCTGAACCTCCGAGGGGGTTTCAGATGGCGGCGGGAGCAGGGGTCTGGAAGGGGTGCTGCAGAGGGAGGCAGAATACTGAGGCACTGCCAGGATGCCTGCTGTCCTTGGTACTCACAGCTTTGAAGGAACTGCGTGCCCTACTTCTTTCTGAGCTTCTCTCGAATGGATGCAACGGCACGTGTAAGAAAGACGCATGACAAGCAGGTCAGTACAGGACCCACCAAGCCAAGGACCAGAAATCCCTAATTGCAGGCTGAGCTGCACAGGAGGCGGCGAGAGAGAAAGGCTTTCCCCCAATTCATCTCATCCGAGGCTGAAGAAAAACACCAAATGCAGATACAACCTTATTGTGCTTTTAATTACGAAAGATGTAAAATGATGCATTATAAAACTCGGAAGCTACTTTATACAAATTCCAATCTTTAAATATTGTTTAACAGGGGACCTGGGAGTTAGGACACTGGCGGAAGTCTGATGAGTTGCTGTGATGGTTCCATCACGAAGCAATGGAAACACCCTCAGAACCATCTGTGCATAAATCAGAAGAGCCAACGAGAATCAGAATTGGAAATGTCTTCAAATATGCAAAAAGACTGGAGTACACAACAGTTCAGCTCAGGTAATATACAGCAGACATAAGAGAAATGAAACCAGACAAAGGAGAGTTTATGTTCATCTTGATATGATCAAGAAAATTTTCTCCTAACACCTTCTATCTTAAAAACCACAACCGTACAGAAAAAAAAGTGGAAACACAGATAGGTTTTTAATTCTATGCTGTTTAACTGCTAGTAAATGAGAGTTGTACAGCCATCGATTTCTTGTAACAAAACTAAATATTGGAAATAGTTTATTCTAAAGTATGCAGCCACTTCAGAGGCCAAGGACCATGCCTGGTTTGTTGCAAAGGCAGCAGTGAGTGCAGACTTACCCGCCAACGGTCAGAGCGACACCTGTCCGTGGTTGTCCTTGACACCATCTAAGCAAAGTAGGTTGTATAATGCCCAAAACCTTTTCACAGGAAAAGATCGGACTGATGGACCTAAGGACAAATTTAATTCAGTGCTAAACCTTACTGTCATCATTATATTCCCCCGAACAAGTCACTTTTCCAGGGAGCCTCCATGTCCATGAATCACATGGAGAAAGCCCTCCAAGCAGTGTATATCATCCTGTGGTCTTGGGGGCTCCAGTTGTAAGGCGAGGCTGCCTTACAGAAAAAGAGCTGGCACCCCAATACTGATGATCCCCATGCATGAGGCACTGGGCAAAGAATGGATTATGCTGGGACCTCCACTTTTAATAAAAATCTCTCATAACACCAGCATCACTCCTAGACCAGATGTCTGGGGCCTTGGACACAGGAAAGGCAGCAAGGAGCTGGCTTCTTTCGGCACGCTGGGGTGCTGTGAATCACTACGAGGGAAGGCCCTTGAACAGAGTCACCCCAGCCCCCCACCACCGAGATCTCAAGTATCAAGGGACCTGAACGTTCAACTGGGAAAAAAAATTGAGAAGGGGAAGCTGACTGCCCCTTCCTGAGCCAAGGATCAGCAAGGGCTCTGGTTTGATCTCCTAATTCAACAGTGGGGATGGAGAGCTGATCTGAAGTGGGAAAACCTGAGTTCCACAGAAGATGGAGTGGTATACCATCAGGGCTGCTGAAAGGTCAAAAGGCAGGCAATCCTTCTGAAGATAGAAGAGGAATGGGACAAGGTCTGGAGAGGTTGACAGCGCAGGATCCTGTGACAGATTCCTCTTGCCAGAAGGCACAGATGTGTCAGATTCAGACCCGCATAGTACGGCCATGCTTCTTTAGGCTGGGAATAGCCTAGTGACCTTCAAGGACACTCCTGGTCTCTCCTGGAAGAGCAATGGCTGTCCAAGCAAAGGTTCCAGCATCTTTCACCTCTCCTCAGTGTTCCTGTCCTCCCCACCTCATCTCCCATGCCCACATTTTGCCCAGACCCCTCCCCAGAGGTACCTGGCAGGCCTTGTCTCCTCCGCTCCCTTCAAATCCACCTGTCAAGTTTCTGATTAGAGGCTGGCCAAGCCTAAGTTAGAGGCGGGCAGGCAGTGGTGGAAAGCTGGTAATACTATTTTATGTTAAGGTATTAATGACTAATGATGGCTTCACGAATTAGATGTTCATTTCACTACAGAACTTCTTCCACCTCAAAGAATGAATCTCTATTTTAAAGCAATTTAGATCTGAGAGGAAAGATCTTTCTAGATGGGGCCTGCCAGGACCCCTGAGGCCCTAGCATTGGGAAGGCCTCAGCTTGCTCAGCCATTCTGGACACACCAGAAGACAGGCTGCACCTACCTGCGCTGGACCATAACCTCGAGGAAAGGTGCCCGGTCTAACTGTGGATTTGGTCACCTAGTGTTCAAAGGCATATTAAAGTGCATGCTCAACCACAGGCACAAGTGTCAGAAAAGCTAATGCTCTGAAAAGATTTGGCAAGGAATGTAGATAGCTAAATATTAGACTGCCTTACAGCAGGCAGATTCATTCATTCATCCATCCATGCATTCATTCATGCATTCGACACGCAGTTACACAGCACCTGCTCAGTGCCAGGCACCTGTTGGTACTAGGGGTTCAGTGATGAATAAGGCACAGTCCCTGCCCTCAAGGAGCTCATGGTCCAGTGGAGTTACATCATCACTCCCGTTCCACAGAAAAAGAGCTTTGCTCTGCTGCTGCTCAGCTGCTGGCTGAGTCTGATTCAAGCCTCTGGCCATTCCTTCCAGCTGATGTGCAGATAGGGAGGCCTGTACACGTCTGGAGCCTGTCCAGAGCTTGTCCAAAGGATGCCGTGTGTCTGAGAGAGACCTACAGGCCCCCTTCTTGCTTCCCCAACCACCAAGAAGAAGCACTGTTCTTTCCTTTCAGGCTCGTCCATTACCAGGGACCTTTTTTTCAGTAACTGAATAAAATAATCTTCTTTTTCCTCCTGTCCATAGGAAAAGTTGAACTGAAGCAGCAAAAGAGAGATTATAAATGGAAAAGAAAACAAATTAGTATTTAGCTTGCTGAACTCAAGTCTGTTCTTGGACTCGTGGTGACAATTCTTCTTCATGTTCGAATGAAGCCATCTGGGAGAGCTGTGGCTCTCTGCTTTGCCCCGAACGTCCCTGCCACCAGCCGGCAGGTGCCCGGCTCTAATGACTGGATAAGAGAGGGCAGCTGGTGCTGTGGTACCGTTGTTCAATGCTGAGCCAACTTCGAAGACTGTGGTGGCCCCTAACTGCCACCCACTGAGGCCACGTCCTCTCTTCAGTGTTGACTGAGATCAGTGGTTTTGAGCACTGCACAGTGCTCCTGGGGCCTCCATTCCATGATGGTTTCTACTTTTACACGCTGACCAATTCTATGGCCATAAAAAGATGTGACGGTCACGATGATGACCTGTTCACTGGAAGCTCTGAAGCAGCCTGCCTGCAGCAACGTAACCTGCGCCACAGGCCCGAGAGGCAGCGCACAGCTCTGCGGTGAGCGTAAGCCACAGTGTATGAGACGGGACCTCGTCTGGAAGCCAGGAGCCAAGGAATTGGTTCCTTCCGCGTCCGAATCCCGAGATAAGTAAAGCCCAGGGGTGCAGCTCCATTCTATTCCATTCTATTTTAGCTGTTTCAGATACAAAGGCTTCTGTTCTGTTCCATTCTGGTCACAGTCGGTCGGCTCGAAACGTCTCTTCAACAGAGGGGTCAAGCAGGCCCATGCTGGAGTCACTTAACATGTTGAGTCCATCCAGGCTAAGGGGTTCGATTTGGAGCTCTTCTTCCAATGGAAACGGAGTGTCCATGTTCAGGCTGACCTCGGGCATGCCCGCCAGCGCACTGCTGAGGTCTTTAAACAGGCTGGAACTCGAGTCTTCTGGAAGAAGCAGCAAGAGGGTACAACAGGGAAGATTAGGAGGCGTAAGGGCCTCAGGCTACAAAGAGGGCACAACTGATGACATCCCACAAATGCTGTCCCTGTCATCTTCCCAACCAGGACAGTGATCACCACGTCCCAACCACTCCCAGGCCTACGGTTTTTCTGTGGAATCTCCATTCTTTCCAGTCAGTTCCACAAATCTCAATTATTTGCAGGCTTTCTCTGTTTGAAAAGTTGCCTATCACTTAAAACTAAATATTTCAAAAAAGACTCACTGCCTCATGGTGTCTAGAGATGGATACCTACAACTCAAAAAGGTAAAGCTGAGCTGGGGGACTTTCATTTTTTCCTTTTATCTAATGTTGTTGTTTAGAATGCCTTACAATGGAATCTGTAAAAACCCAGCAAAATGAAAATAGTGAAGCAGCTGAGGGGTGGCCCACACTCACCTGTCAAGAGGGTGTTTGGGAAATTCCCGCAGTTGGAATACAGGTTTGATCTCAAAGGAAATGAATCCTGTGGTTCTCGGGGACCTTGCTGCACCAGAGGCACCTGGAAGCATCAGAGGTTACATTGCAAGGACGATCTCTGCTTCCAAGGAGTGAATAATGCAATGGGCTCCCAGAGCAAAACCAGACATAAAAACTGTCTCCTAGTCCCTTCTCTCTAGAATCCCAGAGTGCTTTGCTGCCGTGATAGTATCCTCTCAGGCAGGCAGATGCAGGGGTGGAGCAGGGTTCCTCCAGGTTCACAGTGTAGGTGACTGGTCCCCATTCACCTACTGCTCAACCCACTAAGCCATCCCGGAGACACCAACAGCCATGACTTCTGTGCCCCTCTGGTTTCAGACACCCCCGCTTCCTCAGCCACACTGAGGCCTGTGGAAACTGCCATCTGCAAACACCCTGTCAGGGCTTCCCAAGGATGACTAAGGAACTGATGCAGCCAATGGGCTCTTTTCCTCTTCTGTTTCCAAAAACATGAGAAAGTGGAATCCTTTCCTTCTCACACGTGGAGGGAGGAGCATCGGGGGCAAGCCTCTCTCTATGAGAAAGCCTCTAACGAAGACTGGTTAGAACTGGGACCTATCTTAGGTGCCTTTCCAGAAATTAATTTTCCAAACTATTTTTAAAAATCTCTCAAAAGTAGGAGTTTCCATTATTTTTCAGGGAGACACTGACTCAACAAGACTAAAATGGCTCCTCTAGACAACGGACTATTGGTTCTCACCGTGAGGCTTTACCATAGCCTACTCAGGAGGTATCTGTCTGTGTTTATTTTACTGTTATTAGTAAGTTATAAAAAGTACTCCTTCTGTCCTTAATCCATTCTAGAGCCCAGTCCATATTTATTGAACATTATAAAATCTAGGGATATCAAAAATTGTTAGTGTCAGTGAAAAATTAATAAGCAAAAGGAAATGGCTGAATGAAAATACCTTAGGGAAGGAGCCCTGCCAATGCCAGCTCTCCTGGGAGGCCACACACTGCTGGGCACAGCAACCAGGCCTGTAGGCTAAGCCCTTCCCTGTGTCTCAGTCTCCTCAACATGACAGATTAGTAGACTGCCATGGCCCCTTCCAGTATGAACGATTCTACAATTCTATGACTAGAGTGTCATTGTAAGTCCTCTATGACTTCTTCCCGTGCTGAGGCCTGACAGTAAATAAGGCAGCCAGCACCAGTATTTTAGGGCTAGGGGAGATTTTAGGTTTACCTAGCTGTCAAGCACACCTGAATTCAGAAAACTGGAGTATCTAGTCTGTTTGGTATGGGTTCCACATACTGAACAACAGTTCTTGCTCTGAGAAGGGGCAGGTCCGGGCAATCACTCACCTGTTGAGTAAAGGCCGGCCCCGGCCTCATGGGCTGCTGGTCGAAGCTCACTTCCGGGAAGAAGCTGGTCAAAGATGAGCCCTTCAGGGAATAAGAAGGGGACCATTCAGTTTGGAACTCAAGACAAAATAATCATTCCCTCCTGAGCAGTGTTCCTGCTAGGACGCACCTGGGCCGTGAGGAGCTGGAAATCTGACTGTGGCAGTGATGAGGCTGCCTGTGGCTGCTGAACAGCGGACTCCTGGGTGCGAGGCTGCTGTAGAAGAGGCTGGGGGAGTTCCTGAGGTGTGGGGTAAGGGGGCGGCGGGGACACTTGAGCTTGAGCTTCTGGAGACAGGAAGGAAAGCGGGGTTCCATCTGACGACACCATCTGTAAAACAACCAAAAAAAAAGCCACTAATTAGCTTAGCTTCTGAGTTTGTAGTAGTAAGTCCTTTACGATTAGGAAATGTCATGGTGAGGAAAGAGCCTGAAATCTACTTCACCATGGCATTCTAGGCTGCGCTCTGAGAAGCCTATTTCTGTTCCTTCAAAGTATTTCTCAAATCTCACTTCCCCTCAAAGCATTTCCCATTCAATGACAATTTCTATTGTCTTAAAAAACAAAAACATAAAACAAAAAAACCCAGCCAATTTCATCAGTTTCCTCTCAAGTTTTCTCAGTAAAAACCACGTTTTGTCTTTTTTAAGCCGAAACTCCTGATTAAAGATGGAAGACTGAAAAAAAAAATTTAGCTCTACTGTCTCCCAAAACTCTACTGAAAACACCAAAACGACATTAAACAACAGTAAACATCCATAAATGACACTAAAACAATAACAGTCATAAAATGATAATAAACAACACAAGGAAAAAGATAGTGGAAGAGAAGGAAATGGCAACAAAATCTAGAAAATGAAAAACAGATGGGGAAGCAGTGACTGGCTTGGCAGAGCTGAGAAGGCCAAGTGCTAGCTAGCAGTGGAGAAACTGAGCGGGCAGTAGGGGGTGAAGATGTAGTCGAACCAGGAGGATGTTGTCAAAGTCCATGAGAAGCAGTTGGGCTTCGGAGCCCTGGCCTGCCCGGAGACCAGACCAGAGTGTTCTACTCTGGAGAGAGGACAACAAAAGGTCTCCGGACAGGGCATACCCGACCCTCACAAGTGAGGCACTCTACTGAAAATACAGTATCGAACCTGAGCCCTCTACCTTTCTTTCCCAACTCAGTCAGCTCTCGGGGAAAGAAATCACCAAAGAAATAATTAAAGGAAATTTCCCAGCAATGTAGGATATGCGTTTCCAGATTGAAGAAATCTACCAAATATCCAGATTCCTGTCAAACCACATTATCTTGAAGTTTCAGAAAACTGGGCACAATAAGAAGATCCTACAAGCCTCCAGAGGGGAAGAAAAGGAGAGTTCATTCAAAGTATTAAGAGTCAGAATGAAACTGGGTTTCTCAATAGCACCTCTAGAAACTAAAAGGCAAGGGATTAATAACTTCACTATCTCAAGAGAAAATTATTTCAAATTTAGTATTCTATATCCAGCCAATTATTAATGACATGGTAGGGAGAATGAAGACATCTTTAAATTATCACGTACTCTTTCTTGTAAAGCTATTGGAGGATTTGTTTTCAGCTCTATTGAGAGGAGATCTACTCAAGTCTGGAATTTGAGCTGAATTAGTAATATATATATAGAAAACTAGACTAAAAAAATTAAGATATTTATTAATTCCCAGGAAGGAAAAAATGTCTATTTTGTTATTTCATAATCTATTATATTGTTAAATTCTGACTACATTATTATAACTATGAAAACAATGAACTCTGAGTACCGCTCTAATCAAAATTATAACAAACTATATTGTGAAGAATGAGGAGGATGAGAAGGAAGCATGTGTGTGTATGTATATGGAAGGACTGGGAGAGCTGGAAAAGAACTAAACCCTAATCTTCCACAGTAGGATGTCATCAGACAATACCTAATGCTAAAAATCTAGAACAAAATAAGCATGAAATAACATGGTTATACCAAAGAGACTAGCCAAAATGGTGGAAAGTAGCCACCTCCAGGGAGTGAGAAATATGGTTAGTGAGGGAGGGGAAACAACTGCAACTGCTTAACAAGTCCTTTAGAACTATCTGACTTTTTAAACTCTGTGTATGAATAACATTTATTTTTTTTAAATCTAATTATTAAGTAAACAAAAAAAGGAAAATATCTGAAAGAGGATGTGTTCTATCCATACAGTCTCCTTAAAAATGTATCCAGGAAGACAGAGTAATACTTTTTATATCCTATCAAATAATCTTGCAAAATAAAATTAAAGACAATCCAATAACATAAACAGAACCATTAAAAAAAACAATTATGAAATACCCTGCTATCCCCTCCCAAAACGGATTACTCATACAATCAAGATCCTGTAGCCAGTAATTCGTAAAGAATGACTAATAGCTGGATCTGCTAAAGCTTCCGTTGTGTTCTGTCCACTCCTTGCTAAATCATTACTCATTTATGGAGAAGTGGTGAGTAAACGACGTTATAATGTATCTAAGGAGTAACCAACAGGTTAAAAATATATTCATTGATGATTTTGGTAAGGAGAACTACCCTAAGTGTTTAGAATAAAAACAAAGTCTACAAGTCAAAATATGACACTCCAATCCCTGAATTTCTGTAACAGGCTTGGGACTTCAGTCTCTTTCTAAACAGACTTCTTTGGGTTCTTTCATAGTGATATGATCCTTATTACACCTAGTATTTCATGAACAGTAAAAGTCTTGTTTCCCAAATCTGTAGTTGTAGTTAGGGAAGAGGTCTAATATCAAAGCTCCAGGAAGGTATTCAACGTCTTCTGTAGCTTTCCCCTGTGGTTTAAAGTATTTAGAGAGCCTACTGATTTTCCACACCAATTTTAAAATCCCAGTCGGGTTTCCCTTAGCTAATATAGACACATCTGGATTGTGTCTTCTACACCTTATCCATTGCCCCATCCCCAACTTCAAGAATTACAGTGACAGCAAACTTCAATGTTTGCTTAGGAATAATCAACACAAGTCTGCTCTTAGAAAATCGTCAATGCATTCTGAATTATTCACATTTCTGCTCTCTCTGATTTCACATAAGAGTGGGAACTGACTGCATTTGAGACCTCATGGACAACGCTTGGTTTAAGGGACTCAATCCAAAATCATGAAGAAGGAAAGCAATTCCTGTATTCTTCAGTTTGTTTCATCGTAGTTTGTTTTTACCTGTGAGGCAGGGAAGGGGTTCAGTGGGCTGGTCGAGGAGAGCTGTCTGCTGAAACCTTGGTGCGCTTCAGGGCCAGGGGAAAGCGTGAGAGGGCTGACGGGAGGCTGCCTGCGCCGAGAGGGGCCGCTGAAGTGCGTAGTGGGAAGCGAGGGGTTGCTGAGGGAAAAGAGACGGAGTGAAGGATGAAGAGCGGAGGCATTGGAGGCAGACGTCTGTGGGTGGCTGTTGAAGGAAGACGAAAGAGCTGTCTTATTGAGCGTGGCCTGGATGGAGGGGTTACTCCGGGAACTCTGGAGACCTAGAAGACAACAAATTCACAAGTTACTTGTCATAATTTCAGATGAATCACTTGTTTTCCAAAGATTAAAGAAAACGTAACTTCCTATGATCCGTATTTGATGAGGATCCTGTATGTGAAGGAGCTCTTGGGCAGCTCTCCTACTGAAACGTACAGACAGTGACAGGATGCCAGCAAAAGAGTGGTTTTTCTTGAAGAAAGAGGTTGCGTAAGCCACTACTGGGAGAGCAGGGCCAGGTATGCCGTGGGTAGCAGAGGAGAATGTGTGCGTGTGCTCAGCTCCAACCCAGGGCAAGGGCCATGGGCTGTACTACAGAGTCTGCTAAAAGCCCTGATACCTCTGTGCAGGGTGCACTGCTGACTTTGGAGAGCACCTTTCACTGAGGTGGGCTTTCAGGGAGCTGCCTCAGTGGACCCTTCAAATGCCCTGAGTACACCAGACAGTCATGAGAAGGGGCACTCTCCAGATCTCCGGCCCCACGATTCCTTTCTCTTTGTTTTGTCTGGCTCTTAAGAAATTGTTCATCACAGTCTACTGCAATTCAGGGAAAATGAAGCTTTTACTGGTGTTTAGTTTTATTTTGGCAGGAGGGTAGTGAATTTTAGTATAAGCAAGAGTTTGGGAAAGGCATTTCCATGACACAGGTTGCTAGGGCACAAATCCAAGGAGGCCAGGGACCCTGTCCTATGCCCTGTTGGATCCTTGGCACCTGGCACAGGGCCTGGCATGGAGTGGCTTTGCTCTATTACTGCTGCTGCTGCTGCTGCTGCTGCTCTGTATCTCAGCTGGCAATACCCATGTTTCAAAGTTCAGCCCATCATTCCTGGACCTGCAATTGGGATGAGCAGAACTATGTATTGTTTCATGTTGATTAAAAAATCAAGTGTTAGAAGAAAATGACAGAAATGAAGAAATGACAAAATAAGGCATTTCTAGCTGGAAAATGACTTTTAAAAGGTAAGAAGGACATCTCTGATAAAACCCCAAGTAGTTATTCCACCACTGAACTCTCTGTAAAGGTCAGAGATTCAGCTGGCTCCAATAAGAATTAGAATTAGAATTAGAGCTAAATATATGAATTTCAATAAAACAAACCTGACTCATTCAGAAAAAAAGCCCAAACATCTCTAAAGAACTATGTACCACTCTGTGCACCATGCATTTTAAGTTTCATGTCTAGGAACTATAAAAACTTGACACTGGTTCTGACATGTTCTGGACAAAATAATGCTTGTTTGAGGAAAATAATAGCCAGTAATTAAACACGAAATTTTCAGCTGAAGGGAAGTGTCAGAGGCTGTCGTGGAGAATGCCAGCTTCCCCAAGATCCAAGGAAGCCAAGTGCCAGTGCAGCTTTACTTACGTGACCTTCAATGTCTTTGTTCATAGAGAAATGACCGCAGCCACATAAGCAAAGCAGCAGGATAATAAAATGACCAAAAGAACCAAAAACACTGAAATAATTTCTTCCAATCTAAAATGATGTTGCACAATGGCGGCATCACTGCAATCCTTAGAGAAGCTTCCAGGTGATCACTCGGAAGGGGACCACTCTCATTTGAGTGGTGAGTTCCAATTTATGTGGACAAGTCATGCTGAACCCAGAGTGGAAACCCACACTTTCCCCACTGACAGAAAGACAGACTATAACCCAAGATCCCTTCCAAAGGAACTATAATTCTTAGAACTGTTACTGCCAGGGGCTATACTGCACCTCTGGGAGTCAGAGGAAGTGACACCTGACCTAGATACTAACAAGAGCATCTGTCAGAATTGAAGCAAATATAGTCATCTAAGGTCTGAGCTGTAGACACTCAAACTCGTTACAGTAACACCCAAGTCATATTCTGGGTGGCATTTAATATAGCTACATGCCACATATTTAGCATTTCTGAAAATCTGACCCAAAATTTTGAACTATGGTAACTTTCTGTTTAATACACATAACTATTAAGTATAAATATTATCACCAGATCCACTGTAAATTTTCTAAAATTCAAAGTATTTTCTTTTGAAATGCAATGGGAAATTGAAGGGATGTAGAGCAGTATCTGTGTTAAATATCATCATGTGTTGGTAAGAGCCACTAACATTGTTTGGTCAACATAAAATAGAATGGACACGTTATCTCTTGACTCTCAAACTCTCCAAGTCCGCAAGACACACGCGCTGGTGATGACGATAAAGGAGGAAGGTTAGCAGAGCTGCTCTGGAGCTCAGCACAGCCGGGGAGAAAGAGAGACGCCCAAGCAAAACGTCACCAGGGACAAGAGCTACAAGAACAGCTACATCATTGTCTTTAACTCAGATGCAGTCACTCTGCCTCCAGGATCCACACACAGGCCTTCTGGCCGAGGACCACAGCTAGCAGAGGACATAGGCAAGACCCTCACAGAGCGGGGGCACTTACCCGAGGAGCTTCTGATGCCCAGGTGTGTCACCGCAGCAGGAAGGTTGCCCATACTGCTCCCCACACTCATACTGCCGAAGATGTGGTCAGCAGCGTCCAGGGAGGCCGGCAGGGGCGCTGAGTAGTGGAGGTTGGTCAGATCTGGCAGTGAGCCCCCAGTGTTCAGGGCCCCCAGGAAGGGTGAGAGGCCTACGTTTTGACCGTTGTGTGGAAAAGTGCTGAAAAAGGAAAGGTAAGTATTACTCCCAAAATCATTAGGCTTTGGAGACTAGGACACGTACTGTACTTTTCCTTGTCAGATAAAAGCAGTGGGCATCGAAGAGCCCGTCCGCATGCAGGCTCTGCCTCTTCCATGTCCCTGGCTTACCCTCTCTGAAGTGCCATTTCCTTACCTGTTAAGTTGGACTGAGGATATCACCTATCCCCACTTTATAAGAATATTTTCCATGACCAGATTAATAACTGATACAAAAGTACTTTAAAAATGATAAAGCATTATATAACATGTGAGACACTGCTGTGTATTTACACGGTTCTGTTCGGTGAATTTCTAAATTATCTTTCCTGCAAAAAAACGAAGTATCTCTGTATTAACCAGCACCTTCCAAGATACAGTTTTTCAATTACAGTTTTCACGTACTTCAATGTGAGAAAGAGGTGCTATCATCCATTCGTCAAAATCTATTGTTTGGTCACTCTGTGCCAGGCACTAGGCTAAGTGTAAAGGTTTGATGATGAACAGGCAGTGTGTGTATTTGTGGTCAGGCCTACCCTTAACATGTACAGGCCCGCAGCCAGAGCACAAATGGAGACCCGCATACCGTCTGTTTACATTTTTTAAAGTTATAAATCAAATGAGCAAATCCTTAAATGAACTATGTTCGATGTTTCTGTCTTGACAAATTACACATTCAGAACAGCCTAGGCCAAAATTTAGAACTCAAATTGAGAATTCTGACTCCTCGGAGTTCTGTGCTAGCGCACACGGAGGCGGCCCCAGTCCTCAGTCCACCCCAACTTCTCGTCCTATCCCGGCCCTGGTCTGCACCGCAGGGCACGCGCATGGTTATCCCCGCTTACAGGACAAGCTCTGGCAATGCTCTGCATTCCCCCTGGCCACCCCTCACGCCAGGTGGTGTGTTCCCTTGTGGCTCTTGTGCTCCCTACCCCATGGGAGTGGGGCCCTCTGAAGTGTGAGGCCCAAGGAGGGGCCTCCTAGCCCAGGTCTGAGGGGCACTACTCTTGAAGTTCACAGCCAGGCGGGAGAGACAGACTGGTAAGGTAAGCAATTGCAGTATGGTAAGAAGCAGGCTGGGCTGGCTGCGACAGAGGGTGGGACAGCCACTAGGAATAAGCAACACTGGGAACACAGAAGCAGGCGTCATCAATGGCAAGATGGGCTGGGGAAGCACGGGCTTTACGAAGGACATGACGGTGTGCTCACAGAACTGCAAGCAGCTTGGCGCAGCCACGGTGTCCAGGGTTCGGCACAGCAGGGAAGCGGAGGCAGCAGGGGATGAGGTGGGAGACAGGTGAATGAGAAAACAAGGGCGAGAGTCTGGATCAGGGACTACAGGAAATAGGGAGCCCAGGTTTAAGCTGGAGAATGATATTTGAGAAATGCTACTGTGCTTACAGCATGGAGGATGGCTTAAGACAGCAGAAAGAGAGCAGGGAGAACTGGTTAGAAGCTACACTGTGGTCCAGGTCTGATCTAGGAAAAGAGCAGGGAGGCTGAAGAGGAAGAGAATGGCTGGAGGAAGGTGCCATTCACCAGAAACACGGGGAAGGGAATGAATTCAACTGGGGACACTTCACTCAATATAGCATGTAGCGGTAGCGTACTTCCCAAGTGCCAGCCACTGGCATCAGGGCCCCTAAAGACTTGGACAAAGCATGAAGATAGAGTCAAAAAGAAAATAACTCGGAATGGAGGGGGCTTCCTGGAGGCCATCTGAGCTGAGTCTGAAGGCTATGAAGTTCAGACGATTTAGCAGGAATATCATTTCAGGCAGAGTTCACAGCATGGGCAAAGCAGGAAACGCGAGGCCACAGAGTGTGTCCTAGGAACTTAGAGAAAGGTCACGTTTAGGAGGGGTGGGTGGCGATGGGAGATGGGCCTGGAGAAGCAAGCAGAGAGCATGAGGCCTAGACTGACATGCTGACAGCAAGAAGCCAGCGGAAGACTGAAAGCAGGGGACAGACATCCTCAGCCATTCTTAGGACAGTGTGGCTAACAGACTTGCGGGAGTGGAGACCAGGGTGCAAGGAACAGAGCCTGCAAGCGGAAAGGTGAGTTATGACTCTGCTGAAAAGTCAAAAGAGACATAATGGGAGCATGGTGATGGAGAGACGGGATGGATGCTAGAGATATTTATGGAAGTACTCAAGAATGACTCCTCATTTTCTGGCATGAGGCTGGTGGAGCCACCGGCTAAGACAGGGACACTGAGGCATACGAGTGGATTAGGGATAAGGCTGGGTATGAATAATGCAATGAATTCTATTTTAGGTACTCAGTTTCCATAGTACAGGAAGACACATCAGGAATCTCTCTTGAGGAGAGTTCCATTGGAACAGCAGGGGTGGAGGCCAGGCCACAGAGGGTTGAGACATGGGCAAGCACTAAGGAAGACTCGAGACTAAATACTCCTACACTGCTAGGCGTGCTGGTCTTCTGCCAGAGGTGTGAGGCTGGCACGCTCCGCCCTGCATGCAGCTGTTTTGAGTTGTGTGTTTATCAAGCGTGAGGTGTGTTATTTTCAAATATATTTATGGTAGTTTAATTATTGCAGTTATATAATTACTTTAAATAAACGAAACATGAGTATCCAAAGAGCTGCTGCTTTTATGAAAAATCAGTTGACTTTCAATTTATACATAGCAAGTGAAGTTTCTCAGAGCTCTGTGACAAAGTAGCAGGACTTTCCTATTGGGAGAAGCTTCAAGACAGACTCTGAGCCATGAACAGAAAGAAAACGACTTACTTGCCACCTGCAACATCGCATGATCGAGGGCGCCCCGACAGGGACTGAATCTGGGGAGAGAGAGAAAGCTGGCCTTACTCACTGTAAAGTCAAATTCAAGTTTTTAAAAGTGTCTTTGTAAGTATCTTGGGGCCCCAGGCAGTGCAAGCGAGAGTCAGCAGACGTAAATAGCACCCTCACAGAGCAGCCATTTAAGTTTTGCCTAGACTTTTCAGGCATAAGGGAGGGATAATACTAATAAATTTCCTTAATTTGATGCTTCATTCATTTATGTTCTAGATTAATATTATTTCCTTCAAAAAGGCCAATGTTTTACATATAGAGCTTTTAAATAAACATTCCTTTTCCAATTGGCCTGAAAGGAAAAGATGAAAACAACAACAACAGCAGCAAAAAAAACAGGGTGAAGAAAGCAGAAATTTAATGTCAGAAGAAAATAAATATTTCAACTAGAAAATAAGCTCCGAGAGGGGTGGGAAGCAGGAATTTTTATCTTGTTTACTGAAGAATCCCTGAATGTAGAACACCTGGCAAAGGTACTCAACAAATATAATGTACGTTGTAAAACATGAATGAACCTATTGACTCACTTCTTCTCCCAGGAATGATTTATGGAGGACTGCAAATCCTGAAGAACTAAGGAAGATGAGCACCTACTCCCAGAGAGAACAGACCCCTGGAAGGGTGGGTGCCACTGCCACCTTTGCTGGGGAAGATATAACTGTGCTGATAAAAGCCTCTAAAACCACTTGTGCCTCCCATAGCCAAAAAGGCAAAGTGTAGCTCCTGCTTCTACGTTTAAGGATGTGAATTTTAAATCGTATCACATACACCCCCCCCCCCACCAAAGATGAAGCATCGAATATATCTTGCTTTTACAAAAGATCTTTCAAGGCCACCATAATGCTAACAATGACCTTGGTGGGCATGGCAGAAAAATGGAACCTGACCATAGGAAGCCTAAACCAGCGGGGTAATCAAGTATGGAGACAATATAAGCAGCTGCAACAGAGCATCACCAAGGACCGGGACAATGAACTTGTTTCCAAAGGCAGCACAGCCTCCCTATGAGAAGGGCAGAGGCAAGCACCATGGGGCACCACCCCCCTTTCACCGTGAGAGCACGGTGGAGGTCAGCTAGCACAACTGTGGGTACAGATACTCAAAGGATCGCAGAAATCATAAAACAGATGACTTGCTCACCGACGCCCTGAGGACTCAGGTCAATTGCCCGTGATAAAAAATGGGGATATCTGGTGAATCAGCAATTCTGGATAGAAGCTGGTGACTGGCAGAAGATACTGACTACAAAACAGAAGAGTCTGCCTATGACTTGTAACCAGGCTTCAGTGCTTTTAGTAATATGAATGAGATATGGGGGATTAGCAGGTTTTCCTGAATGAGTCCATTCAACATGCAAATTAGGGAGCCAAGAAATCACTGTACTATTTTATCAACACGATGTGATATTTTCTATTTGAACCATCATTCCCTGGTATATTCTTCCTATCTCCATCCCCAGACAAATCCTCTCTTCCTTTTTCCCCGATTCCTCATTTTCTCCTCTGAAGGATTTTACAATGACCCATGAAGTACAAATAATCAGTGACAATAAACACAGTTGAGTTCTGTTCACCCACCTCCTTGGTCTCCCACAGTTGTTTTGGCAGTGGCTTGGGAACAGGTAACAGATTCTCTTCTTTCAATGGACCAGGAAAAGAAACCACTAAAGGAGAGGAAAAAAGTACATTCATTGCATTAGATGGCAGCCATCTCTCCTTTGGCCAAAAAATTTTGTTAAAAAAAAAAAAAAAAAGGCTGATTTCACAAATATTTATTGACTGTTTACTAGGGAAGGCGTTTTGAGTATTACTGTGGTGGTTGCAGCCTTTAGCGAATTAATAACCTAGTCAGGAGAAAAGGGCAACATGTGAAAACCCATGACTGAAAGGAGAGACGAGTGGAGGCCCGTGAGAAATAAGGGTACAGTGCTGCTCATGTGCAGAGATGGAAGAGGCCATGGCTGGCCTCTAGAGCTGGGCACGAAGGAAACCCTTTAGAGGTACAGAAGAAGGGCATTCCCAGAGGAGGGAAAATAAACTAAAGATGAGAGAGGAATTAGTGGACTACTACTGAGTAAAGCTGCTCAACTGGAGTGTAGTAGGGTAAGCCAAGGAGAGTGGTAGGAAATAAAGTTTGGAAGGTCAAGGACAGATAAGGGAGGGCCTGCAAATCTGGCAAAAAGAGAATGAAAGGAGAGGGATGAAGAGAGACCCACCATAATCTAGGTAAGGTGGAATGGGGACAGTAGCAAAGACAGAAGCAGAATATTGCAGGTGAGAATGGTGGCTGTGAAGCCCCACGCTAACGTGGAGTGGGGGATAAAGAGGGATCAAGAACCCAGAGGACTTGAGGATGCGCAGCTGAAGCGACCCCTACTGACTCTTCAATGCTGTAAAACAACTTAGCTCTGTGCCAAAAGGATCATTCCAGGGCTTTCTGCTTTAACGTTCCCAGTCACGCCAGGTAAGACAGGAGTGCTGAGCCACAAGACAAGAGAAAACTTGTTCTCAGAGAGAGATCAGAAGACAAGGGTCAGCCCTCAGAAATTAAGGAATCCGATGCCAGGAATGAGATTCAACATCAGAGACTCCGGTGACTGCTCAGAACTACAAACGTAGTTAGGCTTCAGTGACCACTAAGCCCTGGTTTGATGGTCACAACTTCCTGTTTTAGCCCCACACAGGACACCCGAGGATAATAGACCCCAGCAAGAAGTCACTTAAAACAGGGATCAAAATATCAGAGTAAATTCTGAGAAAAAGGTTTGAAATTGAAAGAAAAACTCTAAAATAATCTTATCTTACATTTGATAAAATTAGGATTTAAGTGCATTGGTGAAATACATAAAGGACGGGTGGGGGTATAATTTCCCCGGCAGCACGTAACAGAGTATGATGCGACGTCCTTACAGTTAACCTCCTTGAACCATCAGAACAGCTGTTGTCCCTACTCAAGCATTCCAGATCACTGTTTCCAGATCTCTCTCTTAATCATGATATTCAAATCACTCTCTTTTGAAGAACCTATTTTGCCAACATCCTCATTTGATTTTCTTCAACTGTTATCTGGTCTGACTGTTAATCTAAGCTGCTTCAGAAATGTGAACTCTGTAAGGACAAGCAGGGCCTTTATTTTATTCACCGCTGGGGAGTGCTGAGAACAGTGCCAGGTAAACACTGGCCCCACAGCCGACTCTCAAACTAGAGGGCAGGAGTAATAGGTGTGAGAGCCTGTATAAAGCAATATAACAAGACACTCAGGAATTTAAAAATTATTATTATTATTTTTTTTTACTGCTCTTTAAGGTACAGTTGGATGATAGAAAAAGTTTCAAGGGCTGAGTTAGGCAGCTTCATGACTCAAGGCCACTTCTTATAAAACATTTATCACAGGAACATGGTGGGGCGGATGCCAAGACCCCAAAGAGGATTGCTTCTTTACAGAAGTTCATTGTTTTTGGTCTCTTTTCATATCAAAGATTCATTGGGAATTCTTCAAAGAATTGATTGGGGGAATGCAAAGAACACTGAAGCCATTTAAAAATTTCTGTCCTAGTAGATGTTTATTGATGTTTCAACTTCTCATGATTTATTCATGGCCTCCAACAGCTTGCCCAGAAAAGAAGTATATAGGATGATAGAGAACTGTGCCTCTGGTACAAGATGCTCCTCATATATCATACTCTCCATGGGTCTTTATCTGTGTGATATATAAACCTAATGTACTTGTTCACTTTCAGACTGTGAAAATTAAATTTCAGATTATAAAGATTTCAGGAAAAGACAACAGTGCCTGGTACTGAATGAATAAATGAACTGTGTCAGACTCTTATTCGTCAATGGCTTTGAGTGTCATTTCAGTAGATTTACAATATTAATTGGTTTCATAAAACTTTTTTGCAAGATGTGCAATTTCATTTTACAATCAATTTGCATTTTCCTCACATTGCATATTTACATCTGTCAATTACAACTTTCTAAGTGGGCACAGACAGACAGCTGAGGAGGGAGGGATATTGAAATAATAATGGTTTAAGCCAGTAGTCCCCAACTTTTTTGGCACCAGGGTACAGTGCTCTCATGAGAATCTAGTGCCTGATGATCTGAGGTGGAGCTGAGGCAGTGATGCTGGCACTGGGGAGCAGCTGCAGATACAGATGAAGCTTCACTGGCTCGCCACTCACCTCCTGCTGCGTGGCCCAGTTCCCCACCCTCCGGTGTTGGAGACCCCTGGTTTAACTGACCAACTCATTAATATTTTTGTGTGATTACAACGTTTGCCTCCCTGCACAACGTTGTGACTGTGGGACTGTGTGGGGACTCAATGAGGAGGCTCTGTAATCTAACCATACACTTCCTTTCTTGTGGCCTTGGTCATGGCTAGCCCTAATTTTACAGGACATCTCAGAAAAGTAAACCAATCTGCAGATGTCAGCATTCTGAGAAATCCTGAAAACATGAGCATTAATTAGTTCAGTTGTTGAAAGGAGGTTATATAAACTACTATCAGAGTCACACCCCGTACAGTGGTGAAATCAACTCATACCTTCCCCATGTCCGTTGTTCTCGCCATCACAGAACCCTGGTGGGAAAGAAAAAAAATCCTTTATGTGGTGCTTTCACTTTTATTTATTTATAAATTAGTAACTCTTTTGGATTTGAAATAAAATTTTGAAAATTCCAACAATTTTGGTACATTGATATTCATCTAAGCTACATTAGCATTTATGCTAAAATTAAGATAGACATGCTAATTTAAGTCTAAAGTTCAGTCCTATCTACTTTTCTTCTCCTTTAAAATTATTTCACTCTTAAAATTTTTTATTGCCTTCGTCCTGAAAAAAGAACAATTTACAAAGTCTGAGAACCACTATTTACATCACAAAGTAAAGAAATATAGACCGAAACTCTGTTCCACTTCTCACAGGAGAAGGGCAGATGACTCCAAAAGTCTACTTCACTGCTGCACACTTGCTGTAAGTGCCCAGAGGAAGAGAGTGGAAGTTCTGTGCTGTATGTTGTGTGTGTGTGTGTGCGTGTTATACGTACATATATAGCATGTATGTGTATTATATACAATATATATAATTTCTTGCAAATCGTAATTATTTTTAAAAAGTAATTTATCTGAAGTCTTAGTCAATTTAAATAGTACATGTGATAAATATTGCCAAAATGTTAAAAATTTGACTTTTGAATAAATTCTGGCTGAATAAGGTGTTGTTAATCTATAAAATCTATTGCAGATGCTAAGTACAGTATATCCTACTGCTCTACAGGCTAAAACCAAAGACTTGTGCCAAGAATGCAATGTTACCATTCTCCTTGGAGCAATCAAATATACTAAATGAGTTTTCAGTATAAAAGCGGGACAAATTTTTAAATTCTAAGCCTTTAATTATCACTTACTTCAAGTTTAGATAAGTTTCTGGATAAACTTAATCTGTAAGTTAATCTGATCAGTCTATAAAACTTAAGCTAAGTATCAAGTAATCATTCATTCAACATATATTGATTAAGTCCCTGCACTAAGTGCTAGGTGTGGCCAGGTGAGAAGACAGAACATGGAAGCAAATTCTGTAACACAGGTGGAAGACACAACACTGTAGTGTAGGCTGGGGGCAGGACAACACCAAGAGTCCCAGGAGCAGGAAGAAGTGGATAAATGAAGCACACTCATCAAAAAGGAATTTCTCTCAGGCCCATTGAAACAATCTAAGTCGATGACTTAGAACTTTATATTAGTGCACTTAAAAACCAGAAGACTCTGCTCAGATGGTCGTGGCCTTCTCTTTGAGGGACTTGGACTAGGCTATAGCTTAATCGTGAGTTAACACAGCTAAAGAAAGGCAATGTGAACAGAAGAACAGTAGAAAATGAGGTGCGGACAAAAGGGCTGATTCTATAATCGGCACTGTCGAAAGGAAAAGAGAGAAGCTTCTGACTTGCATTCTGGCTTCCTTAGGACCCTCATACTGTGAAAGGGCCACACACTTGACCATTCTGATCACTGAGAAGTGATTCCTTGTTACAAATAAAGAACCCAGTTTTATATAGCAATCTGGTATTGCTTCTCTTCCTCATCAGGACACCAATCACTCTGGGTTTAATTAGTAAGGCTAACCTCTCCCTGTAGCATGGGGACTCAACTGAGGACTACCCTGTGAAACTGGGTGAGCAGACACTCCAGGGATAACTCCTTAGTGCCACCCCATCCATCGGACCTGAAAAGAAGGAAGCCTTCATGGAGGAGGTGACACCTGAGTTGGACACTGAGTATAATGATGCAGATTATAGTAAGAGCCATGCCATCACTACTGTTCGTTTACTATGTGCTAGGCACTTCACATAGATGATCTCACATTATCACCACAGAAACTCTATGAGGTAGCTGCTAACCCCTGAGATCACACAGCTAGTAAGTTCCGGAACGAGAACTTTGGCCTGTGTGCCCTCAGAATGCCCAACTTGCTCTATCTGGAGGAATTCAGACACTTGACAGTGAAGCTGAAGGGGATGCTCCAGGGTGAAGATAGGAGGAGAAGGGAGACAGAGAGGAAAGCCCGGGGGAGGAGAAGCACATGTGTACAGCAGGGGCTAAGAACAAGGTAGGAAGAAGAGGAAATGAAGCTGGCATGATGCAGGGAATACAAGGTCACGCCTAGAGCAGTGACATGATTCAATTAAGCTTTAGAGAGATTGTTCTCACAGCAGAGTGTGAGATGAATTGAAAGGAGAAAGCCTTAAGGCAGGAAAACCAGATAGAAAGCAAAAGAATGGTCCTGGCCAAAGGCAGGAAGTGGGGTATCAGCAGGAAGGAGAGAGCAGACTGAGGAACCTTAGGGGTAGGCTGAAGGGGTCTTCCCAACTGAATGGTGTTGGGTGTGGAAATGAGTATTAAAGATAACACCCAGGTTTTGAGTTTAGGTGAACAGAACATGGTGATGGCGACAACTGATACGTTAGCACCAAGCTAACATATGACTGAAATATCCAAGCCTGGATTTTTACTACTGGATAAAAAAGATCTTAGGATACAACTATAAATAAAGGGTTAAAAATAAAAGGGAACACGCTGTGACTAGATCTCTGGAAAGAGAGGACACTTACTTGCATCAGTCCCACCAGGGATGGGACAGCAGGGACCAAGGCCACATCTGTACTCCAGAAAACCTCGTGGCCTCAGAGCCACTAAGCTGACCTCCTCAGTGTAACCAAGACCATGTTCCCTCCCTCCTGTCCCACGCCTGACAAATCTAAAATAACTCCTAGCACAGTCCTGATTCGTGGAGCAGAGGGGCAGCAAGAGATGTAGTCCTTAACCAGAGTGGGTCTTTAAGAAGCCTCTGGTGCTTTGGCTCCTCCATTCTGGGCCCCTCTGCCATACAGGTGGCACCTTTTGCCCCTCTTTGTGATTTGGGATGCCTGTGTCTGCCCCTTCTCCCTCTTGTGTCATGAACAGGCTCACTTCTTTCAGGGTTATTAGTGTTTTAAAACTTTTCCTTAACTATTCAGCTCAAAGTGAGAGTTTGTGGAAAGGTCACTGACATCCTGGCCTACACCTGTTCCAGAGGAGGAACTCAAAGCTGGAGTCCCCACAGCTGGTCATACTCAGCTTCTAGAGCTCCGGGTGAGAAGACAACTATCCCACACTCTCCAGCCATTAGCTCTAGCCTGCTCTGAGAAGACAGGGAGCACCCAAGTCTCCTCCTTCACAGGCTGGCGATGAGCCGAGGAGATTTAGGGGACAATCCTAGGCTTTGGGACAGGGCAAGTGTCACAGAGAGTCCTTAAATGTCTGTACGTATCTGTGTGAAATAATTAAGCAGCATATGCTGTAAGGGAAATCAACATTTTTTTTTTCATAGATTCTGGATAATTAAACAAGAAGAGAGAAATTATAAAAATCTTGTTGGGTTGTAAAAAAGTGTATTTCTGTCATTTAAATCAACTGTTTATCATTTATGCCTAATTGCCATGCAACTCAATAACCACTATGAAAACTGCTAAACATGTACCAGAATGATGGCTTTATTTTCTTGGGATACAAACCTCTACTCGTGAATGTATCAAAGTTTATTGCTCATGTAGTTAAGCTGTAAGCAGATGCTCTTTTATCATCTGCTCATAACAACAACAAAAAATGATGGGAACATTCATTGAAACTACATCATTATGCTCAGGAAAGATTCCCAGGGAAAAGGCAGTATTGTTTCTGCTGGGGAGCCATATTCTGGGCTCTAATTATATTTTTCCATCACTTTTTAATCTTTACTTTATTTGGTTGGTCCTATAATAAGAAATACCTTTTTGCAAAGCTAGTTGATATTTTTAGAATCCAAAAGGAAAAGAAAATGAAAAACTTTAATGAATTACAGGGGGAAAATACACGAAACTATTTAAATAGCTCCCACCAGCAAATATAATTCTCCAGAAATAATTCCCATCCTTGGAGACTTGAATAATATTTTAAACGCACTGGCTTCCCATATAAACACATCCATATTTGGATGTTTCTGAGTTCTGCTACACTTGCAAGGCAACCGTGCAATAGCAGCCACGCGGTTCAGACATCCAGGCTGGAGGGCGGCCCACCCCCATGGCTGTGCGACACTGTGGCCCAACCGCTCCTAACTGCTGACGCGAAAAGGAGCACGCACCTGATTCTCACTCAACTCAACCCGGAATGCTGCGCAAGAATTTCTTTCTATTCCTGCTTTTCCTATTGCTCTACCAGGATCAGCATTTTCATGCTTTCGCTTTTCTTATTCATCCTCACACCTTCTGACGTTTCTCACCTCTTCCCTCAGATGCTAGATCACTCTGAGCATATATACTTCACTCACTGTTTTCTTTACTTACTTTCTTTTCTCTTTGTATGTGAGCTTAAAATGCTCCTTAAATTACTTCTGATTTCTTTGTTCTCATGAGGCCTTTGTCCCTTTCTAGAAAATTAAGGAACACCAGAGACAGAGATGCAGCTCTTTACTGGAGGTTTCAGGGTAAAAATCTTTCCATCTGGTTCCCTCCCAGTCAGGGGAGATGAGGGTCTTGCTGTGCTTAGGGGGCCCCCGCTGGCCACAGTCTCTGCTTCTTCTAGGCTTTGCTTATACAGTTCTGTCTCTACCTATCCTGAAGCTAAACTACTCCATCACCCAAGCATCCCACTTCTCAAACCCATATCTAATTCCAGAATAACTGCCACCTTCCTTCTCCTCTTCTCATGTGTGGAAACATGGCTAGATGACCCTGACAGATTCTTAAAAACCTCATACTTTACAAGCAAACACCTGTTTAGGCAAACGTGGTCATCTCTGAATTGCATGAAAAGAACAAATAGAGCAACAATTATTATTAAAATCCTATCTCGACTATATGCAAGGAAGGAAGACCGGGAACGTTCTCTAAGAAGGAACAGATTACTTAGGCTTTAAATCGTCTAAAAAGTAAAGAAAATCAGAAAACCTGGTGATATGTTAGCTAAAGATTTTCGCCTGTTTTAAGACCAAACACATAGCCCTATTTGTTGGTGGACAACAGTCCCTCCAGAATATTGACTGGCATATGGAATGGATAATTCAAAACCATTGTTCCTACTCAATTACAAGCCCCAGAAAGTCAGGCTCGGACTGTGCCTTACTGAACCAGCCTTGTTTCATGTGCAGGTTAGATGCCAGCATCTAGCGTGTTTTAGTGGGTGCTCTCACACGTAGCCACCGTGTAGTTTCTCCGCACTTTCCCATCTCTGAGGGCTCCTCTGGGCCAGGCATAGTGCTGGGGATAAGACCATTAAGACGCTGACATTGAGAAATCGACACCAGACACAAGGAATGAGGAAGGCAGTCCTTCCTCGGCACTGACACAGGTGCCAAGATAGCCATCTGCATGTAGGAGCTTTGGGATGTTAGAAGAACATGGGGAGCTCTGGGCTGGCAAAGAGAGGAAGGCCAGGATGGCTCCATAGAAATGGCAACAAAGCTGACAGTGTTGACCAGGTAGGCCAGGAATGAGCTGAGAGAGGAAGAGACGGGCACAGGATGAAACATTAGTAGAACCCAAGGTGGTCGCACAGCTGGTTTGGGGAGTAAGGCTGGTGAGTGAGCAGACAAGGGAGGGAGGTGAGGGAGGCCTGAGTGCTGAGGCTCCTGTCACTCCAGAATGAAAAGATTCAGACTCTCTCCTGGAGGTGAGGGGGTGGCGCTGAGGACTTTAAGGAGAGTAATGTGATCAGATCTGTGTTTACTCTGGAAGCAGACGGCATGAATACACTCTTCCCTAGCTCCTGCTCAGCCATGGCCTCTCTGCTCCCCTTTACTCACTGTGGCCCAAGGGAGGTGAACAACGAAATGACCAGCAAAATGGGGAACAACTGAGCAGGTGATGCCCAGCTCCAGTCCAGCCCCCTCCTCTTGTCAGGCCATGTCTTCTCTGCTCGGCCCTGCCCTTCAGACTCTCCTCAGCACTCCTCCCATAGGGGCCAACCTAGGCCAGTACTGCCAGCCACTGGGGTGACTGACCTCAGTCTGGGGTTCAGTCACAACAGGCATGGACCCACGGAGAGAGGCCACATCCTCTTGACAGTAATAAAGGTGATATTTAGCTCCCTCTGTCACTTCTGGTTTTATTTCTCAGTTTGTTCAGATTTTAGATGGGAAGAACATCTTCAGAGAACTCACATAAAACTGGACTATAGGAATATAAGACTGGAAACAAGGAGGCCAGTTAGAAAGTTATGGTGTGTCCATGTGAAAACGAGGAGTGCGGTGGGGAGGGAAGAGACCTTGAGGGCCGAGAGGTGCCAAGGAGGGGGACACTGCCACGGAAGAGGCAGGAACAAAGCACGTGACCTCATTTCATCATAAATCCACACGTGCTCCCCGCCAGGAGCGTCGCCTCTGAAGACTACCGAGCTGGGGAAGGGCATGCACCATTTAAACGCCTATGACAGAACGAGAAACACAGCCGCTGTTGGCGGGGGGCCTGTATGTCTTACCCATGTACGGGGCCGGCCAGGCTGACTGGCCCCCTCCTCCATAGGGGTCCTGGGGCTTGGTGCTCAGAGCACTGGTGTGAAGAGCAGAATCAGAATTGGTCCTAAGGGGGCAAGAGACAGTCTGGTTGAAATCCATTTTTCCTTAGTGAAAATGCAATATTCTTTGTGGAAAATCACCAACAGAAGGTAAAAATAATCGATTTATAATAATCCATAAAATGAGGGGTTTGGACCGACCTGAAATCGCTGATGTCAATAACAGCCCTGAGGCTCACCCGCACCCAAGTGGTTCTAATTTGTACCTGTATAACCTTATCCCTTGATGTTGATGGCGGAATGATCCATTTTAACAAGGTGGGCCCCAGATTCATGGCTTCCTGTAAGACCTGCCCATTCTTCCTCGCGCCCCAGAAGGGCACTGTGACAAGTATATTCTCTGTGGCTGCACTCATTTTCTCCACTGATAACTCCTCCTTCTGTATGAAGGGTCACCTATGGCAGTGGTTCTCAAACCCTCTCAGGCAGAGTGTAAGTCAAGATGAGTTTCAAAATAATACTAAGATGTTCTTTGCCTTTTCTCTCTTTCTCTGGCAAGCACAGTGGAGTTTTCCAGTAGCTATGTAACATGTGATGTCACCACAAAAAATGTATAAGCAGAGAACACAGCTACCTTCAAGATATTTGTAAAAGGTGTAACATTTGGTAATTTTTTTGCTTTGAAAAATATAACTTCCCTTCTTTTTTTTTTTTTGGATTTTTAAAATGTATTGGGATGACATTGGTAAAGAAAATTGTATTAGTTTCAAGTGTACAATTCTATAATACATCACAAATCTTTCTTTAAAAACATGTTATTTAACATGTAATGGGTTTATTATTTTTATTTTGTTATTTAAAATTCACTAATAGGTAGACAGGGGAAAATTTAAATCATTTCTTCAATTAAAAAAAATAATTTAAAAAATAAATAAAATTCACTAGTATCTTTTTTTTTAAATCTCTCAATTTAATTTCTAATACCAATAGATAAATACCAATAGACACACCCATGTAAACAAACTCTCAGCGCCTCAAGGGTGTTCAGGCTGTAAAGGAGCCCTAAGGTAAAAAGCTTTGGAACCTCTGATCTGTGGCCTATTTCCGAAATCCCCCTCCACCCCAAGAGCTCCAATTAATATACAACCTCGACTCCAAGAGATGATTATTATCTCATCCAAGGATCAAACTGCGTGCCATAAGAGGAACCTGTGGACTTCAAGTCAGCTTAAAATGTTTCCTTGTGGTCTGTTCCAGGTGACAGCTGCATATGGCCATTAAGCTACGTGGCCTTGACTGTACACAACACGGATGTGCTATGGTCAGATGAGGGGAGAAGCAGGTCAGAACCTGTGTGTTGCAACAGGAAGAGCATGGACTCTGGGATCAGAGAGCCCTGGGTTCAGATTCCAGCTCCTTTACAGATTAAAGAGACCCAAGAGAAAATATCAAATGCAAGGAGACAACTGGGAATTTTGTCTGTTTGTTTTTCTTTTGAAGATCTAAATGGCTTTACTAAGCAACTCGTGAATCAGACAGCATCTCATCTAGCAACAAGAAAGGCGCTCCCTGGTGAAATTTGAATATAGACTAGATATTAGCTAATATTAAGGATTTATTGTGAATTTTGTTAAATGTAATAACAGCATGTGGTCTTTTTTTTTTTAAGTTCTTATCAGCTCATAAGACTGTCAGAGATATCTAGCTGGTGGTGGGATGCGGGTGGCAGGAGGGGCTAGAGAAGAACAAGAGTGGCAGAATGGTGAAAAGGACTGAGGCTAAAAGATGGGCACAGGGTCTTCTTATAACTCTTCTCCTTTTTGTGTGTGTTTAAAATTTCGTACTATACAAAAAATTTTTTTAATCCCAGTTCCATCACATATTAGGTAAATGGCGTTGACAAGTCATTTAACCTCTTAAAACAGAAAAAAAACCCCACCTCGTTCTTATAGGATGTTACTAGACTTTAAAAAATGACCTACGTAGAACACTTACCCCTGGAGTCTGGCCCAAAGTGATCATAATAATAGCTAATGTGAATTGAATACGGAACTTTCCCATGCATTATTTTATTGAATCTTCACAACCATCCCTTGACATAGGAACTATTATCTCCCTTTTCCAAATGAGTAAACTGAGGCATGGAGAAGTCAAATAACTTGTTCAAAGCCACATAGTAAGATGCAAACCATGAAGTCTCACCTCAGATCTCATGTTCTTATACTGTGCTATGCTGTCCCCTGTGGACATTCGATAAATGGTGCAAGGTTTGGTTTGTTTTTTTTAATACTTTGCATAAACACAACTGATACAAACATATCTGGTAACTGGATAATATAAAAAGAACATCAGGAAACTTATATGGACTGGTCTTCTTTAAGCTTATTTCTCCTAGGAAACACCCCATGTACCTGTTAAGTGCAGATGTCAACCTGAACCCAGGATGCTTTTCTTCTTTCCAAGGAGAATGCTGCCTTTAAAAACCAGAATGACATAAACAGAAAAGAAGTTCAATCCACAGGAAGCAAAGGAAAAACTCAGACTTGTGTTTGAGAATTGCCTCTTCAACTCACCTAGCTGTACAACCTGAGGAAAGTCATTTCAAAATGCTCACTTCACTCATCACTGTTAAAATGAGGTCAGACTAACTGATATCTCCAGGTTCTTTGATTTATGATTTCTATGATACAAACAACTAGAAATCCATGAGAATGGGACTAGCTAGCTGGGCATATAAGAATTTTTTCTTTTTAAAGAGGGCAAACAAGCACCTTTCAATGCCTCTGGAAACAGTTCAAGTCCATGATTGACTCCTCTCTAGGGGATGTCAGGTATTTCTCCAGATGTGTAGCAAAGGACCCCTCATCACGCACCTTTAGTGTGTGTGTGTAGGGAGTGCTGTGGCAATCCTGGATGCAAAAACTTTGCATTCTCATACAGATGGCCACAAAGAGGAATACGACTGCTACAGATACCCAGTATATGAAAATATTCATCTAACTAATCATAGTGCCTGGAAAGCATAAGACATTTTTTTTTCTTGGATACAAAATTTTAAAATATCAGTTAAGAAATATCTTTTTATGATTTAAAAGAAGGTATTATATTTATCCTACAACCTTGGGTCTCAAGATTCATGAGGGTACTTGAAAACCTACTTAAGGTACAGCCAGCTATTGCCCACCTTCATGCCCTCCTTTCCCAGGTCCTGCCTACATCATCCACAGCAAGTGCTTGGTCAGCATGTGCCCAGAGAATGGACGGAGAATGGACCTCAACCCAGAGAGCCAAATGTTTTCAATATGTACATTTCAAATGCTTCTTAAATCTGACTTGTGGTCTGAAAATGACACCACACACACAAAGTATGTAGCAGTCTTTTCAGTTAATTTTATATTCTGTTCCCCTCTATACCAAAAAAACGCCTTTTTTTTTTTGGTATGTATCCTCTATATACCAAAATACTCAGAGACCCTAAGTCAAATCCACTGTGTAAATTACCATTTGGGGAGTTTATTAAAGCTTATGTTCATTTTAGTAGCTTACTAAACACCCTAAGGACAGGCATTTATTTTTCCACGTATTAGATGTAAGAATGCCAAATCAGAGTATTATATTGGTAAATGTATTCCAACTGTGTTTCTATTAGGTTTTAAAAATGAAGATCTAGGTTTAAATAACTTTCATTTTAGACTTTCATATAAGCCTATGATTACATGGAGACAACTTTTGTAAGAGAAAACAAGATTCTATGCTTTATATTAGAAACATCTAAAACAGCATTCAAGGTCGATAAAGTGAAAGCATCCAAAAATAACACATGCCCATATGACTTGCTTACCTTGGCCAACTCTCATCCAGGGGCTGTGAGGAGTAACTGGCTCCAAAAGCACTACCATCGAAGTAGAATTTTTAATAAAGGAAAAATAAACATGATGAAAAGGTGAAGCAGAATTAAGACACTAAAATTGTAGAGAGTTAACAAACAAGTAAATTTTTTGCCCTTATCTTCATCTCTACACCCAATAGCTCTTCCTCTATGCTTTTTCTTACCAACTTCCTCTGGAAAGCCCATTCCTCTATCTTCTAACCAGTACCATCTCTGCATGATTCATGTGGGTGTTTTTTTATTTTTTATTCCTGTCTCGCATCTTTTGTTTTTAAGAACTCCCTCCGCCTCCACTCCAAACCTGGTAAGGCTGTCATTCAGGGTAGGCCTCCCTATCCCACGGGAGGTACCCAGGCCCTGTATTTCCAGTCACAGTACCCTACCCCCTGGAAATAGTGATTGGTTCAGGGATGGGCTCATGACACAAAGAGGACCAAAGAGAGTGCTTTTGAGGGGAGGAAAAAAGTTCCCCCGGTTCAGGAGATGAAAGCCTGTCTAGCATGACTCAACATGGAAGTGGCACCTTGCAGATACAGTCTCGGTGCTTTTGTATAACTCCTGGATCAAGCCCCTGGGTGACATAAGTCAATAAATTTCCTACTCCAAGTTAAAGAGAGTTCTTATTACTTATAACCAAAAGATGGCTACAATAGACTGTGGAGAAATGTAAAGTTCCTTATGTTGTCAGGGGCTCCATTTTATAAATTCTGTATTCTTCGGTGGGCTTAGCACACCTCAAAAGATATTCTGGATGCATGAGTACAAATGTGATGCTGTACTACAAATGCTGAGTGCAGTAGCCCAACATTCTGGTTAATTCTGTTAATTATAATCAAAGAATAGTATTCTAAAACATTTTAAATCATATTATTCGCCTACTAAAAAATCTTCAGTGATTCTCTATAAAAGAAGCCATCTGCTCGGGCCCAGGAGGAAATGGGCCCTGTGCAGAGGCTGGGCTGGGCACCCCCGGCGCGCAGGCTCTGGCTGTGGAAGTATGAGCATCAAATGTGCCACGGGTCAGCGTGGAAGGCCTCCTCTGCCAGGAGGAGCATTATGATCATGAGTAGTTTGTCATGTTTAGTTATCTCATTTCTTAATCTGAATCTGAGTCAATACAAAAAAAGATCTTTCGAAAGAGAGACATTTCTTCAACATGAACTATCAGGTCTAATTATATGAAGTACAGATTAGAAGAGACCACAGTAGGAGACAGAAGAGAAAAAGGTGATAAAGAAGAAGGCCCTCTGAGAGATGACACATATCAGTATTTTAGTCGTCAGCACCATTAGGCAGGAGGCGCTGAATCTCATAACCTGTGGTTATCTGTTTTCCTCTTTTTTCAGTTTGATGAATGCCAGAGAGCTTAATTTCATGAAGCAGAAGTGAACCACTTGTCTCAGCACACTGCCATCCCTGAAGTCATTCTAATTTAGTAAATCAAATTAGAATGCTGCAGTGTAATAGGAAAATAATGATAAAACATCGATTGTTTCGATGTTGAGGTATAAATTGGCATTTTAACCTTTTTGAGGTCAATGTTACAGTCCGTCATATTTAATGGAGGATGCCACCCACCTGGGTGCTCTATTTGGGAACCTCAGAGTCAACCCAGTCTGTTCTCTTTCTCCCTAGCTCTCCACAGTCCCGCAGAGGAAAATCCCTCTCATGTTCCTGCCTCAGTCCATCAACAAGGGGACTGGTACTCCTTTCCCATTTGGGGGTGTTAGAGGGAAAGTCCTTACTCGCTCTTCCCCAAAGAAAGGGGAGTAGCTCTTCTGTTGGTAAGAGGACATCTGTTGCCCAAGGGTGGGGTCACTGAGCCACTGAAGCTCCAAACAAGTCCTGCCAGATCTTGGTCTAGAGCCGCCTGTCTCAATGGGGCTCTCCTTCAGGCTTCCTGTTCCCTTGTGGTGAGTGCACCTGGGGCAGGGCGTAGGAACTGCCCTCTAGCCTGGGGGCTGCCATCTTCTCTTCTACCAGAGACAGAGTCTGTGCGGGCAGGCCTGTGACCGTCCACATGGCTGGTGGGATGAGAGAACTACAAACCTGCTCATTGAACCCACCCACCAAGATGAGTTCCAGGGTCAGATTTAATATGTAAAACTGGTTAACAATTTGGCACCTTCCTAATTTCTCAACCAGGTCTTCAGCATCACTCTACTTCCTCTTGCCCTTTTTATCTCCAACTATGTCCTACTAGAATATATCTGAAAGTCAAATGTTAGGGGAGGCATACAAGTGGCACCTTTTGGGGTCTTTTTCCTTGTTCTCTGAGGTGGAAATCTCTAATGGGTGTTAGGCAAATATTGGGTTTTGTGATCAAATAAATTTTGGAAACCCTGGGTTAAAGATAAGAAGTTTCTCAACTGCAGGGCTTCTCAGAGCCCTAATAACTGAGAGCACAGTGCTTCTCAAACGTAACAGGCCATGCATTTTGAAGAAACAGTATTCTACAGACCAACGTCCAAAATTTGTCTGATCCTATGAAAAAAATCAAAAAGGCCTATCTATTCCCAAGAGGGAAACCATTCCTAACTGCAGCAGGTCTCAAGGCCTCTCTTTAGAATTCAGTCTGCTTTCCCAGGTTTAGTATACTCTCAGGTCTTCTTAGGGATATAAATCAGAAATGTTCTAAACATGTTTTACTGTCTTTCTAAAAACACACCGCTTGTAGAAGAAGGCATTTACTATCATTTGTCAGTGTTTCCCCTTCTTTTTCAATGTGTTACCCACAGGTCTGAGATACTCTTACGTTTGCTGTAAATTTATGTTAATAGATCAGACATTCAACAAGACGGTGTTTGAGATACATGATTGCTGCCCGCGAGGAATGAGAAGGGCTGCGAGAGACTGCAGCAGCTGCAGAAAGGCAGAAGAGCTCCTACTGGGAGTTTTGAAGCCCAGGCCCCCTGTCCTCTACCCTGAGAGCGGCTCCAGGCCAGAGCCCCACCGAGCAAGCGCCCTGGGCTTTGCTTGCGGTGGCCACCATGCCAATAGCAAAGCCCACTGCACCAGCCTCCTCTGCGGTTAAGGCCGCCCACTGCAGGAGGACTCTCCCTCAGCCAGAGCTCTGCTTTTCGTGGCTGCCTACTTTGGGAGGAAGTTGAAATATTTCACTGGGAGCTCGTGGTCTCTTGACTCCTCAGAAGAGACTCACTGTTCATGCACAGGCAGGCCTATGGTAAAGAGTTTTTGTTTTTTGAGTTAGCAGATGTCCAGGCCAGGACCCCAGTTCGGTGCTTAAGAAGAGAATACAGAGAGATGTCTCACGATCTGTGAATCAGACCTGTACTATCTGCCAAATGACTTTCATTCCTCTGTATGTTAACTGGGGTTTTGCTTCTTTTCCCCAACCGTGTTGGCCAGCCTACACAGGTGATCTGCTTGGCTGCTGCTCTCACAAGCTGACCCACACGTAGGGGTCAGGTCATCTCCTATAATAAAGAGCCCCCTTCTGAAACTCTGCAAAGCTATTCCCTCTGCCTTGATCATTACCTTCCCAGCTGCTTTCCTCTCTATCTATCACTTTCAACCATTTGAAATTATTTTCCTTAAACACTTTTTTTAACCTGTCTGCTGTTCGTCATCTCCCACAGAACTGTAAACTCAAGAAGGCAGGGACATGTCTGTCTTATTCACCACGGAGTCCCCAGTACTTAGAAAAGTGCCTTGTACAGAGAAGAGGGTCTGGAAATCTGTTGAATAAATGAATACATTATCCTCTTACTTCTTTCTCATCTTTCAAGCCTCAGATTTTCCTCCAGGACGCCTTCTCAGTCCCCACAAGACTGGTTCAGGCTGCCCCACCCATGAGCTCAACTAAAACTACAGCTACGCCTCCACTATGCTCAGGACCCGGCGCTGTGACCACCTGCGCGCCTAGCTGCCTCTCCTACTGAGCTGTAAGCAACTTGAGGGCAGGGACTGTATTATGTTTGCTATAGTATCTATAGTGTCTACAAAGCTGATACTTAAATCGTTACGTAAATGAACATTCCTCTGTTCTTTTCTTCAACCCCACCTCTTCCAAGGTGCTCTTTTGGTTCTAAAAGCTGTATATGTATATATTTACACTATATTTACTGCAGAAAGGATCTGAGATAGCTCCCCCCACCCCCACACACAATATTTAGAGAGAATACCTACATAGAAAGGGGGAATTGAGAAATTAGAAAAAGATATATTGTTAAATCAAGCAAAGAAACAAAGTCTTTGCTTAAAAATTCCAAGTAATTCGGACAATGGTTTGATGTACTTCTATTCCACTGACACATATGCAAATTAGCTGAAGAATGGACTCAATTCTCCTTTCCCTTTTGCATTCTATGTAAAAGTTATTACACATTCCTCAAAATCAGTTGTCATCGTCACTTTCCCTGATAATAGCTACATACTATACAAAACTAAGAGTCAGGGTATCTCAATAGAGCAAATGTGTTGTGTCTCTGGGGACAGAAGAGAGAGGGAGAAATAAATATTCCCCAGGGTCATTATCCTTGCCTCCAAATACATGAAAAACTGCAAGAAGCTTGAGGGCAAGAAAAGCAGCAGTTTCCTCTGTGCGTCCCCATAACTCCTCCCACAGGCCTTTCTTGCAGGTGGTCCTGGGCACGACTGAGTGGATTGGGGTGTAGGGAAGGGAGGCGCCCAGGCGGGGAGTCCGCTTGACCTGGCTGGATCTGGGCCCCTCCGACCTCCGTGGTGAAATCTTGGGCAACTAACTTCAACACTCCGTTTCCTCACTGAAAATGGGGGTTAAAAAAACAAACTACTCTGTGAGTTTTAAGGACTAAATGACATATAAACTGCCCAGCACAGTGCCTGGCATGGGTAGGTGCTCGGTAAACATGAATGCCCTTCCCCCCACTTCCTGGTTTCTAGGCTCCTGAAGCCAATTCTACCATCACTGCCAGGAATTTAGCTCAGTAGTTAGACTCGCCCCGCCTTTCTGCGCCTTCCTCCACCCGTGTGTGAGAAGTGAGAGCGCAGGCCCTCCTGGCACGCTTATTCCATGTCCTCTCCCACAAACCCAGCTGCACTCTATGCCCCCAAAGCCCTCGGCACAATGCCGGCCGTCCAGAAGTGCGCCTTGCTTCAGCCTAGTGAGAAGTACTGGTTAAATAACATTGTCAGATGAATTCATCATCTCCTTTTCTTTATTCCTAGCTAATAGCATGAGAGCGTACATCACTGTCTAAGAATTTTCCTAAATACCAGTTTTATGTTTTAGTTTTCATTTTATTGAGTTTGAAACTCCATAAATAGAAAATCATATGAAATTTCTTCTGTAAGTTTTAACAGCTGGTCAGCAGGTCAACAGAAATAAAAATAAGTCACACATCCGTGTATGTGTTTAACTAGATGGACTAAATCTCTCGAAGCTAATTCAAAGCCAGATCTAACTCTGAATATGTTGATTTCTCAAGCAAAAGCTGAGAAAACCTTGCAATGGGGCTGAATTACATGTTACTTCTGAACATACAAACTGAACTTTATCAATGTCTCCACGAAGTAAACACCTCCAATGATATTTTCAATTTTTGGCTGCAAAGATGTTTCTAGTTGCCAGCTTACTTATTTTGATCACCTCCACTCATCAGATGAAATGAGGATGTTGAGGCCAAAGAGGAATTGCAGAGAAGATAAATTCAGAAAACCTTCCAAACATTTCAAAACGTATACTCTCCTCAGACAATGAAAAAGGATATCTGCCGCCCAGGCTTGTCCCCAGATCTTCGGTGAAGGGGGTGGAAGCGGGTCCTGGATGGCCTCTCCACCAGCCCGTGATGGCGGGTTCCCCGCACACTATCGGCTTGATGAAACGAAGGCTGCAGAGAGAAGGGAAGGAGAGTTGGCCTGTGACCATGAATTTGCCACTCATCCTCAAGAACAACAACTGATACAAAAAAAACGATGGAAAAGATTGATATTATCATTTTACTATTTGACCATATGTGTATATGACTGTGCCTGAGTCAAGGTAAATAAAATAAGGTAGCACACAGAGCCATTTCTATATAGTTACAGAATAATTAAAAATAGTCTTTAGTGTGTTTATATGAAAGCTGAAAGAATGATATATTAAAAGTTGTCACAGTTAGGAGGTGGAGAATCAAAGACAAAAATAAATTGGATATTTGTAGTATCCAGTATCCAAAAATACAGACACGGTATCAGAAATAAAATGGGGCATCTATAGACTGGGAATTATTTGCTCTACAGTGTCTTTTTGAATTTTTGGTTGAATTGACAATACTTAAAAATTCCAGAAAAAAAAATTCACACTTGGGGGGTTTCTCATGAAAAATCAAAACAAATTGGCCACACTGTTCCCACATGGCAATAATAGGCTGACAGTGGCTGCTCTCTGTAAGTGGGACACCCACTCTCACACTTTCAATGGTTATAGCAGACCACTTTCTTGACTTATTGTGTTAGACATTTGAGTTTATACCCCAAATTAAGAAGAGGGAAAAAAATATGATCTAGATACTATTGAGAAACATACAACTTGGTTCCAAAATGGCACAAAAAAAAAAGTATAAAGAAATTCAAGATAAATCTATGATCAGTAAATTCAAAAATCCTTTGTTAATGGGTGCTGGGGGTATATTCTTAACATTTTCAAGAATGGCATCATAGAGGATATTTTTGGTTGTCAGAGAACAAATTCTCGACTAGACCATTATATCACACATAACGGGGCAATATACATATGCACATCGCATACACAGAGATGTGTTTGTGAAATACATGAAAACGGATTTTAACTAAATCGAATCATATATAAAATAGCTCACTTACTATGAAAAGAATTCTCTGATAGAACATGTTTTTATAGGGAGCTTCCTTTAGCTAAGCATTGATCGCTCATTTTTCTTTGTTAAACATATGAATTTTCTCATACTGAATTTGGGAATTACTCTTATTTCTCCTGAGTGGGCTGATAAAATGTCTGGACTAATTTAGCTTAACAGTTTCAATCTGTTTTTTTTTTTTTTTTTTAAACAATCTAAAGCTATTAACTCCTAAAATAAAGAGATCCGAGTAAGGAACAACTTCTGGGCCTGGAAGAAAAACACCCACTGTGATAGGAAAGCGGGATGTGGATTTCAGACAACAGAGCACTCTATCCTAGGGAGCGGTGCACTGAAATCTCTTTGTTAATCGAGGGGATGCACAGCACGCGTTATTATCAGAACCTGTTTACAGAATAGACATGATTTTAAGAGACAGGTGACTTTGTTCCAGGAGAAAAAAGAGAGGAAAATTCTCTGGTACTAGAATCATATATCCACTACAGTAACGTGAAATGGACTTGAAAACATAACGTCTTCATCTAGGAGTCTTACAACTCCTGCCAGAGAGGCTCCTGGAGGCCGGCCTAGAGGGGTGGGGCTGAGGCCTTCAGAAAGCTCTTCGAATGTCTTCTAGACTTCCTATTACACATATATTTTCTATTTATGCTTGCTTCTTTTGCATTAAGCCCTGCTGCCCTAAGTTCTGTACTGCTTGGATTAAGTTTTGGTGGGAGAGTCTTCGTTTACGTTTGATATTTTCGTTTCTTCCTCACCGTGGCTCAACTTTAACTCTAGGCCCCTGTAGCAGCTAATCATCTTCCAAACTATATTTGGCTTTAGCCTTCTCAATTCACAGGGACCTGCCTTGCTCATCAAATGAGTTAGAGCAATTGTTCAGTCACAGAAGCTGGGGGCTGAAAGAGTTTTCAGAGTGGAAAAGCCTGTCAAACACTATGGAATTTGGTACTTGGCCTAGGTCTCTGGGTCCCGAAAAAGTTTGTGACAAATGGTCATGTAATTCGCCTGTTTCCACCGACTTTCAATTTCTCTTGTTTTGCCAGTGCTAAAATTCTGTTATTTAAAAATGTATTTAAGTCAACCTAGGAAAAAAAAAACAAAACCCTGCCACCCCGAAGACCAAATACTTCATTTTTTCTGTTCCTTTTCAAGTTTAATGAATAGTTTTTATCCAGTTTTTACATAGTGGTACCCACAGAGAATATATATTTTTGTGAATTATTTTTGTACTTAACATTATTTTGTAATAAATAATTTTCCATATATTGCATAATCCTTATAGTTATTAATTCAGTAAGTGTGCAGTATTTCATTTCTAGTGTTTATAAGGCCAACATTCTGTGCTGCATTTCAAAGAACATGCGATTTGGCGTCAATGAAACAGTTATAGTCCAGGATCCTCCACTTACTAAGAAGTTACATCATCTTTCTTATCTACAAAGTGGAAATGATGATGCTGACAACTTCCTTGCAGGCTTGTTGAGAACACTAAATTATATACTGTGAAAGCTGCCTTATCCCAGGGATACTGTATGCTACAGACTGACTGCATCCCCTCACATTCACAGGTTGAAGCTCTAACTGTCAAAGTGACTTCAGTTGGAGATGGAGCCTTTAAGGAGGTAAATGAGGTTCAGTGAGGTCATTAGGGTACATTCTAATCCAACAGGACTAATGCCCTTACAGGAAGAGGAAGAGACACCAGAGAAAATGCCATGGAAGGACATAGTAAGAAGATGCTCGTCTGTAAGCTGGGAAGAGAGTCCTCACCAGAAAACAGCTCTGCCAACACCTTGATTTTGGACTTCAAACCTCCAGAACTGCAAGAAAACAAAAGTCTGTTCTTTAAGGCCCCTGGTCCTGGGAATTCTGTTAGGGCAGTCTGAGCTGACTAACACACTGGGCATTAGGAGGAGGATGGATGTCCAGGTGGTTGACACTGTGAAGCACCTGTTTAAAGGTAAGGCCACCCTACAGAGTCCTTTTGTGGATAGTAGGAGTGGCATCATTGTTAGGGGCTTGCTCAGCATTCTAGGCCTCTCGAAGTCTCCTCCAAGAGACAGAGAGATCTCAGTTAGGCATCCATCTGCTGCCCATGCCACATCACCTCTGAAAGCTGCATCTGTGACGAATGGCTGAAAAGAATGCCAGCAGGGCCCTGTGACTTTCTTTGGCCAATGGCTCATAAGCAAACATGGTGGACATCTTGTCCAAACAAACTCTCATGCTTTTCCTTCTGCCATGAGAATATCCTGTCACAAATGGGGGTGCTTCTGCAGCCTTGGTTGTCATTCTCAATTCTTATATATATCTGAGTCCACATCTGCTTCTCCCCTCCCCAATAGAGCTTACATAGGATAGGAGACTGGCTGGAAGGTTACCAGGTCAGAAAGGTACTAGATAGGATCAGTTAGTGCTTGGCCCTGAGGTCACACTTACACTCACTCTTTTGCCCTACAGGACCTCCAGCTTGCTGGTAACCATGTTTAGTTCTTCTTTAGTTTACTTTTTTAGTTTTTGGTAAATGCGTGAAAGACTAGCCCCGAGTACTAAATACATTTCTCTTGAGGAAGGTGTAGGAAGAAAGGCAGGTCCCTAGAGCTTGCAGGGCTTTTTACTTCTACGCAGGCTACGGTTATTGGAAGATGTTATAGGCCCCCTCTCTTGAAAAGGGGGGAGAGCCCTTTGTTAGAACCCTAACAAAGGAAGAGAGCCCTGCCTTTCTTAGGAACCCAGATGGAGATAATTCCAGCAGCCAGCACCTCCCTGGCTCTCAAGATGAGGGGAGGGAGTCGTGAAGACCCGCCCACAACAAGAGGCTATTCATTCACTGCATTGGGTTAAACGGATCATTTAATTATACCTTATAAATTGAGCAGAATAAAAGGGATTTCATAGCTTGGTTAGAGACTCTATTATACCACCATCAAAAAACAAACAAACAAACAAACAATAAGAGACATTCAAAATACTTCACAGATCTCTGAGGTCAGACCTGCCAGCCTCCCACCATCCCTCCCTGACTGCAGGTCCCCACCCTCTCTCTCCCTTTGCCCTCTGTGGTGTCAGACTGGGCAGCAGCTGGTGCTAATACACGCCGGAGGGCGAGGTCTTCAGTTCACAGAACTGTCAGGCTCATGGCTTCTGGGAACAAGGCAAGGCTTTTCTCCCAGCAGCCTGCCAGTATTACACTGTCTTTGGGCTTGTCTCACTCCGGTCCTGCAGGGTAATGTGAGCCTCAGAGCCTCTGAATTACCTGGATAGGTAGTTTGTTTTTTGCTTGTTTTTTAAGCATGGAGACTATGCCTTTTTTTACCAATTGAATTTGGGATCCAAATTTCTCCAAAGGACCAAATGAGTCCTGCCGTAAGGATGAAAAGAGGCTATGAAAAGCAGAGCAGACCAGAGAAGGTGCTGGCACCCAACCTTCAGACTTGAGACCTGGCCTGTCACCATCTCCTCTGTGTTGCCCCTTCCTAGTTCTTATTTTTAAATGAAAAGTAAAAGGGAAGTCAAGTTAATAAGACAAATGAAGCTAAAATATTACTCAAACAATGAGACAAAACTGTTTGTTTTTTTAAGGCAGCAAAGGTCCAAACAAAAAAATTAAAGCAAGCAAAAGGATCTCAGAGGGCTAGGCTAAATAATCTGTCAAAATAAGAAATAACAACAAAGCATGAAACATGTCCAGACTGTGGGGGTCTAAGATTCATGCTGGGGGCTCTTGTTCAGAAAGAGGCAGATGAGAAAGAAGTCATTGTCCCAGGTAGGGCTCTTGCATGCCTCTCACCGGGAGAGGTCAGCATGACATTCTACTGCCCCAGCGGAGGCAGCAGTGAGATCTGGCATCCTGCCCTAGCACAGTCCCCCTCAGCACCCACAGTGTCTGTGACGGCAGGGTCCAATACACGCGGTGAATTATTATTATGCTTCTAAATCACTGGGCTGCACAGTGTGTGCCCCCCGTGGGGTATACAGGATGTGAAAAGGGTGGAGAGAAGACATCAGATGCTCTGTTTCTACTTAGTTTTTTATTTTTTGTGTACACGATGTAACAGTAGAGTGGTATGTGTATATAATATATAAACAAACAAACATACCCAGATAAAAAAACTCTCCTACTAGGACACATGATCGAAATGTTTAAACAACAAAATGCTGATAATTACGGAAACTGGTGATGGAAGCTTATTATTCTATTCTTTCCACTTTTGCGAATAGATAAAAATTTCCATATAAAATGAAGAATTCAACTTCATATCTTAAGGGATGAACACGGGCATGGCAGGGGTTAATGTAGACCCCAAGCTTCTAAAAGCATATTACTGTCTTTCCAGGAAATGCCACACAAGCCCACACAGAGGTAGAAGTTTTAAATTGCTCATCCCCGCCCCCACCTTCCTGCCTGGTGAATGTGCTCAGTGGAGAGAGAGGCCTTCTGCTGAGTGCAGTTCCCCTTTTAACTTTGCTAATAAGATCACTGCTAGAGAAACTAGTTGTGCGTCGATTGGGTCTGCCCATTCATTTCCTCCAGAAGAAGCTAAATTGCTTTTTAGGGTGATGACAGAATGATGGAAAGGAACTGCAGAAGGGAAGAACTGGTTTTTTTGAGCTAAGACTTCAGCAGTGACAGGACATGGCAGAAGGAGCCTGGCCCAGAGGCAAGTTAAACAGGTGTCCTCAGAGACCAGAAGGGTCAAGTAGGTAGTTCAGGTTAAGTAGGAAAGGAGCCAAATCGCCTGCCTCTTCCTGCCATAGGAAATGGAGATGAGAAACAGTCGCTTGCTGGCATTGACCATCCTTCCCCCCCTCCTTTCAATCTTGCTGCACTCGTAATCACTCCAGATACATCACTGTGACTGAACTTGGTAAGACCCTTCACTGAGTTTAGAAGAGGTCTGTAAATTGGATTAAAAAAAAAAAAGTAAGGATAGATGAAACAAAATCACAAAATGTTGAAAATTTTGGGGGGAGGAGAAAATGGGTGAAGGTGGTCAAAAGGTACAAACTTCCAGTTTTAAGATAAATAAGTTCTGGGAATGTACAGGAAGGTGACTAGTTAGCAATACTGTATCACATATTTGAAAGTGGCTAAACAGTAGATCTTAAAAATCTCATCACACACACACACACACACACACACACACACACACACACACACACACAGAAACTTAACTATGTGGGGTGATGTTAACTAGACTTATTGTGGTAACCATTTCACAATACAGTTGAACAACAGGGGTTTGAACTGTGTGGCTCCACTTCTGGGCAAATTATTTTCAATAAAATACCTGTACTGTTTTTGATCCCCAGCTGGGAGTCTGCAGATGCAGAGGGCTGACCGTATGCACTTATACACGCCACTTTATAAAGGGGACTGGAGCATCTGTGGGTTTTGGTATCCGAGGAGGGTCTTGAAACCAATCCCCATGGGTACTGAGGGACTGCCAAAGCTTCTTGAAAGCAAAAGTTATACTCATATTTGACTGCATGGGGTCAGCACCCCATACCCCCATGTTGCTCAAAGGTCAATTGTTTATACACACAGCAGATCATTATGTTGTTCATCTTAAGCAAATACGATGTTATATGTCAATTATATCCCAATAAAACTGGAAAAAATAATTGAATCTGGTGATGAATATAAGGGAGTACATTATTCTATTCTCTACTTTTGGTTATATTTTAAATTTCCAAATAAAAAGTTTAATTTTTAAACATTAAAATTGTGACATTATAATAAATTGAGGGTGCCTTTTTTTAGCTTTAACTCAATAACTTCTATAGACATGAAAAAAATAGAGGTAAAGTCTAAGATTTCTACCATATAGCCAGCAAAAATTATTACTAAAATGTTTTTGTCAACATGACCTTAAAGAACAAATAAATACATGATTTCACAAAAGAACTAGAAAAGAATCATAAGAGAAAATGTTTCTGGAGGGAACGAAATAACCTGGAATATTTAGTTAGATATAATAGCACATGGCAATTCTAAATAAAGCATATTGAGTAAAAAAACATGTACATCCTGTTTTGGATTTTAAAGAGCCTAGGGTACTTTTTCATCTGGCTACTTGCTTATGAAGAGGCACACATAGTGTCCTGTTCTGTCTGGATTCATACAGTCACAAGAGTTAGGAATGCCCTTACAGGTCAGCCAATCAACTACGCAGCATCCTCGCCCATGGCCATCCAGCCTCCTCAAGGCCCTGTAAGAGATGGGAACCACTACTTTCCCAGGCAGCCACTCCTTTGTCAGACAGCCATGCTTCTGGTATGTTTTCCCTCAGGCTGATCTGCAAATGTCCTTGGGGGAATCTGCCCAGATGAGAGGTTTCTAAAAATTCATCACTGTAAGATCATTCCTCTCCATGAGGAAGCAAGCTACCAAAAGTGGAAGAATAGGTCTGTGGGACCAGGTTCTCCTTTTGAGTTAAAACTGCAAATGAGCCTGGTTGCTAGTTTGGAGACTCCGAGTTAAGTTGGTTTGGCATTCCTTTCATCAACCAAATAGAACTGGCAGGACTCATAAGGAGGAAGCCCTTTCTTTTTATCGGCAAGTGCCCACCTCTGCCCACAGACAAGGAGAGGGAAAACCAACCACTCAGAGCTGGTGAGAGCTGCTATCCTGAGCCAGGCCTCTCCTTTGGACAGGTTATGATTTAATCAATTGTGCCTATGTAATGAAGCCTCCATAAAACCCCAAAAAGATGGAGTTCAACATGCAGAAATTTGGAGAGAGTGGCACTCCTGGAGAGGGCATAGAAGTTCCTCATCCCTTCCCATATACATTGCCCCATGCATTGCTTCATCTGGATGTTCATCTGCATCCTTTATCATATCTTTTTATAACACACTGGTAAACATAAGTGTTTCCCTGAGTCCTGTAAGCTGTTCTAGCAAATTAACTGAATCTAAGGGGAGGAGTCATGAGAACCTCTGATTTGCAGCCAATGTGGACAGAAGTTGTGGGTAACCTCGGGACTTAGACTTGGGACTGGCATCTAATGTGCATGTAGGACTGAGCCCTTAACCAGTGGAATCTGATGCTATCTCCTGGTAGTGTCAGAACTGAGTTGAATTGTAGAACTAACTGCTTGTTGGTGTGGGGAACCTGTCCAAGGTGAAATAGGGTGCAGAAATCTTAATAGCCCACTGGGTCAAGCTGTGGCTCACAGCCTAGGCCATTATCCTCTTCCCTGACCCAAGCTCCATGACTGTCCACTTCCCCAGGGCTGCTGGTCCCCAGTGGGGAAGACTGGAGAAAAGGCAAAGACTCACACCTCACAGGCATAAAGACAGGGCGTGCTTCTCAGTGGTTCTCAGATTTGGATGAACAGAGAAATCACAGACATTCAGAGCTATCAGTGACTAAGAAAATTCAAGGTCTGCCAGAACCATTAGCTTTAACTATAACCAACCAACTTAGGTCAAATTATTTGAAAACGTAATATATTTTCATTCTTAAAAAATATGAAGATGGGCAGTGAAGAGGCAACTTCCAACTCCTGTCTCCCTTCTATCCATCCAGTTCCCAACTCCCAATGGGTAACCATATAATTCGTTTCTTGTGACTCCTTCCAAATACTGTATGCACAGCAACTATAAGTGTATTACTTCTATTCCATCTTTTTTACACAAACAGTAGCATACTAATACATTGCTCTGTACCTTGTTTTTTAATTTAATCACCATTAAAGTTTCAGACCTCATTCCAATTTATTAAGAAGTTCTTTCTCTGAATTCTCAAAATATTGAATATAGCCAAACAAAAATATTATGAAACAACAAAATTAAAAGTTAAATCTGTCAAAGAACATATACCAACACTTTAACTGGATTACTCTCTTCTGGGCAGTTCATGTTGGCCAATTTCTCTAAGCCCTATACCCATCTCACTATTACCTGGTCCTCAAAGACTAGGCTCACAAACCATTTCCTCCCTCCATTTAACCAGAGCCAAACCTCTCGCATGGGGAGAGGGGTTTGAAATATAACTTGATGCATCATTCTTCTCTTCCTAGCCCCTGAGTCTCATCTCTTCTCCACAAGCAAGCTTCACGACGGAGGAGCTGCCTCAACCACTTCCTCAATTCCCACTCTCCCCTCTGCCCTCTAACCTTCTACTCCACTGAAATTTGTCTCCCAAGATAACCGTGGACTTTCCTTTTTTACTGAATTGACCTCTCAGCAGCATCTGAACTTACTGATAAGTCATTCTCTTTTGAAAAATTTTTTCTCTTGGCTTCTGTGACTGCATGCTCTCCTGGTTTTCCTCTTACCTCTCTGGATGTTTCTTTCCAGTCTTCTTTGCAGACTCCTAAACTTCCTGACCATCCTTTAAAGGCTGAGGTTCTTCAGGGCTCTGTCATACAACTTTGTACCTCCAGCCCAGATCTCTCTCCAAAACTTCAGCCTTGTATAGTCAACTGCCCTCTTTGTCAACTTTTCTAGGACTGCCTGCGGGCATTTCAGACTCAATATGTTTAGAAGTGGATTTGTCATCTTCCTCTCAAAACCAGCCTTATCTCATGTGTTTCAAATGCCTGGGAATAACACCATCCGTCAAACCCTGGAAGTTTGGGGTCATTCTTGAGTGCGTCCTCCCACACCTCTCCCCATTCCAGGCATCACCAAGTCTAGTCCCTGTGACCTTCTAAACACCTCTCAAACCCACTATTATTCTCAATTTCCTCTCTATCCATCCTACCCATGATTACTGCAACGACCTTGTAATTGGCCTTTCTGTCTCTAATCTTATTTCCTTCAATCTGGCTTCCACACTGCAGTCAGAATAATCTTCCTAAAACACAAATTTAATCATACTGCTCAGTTGCATAAAACTCATTAATGACAGGATTTAAAAAAAAAAAAAAAGATCCTAACAAGCTGATTTTAAAGTTCACCCGGAAAAATAAACATGTAGGAATAGTCTGGAAAAATCACTAAAAAGCATGAAAACAAATTAACCATACCAGAATTTTAAAATGTAATATAAAGCAATAATAATCAGTTAAAACAGTGTGGTTTTCTTGTAAAATAGACATATAAGTCAATATAAGAGAACAGAAAGTCTCAAAACATAAACAAACATATGTGAGAATTTAGTATATGATAGAAGCAGCATTTTGAATTAGTGGGAAAAAGATGATTATTCAATAAACAGGTTTGATGTAGCAGTTAGCATGCCTGCTTTACACACAGAAGGTCCTGGGTTCGTTCCCCAGTGTAGCCAAGGTCCATGGTCTACGGCCATGCCACCCTGAACAAGCCTGATGTCTGATCTCGGGAGCTAAGCAGGGTTGGGCCTGATTAGTACTTAGATGGGAGACCACCTAGGAATACTGAGTGCTGTAGACATAAATAAGAATAATAAAAAAAAAAAAAAATTAAAAAATAAAAAATAAACAGGGTTGGGACAACTGGATAGAAAACTGGAAAAGAAAAAAAAGTCAAATCCACACTGCACATCTTACATCAGCATAAGCTCCTGATAGGTTGTTGATAGATCGAAGATTTTAGATCTAAAAAGGAAGGCATAAAGTATTACGAGAAACAAAGAGAAGGGTTTTAGCATGACAGAAAATCCAGGAAATCCTTAAAAAACAATGAACTAAGAAATAAAAAAAGATCAACTATTCAAAAGAATTAAGGGCAAAAGATATGAACAAATTGTTCGCAGTGAAGATAATATAAATGATTCATGAGCATGGGAAAATGTACCCCACTCATAATAAGAGAAGTGTAATTTAAAACTACACAGAAACATAAGTTTTCATCTATGAGATTGACAAAGATCAGTTTGATTAAAAAAAAAAAACTGAGCTGGGGAAGATGTCGGCAAAGAGGAACATGGCAGGTAGGGATAAATTGGTACAACTTCTACGGAAGGAAAACTGACACTATCTATCAAAACTATAAATACATATACTCCAGTGCCCTAGCAATTCTGCTTCTTCTTGTAGCTTTCTGTGCATGTGTATGAAATTGTATATGTATAAGGTTGTTCGTTGCAACACCATTTGTGTATATTCTTTAAGTCTGTAAATAAATGTTCGTTAATAGGAAACTAGCTAAATAAATTATAATAAATACAAACAATAAGATACTGTGTACTCAAAACAAAAAGAATAAGCATGTTCTTTGTGAGTTGATGTGGAAAAATCACCAAGATATACTAGGTGAAAAATGCAAGGTACAGAACCGTGTATGGTCACCTTCTGGGTAAAGGGTGGGGTGAAGTAGATTATATTTCCCATTTGCTGATATCTACATAAAATATCCTAGAAAAAATAAACAAAAATGACACACATTGGTTGCCTGTGGGGAGTGAACTGGGTGACTAGGATAGAGATGGAAGACTATTCTTTTGGTGATCTTTAATCTTGAACCATATGAATAGATATACATATATATGTACTCAAAAAACAACTAAAATTAAATTCAAAGAACATATTATAAAGCTACAGCAACTACTGATATGGAAATGGAAAGAGAAATATACAGTCATATCAATGGAACAAAACAAAACAAAACCAGAAAGAACCATACAAAAAATAAACACCTGAGACAACAGGTTGGCCATAGAGGAAAAACGTGAGATCTGTCTCAAATCTCACACCAAAATTAATCCCAAAGTAATAACAGTATTAGAATAAAGTATGGGTTAAAAAAATGAGTGAGTGTTTGAGAAATCTTGAAGTGATGAAGGCCACTCTAAACATAGTATAAATTATAACATAGAGGCCATGAAAGGACCAACACATTTACCTAATAAAAATTAGAGCATAAAAGTCCCAAACAAATAAAAATTACTAAATAGAGAAAACATCAGGCACACTGTGGTGGACAGACTCTACGGTGTCTTCCACTGATCTCAACCTCTTGGTGTTCACGCCTTTGCGTAATTCTTGGCTGTTGAGTGTGGGCAGGAACTGTGACTTTCTTCTAACCAACGGATAGGATACAGCGATGGAGTGATAATGTTTAATACTTCAAGTCTCTGTCTTATTAGCAGAGGTGCTGGAGAGACTCTTCTTCACTGGCCTTGAAGAAATAGCTGCCATGAAGTCAGTGGCCACACTGGAGAAGCCCACATGGCAAGGAAGTGCAGGTGGCCTGTAAGAGCTGAGGGGAGCCCCTGGCAAGAAACTGAAGCCTCAGTCCTGCACAAGGAAACGAATTCTGCCAATAACATGGGGAGCCTGGAAGTCTCTTCCCGGTTCAGCCTGTGATAAGATCACAGGCTCAGCTAATATCTGGATGGCAGCCTGGTAAGACCCTAAAGCATAGAAGCCAGATAAGCTGTAGCCAGACTTCTGACCTATAGAAACTGTTAGGTAATAAAAAGTGAGTTGTTTTGAGCCACTAAGCTTGCAGTGATTTGTTACACAGCAATAGAAAACTAATATACAAAAAGCCGATTTTCTTAATGTAGTCAGGCACCACTTAAGGACATTTCAGTCAACAAGGGACCACATACAGGACAGTGGGCCAATAAGATTAAAACGGAGCCAAAGAATTCCTAAGTCCTAGTGAAGTGGCGTTGCCATAAGGTCCCAGGAATGCATTATTCTTTTGTGCTCAATCTATTGATTGAAATGCCTGGGGGTGCTCAGCTGGGCCTGGGGAGCTTCCACAGACCCCAGCCCTTTCCAAACCAATGTGACAATGACAACTGGACCAACCCTTGTGGTTTTTATTACAGTTGCGAGACACCCTTCAGCAATAACTGTTAAGAAACTTTGAGGAAAAAGTTTCTTACTTACAGGCCCAGGAGCATACAAGGCCGGCCAGGAGGTGCAGAGCAAGGTCACATGCAGAGAGCATGGGCACACACAGAAGCACTAGAGGTCAAAAGCAGGTCCCCCCCCCCACATGTACACACAAGCAGGGGCAAGCACTGGGCCTGGGGCTCTGCTTTCAATGGAGTCAAAGGTGGGGGCCTCTTAATTTGTGAATTTAAAACAGAGCTGGAATTTAAATCAGGAGAAGAGAAAAAACCAAGGAGTTCAAACAGTCAGTTATCAAATTAACCAAGAACTAAGACAAAGGAGGCCACCTAGCTCTTCACCTAGTCGGGAGGCCGGCAAGGTGTTTATCTGAGGTAGCAATGACCTTGTGGAACCACAGACGCCAGATCAAAGCTTGCCAGGCACTTGCATTTCAGAAGGAAACGCCACCGGCAGGGCTCGCAGGGCAAGCACCCAGGTGTCTGCGGTGCCGCCGGTAGAAACACACCTGCACCTCCAGCGTATGAAGCAGCACACGTGCAATGACAGTAGTGGGCTGTACCACCGAGGTGTGCGCACCCTAGGATGTTCGCATGACCGGGAAATCGCCTAACGACACGGTTCTCAGAATGTCTCCCCGTCACTAAGAGGCACATGATTATGTATAATAATTTTTATAAACCAATAAAAAGATAAAGTACTCAACAGAAAAATAAGAGAAAGACTTAAAAAGACTAGTCTAGAGATGGGAAATACAAATGACCGAAGAAACATAGAGATGTACATATCCAAAAAGAATTGAAAGCAGGATTTCGAAGAGATAGTTGCACACCCATGTTCACAGCATCATTCATAATAGCCAAGAGGTGGAAGCAAGCCAAATGTCCTTTGATGAACAAATGGGTAAACAAAATGTGATATATACATTCAATGAAGCATTATTCAGCCTTTTGAAAAAAAGGATATCTTGTCACATGCTACAACATGAATGAACTGGAGGACATTACGCTAAGTAAAATAAGCCAGTCACAAAAAGACAAATACTGTGTGATTCCGTTTACATGAGGTGCCTAGTGCGGTCAAGCTCATGGATTAGAAAATACAATGGTGGTTACCGGGAGCTGGGGGTCAGGGGAAACAGGGAGTTGTTTAATGGGAACAGATATTCCATTTTATAAGATGAAAAAGTTCTGGATATTGGTTGCACAACAATGTGAATGTACTTAAAACTACTAAACTGTGTACTTAAAATGTTAAAAATAGTAAATTTTATGTTATGTTTTTTAACACAATTTTTAAAAGTGGATATATATATGCAGTTAGCATTAATGTAATGGCGAGGTGTAGAGCCAGGGGAGAGAAAGAGCAATCAGGGGGATCATTTATAAACTACATAAATGTCTAACCAATGTACTGTAATACTTGAAATAATAAGAAAATAAAATTTTTAAAAAGTGGATATATATGTTGTGATAAAGATGATATGAAGAAACAGTCTCATAATGTAGACAGAAGCAGAAAGTATAACTACCTCTAAGGGGTTATTTTGGTTCTAACTACCTTAATTTTAAATGTACAAACCCTCTTACCTAGCTATTTTACTTCTAGGAACATATTCTACAGATATTCTTACATAAATACCCAAAGATACATAAAACAAGGATGTTTACTGCAGTTTTGCTTTGTAATAGTGAAAAATTAGACAGTAAGAGATTGGTTAAGTAAATGATAGGAAAGCTGTACAAAGATATATGATGCTGCCGTTGAAAAAAAACATATATCTTTATGTATTGAAATGGAAAGATGTCCAAGGTGTCCAGGTTTTGTTTTTCAGGGGTAAGTTATTCAGAATGGCATCATGATATCATTGTATCAAGAGAAAGTATGTGCTATATACAGTGTCTGCTTGTATATACACAGTAAACTTCCGGAAGGGTACAGAAGAAACACTTAGCAGTTGGTACCTCTGAAGAGTGGACTGGGTGAGAGTGCAAAGGACGGAAGGGGAGACCTACTTTTCTTTTTATATGCTTCCATGTTTTTTTGAGTTTTTGCAACAAATGTTATATAACTTTTACATAAAAATTAATTCAGAAGAATAAATAAGTGAGCAAGCAGGCAAGCAAGTAAATATCTTTCCAATAGCTTTACATCGCCATCAGGAGAAAAATCTAAGTTCCTTAAAAAGAAAGTAAGGTTCTTTGTAATCTGGTTCCTGCTTCACCCTCCAGCTCATCTGTCACCACCCCCACCTCATACTCAATCTATGTTCCAGTCTCACCAGACTTCCAGTTCCTCAAACAGGACACGCTTTCTCTTGCCTCCCAGCTTTGCCAAATGCTGTTTTGTTTTTTTGTTTTTTTGTTTTTTTGCTTGGAACACTCCCCACTCTAACCTTCAGTTATATAGCACTTAAGTCCCAGTTCAGACATCTCTTGCTCCAGAAAGCCATCCTGGTGCTTCCCAGGTCCCTAGCCTGGGTTAGGCAGCACTCAGATGTGTTCCAGCTGCTCTCTGAAGCCCTCTACCCTGGGTGCATCACAGTCTCACAATGACTTGTAAAATCGTCTGTCTCTCCCACTGGACTGAAGTTCTACCAAGCTGTGACTGTGTCTTTCTGGGTCACTGTCCTACCTCCAGCATCAAGCACAGTGTCTGGCACATAGATGCTGTTCAATAAATATTTAACAAATTGGACTTTTATTACAAAAGAAATATAACCACATTATAGACAATTTTGGAACACAGAAGGGGGAGGTGGAATTATAATCCTATCATCCAAACACAACCACTGTTTTCATCCAGTGTTTTTGTTCTCTGGGCATGTTTTTTCATAGCTATATTCCCAAGCTAGACTTTTTCACAAGATCCTTCTGACACAGTGATTTTGGTCAGAGAACATTTCACTGCACCTTGTCAAAACATGAGGCTTTTATAAGCCAAAGTAAACACTGCTGTTTTTATAATCAAGCAATATGCACAACAGACCACAGGCACCCCAGATCTTTCTCATCACTAACCTACCTCTGATTCCTGGGGACTTCTGCTTTGTACTTCATTAATGCCTAGATTGGTTAAACTCTTATGAGGATGACTCACTTTTACAATTTTTTAAAAAAGTAATGATTTGGTTTATAGCCTAGTGAGTTAGCTTCTAAAAATTACTATTTCTTTTCCCAAATAATCATTATAAGAAGTGTTAGAATACTAATATAAAATATGTATAACTAAAGAAATGGTTAGAAATTTCATTGAGGATATCTCTAACAGTGGTGAGGTCAAGAGTAAGTGATCACGCTGATACCCACATATCATCCCTCCCTACATCCCTACCAATTGCCTAAGAAGTTTGAGAATTTGAGAAGAAATCCACATAAGATTCAAGTGACTCCTCTGAGCATAAGTATTTACGTTCGTAATTTTAAAATGTACTTAGCAGAGGTATCATATTTTACTCAAATCAATTATTACTATGATAAATAATACTGAAACATTATCAGGCCTAAAGTTTTCTTATCATACCTTGAATTACTTTCTATTTTAGAGTCCTCAAAGTAGAACTGATCAAAGAAGATAAATTAAATATCTAACACTTCACACATTTTCCTAAACTGCTTTCAAAAAGATGTATACCCATTTACAATGTCTGTAATAAAGTATGCAAGAACAAATTTCGTTACCCCTTCACCAACATGGAGTAGTAACTCAAATTTGTTTCCTAATTTCATGAGCAAAAAGGCTAAATTATTACTTTAATGCTAATCAAGCCTTATTGACATTTACAGTGTTCCAGATACAGGGCTAGATGCTTCACATACATCATCTCACTTAACCCTCACAACAGCCCTATGAAATAGTTCCATATCTCATTATTATTTTGATCCATGTCACTGCTTATAGTGACAACTAATATACTCCCAAAGATTTCTTTTCTGGGTAAAATTTCCTATGTCCTGACTTTCCTATTCAAGGCAAATATAAGCGAGTCCAAAGGGTCAGAGGTGACTTAAAAGGTGGGTTTCAGAGCGAAGGTTTTGAAAATGGACAAGACAGGGTTTCTACTAAAAGCAGGTCGGAATCAAGAAAAGAATGTCTATAGTAACTGCAGGGACTAGCCTTGGGGCCTTTGCTGCCTGCCCATACTCAATGGCTGGGATGGTTGAGTTCCACAAGCTTCAAGGGCCAGGTGGAGAGCAGAGAGAATCGAGGAGGAGGACTGAGCTTCTGGCCTTCCGAACAGCTTCAGAAGTTCCTAAAGAACTATCTCCACTTTGTTTTTGTGTGCGAAGAGGAGGGAGCTGCTAGTACCAGCCTTCATGATGTCACACGGTTAACAAATGAAGAAATCAGGAAATGGTTTCTTTTTTCTTCAAGAAATACTCTGGTTGAATTTCCTCAACAGATTTCAACTTCTGCATTCAGAGAAAATAGTTCTGTTTCAGTAATCCAACAAAAGAACAACAACAACAAAAATCGCCATTAGGACAGCTATAGTTACAAACATGAACTCCAGAATCAAAGAGCCCAGACGTGAAATCTAGGTCTACGATCTACAACTGTGGTCTAGGAGAGTTGCTCAAGCAACTGATATTCTTCCCTAGGCTTCATTTTGAGTTGCATTTTAACTTATACATCACTCCAAACCTTTAAAATGGTAGTTCTGAATTCATTCAATCTAGATTAACGCCCCCAAACTACTTAGAGACTGAACAGGCACAGACTGGTAGAAAGAGCCTCTTGAGCAATTTCATAAATGACAAGATGGTGGATGAGAGATACTGAGAAAAGATAAAATGCCACCTCTAATCCCACAGGGTCCCTGAGCTCTTTAGGCCACAGGTGTCCTGGCAGACTCAGCTGTCCACAGCAATGAAGAGTCATGACTGCATGGCCACCCCTGCTCTGGTTCAACCCATCCCCACTGGCTCTCTGATCTTTTGAAATCTGCTTGCCTTCCCGGTCTTCCCTGCTCTTTCCTTTGTTAACTGACCTCCCTCTTTTATCCTGGCTTTGGCTTCCCAGTTCTGGCTAAGTTCCAGTGTGAAAACCTCAGTTCATGAGAGAGTTAACTCTCCCAAGGACATTTCCTAGGTAGTCAAGGGAAGAACTAAAAGTAGGATCAAACTAGCAAAAAGACTTCGTAGGTTGCTGATGGAATGAACAAACAGAATGTAATCTAAGAGAAATAACCAAGCAAAAGTCACATTAAACTGGGCATCAGATGGTCCCAGGGGACTAGAAAAAGGCGTCTACATAGACTGAGAAAAAGAAAGAATAAAACACTTTTTCGAACTGAAAATGAATTGATTTGTGTGTCTATACTTGTTAAATTTATAAAATAAGAGCAAAAGCCTGAAACAGATAAATCTGGGTTTGAGTCCTGACTCTTGTCACTGACCACTTGTGTGACCTTGGTATATTACTGTTTAAGCATTGGTAACATGGGGATAATACCTATCTCAGAGGGCTGGTGTGAGGATTAAATGGTGCAGGGCACATAAAGCAGTCAGGTATTCAGTAACTGTACTTGTTTCCTCATCACTGTTAAACTATCCAATCAGTGTCTGTGGGGAAGTGCTTTCCCTTATACTCAAGCAAACTAGCATCTAAAAAACTAGTTACCATGGTGACTGCCTCTGAAGAGGGTACATCCCCAAGAGGTTGGAGGAAAGGCAAGAAAGGGCTAAGATGCTAATTAGTTAGTTCGTTAGCTAGCTGTGGCAGAGGCAGCCAATTTTCACACCCAGGGAGTTCCTTGAAGCACAGACCATTGCCTTTGAATGGGAGAACCACTTTGGTGTCTGGCATCAAGGCCTGTGCAGGATCTTCTACAGATGTTATCCTGACTCTTGGAAAACGTCCAAAGTAATCATAAACAATTAAAGCTGCATTTTAAGGTTTAAAGTATAAAAACAGGCTGTTTCATAACATAGGGACTGATTCCTGACTATTGTGAAATTTTGCAAGGAATTAGAACAAAACTTTGGCTGGTTGTATTGTCAAAAAAATGTGAGAACTTAAAAATGTAGTTAGAGTCTAAGTCTACGGCTGTGCCACCCTGAACACGCCTGATCTCCTCTGATCTCGGAAACTAAGCAGGGTCGGGCCCGGTTAGTACCTGAATGGGAGGCCACCTAGGAAGACCGGGTGCTACAGGCACAAAATAGATAGATAGATAGATAGATAGATAGATAGATAGATAGATAGACAGACAGACAGATAAATGGATGACTGGATAAATAAATAAAAATTTTAAAAAATAAAAGTTTAGTTAGAGACAATCACTGCTTTAAGTGTAGTGCTTCTCCCTCTCTGCTATGACTCAGCAGTCAGAGGCTGTATTCAAGGAGAAAGTTAAGAGGATTGATCCTTATTAATGAAGATCCTTAATTAGTGAGGATCTTGAACTTAATATGGAATCAAAATGTGAGGGAACTGGAGACCTGGCTCTGTCCTGCTGCTGGCTCTTCCACCACCCAGGTCTACCTGCTGCTCCTGAAAGCTCCACTGGGTCAAGGCATCGACATACAGCCTGACCCTGGGACAGGCCAATGAAGACTTTCAGCAGCACTGTTTTCATCAGGTCAGCGAAGAATGAGTAGGATGTAACGAGTCTGTCTGCAGTTTAAGAAGCTTTATATGAACAGCAAAACCTTAGTTTTGTAGCCCTAGATAGGGTATCTGCAGTGAAAAAGGGGAAGATAGTACCAACAATTTATTGAAATTGGTTTAGAAAACTGCCCTGCTTCAGGAGAGTCTGTACCAGGAACTTTGCAACATTTACTGAGCAATAACTACCTGTTGGGCATTGTTCTGAGGATACATATGCATTAACTAATGTAAACCTCGCAACTTCATATTATGTAGCATTTAGTCGCCACACCTCAGGGAAGAGTGACCTGAAGCACAGAGAGGTTAAGAATCTTGTCTAGGGTTCCATTGCTAGTTACTGGTGAAACTGGTCATCAGATCCCCAGTCTGACTCCAGGGACCACACTCTTGGCTTCTGGCTGAGACACGGAGGCACAGCGTGCAAGTTGTTTATTTTGATGCACAGGATGGCAGGCTGTTGATGAGACTTATGGACAAGATCCACTGAAGCTGCTTTTTCAAAGGACTTGCGTGGTATTAAAGGTTTGAGAGACACGTGTTCTTGAACCCCAAATGGCTTAAGAGAGTCCTCATGTGAGACATCTCCACAAACTAAATCTGAGTCTGGAGGGTGAAACAGAAGCCCTGGTGACTCATTCAAGGGACTTTTATTATTCAGACTCGAACTGGGGCTGTCGTTTGGGCAGGCTGCAACACCCAGACCTTTGAGGATCTGCAGAGCCAGTGGCGTGATATTATGTCACACAATTTTCAGAAGAGTCTCCCAGGTTTTGACCAGATGAATTATGTGTCTAGTTTCTGAGGCTACCTTTGGAGTTCACCGCACAGGGATGTCTGAAGCAGTCATCAGCTGCCCCATTCACTCCCTGGCGCTGCGGGGAAGGTGGAGGGAGCCCACAGAGGAGACGACGCAGGCCTGATCATTGGGAGCCATGCCCATAAATTCCAAAACTCTTTTGAAATTTCTGATTATGTGGCCGAAGTCTGGGAAATGTTTGAGTCTACTCGAGTCTGAGAAAACACACCCTCTTTCAAAAATCTGTTAAAACCAAAGCTGAGAGCCGCCATAAGTGACGCAAACTAAAAGTCAGGACTTAGTGCCGTCCTAACCAAATGGACATCCCAGAGTCCGAGCACTCAGTAAATATCTGCTGAGTGAATAATCTGTATTCTCAATGACTTGATCGATCACTGACACTGGACCTCTAACTACATGAATAAATGAATAAAAGAAGATTCCCAAAACATTATCAAAAGACAAATGGTAGTGTGAGGAAAACCACTTGTAACACATAGGATAACATGTATCCCTACTATTCAAAGAACTGCAACTTGATAAGAAAAAAAAAAACTGGGCAAAGGTTATGAACAGGAAATACCCAGAACTCTGGATGGCCAATAAATATATGAAAAAATTGTCAACCTCAACCTCGTTACATACTAAAATAATGAGGAACTGTTATTTTAATATCTATTAATACTATACATATTAAAATAACATACCTGTGATATCCCACAATGCTTCTACCTGAGAGAATCATTGTCCACATATTATAACTGAGGAAACTGATGCTTGAGGAGATTTTAACTCAACCGATAATTGACAGCGCTGAGCCCTGAACGCAGATTGTTTAATAACAAAATCAATGTCCGTTCTAAGGTGCTACCCGGCATTTGTATCAGTAGCTCAGATCCTCTTGGTTAAGTCACTTAACCTCTCCAATTAGACTCAGTTTTCTCACTGGCACAGGAGGAATCACAGAGTCCCATCGCAGACAGTTACTGTGAGAACTGGATGAGATAACGCACATACAGAATGTTGGGAACAGTGCTGACACATGGCAGATATTCAACTGTCTGATTCATTCAATCAACAAGTATGCAATGAACTCACACGCTGGCCAGGCACCGTTCCAGACTTTGGAAATACAGCAATAAACCAAAGTGCCCTTGCCCTCCTGGAGTTTCCATTTTAATAGAAGAGGCAGAATAGAAATGATATAAACAGTAATATATAGCACGTGGGGCAGTGAGGAGAAAAATTAAGCAGGGAAGACGACAGAGAGGGTTGCGATTTTAGAGAGGGCAAGCCTCACTGATGGGAGATATTTGAATAAAGAGCTAAGAGAAGTGAGGAACCATTCGGCCACCTGGGGGAAGGGCATTCCTGGCAAAGAGATCCTAGGGAGGGTCCAAGGAGCAGAAAAAAAGGCCAGTGTCGCTGACGTAGAGTAAGCGAGGAAGGGTGTGGGACAGATGTCGCAGGTAAGAGCGGAGAGGTCATCGGGGCCTTACAGGGCACTGCATGTACTCCGCGCTCTGGCTTCACACTGAGTGTGACATGGGAAGCCACTGGAGAATTCTGAAAAGAGAAGTGATATCGTCTAGCTCTTATTTTAAAAGGTTCGCTCTGATGGTAGTGTCGAGAATAACTAAAAGGGGAAAAGAACAAAAGCCAGGAGACCAGTAAGGAGGCCAGTACGAGAATCCAGGGAGAGATGATAGGAGCTTGGCCCAGAGTACTCAGACTGTGGATATATTTTAATGTAGAACCAAGAACTTGCTGAAGGCTCAGCTGTGGGACATGAGAGAACAGGAGGAGTTAAGGATGACTCCATGGTTTTGGCCCGAGGAACTGGAAGAATGGAGTTGCCATTTGTTGAGATAAGTGTCCAGAACAGAGGCTTCCTGACTGCAGGCACTTAAGAACAATGAGGAATCTGGGGCACTCTGGAATCCAACAGAAAGGCAAAATGGGTGGCTGCCATCAGGAAAGTGCATCGGTCACTGTGTTTCAGGGCAGGACTTCAGTCCCCCGGAGGCAGGCTGATAAAAACAAGGCACCGGGATACGAGGCAGGTTACCATGGCATTCTGGCACCCAGGAACCAGACAAGAGTCCAGTTATCAGAGCTGAGGCACAAGGCCAGCGATGGTGACTTGAGGCCAAATTACAGAGTGAGGCGGCCTCGGTCCCTCTGCTTCAGCTTGGGCTGGGTCCTAGAGACAGGCGACAGGCTGGCCAGTCAGGCCAAGAGGCCCCAGAGCCTGGGAAAGAAGGCTACAGCAGAAGCCGGAAACCAAACAGCTCTGACTCCATCTGCACCCACAGCCACATCATCAGGGTGCTGTTGGCATGTTGTAGACTGACTCTAGGCCTTTAACATTCTGGGCAAGGCCACAGGCCAGATCACCATAGGAAAGGCCCAGGCATACAGAAATCTGAGTCCCTCCAAGAGAAGGCCCCATTTTGCATGTGTCTGAGATCTTTGTAGGGGAAGCGGGTAAAGGCAGGTCCTGGGATGGGAAAAGTTGGAGGTGCTAGTTTGCCAGCAGACTGTGAAATAAAAGCAAGAAATGTTCTAGGGTCCAGATGGGGGGTAACTGCAGCCACCACCTTTGTTACCAAAAGGAGAAAAAATAACCTAAAGGGCAATAATTCAAACAAAGAGGGGAGGGTGAGGTGCTCTTAGACTATAATGCTGGGGACTAGAGGGATGCGGGGTTTCCATTTAGAAGTACAACATTAAGCAGAGGTTAACCTGTGATTAGTTTAAGCAACGTCTCTTGCTAAGTTTGTTCTCAGGTTCCCAGACACTGATTAAATTGTTTTCCACAGTTTCTTTCCTAGCTAGAGTATAAGATATTCCCACCAAAATACAAAGAACTTCTTTTAAAATTAAAGCAAGTAAGGGGAAAATATCTTTAGCAGCTCATGGTCCAATGATTTCATTAATGTATTTTCATATTTTATTATAAAGATGTGTATAAACATTGCATGATTCATTATGAAGAGGATAACTTCTTTAGCTGGCACTAAAAATGAAATACATACTAGCAAGCAATTAGAAAGTAGCAAATCTTCACTTTTGTTCATATGGAAATATCTGTCCAATGTCATGGTTTTTCTTTAGTCACATTTCTCTGACAGTCATAGATTTTCTATGCATTTCTGTGCACCATAAATTAATGGCCTTTTCAATTGTGACGAAAGTTTCCTATATTAAAAAAATTAAAAATTTAAAGCAATATATGAGAGGTATTGCAGAGGACCATGAAGCCCCAATGAAACATGTGTTAGGCAGCCTTGGTCACTCACCAGCCTGGGGACTCAACTCTGCACACCACCCTCAAGGGCAACGTGACTAAACTGTGCTTCAGTAAAAATGCAAACTACTTTATGTCATGAACTTTGGAGTCATTCTTGAATAGTCAGCACTTAGAATGTTAGATCGACAAAGGCTAAGGATCTTCTGTAGTTAAGATAATAAATATTCAAATCAATCAGTCAAAAATTGTATTAGGTTAAATATCTTTGCCAAAAAGCAACAAAGCCACGTGTATTAATACCTTACAAATATTTCTACTCTTTGAATAATTCTACCTGTGGAAATCTATAATCAGAAACACAGATGACTCGTATACAAAGGTGTTAAACATTATTTGGTTCTTAATAAAGAAAAACTGGAATCAACCAAAACGTCCAACATATAGGGAATGGTTATAAATTATATGTCACATAGGATAAAATATTATTTAGCTATTAAAATTATACTGCTATTTTAATAACATAGGGAAATAATGATTACATAAAGGCTGAAATGAAAGAGAAAACAGGATATAAATATGGAGAATGATATCACCTGTATAAAAGTTGCATTGAAAATAAATTTAAAAACACATTAAAATGGTAATTTCTAGTTAATGAAATATGGATAATTTTGTCTGTTCCTTTTAATTTTTACATATTTTCCAAATTTTATACAATGAACACGTTACTTTTTTAATGAACAACAAAGAATTAAGGACCAAGCTATAAACAAATACAATACATTACTTTTCATGAATTTAAAAATTTAAAAGTGGAAGCTAAAAAGGTAAAAGAACACTAGAATCAAAGTTTTTCTACTACAGTTCTTACATACAAAACCTGTCCATCAAACTTGATTATAAGTTCCTTAAATGGGCATTCTCTCAATTATCTCCATAAACCTAATACTATCTCACTCACACCAGGCACTCAATAAATATTTATTAATGAATAAAGTCAGGACAAGTTACGATAGTTGTTCAATGTAACAGAAAAGTGACTTTAACACACAAAACAAGTATCTTCCTGGCATTTCTCTATGCTTGGACAGGATAAGACTGTCTGGCCTTTAGGGGATTGTGGCACTTGGTCTGGAAAGCCTTAAGAACAGAGGTTTGCTACACGCAAGAGTGTGAAGAGTACCCTTTGTGACTAACTGGGAGCACATAAAAGGTGGACAGAGTGGCAAGATTCCAGTTCTCTTGTTTGCGTCCTCGTGGATGCAGATGTTCCTGATTCAGTGCATGGGGCCCGTGTCTCTTCACCTCTTCTATCATTTCAAAGGCCTCATTTCCGACTACCAGCGATTTATGGATTTTCTACTCTTTCCCTTTCATTCTGTAAGGCCTCTTTCTATTCAACACATATGGCTGGATCCAAGGGAAGGGAAAAGTACTACTCAAATCTGCATTAAAAATATGACAACCACATTCTTGGTTGCAGCTCCTCTTTTGGGACAGATGTGCATTCCAAAGCTATTAAGTCAGGCCCCCAACTTTCTGTGCTTCTCACTATTTCCTTAGGCAGAAGAGAAGAACATGCTGCTAGAAGTCAAAAATCAAAGGCTAACCAATGAGCAAATCAAACACAGAGATGGTAAAAAAAACCACAGTTGCAAAGTGCACATGGTTTGGGAGAAATAGGGTCCTAAACAGAATTTAGAGACAAGGTCAGAAAAATGTCACTCTCTAAAAAAGAAACTAAGACACAATATAAAATAGATATTAGTAATCGGTGAAAATCTTTCCTAAAAATAATGTATGCTAAAATAATTTGTAAATATGGTCTTCTAAATCTCATGCAGAAGCTCAAGGTCACTCCCTTATCTCGTTATATCTAATAGTATTTGGATAAAAGGGTATTGTTTCAGGGCTGGCAGAGAGCACGCTGTGCCCAAGAGCAGGGCTGGCTAAGGTTTATGACCTTGGGAACAAAATTCCCTCTCACTTTTAAGTTTTGAGCAGATGACTATGCCACAAAAGCCACAAACTATAATGAATGGGCATGCACAAACAGAATTTAGTGGCCTGGAAAGGAATCAGTTATCTTTCCACCCTAGTTCTCTTAGCTCACTCCAGCTCCCAAACACCTTGGTCAATGCCTCCATGCCTCATATTATTCAGTTTATCCTATGGATAATTATTATTATCCCTACCTTATATGTGAAAAAAATAGGCTTAGAGAGCTTGAAGAAATACCCAGAACCACAGATCGAAAGAGTGGTGGAGCGAGTACTCAAGTCCAGGCGACATTTCTCATACCACAGCCTCATCCTGGGTAGCAATCCAGAGGAAGCAGAGGTTTAGGACAAGTTCACCTTGCAAGTTGCTGCCAAAGCTCTGGGAGACAAAAGAGCTAGATGAGGGGTAGTTGTGAAATGTGAGGATCTGGGAGCTGAAGGTAGGGACAGAATTTCTGAAGACCAATAGATGGCACAAGAGGCTGTTTTGAGGTCTCTGTGGAGACTCTTTCATCTGTGACTCAAGACACAACCACTGTGGGATAGTCTCTGAGATTCCATGATCATTCATGGTTTAAGGAGGAGCAGCGCTCCCTCAGTGAGGGGCAGTGGCCGGATGTAGGCTGCCCAGACCTCGGGACACGAAGCTGATGGTATTAAACAAGGACTAAGTGGGCCACCATCTTCTGCGGAGAAGCTGATTTATTTGTTTCTATATTTTCCACGTCTCATACAGAAATACGTTTCTGCCACCACAGTAGGTGCTCAAGAAATATTTGCTGAATTTATGTATTTATCTATCAATTAATGAAAAGTGAAAAAAGAGTAGTAGTCAACTCCTCTCAGAGGAGGGAAGAAGCAGGAGAACACAAAACCCTCCCAGGGTCAGTTTGTTCAATGAGATGCCCACCTAATTCGGGAGGAAGGGAGGGAGGGGCGGATGGAGCGGGGAGAGAAAGAGAGTGAGAGTGTTAATTTGTGTTTTAATTAAAGGATAAGCCCTTCTGCCCAACCTTTCAGATTATCTGCCACCTTTGTGTAAAATTATGCCAAATAACTAGAGATTTGATTTTTCAGGCACCCTCTTTTGAAATGCATATGCCTCATAGTTAAGTGGAGAATAAATTTTTGATATTAAATCTAATCGGAATACTTTTCTTATAATCCAAACAAGCACACTAGCCAGACATAAAAACTGGATTGGTTGATGAAGAAAAGGGATGAGGGAGAGAAAGATCATCTTAAAGCCTTGGGATTTTAAGGGATGGTGAGAACTTAATTCAGTGCTAAAACTGAGGACTGAGTGCGGCGCGAGCACGCTAACCAGCTAGGACTGCACGGTACAGCACGGCAGCCACTAGCCACATGTGGCTATTAAGCACTTTGAATGTGGCTTGTATGACTGAGAAATTGCAATTTTACTTTTATTTAATCTTAACATAAGTTTAAATGGTCACATATAGCTAGTCACTATCATGTTGGACAGCACAGACCTGGGGGGCTGGGGAGGTAAAAAGAGTATGAGAAAAAAAGGGGTAGAAGGTGATAAATACAAACTTCAAAATAATTCCTCAGCACTATTTGTGTTAATAACTGACGACTGCTTGCTGCTTCACAGTTTCCAAAGCTCTTCTGCATTTATTCTATAATCATAGATCCTTACAACCCGGTCAAGTAACTGTCATCATCACTTATAGGTGAGATCCAGAGAATTCTGTGATTTGCCAAAGGAGATTCTGTGGGAGGGTGTCTGCAGTCCCTCAGGTGGGTTAACCTCAGCTCTTCCTTTTGGAAAAATGAAGTGCAAGACAGACAGGTGCCTCGTTCATCTCATCATTCTGCCCTACACAATCTGCAGATATTCAGTGAGAATCAGTCTCTCTTGCTTCTATATGAGCTTCTGACCTACTTGGAATTTAGCTCTTTGAAGCTAGGAAGGTTTCCTGTGCAGTGCAGTGGACGCACAGATCTCGACCCTTGGTCCAAACCAGTTTTTGCTGTCCTTTCCCCTCCCCAGGCTCTCCTAGGAGGACAAGAGCCTGGAGGAGCTCAGAGAGGTGAGCACTGACTGTAGAAAGCGAAGGTGTTTTCGATTACTCATGGTGGAACCCATATTCTACCTATGATGTGACTTAGAAATTCAAAGCAGCTCTCTCAACATCTGGCATGCAAATATGTATCCACAACTGGATTTTCTGCGAGAGGAGAAAAGAGATTTCACAGGCTGCTAAGAGGCTGCCTGAGGATTAAGGACCAATGGCAAGGCATAGATATGTCAACTAACTTTTTCTGCCTGCCTCACCTTGTACCAAGTTACTGAAACATTTTCCACAATTTCCTTTGACTACATTCTACACATTCAGAAAACCAAGCATAAGAACATAAGGGAAAGTATTGTTTTACTATTTAATTTTTAATATTTAATGTAAATATAAATAAATGTAAATCGTCCTAGGCCAAGAAGTCTTGACACTGGATCAAAAATACATGAAAAAATGAGTGATATGTTTGAAATTTTCCCTCATAAAGTTTTTTTTTAAATAAGTGAATGATTCAACAAAGAGATAGGAAACAAAAATGGAGATAGAAAACATAAAAAAAGAACCAATCAGAAATGAAAATGCAGTAACTGCAAAGGAGAAAACATCAGAGAGAATCAACAGTAGATTAGATGAACCAGAGGCTCAAATCAGCAATTTGAAAGATAAAGTAGCAGAAAACATCCAATCAGAACAGCAAAAAGAAAAAACAATCCAAAAGATTAGGGTAGTTTAAGGGGCCTCTGGGACAACATTCAGTGTACCATCAGTCCCATCATTGGGATATCAGAAGGAGAAGAGAAAGAGAAAGGAATTAAAAACCTATTTGAAGAATTAATGATGGAAAACTTCCCTAACCTGGCGAAGGATACAGACATACAACTCCAGGAAGCTCAGAGAGTCCCAAACAAGATGAACCCAAAGAGTCCCACACCTAGACACATCATAGTTAAAAATGTCAAAGGTTCAGACAAAGAGAATCATAAAAGCAGCAAGACGAAAGCAGTTAATTACCTAAAGGGAGCTCTCATAAAACTGTCAGCTGATTTCTCAACAAACTTTGCAGGCCAGAAGGGATTGGCATGAGTATTCAAAGTGATAAAAAGCAAGGACCTACAACCAAGTTGACTCTACCCAGCAAAGCTATCATTTAGAATAGGAGGACAGATAAAGAGCTTCTTAGACAAGAAAAAGCTAAAGGAGTTCATTACCACCAAACCGGTATTACAAGAATAAAGAGACTTCTTTAAGAAGAAAAAAAACAAATCGAAAATATGGATAATAAAATGGCAATAACTACATATCTATCAACAATTACTTTAAATGTAAATGGATTAAGTGCTCTAATTGAAAGACACAGGGTGGTTGAATAAACATGAAAACAAGACCCTTACATGTGCTGCCTATGAGAGGCTCACTTCAGATCAAAAGACATACACAGACTGAAAGTAAAGGAATGGAAAAAAGATATTTCATGAAAATGGAAATAAAAGAAAAAGCTAGGGTAGTTATACTTATACCAAACTAAGCAGACTTTAAAACAAAGGTTATAACAAGAGACAAAGAAGGACCCAGTAATGACACTTCTGGGTATTTATCTGAAGAAACTCAAGACACCACTTCGAAGGGACATGTGTATCCATATGTTAATTGCAGCATTATTTACAATAGCCAAGATATGGAGGAAACCTAAGTGTCCATCAATAGATGAAAGGATAAAGAAATGGAACCTACATATAATTACTCAGCCATGAAAGAAAATAAAATCTTGCTATCTGTGACAACATGGATAAACCTAGAGGATATTATGCTGAGTGAAGTAAGTCAGACAAAGACAAATACCATATGATTTCACTTATCTGTGTAATCTAAAAACCAAAATAAATGAACAAACAAAACAGGAACAAGTTCACATATACAGGGAATATTTTGATGGCAGCCAGAAAGGAGGAGGGTTGTGGGGATGGGTGAAGGAGAGGAAGGGATTACGAGGTACGCACTGGTAGTTACAAAGCAGTCATGGAGATGTAAAGTACAGCACACAGAACACAGTCAATAATACTATAATAACTATGTCTGTCAGATGGGTGATCATTTCATAACTTACATTAAGTGTTTAAACACTATATTGTATACCTGAAACTAATACAATGTTGTATGTCAAATGCAATTGAAAAAAATTTTAATTATTAAAAAAAATATTTTTAAATAAAAATGTTACAAAAAAGTGAAAGAGAGCATGTGTACATATATGTGTGTGTATATATATATATATATATTGCTCAGGAGGGACCCATAGCTCTTATCAGATTTTCAAAATAAAGGCAAATCTTCAGTTTTTTTTCACAGTTCTTATTTCTTAAATAAAACAAATATTTTATACATATAAACATATTTTAAGCTATTATAAATGTAATCTTTTTCCCCTCTATGCATTAGTCTAACTTGCCACTGATAATATATCGAATTTTTTTAATTAAAAATTTTTTCAAGTAGTTGTTTTAATTTGAATTTAATTATTAATTACAACTTTATCAATTACGTTCAGATTCAATTTCTCCTTTTTTATTTTACTAAGGATTTCTTTGGTCTAGTACATGATCAATTTATACATACAACATACATAGAGACTCACACCGAGAGATACACTCATTCAATGAACAATTAGTGAAAACAACCCAAATGTCCAACAATAAGGAAGCAGTTTTAAACTGTAGTACATCCATGTGATAAAATATTGTAAGTCACTAAAAATAATGTTTTGAAGACCACTTAAATATACAGGTGAACGTTCATGACAAAAAAAAAAAATGATACAAAACTATACATACAGTATGATGCTGATTTTATTAAAAATATTTATAGTCACAGCAAAACTATTGAAAGAAAGAAGACAAACTATGAACGGGGGATGTTACCCGTTTTCTATAAGAAGACAATGTACTTTTATAACAAGAAAAAAAATTTTGTTTTTAAAATTTGGGAATATCTAAAAAAAGGTATCTTACCTTTTTAGAGAACAAATTACAGAGAATAAATTTTTGTGTATAGTAATTCTGATTTGTTAATGATATCACTCTCCTTTATCTTTGTGTCGAATATTGGCTCAACCATCATAGTGAATTAAAAATCTAGAGATGTGCTATTGTCACATCCTCGTTTTACTAGTTTTTGCTTTTCACAATTTGTTGCTATGTTATTTTATCATATAAAAGCCCAATAATGCTATGACAATTACTAAATAAATATACCAACCTCAAAGAGTTTTTGTGAAGATTAATAATCTATGTAGAGAGCTTAATCCAGTGTGTGGCACATAACACGTACTTAATAAACATTGGCTATTAGTTCTGGTAATATTTTAAGATTAATATTGCTACTTAGGTTTTTCATTTGTCTGAATTTAACTGACATATCTTTTGCCAATCATTAAAAAAAACCTTAAAAACCTAAAAGGAAATGCAGCAATGAAAAGCCACAGAAACTGAACTAGAAAAGACTTGATTTTTAAGTTCTGGTTCTCTTACATACTTGCTCTGCAGACTCTAGGCCTCATGTTGGTACTGGTGGTGGGCCTCAAGAAAACACACTGTTCTGGATCTGACCCTCAAAGCTTGACACAGGGCTTTCTCCCTTTAGCCACCAGATTGTTTCCTAAATTAGTTAGAACCTATAAACCCTCAGTTATAAACAACTGACATAATTTTGTTAAAATGTAGCAGTCAGAAATGTACAAGTAAGATTCATTTTAGAGATACAATTTGAAAGGACGAGGTGGGTTACATGAAGTCTACGAAAGGCTACTATACACAGGTAGCCCTATACAGAGTGAAGTCCTCTGTCCTCCCCCCTACAGCTGCATGACCATCAGACCACACAGCCAACATATGCCCTAGCTGTTCTGCAGGCTGGAACATGCTAGGGAATGATTATTCCTCCTCTAACCAGAAGAGACAGCCTTAGCCCTCAGAGAAGATAATGCCCACTTCCTCCTCTCTGCCTTCAATGTCTATAGGTCAGGTCCTGCTTAGAGATATGAGGGCTATGACCCTAGCCACCCCTGACTGATGACCCGCCCCTTGCCAAGGATTATCAGAAGGCAGCCTGAAAAGCTTGCTTTGGTTTACTCAGTCTGATAAGTCTGTGTTCTCTGATAAGGGCCCGGTGGGTTAGAAAAAAGAATGTGTTTTTAGATCCTCCATGAGGATAGGAAATTGGTCTTTAACCAATATCAAAATAGCACAATGCTTACCAATTAATGTTGTAGTAAAGATGAAGTAAAATAACAGGCATAAAAGCATTTTGTAAACTCCAAAGTGATCTCTAAACATAAAAGAGGATTATATTTAAATAATTACAAGCAATTTAACTAGAATCAAAACCTGTACTTCTGTACCATGTTCATGGACTGGAAGACTCAGTACTATTAAGATATCAATTCTCCCCAACCTGATCTACAGATTCGATGCAATCTCATTTAAAATCCCAGCAGCCTTTTTTATAGAAATCAAGAAGTTGATTCTAAAATTTTATGGATAAGCACAGAAACTAAAACAAGCAAGACAACTTCAAAAAAGGACAAAGTTGGGAGGACTCCCACCTCCTGATTCCCTGCCTTCCTATAAAAGTACAGCAACCAAAGTAGTGTGGGTTTAGCAAAATAATAGACACAGAGACTAATAGAACCAAAGACAGAGTCCAGAAACAGATTCATACCTATATGGCCAAATGCTTTTCAACGAAAGTGCCAAGGCAATTCAATAGGGAAAGGAAAGTCTTCTCAATGAATGGTGCTGGAACAATTCAGTACCCATATACAAAAAAAGTGGTCCTCAACCCATACTTTTTACCACACAAAAATAAACTAACTTGAAATCACCTAAGTATGAGACCTAAAAATATAAAACTTCTAGAAAAACACATAGGGAAAAATGTTTGTGACCCTGAGTTAACCAAAGAATTCTTAGAAAAGACACAAAAGGCACAAAATTATAAAAGAACAAAATGATAAACTGGACTTCATCAAAATTAAAAACATCTGCTCTTTAAGACTTTTTTAAGAAAATGAAAAGACAAGCCACAGACTAGTAGAAAATATTTGCAAAATACATACTGAATAAAGAAAAAGTATCCAAAATATATTTTAAAAACTCTCACAACCCAATAATTAGAAAATGAACAACTCAATTTAAAAATGGGGCAAAAGATTTGAATAGACACTTCACCAAAGGAGAAACAAGAATGGAAAATAAGCACATAAAAAGATGTTCAACATTATTAGTCATTAGGAAAATGCAAATTAAAACTATAATGAGATGCCACCACACATGCATTAGAATGAAAAAATTTTAAACCTGAAATACTACCACTTCACACCCATCAGGATGACTACTGTCAAAAAAAAAAAAAAAAAAAGAACAAGAAAATAACAGGTGTGAGCAACAATGTGGAGAAATCAGAACTCTTGCACACTTGATGGGAATGTAAAATGGCACAGCCGTTGTGGGAAACAGTTTGAGAGTTGCTCAAATAATTAAAAATAGAATTGCCATATGATCCAGCAATTCAACTTCTGGGTATATAGCCAAACGAATGGAAAGCAGGATCTCAAAGAGATATTTACACACCCATGTACACAGCAGCATTATTCACAATAGCTAAGAGGTGGAAGAAACCCAAATGTCCATCAATGGATGAATGGATAAACAAAATGTGGTTTATACATACAATAGAGTATTATTCAGCCTTAAAAAGGAAGGAAATCCTGTCACATGCTACAACATGGATGAGCCTTGAGGACATTATGCCAAGTGAAATAAGCCAGTCACAAAAAGACAAATACTGTATGATCCCATGTATATGAGGTAGAGTAGTCAAATTCACAGAGGCAGAAAGTAGAACGGTAACTGTCAGGGGCTGGGGAATGGGAATGGAGAGTTGTTGTTAAATGGGTACACAGTTTAAGCTTTATAAGGTTTTGAAAAAGTTTAGGAGATCGGTTGTGCAACACTTAAAAATGGTTAAGATAGTAAATTCTGTGTTGTGTTCTTTATCACAATTTTTTAAAAAGAAATACTGCAATACCAAGGACTGGAGAGAGAAGGCAGTCACTGGAACTCTCATACGTTGCTGGTGGAAATGTGAAATAGGATAGCCACTTTATAAAACAGTTTAGCAGTTTCTTATAAAGTAAAATACACATTTACCATACGATCCAGAAGTTCCACTACTAGGTTTATACAAAAACTATATGTCCATAATATCTTCATGTTATGTCCATAATATCTTTACTTACAATTGCCAAAAGGTGGAAACAATCCAAATGCTCATCAATTGATGAAATTATAGTACCTCCATGCAATGGAGTACTACTCAGCAACAAAAAAAGGAACGAATTACTGACAGATGCAATATAGTGGGTTGAATTATGTTACCTAAAAAAGATATGTTCAATCCCTACCCCCACATACCTGTGAATGTGGCCTTATTTGGGAAAAGACTCTTTGCAGATGTAGCCAAGTTAAGATGAGATCATAATAGATTAGGGTGGTCCCTAAATCCAATGACTGAGAAAGAGAGAAAGGTTTGGACACAGACACACAGACAAACAGAAAACGAGGTCATATGCAATGGAGACAGAAAGTGGACTGATGGAGCTAAAAGTCAAGGGACACCAAGGACTGGCATCAACCAACAGAAGCTGGAAGAAGCAAGAAACGATTCTCCCCTTGAGCTTTCAGAGAGCACAGCCTGCGGACACTTTGATTTTAGACTTCCAGCCTCAGAATTGTGAGGGAATAAATGCCTGTTGTTTTAAGCCACCTAGTTTATGCTACTTTCTTACAGCTGCCTTAGGAAACTAATACATGCAATAACATGGATGAGTCTCAAATGAAGTATGTTGAGTCAAAGAAGAATTCAAAAGACTACATATTTTTTATTCCATTTACAAGATACACTGGAAAAGGCAAAAGGACAATCAGTGGTTCCAGAGGCTGGAGGTGGGGGATGGAAACAAACTACAAAGGACGTAAGGGAACTTTGGGGAATGATGAAACTCTTTTGTTATCTTGATTATGGTGCTGATTATTCAAACAGAATTACTTTAGTTGTACTATATATAAATTACACCCCAAAAATGTTTACTTAAAAAAAAAATATGTGCTTCTGGGATTCCCTTTTCTCCTCAGTTTGTCAAGAATCCTGCTAAGAGGACTCCTACTGGCCTAATCAGGAATAATGTAAGGATCGAAATAATAATAATAATAATAATAGTTATAGATTACAACCCATGGAATAAAATAAAAAACCACAAAATCATATAGAAATCAATATATAAATTGAAAGTTTTATAAGGATCAGGATAAAATATCTCCTCAAAAAATATTTATTAATTACAAAGGAGAAGCATAACTTTAAATTGGAGAAGTCTGACAGACACCACCTTAATTAAGTGATAAAAGTGAGCATCAGTTGTACCAGGACAAATGAAAATTACCCATTTAATGGGATAAAGTAACAGCATCAATTCTGTGCTATTTTTGCCAAAGATGCATAATCTGACTATAATAATGAAGAAACATCAGACAAACCCCAGCTGACGGATACTCTACAAAATAACTGGGCTATAGTCTTCAAAAGTGACAAGGTCAAAAAGTCAAAATAATTTTTTTCATGTCAAAAATAAAAGATTGAAAATTCTACTAGACTGAAGGAGACTAAAGACAATAACTAAATACATGTGATTTTGAACTGGATCCTTTTGCTATAGAGGACAGTAATGGGACATTTGATGAAACTTAAATGGGGCCTGAAGATCAGATGGTAATAATGTATCACTGCTAACTTTCTCATTTTGATGAGAAATAGATGGCTCTATTTTGGTTATGTAGTACAAGGTTCTTGCTTGTTAGAAATACACAGCAAAATATTTTGGGGTGATATGGCATAAGGTCAGCAACTTATTCTGAAGGGGAAAAAAGTTATTTGCATGGTACTTCCAACTTTTCTGTAAGTTTGTGATTGTTTCAAAGTAAAAAAAGAAGTATTCAAAGAATCATGGCAAGGCCAAGAGCTGTCACTCCATGCTGTTGCCCAATGCAACAGGAAAGGGAAGTCATAGTAAATTCTGTATTCCTCCAAAGTTGACAATAAAATGCCACACTACCGGCATCCTAAACACAGCAAACCTTGACAATGCTTTATTTTCTGAAGCACAAAGCAGAGAACTACTTTATTTGTATACTGAATGATCCAAAAGGCCAACATATAGCAAGTTTGATCTACACAGGTAGACCTCTAACATTGAGTGTATTAAAATGAGATTCCAATGTATATTAAAGACAATATTCCAGTGTAATAGGTACAAATATGTTTATATTGTACTTTTTATAATTACTATTATATAAAAGAGTTCCTATTAGTACTCTCAAATGGAAGTCTTCGATTTAAATACTACTTTTGCTTAAGGAACATCATCAAACAAGTAAACCCAGTTTTCACAACAAAGAAAGAAGACAGTGACATCCAAATGAATCAAGTTTTGCTTCATCTTAAAGGTGATAACTTAAAACCAATCTTAAATTGTGTAATAGAATGACAGGCTAATTTTTCAGAGAATAGGACATCTAAGTAAGTCTAACTTGGATCGTAACTAAAGTATCATAGACCGTCATCTGAAACACCAATATCACATTGTTTTGAACAAGGCCCATCACTGATATGAATGATTAAACCATCTATGTCACTGCACTAAACTAAATGCAATACAGACCACTTACCAATGCCTTAGATCTGTGTTGTCCAATGTGACAGGAACTAGTCATAGGCAGGTAGTAAAACGTGGCTAGTTCAAATTGAGATGTGTTTTAAGTGTTCAAAAAAAACCAGATTTCAAAGACTTAGTATAAAAAATAAAGAATGTGAAATATTTCATTAATGTTTTTGATACTAATTATATGTTGAAATGATATACTTTGGATATACTGTGTAAATATTTATTTAAATAACATTAAAATTAATCCCACCTGTGTTTCTTTTTTCTTTAATGTGGCGACTAAAAAAAGCTTAAATTACATATGTGGCTCACATATTTATAATGGACAGCGTGCTTTAGAAAATTTGTGAAATAACAGTATCTTATGCTTCAGAAAGCAGGGAAGAGAATAATGATGGACTCTCAGGAGAACACTTAACTGTATCTAGGCCAGGTTTATCCTTCAAGATCGAATCTTTTTAAGGATAATAATCTCTGCCTATCCTTTCACAGTCCACTCAGCTTGAAGAAGTAAATATCTGGAGGTACCTGGAACTCTGATACACTGCTACGCAGCTGGCTCACATTTGGTAAGGATCCTCCATGGTACTGGGTCAGGCGCAGTTGCTGAAGCTTCTGAAATTGAACCTGCAAACACAGTGATTTTAAGACTGTTGAAAGATAACAAAAAAGAGCCGGGGAAGCATCAAAAGTATGGTGTTTTGCAGTAAAATGGTTCAAGAGTGAAAGTCTTGGTTTCGATTTCTTCTCAACTTAAAATCGTCAGGTTTCCGGTGCTTTGTGGTTTTTGATTAGTCTATTTTTGGAAAAAATTTACCCATGTTCCAAATGTCCCATGTACCATGATAGTAAAGTACTCTCTTGCAAGGACTTTGAGTGTGTGTGGGTGTAGGCATATGGGCACAATCAGAATAAGGGAATCTCTTGAAGAAAAACTAAGCCATAACCTATGACTTTACGTCATTGACTGTTTTTCCTTCTCCATGCTCTTTTCCCATCATTTACCTTTATGTATAATAACTGCATAGTTGTGATCATAACATAGGTACAATCTCAAGCCTTTTCTATGAGATCATATATTCATATTTTATGGCAACCTAACATTTTTTCCGAATTATTTCCACAGGACAAATTCCAAAGAGTGATTATTAAATCTCTGAGTATGGTCCTTTTGATGGCTCTCAACGCATAATGCCAAACAATTTTCCCAAAGGGTATATCAATATATATGTGAGAAAGCAGTTTCATCAAAATCCCCACTAACACTGGATATGATCACTAACTGGGGTTAAGGAAGGAAGCCAATTCAACAGATATAAAATGGTATCACACTGTTTTAATATGCCTTTCTTCTGCAAGTTCTTCCTTGCTTCATTTTTCAAAAGGCAGTAAACCAGTTGTAGTTCTTGTAAACCCCAAAGTGGTCCAATTTGGTCTTTAAGAGTTCTCTTCCTAAAATAAAAAATTACCTCTGTGGTTATATAGTCTTTGGCACGTATAATTCACGCAGAGAAGAAAGGGTAGATAGGAACCCTCAGGCAGATTTTCACCCTTTCATTACTTTTTGTCTTTATCTAATAAAAAAAATTACCAGCTCTGAGCCTCTACTGCCCACTTCATCCACAACCCTCTCCACAACCACCAAGCGAGCATCCTGCTTTTACAGACCTGGAGACCCAGACAGAGAAGTTCAGAGACTTGCGCAAGGTCACAAAGCTACAGGAATCAAAGCTATGGGTCTAACTCAAAACCCACAGTCTTTCTTATTTCTGCCATGTTCTTTTCTTTTTTTTTTTCTTTTCATTTTTTTCTCAATGACTATAGTGTTTATAAACTCAGAAAAGTGAAGTTTGGCTGACAAAAGCATTGCTCAGCCTATGTAGCTGATTTTGTTTTGTTTTTGCATTCATTACAAAAACTTTCAAATATATACAACATAGAGATAACTCCACCTATCTTCAGCTTCAACAATTATCCCAACTTATTTCCAATCTTGATTCATTTTTACCTCCTCCACTAATCATGGCACCCCACTGAAAGAAATCCCAGGCATATTATTCCATATTTCAACATACATTTCCAAAAGATAAGAACTTGTATCTGTTTGGAAGTTTTAAAAGCATATAAAAACTTTTGGCAGCCTTAAATTCCTTATACCCACAGAATTTTATTTCTTAAACATACCGTACTGGGAGATGGTTATAATCTATTAATCAAAATCCAAATCTGAGAGTCAGATAATGGAAGGAGGACACAGTGAGCTTTCCCATCTATCAGCTGAGTTATAAGAATAAAGTTTCAGCTTTTGATGTTAACATTCTCAGAGCATCTACCAGGAGCATTTGACTCTCTGGCCCTGAAATTCTCTAGACAAAATTCTCACCCCCATCCCCCGCTTCATCTAAAGCCTTTGATTCCTTTTTCCATCAATCCATCCATTTATTCACTTATATAAAAACTCTTAACTGTGTGCCAGGTACTGTGCCAGGCACTGGCTCACTAAGATGAATACGTGTCAAAGTTCCTGCCTTCCGAAAGTTCTCACAAAGGCTTCAACTCTTACCCAAAAGCCTTGATACTTCAACCAAGCTAGTAGGTTCTACATCTAGCTAGAAACTTGCCTCCCACTGATCTTAAGGCACTCTCATGATCTCCCACATCTGTTCTACCTCCCAAAGTGCCTATTTCTATACCCTTCAGAGACTGTAGCACTACAGTAAAAAGAGCACTGGATCTGGAATTGCGAGACCTGATTTTATAACCTGGAGCTGCCACCAGGCTGAGCAAATTACTCTGCTGCCTACTTCACAAAGGCAGTGTATGGATTAAAAAAGAGAAGAGTCGCAACACTAGTATGTAAAGGTAGAGCTTTGGATAACTTCTCAAAATATCATCATTATTGTTGATATTCTCAACCACCTCCTAAACCCTTGAGAAATTTTGATATTTTCTTCGAGATATAGAATCATTAAGCTAGAAAGACCTTAGAGACTGTCTGCGACATCGTCATACTTACTGATGATAAAAATGAGGACCAAAGAATAATTTGCCTGAGGCAGAGGTCACAGACTAGGAGGCCATGAGCCACATTAGCCAAGAGAGTTCTGACTGACTCACATGATAGTGACCCACTCAATGTTTTACATTTTAATCTTAAAATTGGAAAATTGTGTAGAAATTTGGATTTCCAACTTCTCTTCATTGAGAGACCATACAACACTGAACCCATATTCTTACATGGCAAAAATCCATGAAGCTGAGAAGCAGCTGCCTCCTTAGACAGGGCTTGGGTTCTCCTGTTTGCCCGAGTCTTCATTGTACCCTATTATTCCTCTATGATAGTCAGAGATCAGTTACCATGTGTCATCATTCCTGATCCCCTCCCTCATTTTCCTTATCTGCCTTACTCTGTAACTTGAGTTAGCAACCTTTAGACTACAGTCACATACTTCAGTGGAATTTCCTTTAATGTCTATATGAAATAAGATCCAACCCTCACTAATTCCTTTTTGAAAAAGTCTCCTAACAGTCAACACAATCCCAAAATCCCAGCAGGCCTTTTTATAGAAATTGATGAGATAATTCTAGAATTTATGAATATCCGAATAACCTACAATAGCCAAAACAATTTTCTGAAAAGAGCAAGGTTGGATTACTTAACTTACCTCATTTTAAGACTTATAATAAAGCTACAGGAATCCATGCAGCGTACTACTGTTAAAAGAAGGATGTATAGATCAATAGAACATAAGACAGGGTCCAAAAAGAGACCCGCACATGTATGCCCAATTGATTTTTGACAAAGTGTCATAGCAATTCAATGAAAAAAAGAAAAGTGTTTTCAACAAATGCATTTGAGTATACATTCAGTGTGACAACCAGATTCAAACTCTAGTTCTAACCACTTACCAACCATGCGACCTTATCTCTCAAGCCTCAGCTTGTTCATCTGCAAAATGAGAAACATTCTAGAAACACATCCCATAGTGTCACTGTGAGAACTATGTGAGATAATGAATGTAAAGGGATCATTACAATGCGTGGCAAAAAGACAATGCTCAATCCTTAGCACAAACCTAATCTTTATAGTCTCCTCTCTTACTCTGTAACATACCTAATGTTTGTTTTAATCTAAAAATAATGTTTTCTCCAACTATTCAAGTGAAATTAACGCTCCAGGTTGATGTGCTAAGTTTATCCTGTGGTTTCTCAACACTACAAATTGTCCTTCAAAGCTGAACTTCTTGAACAAGTTCCCAACCCTGTCTCCATTTCCTTCCATTCATTACTCAATGCCTCACAACCTCCCTTCCAGCCAGCACCCTGTGAATGCAGTGCCTCTCAGCAAGGTTACCAATGATCCCCACGTGACTAGACCAAAGGACACGTCCTTATCATGTCGGACCAAGTCAGCAGCACTGGGCTCAGCTGGTCGACTTTCCCTCCTAACAATAATCCTCCTGGCTGTTCTCCTGTCTGGTAGCTCTTCAGTCTCCTTTGCTGGCACCACCTTTCCCACCCCTTTAAACAGTGGAGCTCCTTGGGCTTCTCCTAGGCCCTCGTTGCATCTCACGCTATAGCAAGGGTCACAAACTCAAATGTCTACAGGTGCCAAGTATGGAAGATAACTAAATGAAGCAGGTTGGAATCACTGTGAAGACCACAGGGAATTGTGGGAACTGTGGCAAACCAAAGAACACATACATGCCTTACCCAATGATGAGAGAGCCACTATTCAGCTCCAGGTAATTGCTGCCATGCAGAAATGCAGAGTGAGTATTGTTAGATAAACTCATTTTTCAAAAGAAGCCAGAGTCCAGATTTTAATATAAAACTGCAAAATTCATTGTTGGCCCTAATATTTTATAAACACACCTTTGGTCCCCCCAAATTAAAAACATGTCAAAGTGCCAAATTAGAATTTAGGCCACCAATTTGCCAGATCTGTTCTAGAAATTCTTCCCGGGCATCTGAGTCTACTCCTGCAGCTACACACCAAAGATTCTCACACATTTATATCACTAGCCTAGACTTCCCTACTGAGCTAGGACCACATAAACAACTGCTTGCCGGACCATCTCTACTCACATGCCTCACAGGCACCTCAAACTCAGCATCTCCTGACACTGCTCCCACTTTGCTCCTCCCAGTGCTCCCTCTCTTAAGGGAGGATACCCTGAAATGGCTCAAGTCTAAAAGCTGGTAATTATTCCGTGTCCTCTCTCTCCCTCACCTTCCTCAACATTCACTAAGTCTGGTCCTTTCTAACTCCTATCTGTTTACCTCTCTGCCTCCCTGTTGCTACCACCCTAGTCAAAGCCATGTCACCCCTCCTAGAATATTACAACAAAGGTTTCTCTACCACCTCCTCCTCTGTTCTATCCACCATCTCAAAGATAGAGGCATTCTTTTAAAAGGCAAAGCTCCCCTGGTTCCACCCCTTCAATGACTCTCCATTGTCCTTAGGATCAAGTCCCAAATCCTGTCTCTACAATCTGATCCTCTAGAACACATCAACTCAAATCACCCTCCTTGTCCCCTTACTGAACCTGTTCCCTGTGCCTGAAACACACAAGCATATACCCTCAAACGCCTTCCTGGCTCCCACTAATCCTTTAGGTCACTAGAAGAGGTCAGGACTCCATACCATACACTCCAAGAGTCCCATCTGCTTCCTTTTGCAATATTCACCAATATGTGTCCTTATCTGCCAAACAAATGGCCTTTCCCATTAAATTCTAAAATCCACGAAGAGACTGTTTTGTTTACTCACTACTATACCCTCGGTGCTCATCCTAACCCCTGGCACACACTAGGGACACAATAAGTGTTTCTTGAATAAATTAATAAAATCTTTGAAGTGAGACATCTTGTCTTCATCTTCCCCATGCACGCACCCCATTTACCACAGTGGGTACTCCAGTACTGACAACTTAATGAACAAAGGAACAGCCTTGTTCCAGGCATACCTGCCTCCACTTTCTTCCCTCTCCTTATCATCCCAGGGACCACAACCTAGTGTTCTCTTCTTAAATTTTCCTACTGCTTCCTGATAAGGCTGAATCCTAAAGCTAGCATGAAAAAAAATCTCCATAATCTAGTCCATCCTAGCTACTAGGAAAACAGGATTTAATTTTAACTCTTGAAGGATTAGCTGTGATTATGTAGAGAAGGACTCAAAGTGCAGCACAGGCTCAGAAAGGAAGGAGTACCTAGATTGATTAACAATGTCTGCCACAGGCTAGATTGAAAGTCAGTATATCTGTCATCCAGTTACCAACAAAGAACTAGATAGACTCTTCTTCATCTGGACCACTGGAAGTTCACAGACATACGCTTGGGGATCTAAGAGTTCTATAGAAGTGTGCAATTATGTGATTCACTACAAAAATAACCCTTAAAAGTTTTAAATAAACTAGTCTTACTAGGCAAATTCAGTGTTATGACTTGGCTTGTGTTTATGAACACAATTGAGCCTAAGTAGTATTATTTTACTTGCAACTGATAGAGTAGAAAACACAAGCAAATTTAATATGTAAATGATGCTCTGTACCAGATAAAGGGCAAAGTGGCATCATAATTTTATAGTAATTAGAAGAGAGAGAAGTAGTAGCGACCAAACTGAGTTATCACATGGGACACAGCTAGGCAGGACTGCAAAACTCAAAGAATCTATGGAGTTAGCACCATATTTACACTGAGAGCTTTAATTCAGTTCAGGAAAATACCATTTGTCACAAATTAATGTTAATTTGAATTTATTGCATTTTTAACTTTTAATTTATTTGTATATGTTTTAGTTTACAGTTGTATCACAACTATAAGCAAAGGACATCATATACAATTTTATGTTTGAACATACTCGAGTAACATAATCAAACTTATTTAAGTGAACACTTGAGGATCTGTGAAAAAAACTGCCTTTGAAGGAGTCTGTATATTACTCAGGGCTGTATCTTTCAGGGATGTTTTAAGGTGTTTTCATAAACTGGGTGAGAGATTGGATCAACTGTAGGTAAACAGGCATACAGAGTGCACGTTATCTGTACATGAATCTAAACAACACCTAACAACACAGGCCCAGCATTAATCCTCAGCTTTCACCCAGTAATTCTCCTCAGAGTGTTCTGAGCTTGTCATACTCATCCCTGATTCTAACCAAGGTCAGATCAATAATGCCTGTGGACATCAGGTAATAAATGAGTGAAACTAGTCAGGGCATGAAAAAACTTTTTCTTGAAATCCTCAGGCTTTTTAATCTATATATACATTTTTCTCAGCAAACATAAATGTAAAGATAAGAGAATTTCAGTTTCTCTTATACTTTACTCCACTAAAAGAAAACACCATCAAAAATATGATAAATGGCAAGTGACACCTAGCCTCAGCGTGGGGGATCATGACAGGGTGTGGTGTGAACTCTAATCAACTGGAGAATTCATGCTCCATGCGGGGGGACAACGACCACCCAGCTCCAGCCAATGGCTGGCACATGGGAATTTAAGATGAGTATTATTATATGTATTACAGAGAGAGAGAGAGAGAGAGCGAGCGCGCGAGAGAGAAGTATTTACACAGAGAGAATAAATAAATATTGGTTTTATGTGAAAATCTCCCAATTAAAAAATTCTGGAACCAGAGTCAAGTTTTCCCAAACACTATGCTGACCGAAAAATAAGGTGTCTGCAGCTCGGTGCTTGCAACCCTGCACTCGGCCCACCTTCAAGCCGCTCCCTTCCCCCCGCCCCGGCCCAGCCCAGCATCTGCACATCCTCCCCATCCTCCCGATGGTCCTTCAAGGTCAGCATCAGGATCCTCCAGGCCTGCCCGGCTCCAGCTGAGCCTCCTCAGCAGTCCCGCGCGGGCACTCCTGGCTCTCCACCCTCCGCGGCCTCACTCGACAGTCACCCCACCTCTCCGGACGTTTTCCCCGCTCGCGTCTTACTCCTGGACCCTCCTCAGTCACCAGCAATGCTGTGCACCTTGCCCGTTCTCGCCAAATCCCCGGGGCTGCACCCAGAAAGCCGGCCGATAAAGCACCTCGGAGGACTGGAAGTAGGAAAGGCTCCCACCCGACTCGGGGCCCCATCACCGTCCCCAGAAGCCCGACGCCGGCACACAGCGCTCTTGAGGGGCGGGAGGCCCCTCGGGCCCGCGGCCCTGGCGCCCGGCAGTCCCGAAGGGCTGCCTGGTGGTGGACGTTCGGCGCAGAGAAGCCGCCCCGGCCGCCGCGGGGCTGTTTGTGACTCCCCCTGCCGGGCTCCCGGTCCCCCTCCTCCTCTCGCCGCCCGCCTCGCCCGCTCGGCCCCGCGACCTCCCACCTCCACGGCGCGCGCGTGTCGGAAGGCAGGGAAGTGCGCGCCCAGGCCCCCGCCGGCCCCGCTCCCCGACGCTGCCCGGGCCCGTCCCCGCCGCCGCCGCCGCCTCAGGCCCGCGACCTCTCACCCGCCGCCCGGGGCCCGCCCGCCCGCGGCCGTGGCCGCCCCCGCCCGCGCCGGCCCGGGCCCTCACCCGCGACAGGGTGAGGTCGGTCATGAGCTGCTCGAAGGCCCGCGTCTCCTCGGCCTGCCGCTGCGTGTGCAGAGCGATCTTCTCACTGAACTTCCGCGGGTTGGCGCTGCCCGAGCCCGGCGAGGCGGCCATAGCGCGGCCCGGCGCAGACGGAGGGGAGACGGCGGGTGCGGGGCCTGCAGTTCGGCCCACCGTCCGTCCGGCCGTCAGTCCTCAGGCCGTCCAAGCCGCCGCCTGAGGCCCTTCCTCCGCCGCCACCCGGCAGAGGAGCCGCCGCGGCCCCACTGCCAGCGAGAGGCCGGGAGCGCGCGAGACCCGCCCCCCGCGCTGGGCCCGCCCTCGCCCCGCCCACGACGCCTGGCCCCACCCACCGCGCCGCCCGCGCGACCTCGCCCGCTGGCCCGCCCCCTCCAGGCTCCACCCACTCCCCTGCACAGCGGGTGGACGCAGGGCTCCTCTCGACTCCCCGCGCCACAGAGCGCAGACCCGGAGGAAACCCTCGTCGGCAAAGCCAACGGATCTGACGTGTGGGAGAAGCTGAAACACTCCAGTTTGGGACAGCCTGGCTTTGGGATTTACGCTACAAAACAGTTTTAACACCCTTCTCCCACCAATTATGGTTTACTTCAGGGGGAGAAAACTGGGGGACCTCAGCTTGATCAGTTGTCTCCCTTAGTTCCCACGCTGCGGGCCTAACATCCTTCCGGCTCTCCGGCCCGCAGCCCGCTCCCTCCCTCAATTCGTTTCGCCGACAGTCTGCTCAGGCCAACCCGAAGCAAAGTTATATCTGGATCTTTTTAAAACCATCTCCTCTGATTTGCACCAACTCTACACACCATCCCCGCCCTCTTCGCTCTCAGCAGCGGCCCCTTTTCCATGTCCTTTCCAAGTCTAACTGTAGCTTCTGCAAACTCCAGCTCCAGCCAGGTGTCACCCTTACCTTTTAGAACCAGTCCATCAGCCTGCACGGTCCTCCTTCCTTTGCAGTCCAGAAGCCACTTCATTATAAATGCTGACGTGCATAAAGATGTCCTGGGCAGCTCTGGGAGTGCGTTCGTATTTTGTTAATCAGGAAATATTAGAGACATGCAGAAGAGTGTAGAAAACAATATCAACAACCTACACCTTCCACTATGAAGACGAAACATCAAAACATTTTGCTTCACTTACTTAGTGTTTACTAAAGAAATACAAAATTAGACATAACTAAGCCCACTCTTACTCTTTCTCCTTCCTCCCTAGTCATGGTGCTCAAGTTAGTGAATATCATTCTTGTTCATGTTTTTATACTTTTATTACATCTGATGTATGGATCTACCCACTGCATATGAAATATCCAATGTTGTTTATAAATCTTACAAAAACGACACCATGCTGAATAATCTTTTGCAACTTTTTTTCATTTACCATTGTTTTTGAGATTCATTTGTGCTGACTCATTTAACTACTATGCAGTATTTCATTGTTTTTCATGTGTCTCGTGTATAGCATCTAGTTGAATTTTTAGAAAATTTAATATGAGAATGTATCTCTATTAGCTAAGTTAGCTTCTTTTATTAATTATAATTGGATTTATTTCTCATTTTATTTTGTGCTATTTACCGTGCTTTTTATGTTTTATTTTTTGATTTCCTGTTATATTATCTGGGTTCAGTTTCAGAAAACAGAATTCATTCTATATACTTTAAGTACAAAGAATATTACAGGGTATAAAATGGCTTAAGGGCTTGTTTGGAAGGCTAAAGAAACAGACTCCAAGTTGAATGTTCAGGAATGACTTTAAGAGTCTGGCCACCAAAGGAGCCACTGCCTCTTCTAAAATCTGGAAGCCATCTATTGAATTGGAAAGTTGTCACTACATTTGCCAGGCCCTCAACCATATAGTTACTGTCATAAGAAGCCACTGAAGAAAAATCAGACACCTCCACAATAGTCCTCACCAACAGAAACATCACACACACAGGCTTTGCCTCACTTCCACCTTACAATCAAGTCAAGGAGAAAATTTGACTGGAAGAACCAAAACTGTAACCAGAATCCAAGGCGCAATAACATTTCATTGTAGTTATAGCCTTCCAGCTTATCACAGGACACTGGAATGGGTGCCAAGCTAAACTTACCATATTCATTCACCAATTCACCAATATAGGTATCTATCATATCTGCGTTCTATTGCATTCAATGACTGTTATTTTTAATTTCCATATTTCCCCTATTGATTTGGAAGATACTCATTCCATTTCTATTATGGTTAACTTAATCATTTTTAATTTTTAAGTCAAATAAATACATGTGAATTGTTTAAAAATAGTTTAACAAGGTCTATCATTTTAAAAAGAATTCCCACTTCCCACTGTACGTAACTTCATTCTGCTGCTTTGTGATTTTTTTTCCCTTTAACAATAGATATTAGCTATTCATTTTCTATTATGGAAAATATGATTTTCTCTGCTCCAATTCTTTCAATGTAGTTATATGATAATTTGGGGCAAATTAAGTATTTATACAGTGTACTATAGTTCCATTTTTGCACGATTTTGGGAGGAGTTAAAAATTGCCTCCACTTTTTATTTCCTTGGATTTCCCTTAACCCATTATAAATCCTTTCCCAAACTCTCTGATTTATAATATCTGTATTTTCAGCCCTACTGCTCCCCTTGGTGTCTTCTTTCTGAAGTTCTCTGAAAGAACTGTGGAAGACAGAATTCAATCTGAATGATCGATTTTGGGAGCAACTTCTCCCCTAAAGCACCTTCCTTCTTGTCCCATCCCAGACTGGCTGCTCTGCAGGCCCACGGCATTGCTGTGGGGCTGGCTCGTCCCTCACCATCATCCTGAGGGGTCTCTTCACCTCCTGTCTTCTGACCTCTGCTTCCTGCATCCCACTTTGTTCTCTTGCCTCGTGTACTCCTTCATTTTAGGGAAGTACAATCTCCAATAGTTTCCTGAGAAAAAAAGTACATAAAAAATAACATCATTGAGACTGCGTGTGCAGATATTTTTACTTTACTCTCAGACTTCATAGTTTGCCTGAGAATAGTCTTCTCCATCCATTTCACTTACATCTTTGACTGGACTGCTTCCCCGCGTTCTCTCCACTGTTGCTACTGAGACCACTCACATGGTTTTCCTTCCCTTTGGAGGTGACCTGGTTGTTGGGGAGCCTTTGTTTTGTTTGTTTGTGTTTATTTTTTCCTGCCCATTCTCTGAAAATTTAGTGTTCTTGATATGTCATGATGATGTACCTTGGCGTGGAGCTTTTGTTGTTCACGGTGCTGAGCAATGTGTATGTGTGGAAACTGGACACTCATATCCTTCAGTTCTAGGATACTGTCTTATCTTTTTGATAATTTTCTTTTTTGTTGTTGTTCAGTTAACAAGTCTTTTAGATTGCACTTCCAATTTTCTTATCTTTTCTCTCCTATTTCCTATTGTCTTTTGTTGTTGTTCCCTCTCCTGATAAATTCTAACTTTATCCTCCAACCCTTCTGTTGAACTTTTCTATTATATTTTAAATTTCTAACTGTTCTTTCCTTATTTCTGAGTTTACTTTTTAATAGCATGCTGTACTCATTTTGTGTATATCCTATTAATTATAGGTTATTTCTGTTTTTACACCTACTCTGTGCATTGTCTCTTTTTTGTCTGAGTTTATTTTTTTAGTTTGCTCATTTTGGTTTCTGTCTAGCTTTCCTCAAACCTCTGATGTTTTTGATTCTGTGTTCATAATTAAGACAGAGACACCAGATATGTATAGACTCCTTGTTTCTGGAAATAAAATGTTTTAAAATATATTTTAATATAGTTTGTAGCACAGGTTGCTAGTTGTCTCCCAATATTCATTCTGCCAGCCTTCCCAAAAGAAACCCTGAGCGCTAGCTGAGTACATCAAGCTTGTTAACTTTGCCAGCAGTAGATTTCACCACTTCAGGCCGGGATTTTACCTTGTGTACAAGCTAGTAGATTAACCTGTTACTGTTATATGGATGCTGGCAGGAGGCATGAGATTCCTTGATCAGATGGATGTTTACACATGCAGTGGATTCTGTTACTGGAGAGAAACAAACCTACTCTTTGTCTCAGAAGAAAGTATTATCTCATCCTTCAAAGATGCTCACCGCAAACACAACCCTGAGAAATGGCCCAGGAAAGAATGATCATAGCTTTGCATTTGTGGCATAACCAACCAGAATGCCCAAGAATGGTCAGGGCCTATAGAGGATTTCCTTTCCTGACACACCTGAGGGTGAATCCTTTTGAGGGTCCTGGCTTGGGCTCCAGGCTTAACTTCCTGACTCATGCAAGATCTTTTACCGAGTGGGCAAAAACAAACTGTCATAGCCAAGAAGAGCATGAGGTGACATAACTAAGTGTAATGTGGTATCTTGGAACAGAAAAAGAATAGGTAAAAACTAGGGAAATCTGAATAAAGTATGAACTTCTGTTCTTAGATTACTGGATCAGTGGGATAAATAAACATGTTTACTATTTGATTTTTAGTCACATGAAAATTTTCTTTCCTTATGAGCTCAACCAGGCATTATACTTTTTACATTTTAGACAGCATTTCTAGATGTTTTCCTAAGTTTTCCTCTTACCTTTGTCTACCACTTTGCTGGAAAACAGGTGCTTGTTTAAAATTTATATTCCTGGAGCCCATCCCCCCAAATTATGATTTGTGCAGACTGGGCTAGGGCCCAGGATTTTGCCTTTATAACAAATGATTCTGATACTGGTAGTCTATGGGTCAGACTTAAGAAATGCTGCCATTAAAAATGGAAACACAGAATGGGTCAAAGAATATGGCCTGTAGTTTTCAAATTAAAAATATTCAACTTCTTGGTATGGCTACTGCTCCCTCCAGGCTTATACTGCAAATTAGAAAGACAGATGCCACTTTCTTGGTCTCTCTTACAGATGGGGCTGGCAACATGACCAGTTTAGTTATTGACACATAGACGAAAGCCTATGGGAATGCTTCTAGGAAAACCTTTGGTTGTCAGATGAAAGGGACACAGCATCAGCTAGCTTTTATCTTCTTTGAATACAGATGTGATGCCTGAAGCTTTGGCACCATCATGCAACCATGAAGAGAGAAAGCATAAAAACAAATTCAGTATTCAGAAAGACAGAAAACAACCCTGACATTGTTGAGTAGTTAAACCAACACTTGTAACTGTTTTTCCTCTAGACTTATGTGAAATAAATTTGTTTAAACCACTGGAAGATAGTTATCACTCACTATATTCAGTGGTCACACCTCTTTAGCATCCTTTAGTTTAGAATAGTTCAAGTCTTATGTCTTTCATAACTAAACATTTTTGAAGTGACAGGCCAGTTATTTCACAGAATGTCCTTTACTTAGGGTTTGTCTTGTATGTTATCTTGCTTAGTTTCAGATTATGCATTTTTGGCAGGACTGGTACAGGACCAAGGATGCATTCTTCTCAGTCTATCGATCACAAAGCACATGATGTCAAGTTGTCCCATTGCTGGCATTAAGCTTGGATCATTTGGGTAAGGTGATGTCACCCTGTAAACTTTCTACTTAAAGTTTCCCTACTGTAAAGTTTCTACTTTTTTCCCTTTATAATCAATAAGACTCTTAGAGATACTTTGAGACTATATAAATATCTCATTACTCAAAAAATGCACCCACTAGTTCCAGCATCCATCAGCGATTCTTCTTGCCCTTTCCCTATTGGTTTATATCAGAATGAGATCATGAATTCTTATTTTATCCAATAGGTTATAATCCATTACTGTTATTTTTGTATTCAAATTATCCCAGATTTGATCTTCAAGCTGGCTTCTGTCCCCTCCATTAACATGTCCCCATCCTTTCTCTCTCTCTCTGTTTTTAGTATTTTATTTTCTTTCTGGGCACAAGATGAGTTAGGCTCAGGCTCACCTTGTACTTTGCTGTCCAGTCCCAGAAACCAGCCAGCTCTTCAAGCGATATTGGTTTCTTTGAATGGAAAGGGGTGTTTGAGCACTGGTTCTCTTTAGTTTTGGAAGCCAGTTCTTTCTGAGTTGGCTTTTTATGAGAAGAATTATCCTTTAATTTCTATCCCATAATCCTTTCTATATTTCTTTTCAAGCCCTACCTCCCCATTTTTTCTTCACCGTCTTAATCTCTGTGCCTCCTATAGAAATTGGGAATGTGTTTCCCCTGGGACAAAAGCTGGTGGTTATGAGCAAGTACAATGAGTTTATCAAGTATACATTAGTACATAGTCACATCAAAGGTATTTTCTAGATAAGTAGGAGCAAAATAGAGACTATCAGGATTTTTTTTTTTGCTTTCTTTAAATTTCCTAAGTAATATTTACTAGTTTTTGAAAGCTTGAAGTCAGGTTCTATTCTAGCCTCTTTTGCCAGCATTTTGGAGTGTGTTCCATGGAATGAGTTTTATAGACGGCTAACAGGAGTTTCCTGAAAAGTAGGAGGCATGGGCTTGTAGTTAAATGTGTTTACATAAAGGTAGGTAATAAGGAGGTAAGCAGGTTTCTTGACTCTGGGATTTCTCAAAGCTTTTTAATATGCTCATGTGTGTCATGACTTGCAAGTAGAATGATGGAATGAATACGGCACTTCCCGAACTTCCTTGATCAGAGAACCATTCCGAGGAGCACTGGCTGGCCTAGTGTTCCCCCAACACTCAGTAAATCAACTCTATTTCCTAATAAGTATCTCCAGCATTCACCCCCTCCCTTTCCATCCTAACAACCACTCTCCAATTCTGGCCACCAACTCTCTCATTAATTGAGACCTTAATTGGTCCACTTGTTTATCAGGGTCCCAGCAGGAAATGTATAGCACAAATCGGTAATTTGAGGAAAGGTTAATAAAGAGACAGGGCGGGGTCTGGAAATAATGCAGCACCTGTGGGGCTAGTTACAGAAGGGATCGTTAACACTCTGGGCCTTGAGGGACGGCTTATTGCCATCGGGAAGGGTGGTTGTTGGGGGAGAGCTGGCCTTATGTAGAGAGGCAGCCAATTCACAGCAACCTGGAGGAATAAATCCTACCTCCTCTGCTTCCAGAACTCCAGGCTCCTCCTGGTGCCTGCCTCTGACCAAACCCAACCAGAGGTGGCAGAGAGACGGAGGCAGTCCACGTGGCCAGCTTTCTAAGACACAGAGGAGAGTGAAGGAGAGTGGATCTGGAGGGACAAATAAAAGACATCTAGCACAAGCTGTCTTGACTCTTGCCTCCTCATTCCATGCACCCTCCACATTTCTAAAGCCTAAATCTGATCGTTTCTTGCTCTTCTTTTAAAAAGCCATTAATTGCTCCCTATTATTCTTAGAATAAAATCAGTAGTCTAGTGCTGGCTCATAAGAGCTGATTGCTAGACTCTCTCCCCAACTTTCTACTCAGTGACAAGTAACATCAAGCTTGAAATCAACTGTGGGGGAGAATTTACACCATGGAATTGGTGAATGCTACTAATCAGGGTTTGTTTGTTTTTTTCCTCCTTTCATAGAGCTGCATATATTAAGGTAAAAGCATTTTATTTAATAACTTGTTTCATTATAAACTCAGGAAATTTTCTCTTTAAAAAAACAAAACTATTTCCATTGAAAAAGCTTAGAGGCAATGACCAACTAATAGTAATGAGCACCCATGGCACCCAGACCATTCTCTAAACACCATCCCACTAAAAGGAACCAGAGCTCCTTAGAGAAATGGTCGATTTCCGGTCTGGAGTGAGAAAAATAAGGTGAGGCTGAAACATATGCCAAAAAGCAAGGAAGCGACCACAGACTGCTGGGGTCATGTCAGAGGACTCAGCAGCCATTGTGAAGGTCTTCTACTGGCCAATGAGGGGACAACTTGAGCACAAAAAATAATCTGCAGTGGATTCAAAGACATCAAATATATTAAAAATCCAGGAATCAGTCATATGATTAAAAACCACTACCACCTCACTGGTCACCTTTAGGATGTTAGGGAACTTCATTCTGAAAACTGGTAAATAAAGGAAGCATGCATATCTGAAATAGTCTTGCTTTTAAAAGGCTAAAACTGAGTCTGATCCACATGGCTGTAGTAAAAACCTTAGTTAGAATGTAGAATGTAGTTATACAGGATCTACATCAAATAAACTGCAAGATTAAGAAAAGAGGGAGACTGATGGATTAAGGGCTTTAAGAAACCTATCCACTAAATGCAACGTGTGAACCTTGTTTGGCATCTGACTCGAACATACAAACTGTTCAGGCAATTGCAAGATGACTGGGGAGATGTAAACACTGACTTCACATCACATCTGATATTTAAAAATTACATTTTAGGTGTGATAATAATCGTTTGGGGATTGAAAGTCTATATCTGTAAAGTGAGATTTCTCACCTGGTGTTATCGGTATCTGTGGACTGGATAATTCTTTGCTGTGCCTGGTCAGTAGCAGGTGTTTAGTAGCATCCCTGGCCTCTACTCACTCGACGCCAGTAGCATCCCATTAGTTAGGACAAAAATATCTCCAAACATTGACAAGTGTCTCCTGGGGGAACAACTGCTTCCTCTATTGAGAAACACTGTATTGGAGTATTAATGGTTGAAATACTATACCTGGGATCTGTCAAAATAGCCCAAGGGGGGTGTGAGTAGAGGTAGAGATACAAGTTGGACCACGTGTTGATAACTGTTGGGACTGGGTGGTGAACTCATGGGAGTACATTATACTATTCCCTCTGTTTATATGTTAGAAGTGTTTCATAATAAAAAAGTTTTAAACTTGGAATACCAAAGGAGTATAAAATATTTCTATTTTCCCAAAGCATTTTTAGCGGAGTGGATTAAACAAGTTGTCTCTAAGTCAAAAGGTTATGAGCGTAATTCAGTCAAAAATGGGTGACGTTGCTATAACAAAACACTTTCCATTTCCATCTGCTTATTATGACAGCAAAACTTCTCGGCTTACAAAAATGAAAAGCAGAAGAGAATTGGTTATGAGCCTTATCTCATTCTACCAAGAGTAATATTTATCCATGTTTCTTAAACTTTCATTTATCTCATTAAAAAATACCTTACTTCTAGAATTCTGTCAAGACAATTTATAACATTGCTTTGATAAAATATGCACTAACAATAACGATGCACATATATCTTTCTGGATTGAGTTAATGGCCTTATGGTCACAAGAAATAAGACAAAATTACAGGTAATTGTGACAGATGACCAAAAATAAGACTTATGCTTAAAATATTACATTAAGATAAAATTCTGAAGGAAGTAGAATAGAAATGAGTTTGAAGGAAAAAAAAGACATAAAATTTCCAAATGACAGAGATCTTTGCTCACATACCTTTTAAAATAGATGAGGAGTTCCACTGGATTCCTTGAAAAACGAAGTCATTTTTATCTTTGAGTTTGTAATATGTTGGCAATTATAAACTTTACGACTTAAACATTAAGAAATATTTAGATGTCAAAGTTAAAATGGTGGCGGGAGATACTTCTCCCCAGTTCTCGTCAGGTTTACAGGGGCCTAAAAGTGTGAGCAGTCCTCCTGTGGCTGCCCTGCCAGGAGCAGGGGGCTCTAGGGCACTCATTCTGGGTTCCAGCTCACCTTCCTCGATTTTCCCTTTGTCCTCACTTCCTTATTTAACATGGGGATACCTTGATAAGCACCTTTCTAAGTCCCTTGATTTCTCTGCACGGCAATGTAGAGCACAGTGGTTAAAATACAGCTTATTTCGGGTTTCACTAACACACTGCCAGAGAGCATTATCCCCATTCCCAAAGGAGAAAAGTGAGACTCAAGAGGAGCAGCATCCACGAGGGCTCACTGTGGGAAGCCCAGGTGCTCACGTCACTCTTCCTTAGAGGCGTGTGGGGTCATGGCCAGCCCTCACACAGACCATCAACTCCCACTTTTCACTTACGTTTACAATTATTCAATTCCCCCCTTATTTTATATTGTCGCTTAATATTATATGTTGCCGCAATTTTAAACTTTCAGCCATTAGACAACCAGAACTCAGAGATGTTTGTTCTCCCCATCCCCTACTCCTTTTTATGTTGAGGCTACTTTAAACATATTACATTTAAAAAGGCTACTCACATGTTAAAAATCGCTTTGAGATAATTCAGTGATTTGATAGCTGATTTGTATTTGCTCCTTCAAGATTATAAAGGATTGTTTTCAATTATTATATCTCACTCTAGTCAACACTCTGTTTAGCAGGAACTGCTAACAATGAAACTGAGAAAGAATAAACACAAACATGAACAAATGACCTTTTATTTCATCCAGAGATACAAAGGCAATTGTGTGCTGCAACAGTCTGATGGGCAGTCCAAATTCTTGGGAGGAGGTAAATTCATGACGAATGTCACGATGGCTGGTGGAAGAGAAGGTCAAAGAAGGAGAGAGACAAGGCAGAGAACACTACAGCTAATAAATAAAAGTACTAAGAACTACACTGTTTCAATGCACTTGAGTTCATCCGGGCCTTCTCAATGTTATTAAAACTACAATTCAATATATAGTTACCATCAAAACTCTTGAAGTGTGCCTTGTGCTACTTTGCATTAAATGTTGTGTCAAGGGAACTGTAATCTTTACAAATAATTGAAACATCATGTTTTATTAAAGGAGTTGTAAATTCAGCTCACCGCCGGTCATGGGTGTGGCCTTTGGAACCTGTCGAACATGCGTGATGAGTATCCATCTTCCTTCCAGGTAAAAGCGTTGACACTTTGGTTGGTCCCAGTTTCTGAGGTGATGCTACTTGTAATAGCATCTTCTTTTAATATGAGAAAAATATTTACTAAAAAATTATCTTCCAAAAAACAACAAAAAACGAGGCCAGGGTAGAGGAGACTCCTTCTGTCAGTGGTGCGCCCCACCTCACCTGCCAGGGGTCTGCCTGCAGTGGGAACATTTGCACCCACGGACCTGACTGAGTAAACAGTGCATCATGAAAAATATGTCTCCAGCGCTTACATTTGTAATAGGGACACATCACGTAATTTGTTATTGACAAAACAGTTTATTGTATTTAAATATACATAAGCCAACTTTTAAATGTTAGTTTATTTTGTTAAGTTTTATGTTTTGTGATAAAAGTATACTGAACCAAAATATCAGAGAAAATTGAGGCTCAGTAGCATGATTCCACTGTTCTCCTGGATAAACAGATTTTTTAAAAAAGTATATGACTTTTTATCTAAGAACAAAACCTTCCTAAAAATTCAATGTTTAGAACTGAATTTTTGACTAAACCCAGAGAACTGGAGCTCGTAAAATAAAAGCAGTGTGGGCAGCAGGAGGAGAAAGAAATGGGGAAACAGATTTGACATCATGTGTAATGCTGGTTGGCTGGTTCTGTTTATTTTTGTTTCTGTCTACTTAAGGCAGGATTGTCTCTGCAACTCTGCAGACAAATCCTAGTGTTTTAGCTATAAGAAAGTTTTAAGAGTTCAGATATACAGATAAGCCCATTTTAAAAAACCTTTTCTTACCGTATTCTAAAGGCGTTGAAGCATTATATAAATCTTTAAAATTCCTATCACCCACATTTTAAGAAATAAATCTACACTTTAATAAGGCACTCTTGAGATATAAAACAGCTTTGAAAAAAATTATATACTACACTAGGCTAACCCATTTCTTTGCCACAGCAACGAAGTGGGCTGTCTTCCTGAACCAGTCAATCTCTGCACCAATGCAGACAAGCAGACACCTCAAAGAGCAGAAACACCACAGACCATTATAAATCCACCTAAATGGCAGAATTTTATCAATGGGACTCTCGCATCCAATGACAAGAGAGTTATCCTAACAGAAGTGTCCAAATTTGATGGTAAAGTTTAAAACCGAATCATCCCCTTTTCTACAAAAGCTTCCTCTGAACACAGTACAGTGGCTTCTATTAGCTTCTGCCTATAAAGGAAAACAAAACAGAAGAGGAACGATGATACCCCGCATCCTTCCATTTTACTGACAGGATGAAAATGTGAAGGAACTTCACTTTTTAATGACAACCTAAGAACTCCAGGTAATCTGACATTCTGATTGTCTTATATCTATGTATGTCATTGGTGCTAACAGCTTCCACTTCTAAATAACAAGAATTCAAATCCCACCATCCCTAATGCAGATTAAAACGAACACCAAAGCTTGCAATATAGTAATGCAACCTCTAAGACCATTATAAGAACACAGACAGGTTTTAGTCAAGTTCCCACTCCTTCCTAAGTGACAGAAGAAAATGAAGGAATAAGAAGGGCCAAACTAAGCCTGAAATACAATCTCGCTATGAAAAAGGGGCTACAAATGTCCAGTCGGAGAGGGAAGAGTCAAAGATGTGGCATAGGGAGTGTACTGAGCACCGTGTGGGTTGGGTCTCTGTTTCCAATGGGTAAAAAAAGGGCCCTAGGAAGGTAACCGTGAAGCGCTTCTTTCCTTCATCCTTCTGTGCTGGCAGCAAATGATCAGTTACTTCCCGTAGAACTTTTTGTTGAGAAGGAAGATCAGAAGGTTGACATTTACTTTAGCTCTATCAAATAATTTCATGACTGCAACTCCTTCATACTGTAGCTGCAGCAGGTCCTGTTCAGAAAAACATTTTGACAGTTAATCAAGTCCGTGGAACAAGAATCGAAAGGACACAATGCAGGGAGGGACAGAGAAGGAATGAAGCTTGCCTCGTATGCCAGGTGTGAAACTGGCTGAGAAAAGGGTTCCTGGCTATGGACCTGCCCACAGCACAGCCAGCAGGAGAGCTGGAGCAGAGGCACATGCTGGTCCCTGAATTTGGAGCTAAGAAGTCATGTGGTTCGTATCAAAATATACAAAACAGAGAGAAAAAGCAGCATGCTCACTGATCGGACACAGCTACGCTCTTTAGTTCAGAAGTTACAATTATATGTGTCCAGTTTGTACAAGTGATGGGTCAACCTGAAGAAGGTGAAGGCACTTCATTCAAACCCTGATGAAATACACTAACCTCTGAAAACAAGATAAGGATGGTATTTTGCCTCAACAATGTCTACTGGAGTCTTAATTTCTATTTCACATAAGAAAGCTTTTATGTTCTGAAGGCAAAGGACAAGAGGGAACTAAATGTTTATTAGTTGTCTATCATGTACTCGACATTGCATAAGCACATTATACAGTGTCTTTTTTAAGTCTGACAAAAATCCTATGAGGTGTGATTATTATCCAGTTTAAAGATGAGACTAGGAGATGGTAAATGAAGTGCTGAATCTGGATCAGACTGCAACGTCCTTGCTTTTCCCCCTACTCTAACACTCCAGGACAAATTGAGGAAAAATCTGAGCAGTCTCACCCCTTAACTCCAGTGGTGATGAGAAAGCAAGAGTCTTAGAGCTTAAAGGGACCCCAAAAGTTCAAGCAATTTATCTTTTGGAAAAATCCTAGCAACTCCACTAGGACTAGGACCCTGGTGCATCACCTGTGCCTAACTTAATACCTCACACCTGGCAGTCATTCCAGATTTCATGAATTTGTGCACAAACGAATGCATTACCTGAGGCAGACTGGTCGACCTATACGCATTTAAACTGAGGGAATGACAGGATCTTTCTGTGTAAGTGCTTGAGTTAGCTATGTGCATCACGAAATCATTTCATATCTGTTCAGCCAACATGTTTTGAGGGTCTACAAGTCATCGAGAAGAAAGCAAAGCAATACCACCTGTTTGTAAAGAGTCTAGGGGATGAGAGGAAAATAAGTGGGCACCTACAGTAACAGAGACTACTTCTATAGGCTGCGGAGCAAAGAGAAAACCAGCGGTGCTCAGAGGAGGCTTTCGTTTAGGAGTGGTTCCGCACAGGAAAGGACTCAGTAACGATGGAGGAATAAGGGTGGGAGAGCGACCTGTACAAAAACCCAAACGCATGTGCAGAGGAAGGTGCCTGTCCAGTGTGACAAATACAGCATGTGGAGCAGTGCAAAGGATGAGATGGGAACCGACTCTGAAGCACTACATATGCAAAGCTGAAGGTGTTTGCATAGCACCTAGGAATCCTCCCAATGCCCTGGCATTTTTTTAACGTATAAAAATTAGAGATAATTAGAGATAACCAGGTGATAAAATGATTCACTGCAGCATTCTTTTTGAATTTAAAATGGGATTCAGTTTACAAAGATGCAATTTATGTACACCTTGTCAGAAATATGCTTTAAGCACCTATCGATCAAAATGAGAAAGAAAATGTCAAGCTACGGAGCAGGCTTATAATTCTGTACAGTCAAGATTTGTACTTAACATTTTGTTCACCTCCAAGGTATCAGCTTAACTTAGTGGCAATGCTAACGGGGGCTTTGGATAACCTCTCTCTGAAGATTTCCACTTCTGCAGAAACTCTCAGCAGGACCAGAGCATATCAAACACAGAGTCAGACACAGCTCCTTCCCCGCAGCCCGGCTCACCGCTGAGCGTACACAGCTTCCCCCAAATGGCCCCCCTTCCTATCTACCCATCGGCCCGGACAAGAACACGACTACCTCAGACACAGGGCTCTCAGTGACACCTGGTGCACACCCACCTGATAATGTAGCATAAACGTCTCCATCTGAACTCCCATGAATTTGGCTTTCACTTCAAAGTCTCCAACTTCTTCTGTTGGACTGATTTCAAAGATAACATTTTTAAACCTGTTGAAACATAACATCACAAGGGTGTGAAATGTTATGTTCTCATAAGAAAGGCCCTGTGAAGTACAGAAAGGAGATGAAAAATGTCTTCAAAAGTGACAAGGGTTACAAAATAAAGGTCACAAAGGACTTGTGCAGTAGCAGCGTGGGACCTCTAAGTGCCATCTGCTTTGGGTTAGGAGAGAAGAATGGCAACCTCCCCCTGTAACACCTGCATTCTACTGAAAAAGGAACCACCGAGGAATGCCACCAGTGGCCTCTGAGGGGATGTCGTCAGGAATTCTCGTGGCTTTCCATGTGGCCACTGCTGAAACCTGGATAAAAGGAGAATCAAGAGCAAATTGGGCTGGAAAAAGAGGAAAGGTTATGTGTTTGAATGCATTCATGCTTGAAGACTGGAAAAAGTGAGCAAATAATAAAAAGGGGTCAAAACAAAAAGAATCTAAGAGAAGAAGTTTTTTCTGGAAAGAGCAGCTGCTATAGCTATAAACACACTGAGGACCACCAAAGACAGATTGCTATTACTGATCGTATTTAAAGCATCACTTATTCTCAACGTGTTATATGCTCATAAATTTTATGATACCAGAAGAAGGTGGGAATCTGCTATTCTCCAAGTGATCAAATATGTTACCCCAAATTTCCAGAACTCAACTAGGGAGCAAACTTATCCATTATGAGCAGGGCTGAGAACTATGAAAGATGCAAGAGGCCATTGAGAAGCTAAAAGAAAAGCCACAAAATCCATGCACTAAAATACATGCATTTTATTCAACAGGAGATCCTCACAGGTTATTCCTGAAAGATATCTATTTTGTGTGATAAATAATTTTACTTTAACTGATTTAGTTTGTTATCTGCTTTCTAAACCCATAGTAGCAAATTAAAAAGAAGAGAGGCAAATAATGGTAGGCACTTGAAAATGATGACAAAATAAGGGAAGAAATAATAAATATTATGAAACAGATTTGAAAAATGCATAAAGTGCTCAAGAAAAAAACCTCCAAAAGACCAAGATTCCAAATTGGAAAAAAGTGACTGGAGAAAATACAGATAATAAACCATGTTTTAAGTGCACATACATAACCCAACCGGAATTCAAAGAAATCCAAATTTTAATATTAAAACTTTTTTAATTACTGAAATCAAAATCACCAAAAAATTATTATTCAATGACAAAGAAGTAATGAGATAAGTAAGCACTTTCATATTTCGGATATTATTAGAAAATACTTTGGCAGTATATACGAGTTAAAAATGTATTTTCAACTGCTATGGAATTAAAAATCGAACTATCCTATGATCCAGTAACCCCACTTCTAGGTATACTGTATACCCAAAAGAATTGAAAGCAGGACCATGACAATATATTTAAACTTCCATGTTCACTGTAGTATTATTCATAATAGGAAAAATAAGTGGAAGCAACCTGAATGCTCATCAGTGGATGAACGGATGAATAAAATGTGGTTTATACATACATTGGAATATATTCAGCCTTAAAAAGTTAGGAAATCTGTCACATGTTACAACATGGATGACCTATGAGGACATCATGCTAAGGGAAATAAGCCAGTCACAATAAGATAGATACGTATGATTCCACTCATCTAAGGCACTTAGAATAGTCAAGTTCATAGAGACAGGAAGTAGAATAGTGGCTGCCAGGGGCTGGGGAATGGGAATGAGTTGTTGTTTAATGGGTACAGAATTTCAGTTTTGTAAGATGTCTTGGCTTAGAAATGGAGCAAATAGAAATAAAGGCTTCCCTTCTTTAAAAAGGAAAAATTAAGGGGGCGCCTACACAGCAGGTGTGAACATGTCCCAGGACAAATGTTCCACAAACAGGGAAAATAAATACTTCCTTTCAATAATGGATAAATTAACTCTAATTGTTAGACCTAATTCTGTGAATATATAATATATATTATAAATATACATATGTAATACAATAATGACCATCCAGTTAAGAGAAAGGGAGTAAGATAAAGATGTGGTAAATGCAGAAATTTAAAAAAATCTGTACAAAGTAAAAAGATTAAATACTCACTGATTCACTTGTAGGTCCTCAATTTCCAGAAGAACTCCTTTTTCATGTAGTCTTGCTGCTGTATATTTAAGAGAAATCTTTTTGCTTTTCTTTCCTTTCATTTCCCTAGGCTTCTTGGAGACCCTGTAAAATGTCATCATGTTACTTTCTATAAATAACTATCTATTTCAAATCTGTTGGCAACTAAAGGATATGAGATCAGAAAACAAACTTCCCATACACAAGCATAAGTAACATATCAATTCTCAAATGGCAAATAAATGTTAAGACTAGCCTAGGTAATATCATTGTAAAACAGAAGAACCATTACTAAATTGTTTTAGCCTTCAATTTAAATTATATTTGAGAACTACCATGAATTCGACAGTGTCTTAATCCTTCTATGTCCCTCTCAGAGCCTAAGTACCTATGAGTGCAATTCCACTTTTAGAAATTTATCTTAAAAAATTTGCAAAATGACATATGTACAAGAGGTTATTTATTGCAGAGTTTTTCATAATAAACAACTGGAAACAATATAAATGCCTATCAGCGGAGAACTGATTAAATCGATTGTTATTTCTATCTGCCCAATGGAATAGTATGCAGCCATTAAAAAAAGAAGAGACATTAGCTCTGTCTGCTTAGAAGCAGTGATGACTCTGTGACAATGAGCACACCTAGTGCCTAGATCCTGGCTACTAAATACCATTCTTCACTAAGAGGAACCAGGATTGTTTAGAGAAGCTAATTCCAGGCCCAGAGAGGGAAAAGTGCAAGTTGAAACCATAAATATCTTGTGCCTTAAAGTCAGGAAGTGCTCAAAGAATGATGGGGACAGACATGTCAAAAGGACACAAGAGTCAGCTCTGCAAGTTGGATCTAATTCTTACCCCTTCCCATCAGCTCTGCCTCACTTCAGGAAGTCTTCCGGGCAGGAAGGAAGGGAGGGAGAGAGGGAGGAAGAGCGTGTACATGCGAGACCAAGAAGGAAGAAGAGCAAGTGAGCTGGAGAGGTGAAGCTGATGTGACAAAATATGAAAAACAGGTGAATCTAGGTGAAGGGCTATGTGGGTGTTCATTGTTCTATACATTCAACCTTTCTGAAGTTTGAAAATTCTTAAAATGAAGTTTGAGCAAAAACAAACTAAGCCACAGGCTGGTGTGCCAGCACTGATTGCCACACTCTCCGGGTTTTCAGTTCCCCTCCCTATAAAATGGGCAGGTTGATCAGCGGAGATACCAGGAAGGATGCATCAGATCTTCCTAAGCAGCCAGGAAAAAGTCAGGGGCTGAGACCCTGTCAGCAGGAGGTATAGAGAGATGCTTGGGAACCGAGATGTTTATAATATTCCTTAAGTGATTTTGAGGCACAGCCAGGTTTTGGAGACCACTAGATAATCTCCTTCCATGATTGATTTCTCAGGCCAGAAAGATATTTTGGAACAAGGGATGCTCAGAAATAAAAACTTGTGAAATCCATCACATAGTATTTATTTACATCATACAATGACAAATGGAATTAGGAAATGATGCAAACTATTAGAAGCAAAATAAAGAACAAAATCAATAAAAAGATCCAGTGTGCTTTAAGTACAAGTTTCCAATGTTACTTCAGTTCCCTCTACTTCTTTTCCCCTGACATGGATTCTTTTAAAAAATTAAATAAATACTCACTTGCCCTTGCTGGCTAAGTTATCCAAGCAGGTTTTGATATAGCTTTTATAGTAATCCACTTGCTCTCCATAAAAAGTGGCCTTAGAATTCAGAGCAGCGTATGTCTGCTGCAGCTTCACCAGCTCGGCCTTTCTCCTCTGTCGGTATCTCCGCTGATTCCGAATATCCTGAGACACAATTATTAAAATGAGGAAAATAATGATCATGTGCTTCTTGAATCATTAACACTAGAACCTAGTAGTGCTTAACTCTGCCCTGCATGACCACACATTTTTAATAGGCAGCAATTCATGTTCAATAATTAACAAAGAAATTCCGATCTCTTCTATTTTTTGTACCTAATTATATTTTCTAGAGGAAGGGAAACATGTTACTTTTACAAACTTCCAGTTCTTAGAATCTATTTGCAAAACTTGCTTAAACCTCTTAAATATGTCATCAGGAAAGGGAGAAAATGATAAAGATTTGATGATCAATTCAACGTGAATTTATATTTCACAGAAATCATTAAAATCTGGATGAATTCCAAAGAGGCCAAGGACAAATTGAGACATGGGAAGTTCTCATTAGATTCCCAGTCTTCTCCATATTAATTTAGGCTATGGAATAAGTTATTAAAGGCAGGCAAGGTCTTCATGTGGGAAGAGTCAGAAATGGTTCTTCAGAGGAAAGGACACTGATCTGCCTGTGAACCGAATGGGTGTCACCATCTGAACAGCCGCTGTCTCCTTACAAGCCTCTGTGACAACTTTTTATTTATTTTTTTGAGAGAGAGCTTTAAACACGGCCAGGCCATCACTGTCTCCCAAATGCAATACCCTGGCAATGTCGTTGATTAGTTCCTGGTATTTGTTCTTTGGGTTCACGGTCCCAAGCTCCGTTAGCTTCTTCAGGCCCGACTGGATCTTTTCCTTCTTCTCCTGAAGAGTGAGGTTGCTATCTTCCTTTACAGATTTTGACTTTTTCATCTTGTCAGGAGTTTTGGCGTCACGGATAGCACGTCTCTGCATGGCCCTCTGATGTTCTGCTTCCTACAGGAAATAAAAGGTTCCTGGTAAGTTTACTACATTAATACAAACCTGAATTTATGCAGATCACATGCGCACCCAAACTACACGGCTCTCAAACTCCATTCTGGAAAAAGAATGAACAAACTCACTCCCTGACAACTGACAGAGAAACTGCATAAAGCAGAGGCCGGTCTTTTTTTATCTATGAAATTGCCTGGCTTCCGGGGGCTTCTCTCTTGGAATCTCAAGTATGGTTAGGAGATTGGGCTCTAATGGCTAAAAAAAAAAACACTTCGTTTTTTCCTTATCACATCTTAGGACATGGAGGCCACTTAATTTTATTTGAAACACAGCTCAATCAATGTTGTAACCACACCAATGCGACACCAGTACGCAGTAAATTCTTGCCAATTCTTTTGCCCCCATGTCCAGGCTGAATCATGTTCAGGCCTTCCCTCTGCTTCCAAACATGCTGCAAATGCCAATATCTTAAAAAGAGAAAGATTTTCCCTCGATTCTTCTAACTTTCCAAGTCAGCATCCAACATTTGCCCGGTACGTCCCTGCCTGATATGCAGTCCTCACTTGCTATTGTATTTATCTGACACTTTCTTCTTTATTTAACTCCTTGCAAACTGGCTTCTGCATGGACCGTTCTCATTACCAATTACCATTCTGCCCATGCAGAATCCAGTGCCTTTCCTCAGTAGTCACCTTGCTCATCTTCCCTGCATTTTCTTCTTGCCCTGAGAATGGGTTTGGTAGCTCCAAGTGGCTCAGGGTTATTTCACTCTCAATACTTTAGTGATCAACTCTGTGCTGATGAATCCTAACTCTGTCACAAAGGCTTCAGTGCCATATTTTGAACTGTTGATATCGGCATCAGAGGTGAAGCAGCAAACTCGCGGGAGGGTCTCAGTGAAGATGGGTTCCTCCTCCCTCACTTCTAACTTCCTTCTGGGTTAAATGAGTTGCCGTTATAGTTATGCCTCTCTGCCTCTCTTCTTGCCTCTCACGCACAGCTCTTCTGTAATCAATCATAGCATCTAAAAGCTGAAAACTCATTTAAAAGAGTGCTTTGCACACAGAGCACTGTGTAGCCGGAAGGGTTCCCAGGCGGATCGCAGAGTCCTAGAGCGCTGGGTTTCCGGGGCCCCACTGATGGCGCTACCAGAGCAGCTCCAACTTCATCCGCTTCATGTGTTGGTCTTCCAGGTTAACTGTCATTTAACGAAAAGGATTCCTATGCTCTAAATCTGAAAATGAATGATTTCGCCTACTTTTCTTATTTCATGAAGGTGAAACATGAGTCTTAAACATGAAGAGACCCATCTATCCCTTCCCACTGCCATGCCAGCCCCCAACCAACCAGGCCTGCCACTTTATCACATACCTCGATGGCTCAACTACCATCTGCTCTGATGGCACTAAGTCAATCAGTGTTAAATGGTCCCCAAGGTCACAACAGCTCTCTAGCCGTCACCTCTCCAGTGCCGAATTCCTGTCCAGGTTTTGGGTTCTACGTAGTTTGTTCTCATGCTCTACATTCCACTACTCACCTTCACCCACGTCTTCATTCTAGAGATGCAGGCCTGGTCACAGCACGTGGACTCCCCTGCCTGGCCTGCCCCTCGTCTCACATACTATCCATTCTAAGTGTGGCTCAAGTCCCATTTCTTCCTCGCTTTGCTCCTTGCTAGCCTCTTCCTGAACTCTAAGCATTTTAATAGCAAACAATACAGTTAATTTTTAATGGTTTCTTGTTTCCAGTATATACCTACATTTCCCCAACTTGAGTTCTTTGAGTTTATGAGCCACATTTTATACTTTTCTTCTATCTAGCAAGACACTTGACAAAATTCTAACCATACAATATTCAATAAATTACTGGGCAGACACACTGATTCTGCTTCAGATTAAAACACGCATGCGTGCACACACACACACACACACTCCATGGAAATGCCAGTGAGCTTTGTGCCCTAGAACATCTTCTGCCTCTAGATTTAGGAACCAATAACTTTCTCAACAAGCCCTAAAGCACCACACCCTCCAGCTCACCCCCAGGTTTTACCACCCTGTCACTTATGCCCCACCTCCTCGATACTGGCATGCACCTGTTGCAGAAGCACATAGGTACCTTACTTAGTATGATATATGTTGAACCCCTAAATTTTACCTGTTCACTGGTGGCTGGTGTTTCTAGGATTTCAGTCAAGGTCTCTCCTGGCTGGAATCGGATGACATCCACAATTAAACGTTTTGTGCTGAAAGGAAATGGAAGAAGCACTTATACAACCAGGTGTTCTACTTCTTCTTAAATGGACCTATGCAACGATGGCACAAGCATCACCTCTCCGAGGTCTCACTGGGCGATTGCTAACACCAGCCGCTCAAGGCCCCAGACCTAGTTATGCAACTATAACTGAGTGGGTACCAAGGTTAGGATTTTTGAGATGTAAATTTCACTTTAGCATCTTATTAGCAAATAAGGGAGAAAAGTCCTGTGTCAACTATAGTATATTAAGTGACCAGAATTATGACAGACTTACAAGGCCAAGATGATCATTTCAGTATGAAAAAGCAGACCTGTTCACTGAGGCCAAGGGATCGCTGGATTACATTTACTTCATTCTTCACACTTTCAGTACTCACTTAAGTAAGATGGTCCGAGCATCCATTTCTGCATTCTCATCCCCAGGCACATCAAACTTGTTGGTCAGTGTGAGAGACACTTCTGTCTTAGCCAGCGCCTCCTTATTTGGGTCATTTAAATTGCCAGCGCTTTCTCCTGAAGTTTTGGGAAGAATCAGTATAATAAAGGAGATATTAACACGAGTAAAAGATAATGGAAGTCTAAGGAGATAGTTGAAAAATAAGCCAAGATGTACACCGTGGCCAGGACACCTCTTACTGAGAAATAAAAGAAAGTATATGCCAGGTGATAAAGGCTAAGGACCCATAATAAAATAGATGTTCGACAAATCATTTCAACACTAATATCACCATTCTTTCTCAAAATATTCTGTTCATTTCCTTTATCGGACTTATAAATTCAAATTATATGATTATGTGTATATGGACATTTAAAATGCTCTCTTCCACTGGACTTCAGTTCCTCAGCCAGGGATCACATTGGTTTTCTTCCTCAAGGTATATTCAGGCTTGAATGGTGCAAAAACACTCCTCTGTCATACCCCCCTCTCAGCACTGGGCAGTTAAGTCAGGACATTACCTATCAGGGACTCAATGGTGGGCACCTCGCCAAGGTCGTCCAGCAGCTCATGGATCGGATCATTGTGCTCCGGAGCAATGGCATCCTGGTGATCTAATAGGAGCTGCAGCGAACACCCGGGGAACAATTCCATTCACACACTCAGCCCGTTAGCCCCAATGCCCACCCACGAAGCCAAACAGCACAAAAGGCGTTAGATAACAAAGCCACATTCAAAGCACTAACAAGCCAATCCTCAGCAAACCCACCCAATAAACAATATCTAAAGCATCAAAATTGGCCTCTGTTGAATGACTTGTTATGATGCATAAAGAGAAAACATAAGTACTCGCTCAACCCCACGGACATAAGAAATTTAAACGTACCCTATATAACAAAGAATACTAAAGCCCAGAGACTTCAGTATCCAGAGTCGTCGATGTGCCCTCTGACCAATTCAAATAACTTGCTGCCATAGTTTTCCTTACTCAATGTTCCCAGCCCACAGCACCTTTCTATCTAGAGAAAGGACACCCCGTCAACGTGGTCATGTTCTCAAGGGCACTCCAACAAAGCTCGAAGATGCCATTATCCCAGAAATGACAATGCCTGAAATTTCATTTACATTTTATACAATTCCTCATTTCCTGTTCTATATGCCCCCAAAAAGGAAAGGAAAAGAATACAAAATTTGGGGGGGGGGAGAAGCACCCAAGAGAAAATCACTCACTCTAAGGCAACACAGAAGAAAAAGTCAGTATTCTATTCATGTTAGAAAAAGGAGACAGACTAAAAAGTAAAAGCCAGGGTAAAAAAAGGAGGAATAGTAAAAAGAGTGTTTTATCAAGTCCCTAGATCAATGCTCGCAATGGAGGTTCTGTAGCCCACCACAGAGATTCTGGTTCGGTGGGCCTATGGGTCACTTTGAGAAACATAAAGTAGATATTGTTAGGAATAATAAACAACAAGGCAGATGTGATGTCAGTAAGATCAAAGGAAGATGAGCTATCTGGCTTCTGGGAATGGTAAGCAGCAGCCAAAAAGACAATTAAGGACAGAGCAATGAAATTCAGTAATTAAAGAAAAACACATACCGTGTGGGTGTTGATGATTTCACCAATGGAAATGTAGATCACTGGTTTGGTGAGGGTCACTAGGTCAGAGTACTCATCCACATTGAATTTATCCTGAAGCTCTGGGACATCACAAGCAGTTTGGAAAAACCGTCTGGAAACAAACACAAGAGCCAGACCCCAACGAGTGACACATGTGTGAGAAGTTAGGGAGAGGACATCCCACAAATCTCTGAGGCAACGCGTTCAAATAGAAGCCAGTCCAGACAGTTAATTCTCAAGAGAGTGCTGCGTGTTTGCTGTGTTTGATAGCCTTGGCCCATTAGTTCTAGCAACTTCTCTCCCCAACTCGGTTTAGCTCTACCCACAAGAACCACTCAACCAAACACTTGTGTCAATAGGAGAACCACCTCTCTCTAAGCCAATGCCCTAAACTCACAACTGTATGTCTAAATGGCAAAAATTAAAAATACTCTCCAATTCTTCTCTGGTTACAAAGTAACCTAATGGAGAACCACTGGTTTTATTATTTCACAGGATTGCATTTTATTAGCTCAAAAATCCTCTTCACTGCCTCCTGAGGCTCTGATCACATCAAACATGCATCCTAAAATATGGCAGCCGAGGGAAAGCTAGGTGTGGCTGTTAGTCCTATCTTGAACCTGAGATAAAAACACGCCCACAGAATCTTTCCAGTGCCTTGTCTCTCTTTCCCCTCACCTGAATTTCTGGTAGGACTGGGAAAGATACTCATTAATGATGCTTAAGTGAGCATTATCACCCAGAAACATCTTATTGGAAGCTGCATGTTGGAGCATCTTTGCAATGGAGCCAAGATTTCGGCGTTGGTCTGTGGTAAGCTGGCCTCCTGCCGACAGGTCAATGATGTCAAAGGCATCAGGCGCGACAATGGCCGGATTCATGTATCGATAGTAAAGCAAGTTGCCAATGATCTGGGAATAGATGAAAAAGAAAGGTGAGTGTTAAAAGCCACTCCACCAAGTAAGCTGCAAATGACTCTGCTAGCAAAGAAAACCAGAAAATGCAGTCCTGTGAGGAAAAAATAAACACTGTATATACAGACACGCATGCATGCATGCACACAAGCTTTCTCTGAAAGCCTGACCCTAAAATGACCAGACACCCCTTAGGTGGATGCAGAAGAAAAGAGAATGAGAACAGAACTGAAAATCACTACAATGAAAGAACAGATTCAGAAGGTTAAAATGATAAACTTAAAGTCTGTTATTGAGCATTTTAGGGCATCCTTTGTTCACATATCATGGCAGCAAATAAGGCTGCTGTCATCCATGTGTACTTTTCACTTTCGTGTAGGTGGGCTTTCATTCTAACAAACTAGTGAATGTAGTTAAAATAAATATTTAAACATGACCTAATTAGCATGGTATAATCTGTCCAACCCCCATCGTTCTCATGCTGCAGGCTTCAAAGGTAGACAAGTTCATGCCTCTGAAATTAAAAGCCACTCAACACACATCTCTTCCACAGAAGAATTCAAGGATAGTCACAGCATATCCCCTAGAGTGTCATTCAGAAAAAAATAAAATTAATTCACCTGAACAGAAAGTCTAGAATCGAAGCCTCACTGTAGGAAAGCAGAGAACTAGGAGAGAGAAGAAAAAGGCATTCAGATTAAACAAAAAGAAGAAGGAGCATAGCTGAGTAAGAGAGTTACCAGCAACCAACAGCCTTATAGCAGAAACGATTGTGCTTGCTCCCAGTCACCTGGCCACCAGCAGAGGGAGCAATTGTCCAGCAAAAAGATAGGATTCAGAAATTTATCTCAAGACAGGAAAAATCGACCTCTGGTTGTTTGCTCCCTGTATGCCATTCAAACTCTATGCGAACTAAGAGGTGTCATTTACTATTTACACTGACTTGCACAAGCTCACAGTTGAAGGTGAGCTACTGCCAGAATCTATGCTTAGGAACTTACTAAAAGTCCACGGTCAGGCCTAGTTTCCTTACTTTTTCCTCAAAGGGCTACTGGAAGGGCAAGAGTGTGCCAGCTTCCGACTCTCACCTTCAGCAGCTCATCCTCACCAGCATCAGGGAACTTCTCGTGTAGCGAGTCCTTCAGCACTTTGGCAATGAAGCGCATCCCGTAGCTGTGAGACGGACAAAACTCGTGAGAAGGGTCGTGCAGAAGGACTCTATGCTGGGCTCTTTTTGGGGTCACAACTGACAGCACTCACGGGATTTTGTCCACTGAGCTGATGATGGCCGAGAGGAACTTGTCTGTCACAGCCCGCATGTTCCTGATGGAGTTGTCCAGCCGTGTCTTGACCTCTTCGTGAGCCAGAGCCTGCTCAGGAGTCACGTCATAGGGCAATTTGCTGGGAAAACAGAAATCGCCCCCAACTCTGTTATACCAACAGCCGGGGACCGCCTGAGGCAGGACCACATCCTTCATAAACAGAAAGACCCAGAGAGATCAGACAACTTGCTCATGTTCAGGAAGCTGGTCAATGGTGGGGTAAATTTGAACTCGGGTTTTTAACTAGAAATTGCGTGCCCTGAATTATGTGCCAGGCACTATGATAGACACTTGGGATCAGAGGTATATGAGACACGATAGCTTCTCAAGTCTCCTACTGTCTGATGGGAGAGCCACACATTTAAACAGGTATCTATTTATAAACATAGTGTGCTATAAATAACAAGTTGACAAGTGCTACAGGGCCACAGAGAAGGGTCTTCTACTTGGACTGGAGGAATCAAGAAAGGCTTCGAGAAGGAAGGGACATCTGAACTCAGGAAAAAGAGAGAAGTAGGGTCTTCTAGGAAGGAAGATCAAATGCAAAGGAAGGGAAGAAGGAGAAATAAGGGTGAAAAAGTAAATAAGTGCTGGGTCATGGAGGGCCTTGTAGATAAGGCTATGAAGTCTGGACTTCCCTAGAAGCCAGGGAAAGCCTTTAAAAGACAGATCCGAATTTTGAGGAAAATTGCTCTGGCCCACCATGAGGAACAAATTAAAAATGTACAGTCACAGATGAAAGAGAGCAGTGCCACAGCAGGATCAAGAAGTTATGAGGGCATGAACAAGCAGACAGATCTGACAGCTATTAAGGAGACTATCAATAGGACTCGGTGACCCTCTGGGTATTGGGGGAGGTGATAGTTACATATAGGAATTGAAGCCAGATAAGCTGACGAGATCACTCAAAGAGAGGGCACTGAATCAGAAGAAAGTGGCAAGAAAATAGCAGACTGCTACAACACGGCCTCAGTTCCATCAGGGAGCAAGGAGGATAGGAGGGAGTGGAAAGTCAAAGGTGAAAGGCGGGGTCAGGTCCTGGTACTTTCAGTGAGGTCAGAAGGTAGTAAGAATTATCTTGGATCACTGATGTGGCCCAAATCCAATCACAGGTGTCCTAATAGGAGAGAAGCAGAGAGAGATCTGCTGTATACAGAAAAGGAGGCAGAGACTGGGGTGATAAGGCCACAGGTCACCGAATGCCACAGCCACCAGAAGCAGGAAGAGGCAAGGAACAATTGTCCACTAGAGCCTGTAAGAGGGAGCACCGCCAGGCTGACGCCTTGGTTTTAGCCCACTGGATTGTGGATTTCTGGTCTCTAAAAACTCTAAGAGAATCAATTTCTGCTGTTGTAAGCCACTAAGTTGGTGGTAATTTGTCACAGGAGCAATAGAAAACTAATAAAAGCAGATAGGGTACAACTCCATCTGTCACATTGTAGCTGAATTACAAGACCAGATACACTACAAACACTAGAATTCGGCCAAAATCAACAAAAGCATTCTATGAGAAACACCTGGCTCTATGGCATTTACAATAAAAAGTACTGTTTATTTTACTATTTTTAAGTTATGTGCTATACATTTTTTAGGTTAGTCAAATTTGTAACTATATGTATGTGACATTTTTTTAAAGTAGCATATGAGCAAAGGAAATGAAAGTGCTAACTAAACAGAAAGGCTGTAGTTAGAGAACAGAATATTACATTTCTAAGATTTAGAGGTAAACATCCCCAAGAAGTGATAAGGTCCAGTTGGCTATGTGTTTGGTGGCTGAAGTGCAAAGATCCGTGAGGCTTACAGGCAGGATGGGCTCCCCTCATATATATATCACACCTTCTAGTTATTGGTATCAAAAAAGTTAAAATTTATTTCCATTCTATGAAAAACAAAAGAAGATACCAGTTTCTGACAGGCACCTAGAAGAAAAAATTCCTGAAATGCCTGGTGGAATTTGATCTAAGACTGACTGACTCAGGGACCCTCAGAGGAAATGCGTTGGTCCCTGGAGCCAGTGTCCGCAGGGCTGTCATCTAGGAACGCCTGGTCTGCAGGCAAAACTTCCCAGTCAGTCAAGTACTGCAGCTGGCTGACCACATTCCAGGATCTGGGCCTTAGGTGTGCAGTTCAAGACAAAAATGGGCATTCCATCACAGCAGCAATGATCTGCGTCCTGGTGACAGTCTTACATGTCACTGAGAACCAAGTCAGAGGCCAGAAAATTCCTGACAGGGGATAAGCCTTTCTAGGAGGACAATGCAGACCAGAACACTCTGTTCTCTACCCGGGGCACACCTTCCCTTTGCCCAATGTCCAGGAGAATGATGTAGAATGATGGACAGCAGCGCCATTCAAAGTGTGGACTAGTGCCAGTCTACCAACCAGTCTGAGACAGTAGGAGGAGCTTGAGTGAGAATGTAATCAACACACTGCTTCCTTCACGGAGAAAGTCTTGTGAAAAAAAAGTCAGTTGAACTAAAAATTGTGCTCAAGGGCTGTGGACGATTTTCAGTTATTGGTCCACAGACCACGCTGAGTAGTGGGTCTGGACAGCTACTCCGAGCTTCCTGCACGATCTGACTCTACTCTAGAACAAAAAGAAGCGAACCGCCACGGACTAAGCTGCTCGCACATCCCCCTCGCCCTCCCGTCCTCACCCAAGCCAGATAAAACCAGAAACATGCTGGGTCTCTGACCTATGTTTTCCCAGCATTACCTATGTTGTATTAACACACTTTTGCTTTAGATGTGTCAGTGCGGGTGGTTAGACGACGGCCTGGCACAGAAGCTCCTGCATAACGTTAATTTAGTGATTCCAACTGTCAGATCCCAGGGCCGCTCGTCCTTCACCCACATCGTCCTCTCTTTCCTTAGCGAGACAATGATCGAACTCAGATGTGTAAGTCTTCCCAGCCAACCGCATCCTTAGTTATGGTGACGTCCTTTCGGGTCCTAGACCCTCCCAAATTCAGCTCCACCTTCTACTTTAGGTCTGAGCTAAGTGACACTTCACCTCCTCAGAGAGGCTCTCTGTCACCACTACCAAAGGCAACTAATTACTGTTCCCTACACAAAGCTTCCAATAACTGTCCTCAATTTGTTAACTATATTTTCATTTTTATGTACCTGCTTGTTGTCTCTCCCACCTAAGAAACAGAAAGCAGGAAGCAGGTCTGTTTTATTCACCATTATATGTTTTGTTCATGATTGGATATCTGTATGTGTATCTAACACAGTGCCTGGCACATACTACATATTCAGTAAACATTTGCTAAATAAGTGAACATATTACCACGTCAGCAATTTACAGGAGAGGTTTCTAAGAAAAAACTATTAGAACGATTATTAGTTTATAAATCAAAGGTTAACTGCTTTTAAAAAAGAGGAGAGCGTAACAAAAAAAAGGTGTTGTGGTGACTATACCTTGCTTCTCCTGTCTGAGACTCCATCTGATTAACCCACGATTTGTAAATATCCACGGGGTCAGTTTTGATGTTGAGAGACTTGTCGTCCATAATCTCCTTCACGACCGGTGCCAGGATCTGTCTCAGGGCATTCTGGCCCCTGGCACCACGGTTGAAACTCACAACCATCTTAATAACTGTAGGATTTCCTGTCACAATCTCTTGAATCTGGTCTACTTTTGACCTATAAAACATCAGATAGAAACTCAATTTAAATTAATCACAGAATCTCTGTGCTTAAAGGTCCTTCCTACTTAATGATCCCATCTCCTGAAAACAGAAATAGTTGGAAGGAAAGGGGTCTCTGCTTTTTCTCTAGAAACACGTCCCAACTCTCGTCTGAACATGGCGCCTTTCTGCTGCTGCAGACTCAATCGTGGAAGCATGATCGGGTCCTTCATTAGATAAAAATGTGGAATCTTAATGTTTGGATCAGCTTCTTAAAAAATATATTTTAATATAGAAATGTTCCTAAAATTAATTCTTATTCCATCATCTCCCGAGAAGCAGCAACACTTTATATTTATTAGTCATTTAACAAGTGGATGCTGCCTCTCTCAAGTCTTTTACACAAATCACACTGTTAGCTGAGATCAAGAAAAAGTACAGGCAGCCTGACTCTCTAGCCCTGAGACTCTAAGGCCTGGCCCTCGGAAGCCTTCGTACTTGATTTCCTCCTGTAGGGCGGTCTTAAAGAGCCGCAGGAGCAGGTATTCCTCTCGCTGGTTGGATGCATAGTTGTAGAGGGTGAAGATCACAGAGTCCATGAACTTGGTGGACTTGTTCTGGGGCATCTGGAAAATCAGCTTGGCCAGATAGGTGGGGTTGGTCTGAAATAAAACCAACGGGTAAGTAATTTCAAGATAATAAATATAAAGGCTGCCAAAAATATTCAAGGTTTGTTTTTTTTTTTTAAATAACTTGAAATATTAGAATGTACGTAGTAAAGAAATACAGACAATGTAAAGAAAGAAAGAAACTTAAGACAGCCCCCTTTGCTCACCCCTCAGTGAAAATCAGAAATACTTCCACAGAGATCTATGGATAAGTTTTCTTATGGAAAGTAAATTAGCTAAGTTTTACAACACCAATTCCAGGAGCCACTCACCTGCAATAAATAAAACAAGTGTTGATAAGCTTCCAGTTTCTCTCTCTTCTCCTTGCTCAAAGCTTTGAGACCTCCTTTCTGTTTGTTTAGCATCATCATGTCGGACAACTGTTCCTTATTTTTTTTGGTAAGTTTTTTACTGTGGGAAACTACATCCTGTAAACAAAACCAACACATAAATCAAAAAGCTTTCAAAGACGAAACTCCGGCCACTGTGGAAAGGTCTTTTAGCACCTAAAAACGTGCACGAAGGTTAATCGCACTGGCAGCCCCCACTGAATGTTAGAATCACTGCTCTGCGTCCAGGTTTCAGTACACCAACCAAATGCATTCCTACTCCCAGCTTCCTATAAAGAACCTGAACTAGGTAAATGTCCACTGACTCAGGAAACAAACTCCTAGCAATCTATCTGAAAAACCAAGTCTTCAGTACAATAAAAGCTCATATACATTGACACATTAACTGCAATGTTATTTGTAATAATAAAAACTTGTCAAATAGGTTAGGGAGAAAAAAGAGGTAAACCATAGTGTATCTTCTAATAAATTATAATGCTGCCATTAAAAATAATATATATGACTATATACCATATGAAAAGCATCTTATCTTCTAATATTGAGTGAAAACAGCACTCAATATGATTGTGGAGTGGTGGAATTATGGGATGGTTTTTACCTTTTGTCCATTGAAAATGTTGCTATTACAGTATTTCATTTCTTATATAACTTTTTAAAAATTTACAACATTAACTGAGAAGAAAGCCAACCTGCACCGTCCCCCGGAGTCCGCAAGGGTGAGGGAGAGAACGGAAGCAGGACGAAGTGCCCCGAGGCGCCACTTGGCACTGCACCATACCTGCAGCGTGATTTTATTTTTCACTAGCAGTCCAATTTTGATATCCATGAGATTGAGGTCATTCTCCAGCTGTTGGTTGGAACGAATGAGGGTGATGACCTCTTCTCGCATCTTCATAAGATCCAACTCCTCCTGAAAATCTTGGTCACTCTGGTCGAGTAGGTGGACAAATTTCCGAACCACAACCATCGGCGGATCCTCAGCATTGACTGACAGAAGAAAAGCACGTGTCAGACAAAGAACGGAGTTATCGAGAAAAGTTGTAAGTCTCAGGAAATGTTAGCATTGTTTTGAAGAAACAGCTCTATTCACACGGATATTTATTTTTGAGATGCACAAAGAAAACCACCAGATGCAGCCTTCATGGTCATGCTATTCCTATGCTGTGACAAAGGCTAACACGGAAGCAACAAGACACGTGGCCACAGGGTAGCAAAGGGGCTTAAATCACAAGCAGCACTACCCTACCCCACAAGCCTTGCCTGCAGGAAAGAAAAGAGATCCGTGGAGAACACCCAGAACCCGATGGCCTCAACTCCTCTCTGCTGAGCCATAGTTACTCACTGAGAGTCTTGTAGTCATCACGAGCTTTGTTTGCCCGAATAAAAGCCTGGATTTTGATAATGTCATTTATCTAAGAAACAAAAAAGAAGAAATTCCTTTGGTCATCTGTCACCAAAAATACAGCAAAACCGACTCTCCTGGCCTGTGTCGCCCAAGGGCACTTACGTGGTCTCGGAAATACTGCAGGCGATCTCTATAGCGCTTTCTGGCTTGATGCATCCTCGCCAGGGACTGAATCTGTGGGAAAAGAACCCTGGACATTACAAAAGTCCTTCATCTCAATACATGGCATACTTCCGGCCCCCACTGAGACCGTGCCCCGGCCACCATACCTTTACAACCTCGTCTTTATGGGAGTGCAGGTATGCTAAACGATCTTGATACGCCTTCTTCTGCTTGTATCCTCTCCACTGCGACTGAAACCATCAAATATTACAGTCAGCACATTATTTCCCACGGGTCGGAGGAAGATAAAAAAATCTCCTCTTGGTATGTTATCCAAGTGTAATTCATGACAAAGCTTTAAAAAGGACCACGTCCACCCGAGACAGATGGGAGTCTGGGCGGGGGCTGCACCGCCACCAGGAGAGCACACCGGCCAACTTCCACCTCCCTGCCGCTGGCACAGCGCTTCACACCTTTCAGAGTGCCTCTCCACACAGACTCTCTTACTGGCTCCTTACAACGAGTCAGGTGAGGAAGTAAAGATAAATATTAGCATGCCCATTTCCAGATGAAGAAACAAGCTTAGACAAGTTCAGCACCAGCTGGCGGTGGTGGAGCCATAACTGCTGACTCAGAATGCTTCCTGTGATATTGTGCTGCCCTGTCCCTGAAGCGAAATCATAGCTATTTCCCTCAATATTCAAATCTGACGCAGAACATCAGTCCTAGAAGTCAGTGAAGTGCCCGAGGGGAACTGCCACTAACTCACCACTAAACAGTATATAAAGCCACTATTACAGTGATAGTAAAAGGGAAGTACTTGTCAAAAGGAGGACGAGACGAAATGGTCAGAAGGAAGAAACATGCTTGGGCATTCGAGCGATCATAAGAGCTGACTGTGTGTTAGTCCTGCTCCAGATGTCCACCTGCTGTCTGTGTAATAGGCTCTGAAATACCTGAATGCAGGTGATGGCAGGGATTTGTTTCTTCAGGAAATTCATCCTGGACCGGAATTCCTGTCGGACTAAGTATCCACGGCAGCAAGCCTGCAGCTTGGTGATCAAGCCTTCATTGGCCAGCCAAAGCTGTTCTCGGTTATATGCAGCAGTCACCCCAGAAATGGAACTCTAAAAAAGCACGTGGTCACAGTGGAAGCCAAAAGTGAGAAGGGACACAAATTTTAACACGGTATCATCCGCAACGCACAAACTAACTCACTGCTTTCTCAGTCCGTACTAGATCTTTAGCTGAGCAACGGGAATGACTTCAGTCTATTTTTCTGGGCCATGTTCTCACACCCCAAAAATGTTGTATAAAAAACTTGAGCTTCTTTTCCTGATAGGCACCCAATACTGACTGTGCCAAGAATTGTGCTTAGGTAATTAGGGGCTTCAAAATGTGACAGGTGACAACGCAAGGCTGAGTACCAAAATCCCGAAGTCCCTAGAATGCCACAGTGGAGAAGACTGCAGAGGAATGGCCAGACTGCATCTGAAAGTGCACGTTACACTCTAATACAAAACAGTTTGGAGTTTGTGAAACAGAAAAGTTGAAAATGTAAACTGGGAGAGATGAACAGTAGTCACGTTTAATGAGGGATTAGAGCAACTTTCTATTTTTCTGGATCATCCAAATTTTCTTTTATAAGCACACTATTTATCTGACTTAATTCCACAATCTCGATGTGTTTCTAATTTAGGCCTTAATCACACTCCAACCACTAGAGAAAGAATTCCTCCAAAATAGTTCATTACATAGCCTTAATTTTAGTCTAAGGCTTCTGACCACATACCCTGTTTCCCCTAACTAATATTAGCTCTAAAACACTTTCTCTCAGCCTCGTCTTACATAAACAAATGTGACTTACCTGGATTTCCTCCCGAGAAAGCTGCATAGAATTTTGCACAAAGCCTGGGGGTTCATCCCATCCTCCTTCCTGGGTCTCCAGATTGTGGTAATAATAATATCCACCTTTCACCCAGTGCTTTGCCCACTTGCTGTTATTATCTCCTGGAAGAAAATAAAGAAAAGAGAAAAGAGATCCAGAGCCACATCCTCTACATTTGTACGTCTGATGCTATAGGATGATTCCAGTCTGGGTTAACAATCTAGCTAAAGACATTCCCAAAGCCTGTTCCTTGGACCTGTGAGAGGAAAGGGAATCCTAAGTCCCTCTTAAATTATGGCTTCATGATGTCTCATTTAGTTCACTCAAATCTACATTATAAAGAGGAAATATCTATAAAGTCCAATTGTAGCATGAACTTTGACTACTTTTGTTCCTTCCAAAACCGACACCTAAGACCTTATGTGTCAGTAAACTGTTTTTTAATAAAAGATCTGTAAACCATTCAGCCTCTCCAGGCAATTTTAAAAAGGCCATGAAAAGGGATGAAAAATCTTATCTTTATTCCCCTCTTTTTGCAGATAAACTACTTTTATCTATCTATAAGTTTAGATACTGCAGGAGCTACTGATAACCCACAAAAGATGAACAGTTACATATTTTGATCTTTCCCACATTCTCAAAACATTGACCTTTTTAAACATAGCTGCCAACAAGGCTGGGGGGAAAAAAATATTTTCAAAAACAGGGAATACCTCCTTGGGGTATTTCAAATAAGCTGAAATACTGCACTTCTACATAAAGGCATCTTCCCCGACAGCCTGTCCCTTTTCCTCTCCGTGGATCCCTCTCATATTCAGGTTCCTAGCTGCAGTGCACATGGTTATTTCTCTGTAATCTACCTGCTGCCAGTTTTTTCTTCTTAGCTTCGGCAAGGTCACTCTGGTAAGTTTCACCACACTCAGGGATGACTCCATACAAGCCGACATCAGGGGAACGCAGGGCACTCAGTGTTTTAACAACGTCACCACTGTCCACGGCCTCGTTAATGGCAAAAATTCCTAAGGCAACTATGGAGAAAGAGAATTATTACCGAAATAATTTAGAAAGTATCTAAATTCACACACTAGCTTACGTAACTATACCTTCTAGAAAACTGTTCCCCCACATCTCTCCATTTTGGCCAAGCTGAGACATGAATATGGAGAAACAGAGCACCTCGCCACCCCTACCCTCCACAAAAATAGAAATAGAAGAGCTAATACGTACACCTCTGTGCTTCTTGGGTGTCTTTGTTGGACTGCCAGACTGCACCCTGAATTTCATCCAACCATAACACAGCTGACTCGTCTTGGGTTTCCTACACACCATGAAAAGAGAACCATGACATCAGGGCACAAGTGATGAAGGGGGTTTCTGAGATGCAATGAGATATAAAGGAAGACGTTTCAAACACATGAGACACACAGAACAGTCAACTGGAAGAAGCCATGTAACCAAAAACTGGTGAAAAGTTGCAAGAGAAATGCTTCAGATGAAGTGGCAGATATATGATGATAAATTCAAGTGATTCAGGAGGTCAAGGGCAGCTAGAAGGGACAAAAGGATCAAACTGGGAAGGAGCCCAGGGAAATTTAAGAAACTTTGTCTAATCATTAGCTGACGACCAGCTAACCAAGCACAGACTTCGGTGGACATACATGTCAAAAAATACAGACTTAACAGTAGTAAAAGTCACTAAACAAACAATGAAAATAACAAATGGGGACAACCCAGGTTTCTTTTGGGGCTGATGAAAATGTTCTAAAGTTCACTGTGGTAAAAATAAATTAATTAAATAAAATTCATTGTGGTGATAGCTGCACAATTCTGTGAATAGACTAAAAACCACTGAACTCTATGTACACTTTGGAACTGTGAGCTGTATGGTATGTGAATTATATCTCAATAAAGCTGTTAGAAAAAATAGCTTCCCAGCATTATCTACCAAAGCTTAATATATGTATTCCCTATAACCCACAAATTCCACATCTAAATGTCTACCTACCAGAAATGCATACATACATTTACCAAAAGACATGTACTAGAATATTCACAGAAACACTATCTGCAATAACCAAAAAGTGGGAAATGACCAAAACTTCACCAGTAATGGAACATATAACCGCACAATGGAATAGTACGCAACAATGACAGTGAGAAACAGTTGCTGTATGCAGCCAGGGACGGATTTCACCAACACTGTGCCAGGCAGAAGAGACCAGACACAGAAGAGCACGACATGATGGACGATCTCGTGTCAATACAGCTCAAAACAGGCAAAAGTCAACTGTGGTGTCAGAGTCAGGATGGTGGTTACCACCAGATGGGGTGGGAGCAAGTGAGGACAGGAGAGTATCTGAGGGGGGGTCCTGTTAGTACTTTCTATAATCTTGAGTACCAATTACACAGGTATGCTCAGTTTTGAAAATTTATACAACTATATATTTACATAACTTATGCATTTTAGGGGATCTCATATTTCAATATAGAATTTACTTAAAGAGATGTAAGAGATGTGTCAACAACAACAACAACAACAAAACCACATGTGTAAAACAGCAAAGCTCCCGGAAGGCGGAGTCTACGTCCTTCACACCTTGCGTTTCTCCAGAAATCTGAATGTAAGGGTGCCCAGGAAACAGTCACTGAGTAAATCAGGGGAAATGTCCCTCCCTTGGCCTTGGTTCTAGGAAGAATGAAGTTCTCTGAATAGAAAGGAACCATTTTGATGCCACTCGCCTGGGCTTTTTCTCTCTTCGCCCGGATCAGTGTGTCCTGGTAATGCTGGGCCACTTCTGCCAGCACGCCCTCGAGTTTCGCTGCAGGAATCTGCAGGGCCTGCAGAGTCTTTTGGGCATCGCCTTCATCCAGGGCTTCGTTAATTAAACCGATGGCTAAAATCCCTAGATATGAAAATAACCACCATTATTCTTTTTAATTAAGAAATCCTATAAGCAAATCAATCTTTAAACATGCTAAGTAAATCCATCCAAGCATTGCCATGATTCAAAACTGTAACTTGTCATCCATAGTATTAAGAAGCATTGCTTTTTTTAGTTTAGTTTTTTTCACCTAAATGCCCTTGTATTCACATTCCTATTGAAAGCAAGAGTCCTTGTTTTATTTGTAATTGTTCTAAAAGTATGAGAATTTTGATGAAACTGGCTTTATAGTATACTTTTCAGGTACATTCCAATGTGTAATCAAAAACATTCTTGAGTCACAAAAAGTCAGCAATCAAGGGATCTTAAAAAGTCACCTAATTCAATATTTCCAGACAAGAAAAGATGAAGCTTGAGGATCTCTTCTCCAAGATCACACAGCAAATAAGTGGCAGAGAGAGGATGCAAGCCCCGGGCCCCTGCTCCAAGGTAAGGCTCTTTCTACTAAATCAGTTGAATATTTCTCACAGAAAATACAAATTAAACTAGAAACGTTCACTCCTCAGGTATCCTAGCCAGCTGTGCTACATTGTAAGAACTCTTTGTATAACAAACATTGGGTGGCCATTGTCCCTGGTTGCTGGGAAGCAGCCTCTAAACCTTTAGGATGTCCCACGTGATGGGAAGATCTTTGTTATTCATGGTGGGCCTCTAGGACCACACTGAGTTTATGCTAACCAGGTAACTCCTGGTGGGCTCCAACACTGCTTAAGGATGAAGGCTGGGCCTGCTGGAAAGACCAACCATGTGATTAGAAGAAAGGAGCTTTGAGCCCTGTGATCTGGTGATCTCAGCCCAGCCTCCCATCTCCTGGAATTGGAAATTAAGTTCAATTACATGGTGATGATTCAATAAATTTTTTGTAGGTAATGAAGCCCCCACAAAACTCTGGATACCCAAAGCTCGGATGAGCTTCCCTGGTTGTGATACACATCCACGTGCTGGGAGAGACACATGCTGAGGACGCCCCACCAGAGATCACCCTGCAGGTCTCTGTTATAAAAGCATTTAAAAATAACAGATCAGGGTCAACTCCCTGCCTGAAAATCTTAGTTCTTATGACCTATATACCTAATTATAGCAGTTGCCTGGTGTTTTGAAAGAAATATTCAACCTTAGCTTTTTGAGTTACATACATATTTCAATTTTCAAAAATCCTTCCAGGAGTAGTGTTTCCAACCAGTTCGTGGAACTACACCATTTCTTGGGGTGACAAGAAGCAGATTACTCACTCTCGTGTTCCTCCTGCACCACCAGATTCACATGGTCCACACAAGCTTGGATGTCATTCCAGGTGATAAATTCGTTATTCTCTGCATGTGCCTGAGCTTTCAGCTTCATCAGCTCATCAAGATACCTGCCCCATTCCCCCAAAAAAAGACAACAAAGTACAACATAAGAAAAGGGACCTTCAGGGCTATTGCGGATGACAGGATGAGAAGACATGGAGCAAAGTACTGAAGAACAAACACAGGTAAGGTACTCCAAAAGTTAGATATCCTCTAGAGGCCAGCTTTGCGAGGAAGGAGTTACCTTAAACAAAATGAAAGGATGTCACTTATTCCTAACAGCCTGTTACATACTCTGAATTCCAGGTAAGACCAACCCTAGAATAAGAGGCAGCAGCAGCTTAAGCGATTCCTCTAAGGACAAGAAAATGAGGCCAAACACTAGCTAGTAAATGCAGAAGGAGTGACAGATTAACAAATCATCAGTCGGCAGCTCTTACTGAAAGTACTGATTTAGGCAAGGATTAGCGACTGGGGTTAAAAATATTAGGTAAATGGTTAATTGAGAACTGGACATTTTGATGGTGTAAAAGGTGCAAAATGAGATTATGGTCCAGGGACAAAAAACCACAAATATCCATTGCAGGGATAAGCAGTCTCTCTGATCCAAGGATCAATTAGTATCTCCAATGGTGAGACAAGAAGACTTCATAAGCCTCTTGATATGAGAAAATGTGAAATACACATCACCAAAAATATTCAACTAAATCTTGACAAGCCTTTATACCTAATTTCCAATTTACAGGAATAAAACAAGTATTAGGAAGCATCCCAACAAGATTGGATGTTTATAGGACGATTGGTCCCATCTCTTTAACAAGTCAGTGTCATGAAGAAAGGGACAATTCCAGATTAAAAGATAACTAAGGGATACAACAACCAGATGTGACACGTGTCCTGGACTAGATCATGGTTGAATAAACCAGGACAGTTTTGGAACAAGCGAGGAAGTATGAAAACAGACTAGGTTTAGAGAATATTAAAGAAGTATTATTTTGTAAGGATATAATAAAGCATTATTTCAGCTATATAACAATGCTCTCATTGTTCTGATAAGCACATTTACATATTTAAGAGAACGTCAGATATGTATAGTTTGCTCTAAACCATTAGCATAACAAAGAATAAAATGAATCAAAACAGGAAAAAAAAGATGATCACACAGAAGTCACGATGTCTGTGAAGAAAACAAGAGAGCTGACACAGCAAAGGCAGGTGACAGGCATCGGTGGCTTCAGTCCACCACTCGAGGCACCCACCTCTGACAGTTTTCTTCTTCAATATTGGTAAGGCCTGTAACTGAACTGCTCAGCTGTTTCCACACGGTGTTCATGTCTCCGGACTCCAGTGCCCTGTTGATGAGGGCCACTGACGACAACATCTCCACCGCAACGGAGAGCTCGGGATGGGTGAGGCTATGCTGGACAGAGAGGGAGAGGGAAAAAGAGTGAGGAGACGTATTCTGTGATACCCAGGGAGGTTCCAAGTTTAATCGAGCCAGGAGGAGTCTAAGTTTCTGGTTAAAAAAAAATAAGTTCCATCTAACTATACACCAAGAAGTGGGTGTTAAATTCGCCCCGACTGCTTTTTGCTCCCAGACAGGCCAGGCTCAGCTCGCTTACTTCCGGACTCTGTTGCTGCAGGGTAGCCAGCTCTTTCTGATACAGATCGGCAGCAAACGGATACACCTGGGGCAGCTGGGCCTCGGGATTCATGAGTTCCAGAACAGTCTTCTCAGCCACACCCTTCTGGATGGCAGCGTTAATCGCTGCCACGGCTGCCAGCCCTGGGTAGGGGACAAGAGGTCAGAAATGAAGTTGGCTGAGACAGCCCTGAAGGAAGGCGATGCCAACTGTCACAGAAGGCAGCTGTATTCTGTGGATGCACTGTTAGCCATGCCATCTGAAGTGGCACTTTCATCTTTAAAAAGTTAAACCGTATGGTATGTGAACTATATCGCCACAAAGCTGTTTTAGAAAGCAGCCTCCTCGTCTCCTCAATCATATTTTCTTTCCACTCCAATCATCCCGCAGCCGCCACCATCCTCTACCTAAAACAGCTCTTCCTTCCCTGTAGCCCAATAAGTAAAGTGCCAGCTTCTCTGGCTGCCATGCAACGCTTTCCACGATCTTTCTTTGCCTTGTAAAACTCAACCCAAAACATCTACACAAACTTTATTCTAAACGCTGTTCCTTCAATACACCTTTCACCTTCTCTCCTCCTGCTCACATTTCCTTCTCCTCCTTTTGCCCATTTTGGGAATATCCTTCTCTTTCCTCTTTCACCATCCAGATCTTACCAATGCCTTACGCCTGGCCTCCTCCAGAAGTTTCCCTAAGCAACCATGGAGTGCTTACTAGGCGAAGGGAGCCCATGCTGACTGCAGGTCTACCGTACACACCAGAGGGACCCTACTGAGGAGCGACAAATTCTAACCTCAGATCCCCAGTGACATGAAGCCAGCCCCTCCCCTCCTCAGCATTTCAGGAGGCCCAGCAGGGGACCCTTACTTCTCTGGTACTGCTGGGCAGCGCTGTTGGCGGCGTCCACTCCGGCCTGCAGCTCCTCCTTCTGCAGCGGATCGGCCTGGCCGCCCTGAGGAAAGCAAAGCACGCTCATGTCAAGATGACGCCTCCTGCCTCTGCCTCACAGTTCTCCTACCTCAACCGCAGTCGCTAGGGACAGAGAGCCATGGGGACAGGTAACAGCTTTAGGCTACATGCAGCCAAAGTGGCAGCCCTAGTGAGAGTCAAAAGCCTCAGCCAAATCTGGGGTATCCAAATGTTCTGGATACCAGTACGTTTAAAAAAATATTTTGTGAGAAGCATCAAAATGTTTATAGGAACTTCAGCACATTAATGCTGCTTACTCTGGCCAATATAGGCTGGGAATTTGCAAAATGTATACTTGCCCTGATTTAGACAAAAAAGAAAGCCCCTCATATACATTCTTAAAAAAAAAAAAAATGCCAAGTACAGTCCCAAGCAGTCTGTTCTTACTGCACATTAAGTATTTCCCCAGTGTTGGCCAAAGGAAACTAGTAAGGCATGGGTTTTTTAAGTAGAAATTCCTGAAGTAAGAATGTAAAAAAAATTCAGGTTTTCCTCAATGGCTTTGGGCTGGGGACTTTGGGGAAGGCTCCAAGTGAAGGGGTGGTTAGACTAGGAGAGTGGGTGCTGATGATTTTAAAAGAGGATTTATCGGAAAAAGTAAAAAAAAGACGGTTTATAACTCTAAAAGCAAAAGAAAGCTGCAATGTGTACTTTACCTCAGGATGTTTTAAAAACTTAATTTACACACAGGAGAAAAAGTTATACTAGGAAAAAAAGGCCTTATAAGCATCTTTCAAACGACAGCAGAATTCAAATGCATGTACATAAGCCCTCACGGGTTTGACCCGGATCTTTTCACCTGTCTCTTCTGCTGTCTCTCATTCAGCAGCTGCTTGAGGTACCAGTCGCTGTTCTGCTGCTGCAGGCCTCGAAGGCCCAACGCCGAGGACTGCAGAACCCTGAACAAGGCCGGGGCGGCTCCCTGATCCAAAGCCAGGTCAACATTGGCTAATGCGGATAACACTGAGGAGGGAAAAAGGCAAGGGCTTAAGAAGACACTATGCTATGTGATAGTAACATAAGCCCACTTAAAGGCTTTGGATGTAGACAACCTGACACCGACATGGGCACAATATAAGAGGCACCAATCCAGACCAATGCATGCGTAAATTCTCTCTAAAATGCCAAGTTGTTGTCTAAACTACTAAACAGGGAAAATATCTCCCATAGAAATTTACTATGTCTCTGGACAATTTTGTTTCAAAAATACCGTCAGAGAGGATAAAGAGGGTAGAAGGGGTCAAATATATGGAGACGGAAGAATAGACTTTGGGTGGTGAGAAAACGATGGGGAGTACAGATGTTGCATTATAAAGTTGTACACCTTAAATAATGTTATTAACCAATCATCATCCCAATAAATTTAACTGAAATATTTTAAAAATTCGTTAAAGCTCCCACTGTGGAGTTGACACTTGAATACAACAATCTCCCTTTCCCTTTGACAGTCTATGTGCCCTCGACCATTTCCCACACGCATCCCAAACAATATAGCAGAAAAAAGTCCCTTAGTAAAACAAAAAGAGTATTTTGTGCACTGCATGCAGCAGAGCACGTACTGGACTTTCTTCTCACAGAGACAGCTAAGTATAAAAGAACATTCCAGTGAACACTGGTGACTTAAGTGTTCATACAGATACAGCACAAGTCACCCATTCTTGAACTATTACTCTGTGCAGAAAGCCATTATCCTAAATGAAGCAGAATGAAACAGAATACAAAGACGTCTGGTAGAAGTTAGTATTTCTTATCATAGGGAGTAGGTAAAACCTTATACATTCTCTTTAGTTGTTCAGAGTATTTAAGTGAGAAATTAGGACCTCCAAATAAACACAGAGGACACTGATTACTAGTACTATTGCTGTTATTATTTTGAGTAAAACAAGATCAAGATTGAAATCAAATAAGCTTGAGTTCCTGTGATGAGTCAAACCCTATGTTAGGAAGTATGAGGGTTTCAAAAGAAGTAGAACTCAAAAGTAATCTCTACTTTAAGGATTTTACAAAGATGTCAGAAACAAAGATCAAGAAATAAGACGACATATAATTATTAAACTGTGTGATTTAGTCTACAAATGCTGTAGAAGAATTGAAAGTCAATTATATTTTGAGCTGAAATATGTATTAAAGTGAGAATTTGAGCTGGATCTTGAATGATGGGTACAATTTGGATGAAATAAGAGACAAGCCATGAGGGCATTATAGTAGAGTGATTACATGATTTTTTAAAAAAAGAAATATTGCTAATGTTTACTGAGTGCTTACTAAATAGCAGGCAATTTACATACATTACCTCATTAACTGCATAATGGTTCTATGCCACAGGTGCCCAATGTCACACAACAATTAATAACAGGGCAAGAGATCAAATCTCAGGTCTGTCCCACTCCAGAGCCACTCTTCATGAGTCATGAAATGAGCAGAGTGAACACAGGAGACAATTAGGCAAATGAGTGCCTACAGAGAGTTGTATGTATAAAATGCTACAAAAAGACTTTCACTGGGCCAGGGATCTGCAAGCCATAAGGAACCAATGCAGGCTCTTGAGTGAAAGAGTGACAAAATGGAAATGATGCTTTCAAGAAATTAATTTCCCAAAAGTCTGTAATACGTGTATACAAAAATCAATATGAACAGAACAATCTTATTTTTGTTTAAATATATGTCTTGAAAGGGATATGCAAAAAAACATCAATAGTGGTTATTTCTAGATGATGGGAATCTGATTTTTTATTATTTACCTCTGGATGACCGATTGATTACTCTTTAAAAAAAAAAAAAGCTGTTATATTACTTTAAAAACAGAAAAAACAAATTTCCTATTTAGATTTTTTTTTAAGTGTGTAACACAGGGTGAAAGAGTGAAACTAGCCACAAAGATCAGCCCAGAAGCTACAGCAGATGTGCGGATGGAGGGGTGACAGCCTGCCTGAGGACAGCGGTAGCTAAAACAGACACCTAGAAATGCGAAAGACAGTCATAAGCGATAGTTCCTAAACGAATCCACTAATGTCTAAAATAAATACACTATGTCATCGGTCCAAGAACTGATCAACACTCAAATTATTCTCTCATGTCCGCTTAGCTGCCTGGTTCAGGGACATACTTACTATTGACTTTGTTTATATTGCCTTGAATTTCAGCTTGAGTGAGCAGCTCCTCATAAACATCCCTCTCTCTCTCAGAGTTTTCTGTCTGAAAATGGGTAAAAAGTATAGTTGCATTAGCTGAGGTCTCTAGAAGACCACAGAAATACATTTGAGCTCCTCCCCCACCATAACAGAACCAAGAGCAAATAAGGGTGTGGCTTAAAGCGAAAAGCAGAATGATGCTCCAGGACTGTGACTGAAACATACGAAGCAGGTCCGCCTGTCAAGGACAAGCCCTGCAAGAGAAGGAAGCATCGGTGAGCACTGCCCTGCTCGCTCCCGCTCGCTCCCGCTCACTCAGGAGCCTGCAGGCCTGCCTCAGACTAAGCAGAACAGTCATATCCAGGAACCAGATCTCAGAGCCTCTCTTTAGTTTGCACAAAACTCAAGAACAAAGTAGAAGTCAAAATGGAATCTAATACAAAAAGATTACATCTGTGTAATTCCACTTCAGTTATATGAAATTCCAGATAAGGTAAACTATAGTGAGAAAAAACAGACTAGTAGTTGACTGGGGTCAGGGAGGAGAGCAGTAGAGATTGACCCAGGAACTTTTGGGGTGATGGTTATGCAACCACATACATTGTCAAAACTTGTCAAACTATACACTTAAAATGGGTGAATTTTACTGTGTGTAAATTATACCTCGATAAAATGATTTTTTCAATGTAGTCCAATCAATCAATGAAAGAACATAAATCAATTAGAATGAACAGATATTCCACTTTTACCCTGTTTTTAGCATTTGTCATTTTGTCCTGCTTGGCCTGGTAGAGTATATCCTGGTAGGTGGAAGCCAAGGGCTCTTCAAGATTTACAAGCATGGCATTGGGGTTTTTCAAAGCTGCAAACGTGTCAGCTGGAATTCTACGGTCAACAGCTTCATTAATAGCAATAACGGCAGCATGTACTAAAAAAGAATTATCAAAATATAGAACACTGAGGTTATACAAAATGAAGGATGTACATTACACATGCAAAACGACACTGTGACCCGCTAAGACAGAGAGAGGTTTTCGTAGTGAAATAACAACTGCTGTTGGAGGAGTGGTTCCCTGGGCCTCAGGAGCCCAGCTCCTTCCTTAGGATGCACAAAGCCACAGCTCTGATCCATATTTGGGATGGTGAATTTGAAATCTCACAGGGATTTGCTATGGAAATGTTCACCCTTAATCAGCATATAAATACCATAAAAAAATAAAAAACTCAAAGAGGCACTGAAATGTAGGACTCACTAAGTGCCTGCATTATAATCAAAATCAATCACTTATTTCCAAATAACAATAGCATAAAAGAATGTAGCAGTGTTTAACACTAGATCTACTGACCTAAATTTACCAGCAAAATTCCTAACGTCCAAGATTATCATTATTGTATTAATTATTGAAAGTGGTAGCTATCATCCCATGTGAACCCCCAAATTTCCCTCTTCTTACATGCAGCTTCATCCACTGAGAGTTCATTAGCCAGGATGCCCCCGATCTTGCTGAAGGCAGGCATCTGGATCCCATACTTCTCCAGTTCAATCTTCATGTTGTTGATTTCTTCCTCTACAGAAAAGAATTAAGACCAAGTCAAGCAAGTTAAATACCTTTCCATAACTCAGAAAAGGAAACAGATTCCTCAGCTAAAAATGGGATAAAACAGCCTCTACCCTCAGATAGCATACAGAAAGCACTTAAGGCAGTACCTTGTATATAACATGCATTCAATAGACTTTACCTATCATTACTATTATCAAGAGCATCAAAAATAACCATACCATGAGAATGGCCCTACAGAATATAATTTTTCAAAACTGCTACTTACAGTGTTTCCTACAACCAATTTATAAATAGAGCAGTTTCTAAAGAAGCTCGACAAGAAGTGACTTACACGTCAGTCAGTTATCTCAGTCTTTATAATCCAAATCACTAGCTGCCATTAAATAATTTCCTTTCTAAGGCAGGAAGCCAAGTGATAAAGAAAACAACACATAAGATCTGGCCCTTGCCCCAGGAGTAGTGAACAACTTCCCTGGAAGGAAAAATATCACTGGTAATAGTGTTTTCAACATTTTTAAATTCCTAGGCCTACAAAATGATCGCCAGTTTGAAAGTTGTGAATCTATCTTACATTTAACCAATATTCTCCCCAAGTCCCCATCTCCTCTAGCATCTGACTACAGAAAATACACGTAGAATATGCTAAATAAATTTTTAAATTACCAAGTAAGCTAAATTTTAAAAATTACTCAATTGTCATTGTATCCTCTCACCCCCCACCACCCTTGTTTTGCCCACAATAGGTGCTTGCTAGAGGGAAAGGGAAAGACTGTTATAAAGTTTTTTTTCCCCCCACAATACATGCCCAGTGTTAGATGTTAATATATCTTGTTTTATATATTAATATTATTCTCAATTTAGATACAAGAAAACCAAGAATCACTAATCATACCTGTGTCATAACAGAGAACAAAGCCTGAACTTCCAGGTTTAGTATTCTTTCTGCCACACCAGAGAAAGTAAGTTATTTATACTTCTTTTGTCTCTGTTGCTAGAGTCTTGTTAAAGCCCTGTGTCTTTAAGATTGGTACTGTTGCCTCTGCAGGCTATTTCCACAGAAACTGAGTATTTTCTGCCAAGTCTATTAACTCTTTACCTGTGAAGTCAACCTTTCCATACAGGTCTTGAATCTGAGGAGCCAGGCCTAGTTTGAACAGGTACAAGCTAGAAGACAACAAATAAGCAAAAGGCTTCATTAGGCCTCCCAGCTGTACCTGGCTGCAGCTCTTAGATTAAAAAGGAAAATAAGCATAAAAAATAGAAACATTCTAAACACTGACTTGCAGTATTCCACAATTCTCCTTTGCATTTATAATACTTTCTACCCCATAGCCTTTTTTTAAAATTTTACATAACAATATTGTTCTAAAAAGTCACAAGATGTAATGTAAAAAACACTGGACTGGGAATCAGTAAACACAAATTCAAGTCCCAGGTCTAGTACAAAGCCAGTACGTGATTAGATGTTAATAAAATGTTAATGTAATTACTGTAAGTGAAGAATCTTCACTTCCGTTTACCTTCCTCTGATCAATGTTTAAATAACAAGATATTTTAGAAAAGTCTCATGAAAATGATTTGGATGGGAAATCTTATTTAAACTGAATTCATGTTATTGACAAAGTTTAATTCAGGTAGTTTAGGAGTTTTAAGTAGAGTACACAGTATACATTACTCTTTCTTCAGGTCTGGTAGTATTTGTTTGTTTGTTTGTTTGTTTGTTTGTTTTAAAGTTGGCATTCAATATTATTTTACATTAGTTTCAGGTATACAGCATAGTGAGTAGACATTTATATAATTTATGAAGTGATCCCCCCAATTAGACTAGTAACCACCAGGCACTTTACAGTTATTACAATATTATTGCCTATATTCCCTATGCTGTACTTTACAAACTGTGACTATTTTGTATCTACCAATTCGTTCTTAATCCCTTCGCTTTTTTCATTCACCTCCCCAAACCCCCAAACTTTACTCTTTGAATAAAAAAAGAAATCTACTGGACTCTAAGCTTCATGAAGGCAGGGACAATAAGTCTTATTCACCAATGCCTAATCAGAGCCTAGCATATATTATTATTAATCAGTATTTCAAAGATAGATAGATGAATAAATAAATGTCTATAAGCCCAAGTTAGGTTAAATGGATTCTAAGACCCTAGCAAATCAGAATCAATAAATTAGAAGAGATCAGAAGGGCAAGACATTGACAGCCTAGCAATAAGGGAGGAAATAAAAAATATCTGAGAAATGAAGCATAGAAGCTCAATAAGGTGGTCTACAGTTCTTGCAAATAATCTATAAACCTAAGCATATGAGAACTTATGAGAACTTTTAAGATTTTGTCTCTTAACACTTTCAAATATACAATATAGTATTATTAACTAGTCTCTATGCTGTACATTATATCCCCAGGATTTACACCCATCTGTTCTCTTATCTGTGTACAATGCTTATTTTAACAACAAAACCTGATTACCTGAGTGCATGGATACAGTAGATACATCTTGGCATGTTCTTTCGATCATAGATATCTGTAGTTTCTGGATAAAAAATCTAAAGACAAATAAAAGAAATAGAGGTAAGGTATCCATCCACTGGGATTCTTTTGATCATTCACTAATTATCAATAATACAAATAAAGCACCGAACAATTAGAACACGTTGTTGGCATTCAGCAAATAACTTCATTAGAGCGAACAGACGTTTCATCATAAGTAGCACAAGGAATAACATGCCACAATACAGAATGAAAAGCACTACTTGGAAAAGCCTTATTTGGCCAACCCACTAAATGTCACTCGGTATGTGAAAGTGATTCACTTACTGTAGACTCAGACACGGACACATCAAACCAAAGTTCTAGCCCAGTTTAAAACACCATCACGTGTCCGAGGCTTTGAAGAACTACAATCTTCCTGGTTACTATTTACCACACCGAGACTGAGTGATAATAGCTCAATAATGACCATTTCCTAAGTGCTTTTAGTTTGTGCAAACCACTACATTTAGACACGGAAAAAACTATAAAATATTAAAATGGTTATATTGCTTGTAGGGAGTGGAAAGATACACAGATGAAGTGGCTAGAATAGAGGATGAGCAGGGGAATGAGGAAATGGGCAATTTTCCTTGGTAGCACGTACCACAATTATAAACCACTTGTGTTACCATCTGTCTGACTCCTCTGAGAGACAATAAGCCACATGAAGGCAGGAACCAGGTCTATGGTGTTCACTGCTGTATCTTCAATGTCAAGGCCAGAAGTAAGCTCGATATGATGAATGAATGAATGAGGTTGAATAGGAAAAGAGTAGATTTAGATTAGGAATAGTCAGTCCTGAATTTCAAAACATATTCTCATGGTAATGTGGCACCATACAACACAATCTGTAATTTAGGGGGAAAAGAAATAACAGTGGACTGGAGAAGCGATCAACTGAATTGCCAGGTGATCAGAAGAATTCTGATGAGCAACAAAGGCCTTAACTAAGGCAGTGAGGTGAGCACCGCAGCACTTCGTATCTGCTGTAGCACTTAACGCACTGCATTCAATCGTTTGTGTTTATGCTCTTCCCGCAATACCTACTGCTCTCAACTAGAAAGAACTGGCTCCCTCGAGGTGGGAATGGACCAGAATCATCTTTTTTGGTAATTTTTCAAACTCTACATGCTCACTTCCCAAGACTGAGACGACCTCTCCTGAAAGGTGAAAATCAGTCCCAGTGAGCCACCCTTCCTGAAAACAGTACAGAACACATTTTAGAAAGTAAAAAAAAATAAGGTTGGGTAACTAGGATGGAATCAGTTATGAGGACCTTAAAAGTGTGAACTTGATATGCAGGCCACAGAGAAGTCCTAGCTTTGGAGCCAAGGATAAAAACAGCCTTGGGAAGATATGACTGGGGATAGGACACAGGATATACTGAATAGCGGAGAGATGGGAGCTAAGAAGGCAAGCTGGCAGGCTGTTTCAACAGGTAAGAGACACTTCAAATAAGTCAGGAAGCTTGGGGAATAACTGCGTTTAGGAGGCCAAGGTAACTCCAAGGTTTCGAGACTGGATGACTGGGAAGATGATGACAGGGTTCCATGTATTATGGGACGGGAGGGGGCGTTCACTTGGGGAAGAAGGTAGGTTTAGTTTTGGATACAGGAAATTCTAGGAGATAGAAAGCTATCCAAGGAGAAGTGTCTAGCAGCTGACTGGGTTTTTCTTGTAGCAAAGAGTCTGCAAAGTAATTGAAACCAGGAGAATGAGAGTATGTAGATAAAATAAGAATTGCATCTTAAGGAATGTCCAGCACTAGGATACGGAAGGTAGAATAGCTGAACAAAGGACAGGTTGGGCAGATTAAAAACAATTTTTAAAAAATCAAACTCAAAATAAAATATTTTGCAAAGGAGGTAGGCAACAGTACCAATTATAATAAGAGTCAAAAAGGATAAGAAGCAAAAAGTTATCACAATAAGTTTCTATAATTAATCTGTAGGTACTATATTAAAAAATTAGGGAAAACTATATGTGTATTGTCAATTAGCTATCATACATTACATTATGGGCAATAATATGTTTTCAGGCTTAGTATCTTTAGTCTATATTACGCAAAAATCTTCTGGACCTAAATTATGTAGAGTGGACATTTCAAAACCAATAACTACGATAACCCTGTTGTCCCTGAAAGCCTTTGGGGAATTGTTTGTTGCAATTGTGGTCCAGGAGAATGCACTACTGTTAATAAGCGAAAAGGTAATAAAATTGAGTCGCTGAAAACGCATTTTACAACAATACTACTAGCAATAGCAAATATTAACAAAGCTCTTTTCGTACCATTCAAAAATGGTCCCTGCCCACTGGGCATACTACATTAAAAAATAGGAACAGAAAGTTACAGGTGCACAGAAAGGCCAAGTGGCTGTTGGAACTTGACGTATTGTATTTCCTAACATTTACAGGACCTAACATACCAGTGCAAGGAAGAGAACTTTAGCACTTTGCTCTGGGGAAAAAAAAAAAAAAAGAGAGAACAAAAGCTAGGCTTCTGCAAAGACTCAGCTCTAGACTTACATAGTCTGATACGTACAATGAGCTCAGCAGTATGCTAGGCACCAAATGCTGACTTCCCAGTAGTTTTAGCCACTTTCTACTACTCTACATCTCACATTTTTTTCTTCATCTTTCTTTGGTTACAAAAATTTAGACTCTATAGGGAAATATAAAGAAAAAAAACCCAACCCCTTTATCCCACCACACAGATATGAAAACAATATCCTTCCAAATTTTTCCAAGAATACTCACTTTATTATTGCACAAAAACAGTGACCTCAGATTAGCCAGAACACACTCTTATACCTTAGATTATTTTTTTCCCCACTTAACACATCACAGACAAGTTCTTTGTCAATACGGATTGATATCCTTTTTGATGCCTACACTAGTACCTGACTGGCTGTAACACAATCAATACCCCCAGCGAAGGAACATGTGGTTTGCTATCAATTTTGTCTTATCACAAGCAATGATGAAAAATCCTTACTCATACAACTCTCTGTGCTTGTCTGATTTTTGAGGAGGGATAATTCCTAGAAGGAGAATTCTTAGCTCAAAGGCTATGAGCAAAAAACATGTCCATGCCTCTAAAAGTGACAATATAGTACGGCTTTTATGGGTTCAAAGCTAGAGATGGCAATTTCACTAAGGAGAGCACAAAATAAACTCCGAAGCAAAACACTGGAGGATGCGCACTCCCACGTCGAAACGACAGCCATCACTCCAAACTCGTCAAATTGCATACATTAAATATGTGTTTTTTTAATATATAAATTATATCTCAATAAAGCTGTTAAAAAAAAAACTGTAGCCATCACTAAAACTGGACATAAGAAGTGTCATATTGTCTCTACAATTTGAAATATAAAAAGACCCTTGATACTCCCTATAGATTTGGTTATTCTAAAGCTAGAAGATGACATTTCTAAAATATTTCTTTATATCTCCTAAAGTCACATTTTGATGGAACAATTCTATGTGTGTGGGGAGAGACCCTGAATGGTATATTTTAAAAGGGTGAATTTCATGGTATATGAATTTTAATGTAAATCTACAATCTGATGCAGTAAATGATATCAGAGGGAATTTCTCTAAGGTGAGTTGAAAGCAGGGAGATGAATATAAAAGAAATAGAATAAAACTACTTCCTAAAAGAAACAGAAAAAAGAGATTTTAGGTATTTAAGAAATAATCACCAAAGATTTGGTTGAAAATAAAGAATAACTTTATAAATAGAATGAGAACTTTTATGCCAAAACACCCAGATGTAAGCCAGAACTAAGAATATCACACAAAGTACCTTAGGCAATCCAATCTCGTCCATGGCATTCAACCACTGAATCACATTATCAGTGTGTCTAAAGTGGAGGCCAGTTGCCTAGAACAAGTAAAAGATCATTAGGCACTGCTGGCAATATTGATGCAAACACAAAATAAAAACTTTCCTTGGAAAGGTTTCCTTGTGAGGCTTTACAAGGTCCCCTTATATTCAAGGTCTGACCATAGCATTACATTCCAATTCCAAAAGCCAAGTCCACATCTCTGCTCCCCTCACTAAAAACCATCCAGAGAGTCTTCTTTTGAATAGTGTGGTTGACAGAACATGGTCTTCAGATTTCGATTCTGGTGGATTCAGTTCCTTGCTTGGCCATCTACTGGTGACACTGGGCAGGCAGGTCGTTTCACCCTTTCAAGCCGAGTTTCTCCATCTATAACACCTACTTTCCATGTTTGTTGGAAAGATTAAATGAGAAGGTGTATTTAAAGCCCCCAGTGTGGTGTTTGGCAGGGGGAGGATACAAAGTGACAGACAGATTAAATATGTCAATTAGAGTTTTCATGTTATACATACAAATAGTCCCTACGTCTTATTTTTTAGGAAGATTTACTCTTGAGAGGAGTAGAGGTGTTGGACTACTGTTTTCACTGTTGCTGCAGTCTCCACTCTTCCTTAATGCTTGCTATTCTGTCACGCATTTTGTAAACTGAACAGACCAGCTCCAGAGCTATCTTCAGAATAATCACTCGTTTAAAACTCAATACATAAGCTTTTGCTTTCTGATTAAGACAAATTTCTATTTGAGATTTTAATTTTGGCTTAGGATCTATCTTTCTTGTTTTTCTTTGCATTTAAACATAAAACATAAAAGACTCTTTTGATTGTGTCTTCATTCTTAGCTCATTCTGAGTTCTGGTCCAGTTCTTACAGTTGACCTCTCTCACATTTGCTCCTAGTTTTGCAATCTTCCATTATCTGTTATACTCATCCTCTTTTCAAATAAGATCTCACAGGAAAGTTCCCCATAGAAGCTCTGTAGACAACAGAATTTGATCCTTGTCAACATTCCAACTTAATTAAGCAGTCTTCTTTTTCAAGACCTTTGGCCACAAGAATCAAACCCTTTCACTTATTTCAAATTTACCTTGAACTCTAATATCACAAACCAATCCTTTTTACCCCTACAGCTGTTATTACTTTCATTTTGCCAAAAATGCTTGGTTAAAATTAGATTTAAAGTAGTAGTTCCCCTAGTTACTTCCTCTGCCTTCTAAGAAATACAAAACTCATCAAGGATCATGCAAATTTCTAGATACCCACCATCATCAGAATTGTACCAGGAAGACAGCTAAGTTCTTTTACTACTATATCTTGACTTTGCACCATTATCTCCACTCTGCCAAGTATTTTATTTTGTTGCAACGAACACACTTAATACATATTTCTCAGTAAGTTTTACACGGGATAAAGAATGCTAACCTTTTCTGTCAAGTTTATAGAAATTTAAGCACCAAGCAAGGAAGGACTCACCTTGTATCTGGTCTGCTCTCGATCGTAGATTTTTTTCAGGGACACCACCTTGGGAGAGAAGAAGTTTCCTAGCTTGGCAAGGTAGACCCCATTCCTCAGCCCCTCCTCCAGTTCTGTGGTGGGAGGCAGATCTTCCCCGAGACATGCTTCCATCCACCTGCACAAAAAGAGAGGACGTGAGAAAAGAAAGATAGATGGTCTGAACCATTCCTTAGAGATTTAAGCTTAATTTCCATTCTCCTTGGAGGATTTTAAGATATACATAACCAACACACTTTTAAGATCCAATTTCACACACATGGTTGTCCTGGCCCAGTAAGACCTCAGAGGCAGGAAACTTAGGAAAACTTCCAAGTACAAACGCCCCCTTCTTCTCTCCCCTACTTTCCTCCTCCGCAGCAACAGGGCCAGCTGGCTCCCCAGGCCCTGATGTCCATGAATCTCGGATCCTTTCCCTCAGTCCTTAAGTTACTCCTTAGGAACTAAAAAAAACATCTATAACTGAAGCCTCCATCTCAACTGTTCAAGAAGTTAAGTTTATTTCTGAAGTTCTCTTCTGGTTTCAAAATTTGGAATCCAAAGTGATTTTCTGTGGTTGTTTGGGGATTGCCAAAATCATCAATTACCTCAGCTAAAATACTGAAGGTAATTCTAATGGAAGCAGTAAAATGAATTCTTGAGTGTTTTTCAGAGAGGGAGAGGAGGTTGTAAAGGGGAAAGGAAATCTATATTTTCCCTCGTGAACACCTCTCACGAGAGTCCAGGGAAGCCTGAGACAAAACAAGTTGATGTTTTTCTGCACATACTTTCTACCAACAGAAATGTAGGTAACTAAAAACCATTTAGGGCAATCGCTTTAGGCCATTTTTTGTCCCAGAATCCTCTGAACATCTAAGGGAGGCTACAGATCCTTCTCCAGAAAACTGTATATATATTTAAATTTAATAACTATTTCAGAGAGTTCAGTCACTCCAGATAGATTAAAAATCCCTAATTTAAAATTATTCTACTCAAATTTTACAAGACTGATGTCATCTCCACATTCTTTACCATGCTGAGAAGGAAGTCCTCAAATACTAGATACTGCCTGAACTGTTTCATGCATCGTAAATCTTTGAAAGCCAAATTAAAAAAAAAATCCAAAGATATAGATAGCAGACTAAAGTAAAAACCAGATTTACCGCCAAATAGGACAACATAAAAATGAAACATTTATAATGTTCATTGGTACACAGAAACTTAAAAGGCAAATAAAATTGGAAGAAACATTTAAACATGCCATATTTTATAAAGACGCACGCATATCCATGAAAAATTATATTAAAACACTAACAAGAAAAACAAGCCAAAAATATGTAAACTATGTATGATTACATTCATGTATGTTTTTATGTAATTCTTTATATTAATAAAATTGCTTGAGAGATATACAAGAGAGCTTGAATTTCTCTTTTATAAATTGTTAGTTTTGTAATTCAGAATAAAATTTCTTGTATTAATTCTATCTTTTCAAATTGAAATTAGAGCCCACAGTCTTTAAGAAATAATAAGGAAAAGCAACAATCTCCCCGTTCTCAAGTTCTACAAAATAGTCATTCGACCTCATTCTCAAATCTATTCCACTCTTAAAGCAGCTAGCATACTGTCTGACACATATTAGATTCTTAATTACTGTCTGGTTATATGAATGGGCCAAATAATAAATAAATTTTCTCCTGACTTTTCTTTAAGTTAGTCGGATTTAAATGTCAGGGGGCGGAGCGGGGGGGAACAAATGAGATGTCTAGAAGAGACAGCATAGTAAATAAATCAGATACTGATCTGTAACAGGTACAAAATCCAAACTACACTCTGAAAGGGCCTAAAGACCAGAGGGGCAACGTGGACAAGAGCGTAGATCACTGGTATGAAAAACAGCTGTAGTCCAAGGACACATGTCACATACCATCCATTCAATGTTTCACTGGTAAAAGAGCATGGCAAATGGCTCTGGTGACCCCAGCTCACGGAGGACCTGTGATCTCAGAAACAGGGACAAATCTAGAACGACTCTACTATAAGCCAAAAACAGCCCTTGACTACATAACAATATGAAGAAAAACTTACTTTTCTTCTCAAAATGAGGTGAACGCAGAGGGAAGACAATAGATAAACAGCACAGTAGGTGCTTTTACCTTGAATCGGAGCCAGTTCCCAAAACTGTTTAGGTTCTCCTCTCCTCTGAGATGACTAGGTTAAAGTCAAAGTAAAATGAGGAACCAAGGCAATCTCTCCCACAACCCTCTACCTGTGCCTTCCCTACTGGGAAGTTTTCTATAGTGGTGTAGAATACCTCACATATTACACAAGTGTCAAGCCAGGAGAAAAGCCAATTGTGATCTGGTGAAAGGGATAAGTAGAATCAAGAGCTAAAATGAACAGACAGGCAAAATACTGAAGCATCTTTAGACAACTGCCCTAAACTAAAGCCACCCTCCAAGTCACCACACGTGGCTCCCCCTCCACCCTAAGCTGTTTCACAACAGAGTATCAGCTGGCTTGTTTATAAGAATAAAATAAGACCAATCAGGACCAAACTGCCTTGAAAAAATAAGTGCAGTAAGATGGTATGCTACTATAGTTTTTAATGTTAGAAATTTAGATTCTACCATGACCCCAAGAAGATACAACAAACCGTCCTTTCTGTCCTCTCCAGTCCATCTGAGATTTCTCTCTCCCACTAAATCACAGAGCCACAAAATGTGAGAGCCAGGACCTTAATGCACTTCCAGGGGAAATCCCTTTGGTTATTTTCCTCAATGTAATATACAGATATTAAAGAAAATTATTGAACATTTCTCAATATTTTATGAATATGTGCCATGTTATTATGCTTTCTGAAAACTTGAAATTACATAAAAATTCTACCAAGTGCTTAATCAGTCACCTATGTTGGACATTTAGCATTTATAAATGTTCCACCATTGAATGATAATGCAAGAAACATCTTTGTGCACAGTGTTCTTCTGTTTAGAATTCCTAAAAGGTCCTTAGAAGTATAACTCCAAAATTAAAAATTATAAACATTGAAAAAAATTTATTGCCCAAAATCATACCCAAAGGCTGTACCTATTTGCATAATGCCTTCGTTTTAGGAATAAGGCTATCACGGTCACCTGCTAGCTAGTGGCAAAGGTGGAACAACAGGACCCAGATACCTAGTCGAGAATCCTTCTTACTATCCCACTGCTGCTCGCACATCATCCCAAAAGCCTGACAGGGCTGAGCTCCATTGGGCTGTCTTAACAGGGTACTTTCAGATGTCCCATGCAGTTAAAAGGCTGGCATCTCCCACATTCTGTCAACTTAATAGAGTTTTAAGTATTCTGGTTCAACAGTTAAGTCCACCAGTTCTCAACTCAGATACAAAGTTTTCTTATAAAACTTAAACATTTAATTTAGCTTTATAAACACATTTCAAAATAAATCTATACATGGACTCCTATCTTACACCATACACAAAATATCAACCTAAAATGAATGAAAGACTTGAATATAAGATCTAAAACCACAAACTCCTAAGAAGAAAACATTGGGGTATGCTCCTTGACGTCTGTTTTGGCAATGGTTTTTTGGATTTGACACCAAAAGCAAAGGCATCAAAAGCAAAAATAAAGTGGAACTACAGCAAACTAAAAAGCTTCTGCACAGCAAAAAAAGCCATCAACAGTCTATAGCCATGCTACCCTGAACAAGCCCGATCCCGCCTGATCTCTGAAGCTAAGCAGGGTCGGGCCTGGTTAGTACTTGGATGGGAGACCACCTACGAAGACCAGGTGCTGTAGGCGTAAAAAATAAAAACATAAGGGATTGTAAGCTGACAAAGTCCTTGCAATCTGTGAGGTAAACCAAGGGTTGCCTCACCTAAAAAAATATTAAAAAAACAGAAAGCCATCAACAAAATGGAAAGGCAACTATAAAATGGAAGAAAATATCTGCAAGTCATATATCCAATAAGGGGTTAATATCTAAAATATATAAAGAGCTCATAGAACTCAAGAGCAAAGAAGAAAAACAAATGAACATGCAATCCAATTTATAAGCAGGCAGAGGAACTATATAGACATTTTTTCCAAAGAAAAGATACATATGCCCAAAAAGTAAAAGAAAATGTGCCTGCTCATCACTCATCATCAGGGAAATGAATATCAAAACCAGAATGAGATGCTATCTCACACCTGTTCGAAAAGCTATCATCAAAAAGACAAGAGATGACAAGTGTTAAGGAGAATGTGGAGAAGAATAACCTTGTACACTACTGGTAGAAATGTAAATTGGTGCAGCCACTATGGAAAACAGTATGCGGGTTCCTCAAAAAATTCAAAATAGAACTGCCATATGATCCAGCCATCCCACTTCTAGGTATATAGCCAAGAAATGAAATGAAATAAGGATATCAAAGATAGATATACACCCCCATGTTCATTTCAGCATTAATCACAATAGCCAAGATATGGAAACAACCTAACTGTCCATCAGTGGATGAACAGATGAAGATGTGGGGTGTGTGTGTGTGTGTGTGTGTCTGTACTGTGTACTGGAATATTGCTCAGCCATGAGAAAGGGGATTCTACCATTTCTGACAACACAGATGGATCTGGAGGGCATGATGCTAAGTCCTCACAGAAACACAGTGGAAAAGTGGTAGCCAGGGGTAGGGGAAATAGGGAGCGGTCTGTAAAGGGTACAAACCTCAGCTATGTAAAACATGGTGACTATAGTTGATAACATTGTGTTGTGTAATTGAAATTTGTTAAGAAAATAGAAAATAAATGTTCTCACACACATAAAAAAGATAAATGTGAGGTGATGGATGTGGTAATTAACTAGAAGGGGGAATCTTTACATAATGTATATGTGTAACAAATCATGACACTGTACACTTAAGATATCTCACAGTTTTATATACTGATTATACCTCAATAAAGCTAAAATAAAAAATAAGCGCAAAAGAAAGATCACTGGCCAACACAACTTTTACCAATTCTCGTGTTTAACACAGTCTTAATAACATTCACAGAGCTCATTAAAGATATTCTAGTCTACATCGACTCCCCCACTCCTCTCTCACCTCCCACTCCCTCCCACTTTAATGCGTGAATGCTCCCAAACCATCTCAGTCAAACCATGACATACGCTGAGCCTGAGGAGGGCTGCTGACATGGAACCAAACATTTAATTTAACCCATTTCATTTGTGCCTTCTACTAGCCAGGAAGTTTTTATTAAGCAGGCACCGTTCCCTGTTGGTACTCTATGCTGCCTTCTGGCAAGACAACATATAAAATTTAAAATATAATGTGACAGGCACTGTCCAGGGCCTTTAAAAGACCTGGATTTATATTCTGCCTCTGTCATTTATCAAGACAAGTCACTTAACCAGTATCTTCATTTGTTGAAAGGCAATTACAAAATTTTCCAGATAGGTCTGTCGTTAAGGATTAAATAGGACCACGTGGGAAGTGGGGAGAGCACAGTGCTTGGCTGGGTGTTAAAAAAATATTTGTGCTTTTCCTCCTCTCCCTTCATATGATGAATCACATGCTGACACTTCTGTAACTGAAATGATTCCAGTTCCTCCAAGTATTCTTCATAGAAAGAGAATAGCACCTATCTATAGGGTGGCTGTGAAGATTAAAAGAGATCATGCACATAAAGTACTAAGAACAGTGCCTGGAATAGAGTAAGCGCTCAAAACATCAGTTGCTATCACTAGGACTGTGAGACATGATCCTGCCCCCACGACTCTCTCCTTCATCTCTGAACCTTCCCCAACCGAACACTGTGTTCCAGGTGTGGTCTGATCCGCCTGAAAAGGAACAGGACTATCACCTTCTTTCTTCTGAATCCTCCACTGCCACAGACAAAGCCTCAGACTAAATTATTTTTTTTTACTCTTTTCCAATCAACAGAAAATCTTTTTTTTTTTTTCAAATACGCAGCTGCTAAACCCTATCTCCACAATTCCATATTAGAACCGTTACTGGCACTCATCTCTATTTCTTCATGTTCGATTCAGCCCACTGTCCCTAATGTCAGCATCCTTGGATCCTAATTCTGTTTTCCTAAATACTGACTTCTCTTCCAGCTTCACATCATCCACAAATATTACTGGATTTTAAAGAATAAAGAGTTTACCAAATGGCCAAGGCAGTAAAGGCCTCCAAGCAGATGGAACACTGTGGACAAAAGCAGGAGGCGTGAGAAAACAAGCTGGTGCCGGAGTGGCTCAGCGCTGCCATTGCTGAGGGGTAAAATGCATGGGAAATGATGGGAAAGTCAGCAAGCTGGATCGTGCAAGGCTTGTCCACCATGCTAAAACCCTTCCTTTCATCCTACTCATGGGAGACACTGAAGGATTTTAAGAGGGGGATGAACTGAGATCTGTTTTAGAAAATCCGTAACAGTGTGGGGTTTTTTACATTTTTTGTTCAAGTGCAAGTGCAAATGTTTTTACAAGTACAAATATTTTAGAAAATAAGTCACTTAAAAAAAAAAGTTCTGAGAATGTCATACCAAGTGGTGACATCAGCACACCCTACCTGCAATCAGGACTCTAAGCCATGGTCACAAATAGAACTCAGCAACAAAACTCTTGTATTTCTTAAAGTATTTCTCATAAGAGTTGAAGAAAATGGAGAGAAGAGTTCTTAGTCCTTCCTCTCACAATAAGAAATACAAACTTCTGACATTTATCCTCAAATTTAATCCCAGAACTGCTTTAGTAAACTGAACTCAAATACGAATTATTTTTTTTTAAAAAATGACATCAGATATGAAACCAAACTAGTATAAAACTAGTGCTAAACAGGAAAATAGTAACATCTGAATGGTTCGTTTTCTAAATAATCTCTAAAAAATATAAACTCTCAAACACTAAGTGGCAGACATTAAGCTAAATACTTTGCATGCATTATCTAACTTGATCCTTGCAAAAATTTCCTTATTTTACAGATAAGGAAGCCACAGGCTCCTAAAAGTAAAGTGGGCTGTCCAAGATAATCCAGCAGTCCGGTCAGTGCCGAGCTCACGCCTGAACCCAGCTGGCGTGATTCTAAAGCCCACACTCCACGGCTACGACGTGCTGCCTTCCACCTACCGAGCACTGGCTAACAGAAGCTCAAGCTCCACAGCGGGGCTTCCTGAAGCATCCCACACCGCAGCGCAGGACCCATTAATGATCCTACTCGATCAAGCACCAAGAGACGGGCATATTAAATATTAAACACTGGTGGACATGATTACTGTGAAAAATGAGTACTCTGATAAGTTTGTCTTTCAAATAACCACATAATTCTTATGAATTTGTATATACCTTTACTGTTTAGACTATTTTTATAAAGCTTTGTTTTATACATATTTTTAATCAAATTTGAAAAATAAAAATGATCTATTCTGACAGCTACATATCCATTTAGGTCCATTTCTATTGGACCACTCTGTACATTACTTATCAGGAGCATAACATGTGCTGAACACCTGTCCCTACCTTTAAAGAGATCACCCTCCAGGAACAGAGATGCTTAACCAACTAGCTACAAAAGACATTATCTGAATTGGGCGTTCTAAAATAAATTGTATTTAAGGGAGGTGAAAAATGAGAAAATAAGATATTTAAGATAAAGGAAACAACATAAGTGAATACAAATAGGCATGAAAACAATGATCTATTTAGGGAATGACAAATCTTCGTGGTGGAGGAGTAGGTGAAGATGTATCTGAAACATACAGTACTTTTATCTGCAGGCAATGGGAACAATGAAAATTTTCAGAGAAGAGTGGCGTGGCCAACTATACCTCAATTTCTTAAAAATTTTCATTAAATTAAATTATAAATTTAAAAAAATTTTTTTGAAGAGTGGCTTAATCAGATCTGAAACTTAGACTGGTAACTAGGGAAACAGCATGGAAGATGGATTCGAGGGAGAAATATTAGGCAATTATTTCAGGAATCCAGGTGAGAGATAATAAGGTCTTTACCTAAGACAATGGCGGAAACAGAGAGAAACATGATTTGTAGTTACAAAGAAAGAACGGAACCCCTCTGACAGTCTGCTAGGTAGCTGCGAGCGGGGGTTAGAAGGGCAGCGGGGGGACATGAAGGCTTTACAGACACCCGGAGAAGGAAAAAAGCGAAGTTAGCTCCTGACCTCACATTTTGCTACTGACATTAAACATCAAATACAGAGATTTTAAAAATAAAAAAATAAAATAAAAGAAGGAAAAAAAATTTAGATAAATGGCTATATCATCTTTAAGTGGGAAAGACCTTTTCAAACAAGACCATGGAGGCAGAAATTATGAAAATCAGAAATGAAGAGGGAAAACAAACGGCTGCATAAAAAGCAGTTAAAATTCTATAAGACAATTCTTTAAAAAGTTGAAAGTTAAATGAAAAGATAAACTGAAGGGAAAATCTGTAACATATAACAAGAAACTAATAATCTCATCTTTATATGTATATTTTTTAAATGCTTGAAACAAATAAAATGACAAACACTTCTCTAGAAAAAATGAGCTAGAAACACAAATAGGGAATTCACAAAAGAATATAAATGGCTAGTAATCACAGGAAAAATTCTTATTCCCACTACTAATCAAAGAAATGCAAATTAAAGTAACAATAACATCATTTTCAGCTATCAGACTGGCAAAGATTAAAAAAAAGGATAGCAACTTATTACTGTCCAGTATATGGGGAAACCCCGCATTCTCACACTGTTCCAAAAGGAAATCTGGCAACTGTACCATCCATAGTAAACTTGCAGAAACTTCTATAAAAGGAAAAAGACTGTTTTATTTTTAAACGATGATTTGATGACTTGTGGCATGGATGACCAAATAAAAGATGATGCCATTAAACAAGGCTGGGGACATGAGGGAAAGCAGGCCAAAATGATAAATTCAGCTTGAAATGTCAGTGGGAAGTTCTGGTTGTGACATCCTGCAGTCAGTTGGAAATACAAGTCTGAAAAACTCAGGAGAGATGAGGTTAGAGACCCAAGTTTGAAAAGTGGTGCCACAAAAGTGGATGAGGTAGCTCCCCAGAGAAACGAACTGCACTGAAATAAGAAAGGTCAAGGACTGTGCCCCAGAGAACATGGAACGTGGACACTGAAGAGGCGAATGTTACAGAGAAAGGACAATCACTATGGTAAAATGAGGACCATGACAGAATCACATGATGGCTGCCAATCAAGGAAGGAAAATTTTTCAGGAAGCTGAGAGAGGTCACCAACTTCAAATGCTGCACAGAGATGAGTGGCAAAGAGAAAAGGATAATATGGCAAATGAGGAGGAAGGTCATCTGTGACCCCAATAAGGGCAGTCTCAGTGGAGTGGTAAGACAGGAGGAGTCAGATTACTATAACTAGAAAAGTAAGTAAAAGTGAGAACGAGGGACAGCAAATGTAAACTTTTTCAAAAGGTTTAAGAAGGAAAGAAAGGGCTAGTATGACAGATTGACATGACCACGGAGTGAGTGAGTGAGTGAGTGTTCGTCCATCTGTCTGTCTCTCTCGCATGACTGAAGAGACACTAACTTGCAGCCTGCAACAAAAGAACAAGCAGAGGAGGGGCTATAGACATAAAAAATGCAAAACAAAAGAAAGCAAGGTTCTACAGCTAGCTATGGAAAGGAACATATCCAAATGCAGAGAAGAGGGAAGGAAATGAGAATGAGCAAGAATGATATGTCATCTAACTTCTCTGAGCTTCAGTTTTCTGTCTGTAAAACAGGATTTGGAATGGGACCAATTCCCATAAGACTGTTGTGAAGATTAACTGAGCTAATGTATACAAGCACTCAGCAAGCTCTAAATAATGGTAGCTATGTATTTGTGTATGTGTGTACTGAGTATGTGTGTGAGGATAGCTAGATCCCAGAAATAAACCTATAGTCTGACTCTCAGTAATTGTGCAATACCTGTCCACCTTGCCCCACTGATAACATTTGTCGAAGGGAGTATATGCTTGGCCCTACCCATTCCAGCACTCAGCAAGACAAAGAAATGACTATTTGGAGAACTCTATGGCAAGCCTTAAAACAAGCCCGGACCAAGTGGCTATGGAGAAAAGAATCAGAGCAGAATGTGAATTAGGGGTCTGTGAAGAGGAAACCAGTCGAACAAGTTCTGCAGAACACATGACTTCAGTGGTTTCCCAGCTCTGCAATACAGAAGGGGAACCTACCAATGCCGGAACTGACTACCCCAAACCACTGACATTCAGTTCCTCCAGGAACAGCGGCTGTTACCCCACCCAGCTAGCAGAGCAAAGGCAGGGTGACTCGCTGCTAAAAACCTCCCAAATCCAGCCATCTTTCCTCACAATTAGGATTCTACCAAGCCACTAACACACCTGAGCACCTCCTAGGCACTGGGAACAGCCCAGTAATTTCAACACAATGTGGCAAGAACAAGTCTTGAGAGAAAGGAATGTAGAGTATTCAATAAAGCATTCCTCCCCATATGAAGAGGGAAGGGAATTAGGGCAGAGGGTTAACTATTTACTCCCAAGACCAAGCCTTCAGATGCAGAGCCCAGGGACACATCTACTTATCTACCTAGCCATCTCTACTCTAACAGATATCATGAAGCATGAAAGATCTTTTAACCTTGAATGAAAAAAAATCTTTAAACTGGGTTAAACCTCAATGATAGCTAAGTCTCAGCAACTACAGCCTATTCACTGCTGGTTGTGAGCAGCTCCCGAGAAAAGAAACAGGGGAGTCCTCTACAAGGCGGAAAACAGGTACATATTTCTTAGCAAAAGCAATTCTGAGTCACTGCCTACTGGCAGCTGCTAGAGCCCTGGGGGAACAAGGAGAGCCTGTAGAGCAAGTGTATGTCAAAAATTTAATTTTCAGATCTAGTACTCAGTGAGGAGTTAACTATGATACTCATTAAAGACATAGTCCTTGCACTCTCAGGCTCACAGTATATCAGAGAAAAGTATAAGACATTTATATTGTGAAAAGCTATTAAAAAAGATACACTGGGGGGTTGCTATAGAAACCCAAGAGAGGAGCATCTAACTCAGACCTGAGGTAAGGGTGGGGTCCAAGTAAGCTTCCTGGAGGAGATACTCCTTGAATTTATTGTCTTAGATAGGCAATACATTTTGCACACATCAAAATTCAGAAAGTATAAAAAGTCACCAGTTAAAAAGATTTCAGGAAGTGAACAGGCAAGAGTGTCACATGCTACATCGATTAAGAAAGTACGGAAAATTTTTCAATGGATATAGTAATTAGGTCACTGGTGATCTAAGCAAGAGAAATTTCAGTGAAGGAAAGGAGGGCGCACAAATCACACCCGCAGGAGTTAAGATGAAGAAGTGAGAATACAGGGAGTAAAGGTAAGTTTTCCTTAAAGGAAAAAAGAAAAGACAATAATTGGAATAGGGTCTAGTATTAAGGGAGTGTATCTTGAATGGGTGAGCATGGTTACGTTCCAAGGAGAGAGAATCAGAAGGAAAAAATGCAAATTATAGTTAAGAAACTAATACTGGAATAAAGACCTTAGAAGACAAGAAGGGAGAGGATCCAGACCACAGGAAGAACATAGAATCTTAGGAAGAAAGATACTCCGCCCATTGCTACAGTGAGGAGGTCACGGTGGCATGTCAAATGAGATGGGATAAATTTGTTAGCACCAGAAAATTTGAGTTTGTAGGGAAGTAGAGGTCATCAAGTCATAATATGGGAAGCTACAAATGGAGATGCCTACTGAGAATCAAGATTTGATAAAAGTTATGATCGGCCTCACCAACTCTTAAAATTCAAATGCTACTTTCAAAAGTCACCCCCCTCCTTAACTAACTCTTCCATTATGTACCACTGGAAATAATCTCTTCTTCCTTCAAACTTCCTATAACCTTTCCTGTGGCACTTTGTATCCCTTTACCTCTTAAAAAAGTTACATAAAAAAAAAAAGTTACTTAAATACATAAAAGTGGAAACATTTTCTGATTTATCTGTGAGGGATGGTGGTCAATAAATGACTGCTGAATGGCACAAACTATTCTTTCTCTGATGCTGAAGGACCATAGTCCTGCTCTCCATTATAATCAAATCATAAAAGAAAAAGAAAGTACCCTAAGCTCTCATCACGACAATATTGAAACTCTCTTCACCACCACAACCCCCACATTCCATGCAGATTGCACCCATTCAGCTGAACAATATTCCTGAGCTCCTGCTTTGTGGAGAAGCACTGTGTGGCAGGAGGTGCTGTTAGATACCAAGAAGTACAAAAAGACAGTCTCAACTCTAAAGAAACACAAAGAATAACAAGTAGGCTTTCCTTTCTCTCCCACACAATTGAGGCTTATCTTGCAAAAACTCAGCCTTACATCATCTTTCCTCATCTAAACTCTCACACATTAACTGCATTATTTCCTTGGCAATCATGTATTGCCTTATAACATCAGTAAGACCTTTCAGCCTTTGATGTGGAGCAACTTTTCAAATGGCTATGCCCTGTTTGTCCAATCAATCTGTAAGCCCCCCAAGGGCAGGACTGAGTTACACTTCCACATCTCCCCCAGCTCCACCACATGGTCCTGAGCAATGGGGGAGCTCAAAACTATTTCCTACCCGTTTTATTTTATTGTAAGTGTTTTTCCCAACTTTTTAAGCCATGTTAGGGGAAAAAAAAAAAGAGTAATTGAATGTTATCAAGTCATTCAAAATAAAAATACCTTTTAATAACAGAGGAAATTAAAATAAAAATTGTTTTAAGTAACTTGAGAAAATACTAAAGTTAGAACATACTCTTCTATTAACTGTGATACAGTTTATGCTTGAAAATCTGCAACATGGATGTTTCCAAAGCAGATTTTTGGGGAATTTTTAAAGAAATTTCTTACTGTTACTTAATTCCTCATATTAAGCAGATTTCCATTGCCTACTTCTGTTCCTCTGCTACCACGTAAGATAAATTGAACCCCTCTTCCATTTTCCAGGAATTTCTTTAATAACGGAGGCACAATGTAATTCCTATACAGGATGACAGATTGGACTTCTGAGATTCTGTCTATATTCCCTCTAAATCGTGTTTCCACGTTAAGTTATCTCAGTCCTTTCATTTATTCCTCATGCTGAGAATTCACAGACCCTTTTTCCTCCTGGTCATGCACATCCAACATGCTCTAGTCCTGGAGCAGTAACCAAGTCTCACTAGGGGACCGCGCCCACTGGTGGAAGTGGTTCCTCAGCTACCATGTTGAAAAGGATGGATTCCGACCTCTCAGCAGTGCCTGCTGCGGGTGTGAAAGAATCCCATCATACATCTGTCATCTCTGCTCTGGACTCTCAAGGTCCCTCTTAAAGTCTGACTGCCAGAACTGAAAACCAACTCCAGGTAGCCTCTGATCAGCACAGAGGACAATGGAGCTATCTCTTCCTTTTCTTTATATACCACATTTCTATTAATGAGTTAATAAGCCTCTCAGATTTGTTTCATTTCGTTTTATTTTCTCACTGATGCTACTTCTCTATCCTATACTGAGACACTCCATTTTGTGACCCACAGTGCAAGATGTCACATTTATCACTAATAAATTTCATCACTAGATTCAAGGTATTGTCAAAGTGAAACTTGTCACACAGTGTATTAACCATCCCTCGAACAACCAATCAAACTCAAATTTCATCAATACATCGCTGACACATTCTTAAGTCCCACTGAAAATGTTTTACGTGGAACATGCCCTAAAGAGCCTTCTCTGCATTAAAAACCTAGCAGCTCCACTCTTTATTGAGATAGAACTCATTAAACATAAATTCGCCATTTTTAACCATCTTAAAATACAGAATTCAGTGGTTTTTAATATAGTTATGATGTTATGCAACTACTGTGACTATCTAATTCCAGAAAAATTTTCACCACCTAAAGAGAAACCCCACACCAATATTAAGCAGCCACTCCCCACCTAGCAGCCCTTTTGAACATGGTTTATTCAGCTGGTGACAAATCTTAATTATGTTACAATCTAGTCCACATTTATCCAACCCATCTGCAAAAGTACCACAAGACATACTTTCAAATGCCTTACTGAAATCTAGACATTACCGCGTTTCTCTAATTCACCAATCTGGTGACCCTGTCCAAAATGAAATGATGCTCATGTGTCAGGGCTTTTTCCGGGAGTCCTGGTTGACCCCTGAGCATCACTTCCTTCCTCGCTAAGTGCTCAGAAGCCATCCATTTAACAACATGCTATGGAATTCTGCCAGTTCAGTTCAGCAGACGAGAATTGGTGATTATCTTCTTTTCCTCTTTCATAATTAGTATATTTGCCCTTCTCCACTTTTAAAAACCACATCACTGTTCTTCAAAATGACCTTAAGATCCTGACAACAGTTCAGCAATTATACATATCTAATTAGTAGAATAATGGCTTTAATTTAAGCTCTATAAGCCAAGAACATGAGAACTTGATGGGGAATGAACAGAAACTAGATAAAACAAAACAGTTGAGAAGTGACCATGAACATGTCCCAAGTTCTTACTTGAAACTGTCCCTCAAATCCATCATTCTGACAGAGAATAGTGTTTCCCAAATCAGCATACTCTGCAACACCAGTCCTAAGAAAGATGATCTGTGAGAAAAGAGTCTGATAGGAAATGAAGTTTGAGGAATGTTCCTTACACTCTCCTCTCCCCCAAGACTCGGAACCTACAGCCCATAATAAAGAGTCTATATAACCTGCAAACTGAACAATCTGTTTAACTTGATTTAATCCAGTATTTCTGAAACGTATTTGACCACTAAACTCTTCCTTAACGTCACAGCACTCATTAATAGAATATACCTCAAAAACAAAAATGTAGAAAGTGAGCCACATGGTTTTCAAATCCTGAACTGTACTCCCCTTTAACACAAAGAATAAATTACGTCAACTTGGCAAGTCTGTTCATCTCTTCACAGTACGTATGTCGAAGCTGTTAATCCAAAACCGGTTTTCTCAATGCCAACTTCATTACACACTGCGAATCTTTTTAATTTCACAATACAGTTTGCTTGAAAGCACTCTAGAAAGTTCTAGCCAATGTCTCTGAAAGAATATTTAAGCCATGTTTCAAAATCTCTATAGTTGAAGGTACCTTGTTCTGAAAAAAAAATTAAGATCTCAATTCATAGCCTAGAAAATATGGCAAACTCCAGAGCACATTGCATAAGAGAGTCATTGCTGATGCTCAATATTTAAGATATTATCCAAATAGTGGGAGCATCTGAGATCTTGCTCCCCAACAGGTATCATCAGTTTGGCTCAAATAAACTCATATTATAAAAATTCTACAACAAAAAGAAGATATTATCCAAATATCATGTAGAGAAAAGAAAAATAAAGCAGGCTCTCAATCTCACTCCTCACATCAAAATACATCCCAAATGGATCAAAGAGTGGAATGTTAAAACTCTTTACATACTAAAAGTACACAAAGGAAACACAGGGGAATGTTTTGGTATAATCTCAATATAGATAAGGACTCTCTAAAAATAACATAAGCCCAAAAGCTAAAAATAAAAGATTAATGAAGTCAAATGCTTTAAAATTCTAAACTATTTTAAACTTGGAAGTCAAAAGCTAAAGGACAAACTGGAATAATTATTTACTACAAATATGGCACCCAAACAGCCAATCTCCTCACTACACAAAGACCTCTTACAAATCAAAAAGACCAATAACCAAACAGAAAAATGAGCAAAAAATTCTGCCAAAACAGTTGACCGAAAAGGAAATATACATGACTTTTAAACGTACACAAAGATGCTCAGCTTCAGTGAGAACTAGATAACCTAAAAATGAAACTACAATGAAATACTATTTTCACCTTTAAAATTCACAATTATTAAGAAATTTTTTGATACTCCAGGTTGGTGAAAGGAGGAGGAAAGTAGTCCTATCATTTACTACTGATGGACATGTCAAGTAGTATAACCTCCACAGAGAGCAAATTGACAATATTTGTCAAAATTAAATTAACATTCCCTTTGACTAAGAAATTCCACTTTTGGAAATTTTCCTGCAAGAGTATTCATAAGCACAAGATGGCATACATACAAAGCTGTTACTCATTATTTATAATAGCAAAAGCTGATGCGGGGGGGATATGTCCATTGATAGATTAAATCCATACACTGAAAAACTATGCAACTGTAAAGGAAAAAAATGAGGCACTCTGATGTATTCATTAGAAATGAGTTACAAAATGCAAAGCAGAAAGAACAGTGTGCTATCGGTTCTAAATAAGGAAATAAAAGTAATTTGTATTTATATGCATAAAATATCTCTGGAAATATACACAGTTATTACAGTGGTTCCATGTGGGGAGAATTGGGTTGCTGATCAACAGGACTAAGGAGATAGATATTTTTCACAGTATATCCTAACATAGTCTCTGAAGTATCAAGTCCATTATCAATTTTTTGAAATAAAAGAAAAAAATTTTAAATTAAAAAAAAAAAGACCAAATCTGCCTAAAAATATTTTGTTGGAATTCATAAGTTGTTAAAGGAAAATCCCCAAAGTCAAGTCACTTGTCAAGGACTCCTTTTCAAGCTATTAATGATTAAGCATTATCCAAACTAATGACATATAGCAAAACATCTCCAAGGCAGAAAAACATTTTGTTATAATAATCATGCAAGTAGTAAGTAACTTTTTAGCTATTTTAAAGGCCATCTCAGATGTTATTTATAACAAAATGATGTGCTATACTATAAGACTTTTTCTATTTAATTTTTATATTATTTTTCTATCTTTAATGATCATTTTATTCTTCTTTTCAATTTTTCCTTTTCTAATTTTGCCCCATCCCCCTTTTTTTTTCTCTTTAGTTCCTTCTGCTTCAGTTTTTACGAACACTAATCCTATTCAAGAAAATACTTTTAGTTTTTTACATTGTTGGTTAATGATCCCTAGCAATAAGCTGATACTTTCTACCTTATAAATACCTAGCACAACAATAGATTTTCCTTCTACTACAAAAGTCTCACAAGTTTTATTAAAGCCAGAGTTCTCTCAGTCCCCAAACATCTGTCCGAACAGAAGCCAAGCCCTGGGCTGGCAGCCGCCTCTTCATGCTCCTTCTGCTTTTCGTTATGATTTCCAATGAGTCAACAGGAAGGTATTCTGACTAAAGAAGAAATAGAGGCCTTTAGACAGGACCTTCTTGCACCCACAACACCAAGAAACACAGTTCTTGCCAAATGATCCAAGGCAATTTCCAATCCAAATTGCCACTCCTGTCTGCATGAGGTCATTATTTAAAAAGAAGAAGAAGAAGAAGAAGAAGGGACTTGGGAAGAAGTAAAGCCTTCCTAAGTGAATTGGAGGGGGATACCAGGCTAAGGAGAGAACCAGCCCGGAACTTTCCAGCCCTCCAGTCATTGCGGATAGCCATGTAACCTCTACTGCAGCCACGTCCACCTCCAGGGAAACCTTCCTGTGAGCAGGAGTTAGGTCAAAAAAGTTAAACATACACATTTATCACAGGCCAATTATCATGTTTAGAGACACTTAACTTAGAATTTAGATTTACTGTATTTCTTACAAGCATGTAGGCACAAATCATTCACCAAGCAACAAACACTGAACCGCTACTTAAGTGTGTCTATCACTGTTGTTAGCTCCGCAGTGATAACAAAAAACACAGAGTCCAACAATCTATTTAGATATAAAAATACATGAGACAAATCAGATAACTGCCCTCATACAGTCAGAGTGGCGGGCAAAAGAGACTGTCAGGACCTTCAGAGGCTGACGGCACGAGCCCTGGTGTCTCACAGACCTGGGCTTGAATTCCACAGGACCTGGAGAAAAGTGATACTAACCCATTTTTTCCTTCTTTAAAATAAAAATAAAGCCTACCTCACGGTAACGCTGTATGTAAAGTACTACCTCATCATTCTGCTTAATCACTGTTGGTTCCTGCTGCTGTCATTATTATTTTTAGATGCAGTAACACTGCACTGGCAGACTGACCCCGTGGGTAAGAGCGAGGATTGTGGAGCCCTCACCAAACCTGAAATGTGGATCTACCACTTCCTAGATGGGCGAGTCAACCTCTCTGAGCTTTGCTTTCTTTTCTCTTAAATGTAGATAATAAGCATGCCAGGGACTTCAAGAAGAGCTAATTAGATAATGCATATAAAGTGCTTTGCACTGTGCCTAGCGCATAAGTGCTCAATAAATGGTACCAATGGTGATGATGATGAAGAGGGGGAGATGGAGGAGGACACTGATCTTGGGGCAGACAGGAAATATTTTATATCATGATGTCCTTGCAAACTGCAGGGGTATTTTCGTTGATTTTTTGGTTTTGGCTTCCTTTTAGCTGTTGTAAAGGTACTTGAAGTATTGAGGTTTCTATAGCAAAATGTCTCATTGAAAAATAACTAATTTTTCCCAGCATACAATTATAAGTAAAATTAAAAAAAAAAAAGACTTTCAAGCTTAAGCAATAAACTTTTTCTTTAAAATAAACCATTAACCAGAGATTTCAATTATATGTTTAAGATTTTTTGATTCACACACTGTCAAGCACAGGGATCAATCAGATTACCAGCAGCTCTTCCAGAATAAAAATCGAGCAGCAGGGTACTGATTTGATCAGGTAGGCAATGGGAGCTCTGCATTCAAGTGGCACTTCACTCAGCTCACTCAAAGATACGGTCTCTAGGCAACAAAGTCCCAAATTAAACAAACAGTCCCAGTCATATGAATCACTTCCGGATGGTCTCACTTTGCCTACCAGCACTTTTTTTAAAACACAAACACTTCCTGTGAAGGGATTTATTCAGCAGCCCCAGTTGGAAATGACCACGAGTCCCATCAAATACCACATGGCTTAAATGCTCAGAAAGGGTCTGGCTACCAACAGGTACCCCTAAATTGCTAAACTATGAAAGAAGAAGGAATTGTACAGAAACAAAGACAGCTCGCCATGCAAAGCCAGAAATTAAATTCCCAGAACATGTCAATTTAGGCCCTCAAATATATTTTACTTTATTTTCATTAACACAATGTTGCTCTGACCTCTAAAACCAGAAGAAATATGTTCCAAATTAGGTCAAACTAATGGTCCACTTAGCCTAATCAGACTTTCTCAGCCTTGACAATTCACACACTCAAGCTGGTCAGTTAACACTGGATGTATCCTGTGGTCATACCCACTCTAAGGCTTATGGAAAACAAGGGGAATTGGTAAAGTATTTCACCCAATTCTCTTGGCTACCAGCTCCTTTTTTCCACCTGAAAAGGATACTACTATGAGTGTCACACAACTCTTCATAAACGAATCAGTGACAATTTAAACTACTGTCAAAAGCAGAGAGGGAAAAGGGGTCAATACCCCAAAATGAAAACTGTAACAGAACAAAGCAACTAGCGTAACAGAACCAAGAGAAAAAATCAAGATGGTAGAAAATCAAGTCAGTGACACATAAGATATATGTGAGACATACCTAGAATGTTGATTTAACATAAACAAAACAAAGAACAGTCATAGAACAGACTGCGCAGATCTGGACTAATGAATCGAAACCAATTACTAAAGGTATAACAGACAATTTCCTAGAGCTAAAGCAAAAACACAAAAAAGATAATACAAATCAAGAAGAGTCTCCACATTACAGGAAAAATTACTAAGCTGACATCAACTCTAAAATGTAACTTGGGGAAACTTCAAGAAATAAGAATTCTACAAATTTCAAATCATGAAAGTGTTTTTAAAAAGTTACTTGACACAGAGCTAAAATCAAGCTAGCTTCAGATGTCATTTCTCATTAATGAGTATAAGAAAATGAAGTTACATACATTTTCTCAAGAAAAATTAAATATAGTTCACCATAACAGAATAAAGAGTCTAGAAGTGGAACCACCCATAATTTAACATTTGACGAAGTAGACATCAACTACTAAACAGGTAGTAAAAAGGTTGTTTTTAAATGTTATCAGAATAATTTAGAAACATGAGACTTAAAGACTTAGTTTCATTAAAAAAAAATTAAATCACTAAATCATAGAAACTCTTACAGAATATAAAACTTCAAATTTTAGTAAGACTAGACAGGTTAGTAAAACTAAACTATCGAGGCTCTGACTTGATAGAAGAAATTATAAACAAAAAGATTAACATTTAAAAACCATAAAATTTTAAACTGTACAGTAAACAAAAAGTAAAATGGAAAATCAAGGGAAAATATTTGTAGCAAATATGACAGATTGACATCCACATTTTTTTGTTTAAATTGAGGTAAAATTGACATAAAACATTATATTAGTTTCAGGTGTACAAAAATAATGATTCAATATTTATATATATTACAAAATGATCACCAAAGTCTAGTTAACTGGTATCTCCATAAGTAGTTACAAAGAAAAAAAATTTTTTTGTGATGAGAACTTTTAGGATCTACTGTCTTAGCAACTTTCAAATATAGAATACAGTGTTATTAACTATAGGTCATCCAAATTATAGGAATGTTCACACAAGTTAACATCATGACCCCAGAAGACAGACAAACATCATCAATTTGCATACTAAAATAAAAATGGTAAGCAAAGATGTGGGCAAATGTTTAACCTTTCCAGCAATCAAAGCATAACACTGGAATAAAAAATGAACATTATGTACCCATTTAAAATAATTAGGATGACAATATAGGGATTTAAAAATCTGAATTTGTGATTACAACTATGTAAAAATTACGCACTTAGTTTTTCCTTTCTTTTAATCCCTTTTTTAAAATTAAATTTATTGGGATGACTTTGGTTAATAAAATTATGTAGGTTTCAGGTATACAATTCAAAAATACACCATCTGTATATTGCATTGTGTGTTCGCCAACCCCTTTTTCTTTATTATAAAATCCAAGATCATTGTAAAAAGCAGTTCAAATATACAGAACGGCATTAAATAAAAAGAACAGTCCTCTCACACCATCCAAGCCAATTCCACTCCCTAGAGGTAGCCTGCTTCTGATGTGTCCTTTTAAAGACAAAAACTAAAGTCTGAAGTGAAAAAACTAGAGCTACGAATCTTTAGAACCTTGAAAGTGCCCAAAAAATTCTCCAGAAAGGTTTATTAACACCGCATCATCTTCATAGTAATCGACTTTTGCTCCATGGACCAGGATAAAGAATACATTCACTGAATGTCTACTGTAGTTCAGACATTATGCCAAGCACTTAACCCTCGCAACAACTCGAGATACATGGTATATCCATTCTGCAAAGTACAAATTTAGGCTCACTCCCTAAGGTCAGTCAACTTGCAAAACCAGACTCGGAACTCAACACCTGCCAAAACCAAAAGTCTTCCTTTTTCCCTTTGCAGATCTCAACAGTCAAAATTTTCAAAGACGTTTTAATCAGACTTTTTCAAGTTCTGTTTTACTTAATTATAATTATTATGAGATTATAGTCATATGACTTTTCTTAGTAATAAAGATAGCTACAAACTAGTTGACTGCCTAATATCTACCAGATTACTCTCCACGTTTCATAATTGTAAATTTTGCTCAGTGTCTCAGCTAGGCAGTTGGGCAGAAAGCTTTTGCTGGCCACACTAGAAAATAACCGACTTCCATGTGTAACATTGTTACTGTGTGAAAAGTACTCTTAATTTGAACCACTTTATAACAAAAACACTTTTTCAAATGCTATCCACTTCTCACCAAGGAGTCTGTCCAAGTCAGTTGCACTAAGGTTAAGTTTCAGAAAGGAGAATACAAGTTTTCATCACGTCACCATTACTTCCTCCCTTGATAATTATGAATACATGAATGAACACAGCTGGTTGTCCCAATGTGCCACTAAAGAGCCACGTTCTATGTGGCCCCTTAATCACACTGGGCCTCTTGAGGCAATTAAACTAGTCTTCTTGTCTGTAAAAGGAGAGCTTGAATGAACCTTCTATAAATGATTCCCCTCAATCTTTAGTGCTATTCCTCCATTAGAGAATTTTAGAAGCTGGTGGGCGCAAGCTCTTCTTCCCAGTCACCTCACCTATCCATTTTATTTCCTTGCCTCTTCAATGTATTTAACTTCTGTTTTCAGGACCACAGTGTGCCAGCCTGGATCTATCCACATGTTACTGGAATTCTGATCCCACTTGGAAAAGAGAAGGTCTGAAGAGCCTGTACTGGAAAATACTCGATGCCAACAACAAAGACATATGCACAAAAGAAAATTTGTTCTCAAGACCTGATTTCTTTCCAAGATACTTATTCAACTCCTCTAAATCACAGAAGGTAAAGTACCTCTGTTTAGTGCTAAGCTCTTGTTAATGCAGCGTAGTTTCTGACAGTTTCCAACCAGCCACAGCCCTTACTTTCCCTTCTGAAAGGGGGGTATGCACTCCCCCGTGAGCTGGGGTACGGACACTGAGCAGGGGGAAGGTGGCGGGTGTAGGCTCAAAAGGGTACAATAGCAAGCCTCTGAAGGAGGGACTCCTAAATCAAACTGGAGGAGTGCTGGAATTAACCAGAATTAACTTTCTTCCTGTGACCTTTAACCTAACTGAATTTTATCCTGTTTCTAGTACTACTCACACATTCTCCTCACCTTTAGGCTGTCCTGTTGGGTCCTGCCTGATATGTTCTCTTCTTTTTTTTTTACCTTAACCTCTGACCTATTACTTCCTCCTATACAAGACCTAAACACCTAGCATACCTCACATGTTTAAATCTCACCTCCTTCACTTGAGTGAAAATGCTATTTATCTCTACTAGACAACTGGTCTTTAGCCAAAATAAATGTAAAGCTCAATCAGGACAGGTAAAAGGATAAAAATAAACCCATGTTTAAGCATAAATACATCAACTTAAAATGTCTCCCTTGATAAAATCCTTAATCTGCTCTGCAGCCCTTAGCAAACAGCCCTCAATCCTTAGGTGACATTTTATTAGAATAACTTAATTTCCCCATTGAAGCTACTCTCCATACAATATAGAAAAGCAGAAACTCTATATTTTTTACTTCCTAACCACTCCCAGTGTACAGTTTTATGGAATTAGTCCTAAATTTCCCACTTAACCCTTTGGGGGAACGCAAACCCACACCCACAACATACTCTCATTCATTATCCACACTCTTACTTACACACAGTCTCCACACATTCATATTCACCCTCTGCACACTCTCCTCTCTTCCCACTAAAGAGCAATGTTACTGGTACGGGAGAAAACGGAGTGCCCTGGGACACACAATGGGCCACTGTACTACAAGGTGGAGCTTTCAGTGGGAGGAGTAGCAGTCTTATAAATAGAACTAAAGAGGGAAACCTTTCCCTTGGATCTCTCTGATCTTTCTTCCTGGACTTGGAGCCGGTGTAAACTCCAGACCTTGGGGCTCCTCCAACTTTGGGAGGGGTGGAAGTTATGAAGGAAACAGGATGCGGCCAATACAAAAAGGCAAAGTGGGCTTGCATTAGAGGAGAAAGAGGGTCCCAGCAGAACAGAAGGTACAGCCCAGCTCTCCAGGGTAAGAGACACAAGCGGAGCTGAAGCCCCAAGCTAATGAGGAAAAGCATGCAACCCATCTTGAGGTGCACCTCGAACGCTTTTTGGGGGTGGCAGCAGCCACAGTACTGGCTGGTAGGGATCTAGTCCTCTTTTCTCAGCATGACATTCCCAGGCTTCTTTTCCTAACCCTCTTGAAATAGGTCTTCCGAAGTTGATTCTGTAATCAAAGCTCTAAATAACAGCAACAAATAAAATCACGGCATCCAGATTTTCTATGATTGCTTCCATAAAATAAAACAGGCACATTTTCCACAATGCTAGGCCAACAGACAGAGCACATTGGAGCAAATATGCCACTATTATGTCCTCCCTTAGAACCAAAGCATAAAAAATAAAGACTATCATAAATGTCTCACTGCTGTAGTCACCTCCTAAGTATGCAAAAACACCCCAGGAGATCATGGCCTCCTGGATGGGTTTTAAAGGAAATGTGCTACTTTCCTATACTGGAAAAAACACCTGACAGAAAAGAACATGCTCTAGATTAGGTGCAAATGAAATGCCTTGCTAGTGCAGCACCTGAGGAAGGAAATGCGATACGAGCATCATTCTATTCAGGCTATCATATCCAGGCATAAGGAAGAGTTCTAAAAATGTTTTAAATCTTGTTTCTCAACTAGGGAGACCATGAGAATGACTAGAAGCATTAAAAATATACAGCTTTCTGGACCTTCCAGCCCAGATCTATTGAACCAGAATCTCTGTGATAAGGCCCAAATATCTGTTGTTGTTGTTTTTTTTTTTTTTTTTTTTTTTGAAGTTTCCTAAGTGATTCTAATACCCGGTAAAGAACCACTCTATAACATGATGAAAATTATTCTTCAATCAAAACTACAAGTAGACTATGAAAACTCTGGCCTCAGTTTCTTCCTTGAAATGAGATGGTTGAACGATTAGTGGTAGCAAGGGGGTGTTAGCCAAGAAACTGTCTGTAACGAGGGAATCTTACTGCAGAAACCCAACACTAAAATAAAAACAACTGCTTTGGATGGGGGAAGGAAGGTGAGGTAAGGCTCTTCCCACTCATTTTCAGGTCACCTCAACAGACACTCAGGCTTCACAGAGTGCAAACTTCTCAGATCAGCTGCAGTTTTCAAATTCTTTGACCTTCCAAAACTAGATCTAGTCTACAATTAGAGCAGCAGAGGACTGCATATTTTTGTTCACAGGGCCTTTACAAATTTTGTATGAGAACCATTCTTTTTCTAATAACATATTCTTCTTCTACTGCCTAACTTTCCATTTAGAAAAACAAGATTTATTATCATTCTCCCCATCTAAATCATCACTAATCCCACTCTACCCCTTCCCCAGCCTCTTGTAAGGGCTTCAAGATCAGAAAAGCCTGGATTCGAGAGAACAAACCAAATGCGTGTTCGTGGTAAACCCAGGGACAGAAAGAAGGAGAATGGAACCAAGGAGGGATACAAAGGGGACTCCGATTGTGTCTTTTGAAAGGAAAGGGAAAGATCTGAAGGGGTAACATTTGTTAGTTCTGGAAAACATGGATGTTTGCTATATTGTTCTCTGGACTTTCTTGCAGAGTTTTAATATTTTCAGATAAAAACAAACAAACAAACAAACACCTCATTTATTAACATTTGAAGCAGCCTTGATTTTTCCTTAAACTATGATCACAAATACCTTTCGTTATCCCTTGCTGATCTTTTTCCACTAAAGCTCACTTATAGGATATATGATATGTAATTATATCTATTTATCCTGTGACATTGCAAAAGGAACACAGCAGCAGAACAAAAGAAATGAACCACTGATAGCAAATCAACACTCTAAGAATAAGTACAAGGTCTGGGAAATTCTTAAAAAAAGGAAAACAGCTGTACATTCGCTTCACAAAGAACATAGAGGATGATACCTTTGGTAAGCTGTCTTGGAATGTTGCAAAATGGATGGACCTATACCCAGAGCACTACCAAAGGGAGAAGGAACCCAATTCATAAAGAAATCAAAAACAGTGAAGAATCAGTGAAACATTAAGGCCAAGAACTTCAAACCCTAAAAATGCTATTTCTCTCTGACAGCTGGTAGTGCCCCAAACATATACCAAAGCATAAAACTGAACAACACAAATCATGACATTTTTCAGTATACAGAAATGTCCATCAGTGTTTCACGATAAACTGCCATCAAGGCTACTTGCTCCCATGAATAAACACTCTACCTCTACTTATTCCTTCAAACTACCAGCCTCCCTTAGTCACATCTATAACACACTCAAAGAGATCTTTATCTGTATTCATGCCATATCAGCTCCCTTCTCCCGATTTTCTCTCCAGCAAGCCCCCTTTACCTCTTTGCTTCTTCCAAATGACAAAGGTATTCGTAGGCCACATTCTGACGTCTCCTTTCATCCATCTCCTCTGCAGTGAGTCTCTCATTATCCAGGACAGCTAAAACATGAAAGAAAGAATATAAACAGAACCATCTGTAACCTTTTAAACAAGAAAGGAGTGCCGCAGCATCAATTCCTGTGTCACTTATAGTCAGGGTAACCTGTGGATGTGGCGAAAGCCAGGTATACTACAGCTTTCCCAAAATGAGAACTATGGAGTTTCAACTATACTGATCTTACCCTTTTTAAAAAAGTACACACATTATTTTAACATACTTAAAAAATGACTTGAGATTTTGGCCCAAATCAGTCCTAGTCAATCTGCCAGACTCTTTCTAAATATAACTGATCATGATGTTTCCCTCTTTTATTAATAACGAAAGCCAGCCGTCATTAAGAATCATGACAGTGATTGCGCTAAGCATTTTACATGCATTCTCTCATTGAAGCCCCACAACAACCCTGCTATTATTGCTCCCATTTCACAGATGAAGAAATTGAAGATGTGTGACCTTAGCCTCAGGCTAAGTGGTGGGGCCCGGATTCAAACCTAGGCAGTCTATCTCAAAAGCCCTGGAGTTTAACCTTGAAGCAATCTACCTCCTGCACAGGCACCCAAGGTATGGAATAAATTCCTAACTCCTGGGATGGCATTCAAGGCCTTTCCCAATTTAGACACAACCGCTTTTGGAAACACTGCCCCCTCTCCCTGCCTTTCTTCCCACCACTGTGCACTCCACACCAGTCAGTCCCCATCACACAGTGCCTTTCTACTGTTCAATACTCTAGTTTATGCTCTTCCCTCTTCAGTCACATCTCTTGCCCCACCCTGCCCTATCGAAATTGACACAGTATCCTACAGGGCTCTGTTGAAATGTCCCTACCCCTGGGCTCCCTTTCTTCCCCAAGCACGTCCTCTTCACCCACAATACTATTTATGCGGAGTTAGTTCACGCATCTTTTATCTTTTATTATACCTTATTACCATTGGGCTGTACACCTGTAGGTCTCTGATTAAAACGTTCTTTGAAGGAAGGGCCTGTTCTCTTTAATTTCACAAACGTGACACAATACGTCACATACAACTGCTGATGAGTAAAATTATCCTAAAAGCTGAACGTTACTCCCAGAATATAAAATAAATCGAAAACCTCAGGACTCCAAAGAACTCCCCTTTGGCCAGTGGTAACTATCCTGCCTGCAGTTCAATGACGTCTCAGGGGCAACTACAGAAAATGAGGAAGTCAGAGGGTTATTGCTTTTTGGGTTTTTTGGTTGTTTTTTGAAATCCTGACGAGGGAACTGAGCCGGAGAAAGGTGAAGCGACTTGCCCAGGGCCGCACCTCTCGGCTTGCCCGAGGCCGGGCATGTCTGGACCCTGGGTCTCCCTTGTCGGCAGCACTCGGGCAGCAACTCCTCACCAAGCCCGAGCAGAGCCCCGTCTCTAGTCCCTGTTTCCCGGGACACGCCCTGCACCGTCCTCCTGCCACCTCACTCTAGGCCGTCCCCCCAAATCTCGGTCTAGCTGGGCGGCGGGCGGCGCTGGGTGGGGCCCTCCAGCTGCAGCGCCCGGGCTAAAGCCAGGAGGTCGCCTGCGTACTACCCCCGCCGCCTCGGAGACCCCGGCGCGAGGGCTGGGGGCCTCGCCGCCCGCCGCCCCTCCCGCCGCCACCCCGGCTCTTCCGGGTCCGCGCGGCCCACAGCCGCCCTGCCCCACCCGCCCCGCCGAGCCCCCGGGAAAACGGCGCCCCAGAGGCACAGAGCCCGGCCCCGAAACCCCCGCGCCGCGGAGCCCACCAACTCACAGCCATAGTGCGGCCGGGACACGCCCAGCCCGTCAACCTCCTCCGTGGCGGACATGGCGGCTGAGTCCAGGTCTCTGCTGAGGAAGCGGTGAGACCTTACAGGCGCGGGCTGCGGCGGCGGTAGCTCCTGCAGTGTGCGCGGGCTGTCCGGGTCCCAGAAGCCCCGCCCCGCCGCGGGCCACGCCCCGCGGCCACGCCCACACGCCTCGCCCTGCCGCGCCGGCGGGAGCGGTGAGAAGAGGCGGGGCCCAAGCCGTCCTGCCCCGCCCCTTGCCCCGCCCCCGCTCGCAACGCCCTGAGGAGGCGGAAGGAAGGAGGTGGAGCGGGTCCGCCTGTCGGACTCGTATATAACTCTGCTCCGCGCGGAGGGCCGGTCCCCGCCCTGAAATCTTAATGCCCGCGGCCGCTGCCTCATCCGCACCTCGAACCGAAAGGGTGCCTTCCCCTGCCTGCCCAGCTAAACGCCTCTGCACCAAAGGGCTCAAAGACGGCGTCCTTTGAAGCGGCCCAGGGTGTTCCTCTGGGACACAAGCAGGACCTAAAATGCCCCAAGGGACCGCAGACTCTAGCAGTCTGGCCTCAGTTCTCTGCTAGATACGCCAGCAGTCGCCAGATTTGAACTGCTCAGCACCCCTAGTATTTCAGAAGTGGATGCTAAAGCAAGAGAACTATGTTTGTCCAAACTTCCTTCCATTAGATACCCTGCCACTGATCTTTGCAAATTCTTCTTTTTAGAGGACTCCTCACCTTTTAGGTATGGCTCTTCCCCTTGCACCTTGTGCGCTGCCCGTAAAAAATTTGATGGAAAAATGTCCTTAGCCCTCTAACGTTTTTTCTTTGTCCACTTTTTTTGAGTAACTTTATCCACGCTCACCTTAAACTACTGAAGAGCCCTAAATCTATGTATCTCCAGACCAGGCTAGACCCTCCAGAAGCCCCAACTCTGTATTTTCGGCTGTATAATAGACATTTTCACCTTTGAATCCCGCAGACATTTCAAGTTTACCTCGTTGGACGCTGACCCTATTCCTGCTACATTCTCTATTAATAGAAGTGCTCAGTTAGGACTAACATGTTTTACCAATCGGTTTTCAGAAACTTTTAATAATTTTTGATCCCATTCACAAGCTTAGTTAATCCAACATCTTCAAACATTTAAAATCATGCCTATAAACTTAATAGATTTTCTTTGAAATTTCCTCAGTTGTCTGACCTAAAACCTTTTCAAGGCTTAGTAATCCTTACAACTCAGATAAACTTACAAATATAATGAATCTAAAGTTCTCTTAGATGGCCCAGTTCTTTGTGTACACTAAGGTTTCAACTCAAAATCTTGAGCCTAAAATTAACTCAAATATGCATTTAAAATAATAGTTTTAAGGCTGTCGCTCTAAGAAACCCAGTTTTCTTAAATATTGCAAGTGCATAAAATGTGAAATATGCACATATTTGTTCTTAACCCCAACCTATTAATCCCATAGTTCTGACTCCACTACACCTTCCTGTACTCAATTCTAAAGCTTCCCTGAGTTGAAAGACACAGAGATACTAAGAAAGACAGTTTCCAACCTAGTTAACTAAGATTGCTTTTGATCAGTGGTTTCTATTAGACATAAGTCCTAGAGCTGCAGACTTTCAGAGCCATTCTTCTCACTGTTCCAAGTGCCATTTTGAGCTATTTTTATATTATGTCATAAACTTCAAAACTCATTGTCTCAATCCATACTACTCATAGAAATCTGCAAGTCCTATATACCCAGTTTATCTTTTGATTTTATTTTAGATTTCCTGACTTTTAAGATATGCACATATGTTTTTATTACAATTCTAAAAACGTTTGTAATGAGTGCATATCCAAATATGTAAATATATTTTCTCTCTAATGATAAAGGTTATGAACCTAATGGCCTTTTGCATTCTTTCCTCTTCCTAGACCCATACACTTCTAACATGTCTTAAATCAACATCCCATTGAGTTTCAGATATCTCAGCTTTATCCGTTGGTAATAAATTAAGTCATTCTTCATAACTATAGTAACAAATGTACTGAGGCTTTACTGGACTAAATGTTTTGTATTTACTTATCTGAGCCTCATAATCTACAACTTAAGAACAATCATTATCTTCGATTTACAGATAAGAAAATAAAGAACCGATTAATTCAAATGAAGCCACACAGCACAGCAAGAGGCAGAGCTGGAACTCAGACCCAGGGCTGCCTGATGACAAAGTTCACATGTATGGTCAATAAACACTAACTTCAGAGAAATGCACATTAAGATCATAACTGGCCACTTACCAGTTCTTGCCTGTCAGAGTAACAACGTTTCTGTTCTTTTGTTTTGTTTTGTTTTGTTTTGTTTTAATTGATATATTGCCAAAGGGCTGAAAAAGCAACCACTGTCATGTCCTGCCGTTGGCTGTAAATTGACATAATCTTTCAGAAGTCCAACCTGGTATTATGCAGCTCTCCTTCAAACAAGGGATTCCTCCTGTTGGAATAGATCATAACAGTTTTTTTTTTTTTCTAAAGCACAAAAATTAGTGATGAAGATGATCCTTGGAAATGTCTTAAATGCCCATCACTGGGTTTTTAGATCAGCGACAGCACCTCCACACAATGGAGTGATATACAGCTGTAAGAGTGACAATGTGTGGTTCTGGTAAGGTTTGACTGGCTACAAGGAATAGAAGCCCATTTGTTTACCTCTCAAGGAAAAAAGGCCAGAAAGAGGGCAGTTATAATAAAGATACATAGAGACTAGAATTGAGGCAACAAAAAACAGGACTAATGGAAGAGTGAAGGCATGGGATTTGTTTTTCTCTCTGTGCGTTTCTGCTTCCCTATGAGTCTGCTCTACCCTCCTCTCTTTGACAACCAGCTTTCTCCATTCTAATTCTTTCTGTTCCCTCACTACTCTGGCTTTCATTTGGCTTGCCATGGCCTTAATTCAAGGCCATGGCATCCTTAAACCATCAGCTCCATTGAGGATAATCTCAGTTGCCCAGTTCCATAATCCAGAGGCATATGATTAGCCCAGCTCATCTTTCCAGCCCATGGATATGTCTCTAACTTGGCATTATTTGCTTCAGTGGTAGGCTGAGTAGGCAAACAGTGATCAGTATTTTTAATATGATGGTTAAGTGAAAATAACATTTTTGCTCTAAAAGTATATAGATAGATATGATGTGCATATGAATACAAAAAAGCGTTGAAGCATATATACTAATATATTAACAGTGTTTTCTTCCAGGTGATGGATTTATAGTGGATTTGTGTGGGATTTGTTTATTTAATTCTTCATATTTACCAAGTTTTCTAATATCAGCTACTCAAAATGCTATTTTGTCAGTAACAGAGTTGGTAAATATAAAATGAATAAATAAAAATTAAAGGGCAAAATAATTTGGGGAGATAAAATTGGTTCATGACCTCAAGAATTGATAGACTCATGGGAATGGAGCAATATTAACAGGATAGCTTCAGATAAGCACTATAATAGAGGTTTTTCTGGGCCTGGAATACCATTTAGCCTCTTATCTGCCTGGGAAATTCCTATTCAACTTCCCAGACCCAATTCAAAGATCACCTCCTCCCCAGGTTAAATTAATCACTTCCTCATTCATTTCCCAGTAGCACTTTAAAAACCATATGTCTTCAAAAATAAGTCCCAAGGTTTTTCATATTGTAGTACTTATGAAATCAGGTTAGGTCTTACAACCAGTGTTAAAAGAAACTAGTCAGATACCAGGTAGCAAGAAGATTTCATGGAAAAATAGCAACTGTGACTGCTTGCACATGTGTGAATTTGAATTCTGAGAAAAGGTCAAAGAACTTTCAGAGCTAGAATTGATGACAGAGTCCACATTTTAGGAATGGCTGAGTAGATTCAAATAGAATTAGACTCTTCATAAAAAGCTTGGCTCTAACATTGATTTTGTAATTCCAGTTGTAAATGTCTGCTATTGTTGATGAAGTCTTTTAAAACATATGCATTTGATAGGATATTCTTAATGTCCCAAAAAGCTGTTAGAATTTGATGGTGCATCCCACAATCAAAGGTGTCTTGAATTCCAGGAAGTGTGTGACCTTATATGGTTCTATAATAGCAATAGATCACTGAATAATAATTAGTTATTTGTCCATCTTCCCAGAGAGATAATTAACTCCTCAAAGCCAGAAATTTGGATAAATAAACTCAGTGTGAATAGTTAACAAATGTAACATCCTTTTTGTTAAAATTTTAAAATCTGGTTTTTTATACAGTGTATGTAAAAATTTTCCAGAAGGACGGATTCCCTAGGACAGATGGTAATACTTCAGACTAACTTGGTCTCTTGTCTTGTATCAGAATATAGAGAGTTTGGGATACCAGCATCTTGTAAGAGAGGCTGGAAAATCTGAGGCTACCTTTTCTCAACACTCATGAAGATCAGATGTCAAGGACTTCACGGCTTAGCTTTTCGGGGGACTATAGCTATGCTATGACAGGCAAAATTCTGGGATGGCTGCCTAAGATTCCCAGTCCTTGGCTGTTCAGTCAAACACTAATCAGCTAACCTTAAGATAGGTCAGGTAATCACATGAGCCCTTTAAAAACAGAAAGTTTTCTCCAGGTCCTAGCAGAAGTCAAAGAGGCTCAAAACACAGGAAGGATTCCATGGGCCACTGCTGGTTTTAAAGATGGAGGGGGCCACGTGGAAAGAACCTGAGAGCAGCCCTGATAATCCCAGAGTGCCCCCCCTGGCAAACAGCCAACAAGGAAACAGGGACCTCCCATCTACAACAGCAAGGAATGTGATTCTGTCAAGGACCAACCCAAGTGAGCTTGCAAGGGGATTATTCCCAAATCCTCAAGATAAGAGCCCAACCCAGTGGACATTTTGACTTTCACCTTGTAAGACTTGAGCAAAGAATCTAGCCAAGCTTGCCCAGACTTCAATAGAAAACAAATTCATATGCCCAAGGACATTTGGGTGTATGGGAGCGGAATAAGGTGGCCCCCAGGTAGTGTTGCCAGAAACATTGAGGATAAAATTTTGCATAAAAAGCACCATGATTTGCCAACATCCGGCTCCTCTCTAACAGAACTGACTCCACATATTCCGTGAGTCCTTTGAGCAGACGTACAATAATAAAATGAGTACTTTGCTTGATCTACACAATCTCTGACCTCATTTCTCTGTCTTCCTATAGACTGAACACCTTGGGTAAACTCAGGCTAGAGATAGAACAAAGGGGACAACATATAGCTAATTATAGAATACCATCCAGTGGGTCTCTGTTAAGAACTGGTCTTCATCTTCAGTAAACTTTAAGTGTTCCATATAACTATTTAACTCTCCTTCACATCTTCATTTGAAAAAAACCTATTTTGTCAGGTACTTCAACTATTTGGATATTGTAGACCTTGTGTCTGAGCATAGCCCCTGCCAGGTATCACGACTTTAAATACATCTTCAACCTTGTGGGTTTTCAGAACAGAGCGAAAGTTTTTAACTACCTGTTTATAATTGGAGCCATTTATCGACTGCTCACCATGTTACAGAATGTGCTAAATGCTCTATATGAATTGTCTCATTTAATCTTCACTATAACCCTATGAGGAAGACAAAGTTATCCTCATATTATAAGTGAGAAAACAGGCAAAGAGAAGTGAGAGAGTCTGCTCAAGGTCATAAGATTCCGAGTTAGGAATCGAGCCTACGTCTTTCTGATTTTACAGTCTCTGGCATATTGCTATTCGACACCACAGTTTACAGACAGCCTGTCACTGAGAAGGTGTTCATTCACTTCCTGCACATGCCAGATTGCCTCTGGAAACCCTTCAACAAACATTTACGAACACCTGTGTCCTGATCCAGCGTCAACTGACAACAGAGACCCAGAAATTGTGAGAGGAAGCCAGGAAGTCAGCCCAGAATGGAGTTGGGGAATTGGTTTCTGGGTTGGGGTTAGAATAGGCCACAAGGCACTACACTACTGCAGACTCAAGGCTAAAGACAAAGGACAAATAGAAGGACATCAAGGGGCATACTTAGGAACCATAAGCCAGATCAAACTATGTAGAAAAGAGACCAGATGGTGGAAAAGAACACCAGACTCCTTCAAAGGACTGGATCCTGAGACAAGCATGCATGGGCAGGGTTCTCTCACGGCATGCATTTAAACACCTACAGGTGACAATGGGTTACCAGAAATGATAGCTAACCTATACTTACTATGCAAATGACAGGTTCAAAGCAAAACCCCTGCTCACTAATAAAAGCAAGCTCTGGCTTTAGGATTCTAAGAATGTCTCTTAAAGAATCTGATAGGCAGCTAAAACAGGTGGGATGGACCTGCTATCCTGGCTGCAGGGAGAAAAGCCAACCATTTACGGACTGGGACCTCACTGTGGACAAAGAATCTTGTATCTGGGCAGAAGGCAGGGTCACATCAGGAGAAGAGAGAGGAAAGGAAAGCTGATGCCAGAGTTCATGTAAGGGTCTTAAATTCTACATTAAGGAGATTGAGCTCTCTTCTGTAGACAATAGGTTTCTTATTTAAAAATTTATAAGCAGGGAAGTCTTTGATTCAACCAAAACTTATGAAAAGTTTGCTTTGCACTAGGTACTAATAAGGGCATAAAGTTGAGTTAAACATAGTCCCTGCCCTTTAGACAAGTACACAAATGACTACAAGATGAAATAAAAAGTATAATTTAATATGTAGAAAGGGTTATAGGGATCCAAAGGAGATCCCATCTATTAGAGGAGATCTGGAAATATTTCATGGAGAGGGAGTGTTTTAAAGAGGCCTTCAAGAATTAGTATTTTATAAACATAGAATTCCATGAAGAGTTGACATGAACAATAAACTTGTAATAGTTGTTCAACTTTCCTGCTAATCAGAGAGATGCATATTAAAACCACAATGCAACGTCATTCGTACCAATCAGAAGTCTGACAAAACTAAAAGTCGACAAGGAAGACTAATGAGAGGAATATTTATACACTACCAATGAGGATGGAAATTAGTGCAGCTACTTGGGAGAACAATTAGGCAATATCTAGTTAAAAATGCCCTTAATATAGGGCCTCAGAATTCCATTCCTAGGTATATACACCCAGAGAAACCCCTACACATGACACAGGGAGCCAAACCAAAGTGTTGATTGCAGATATGCCTATGACAGCAAAAACCAGAAATAATCTAAAAGGCCACTATCAGGAAAAAAAAAAAACAACAGATAAATTGCAGTGTGATTATATACTGAATATTAAAGCAAGGAAATGAATGAAGTACATCTACATGTACTAACACAGTCGACTCTCATAAACATAATATTGAGAGGGGAAAGTATAGAATACTTGCCTTGACACCCATTCGTATACAGTTTAAATGAGTTTATGCAAATTGGTAGTATACATTGCTTTGAGAATCTATATCAATATCTCTATATAAATATATATAGAGAGAAAGCATAAATAAATGTAAAGTCATAGGAGTGAGAAATACCAAATTCAGGAGAATGGAATATGAGTTGGGGAAGGGTTCATAAGAATCAAGTATATCAGTAAAAATAATTTCTTTTAGTCAACAAAATTTTACTTCTTAAGCTGTGTAGTAGGTACATGATTATTCTTTGCACTACTCTCTATCCCTTCTGCATATCTTGCATATTGAATTTTTAAAAAATATAGTGGCTACCCATTCAGTGAGAAGAATTGAGGCAGGAAGTCATGCCAGAGAGAAGAAACTGTACCAGAGAGGGCAGCCTGTGTTCAGGGAACAAGCGTCAGCATTCTGTTTAGCAGAGTAAAGGGCACTTTATGTCATGAGAACAGCAACTTACATTTATATAACATCCTACACTTTATAAATCAATTTCATATATACCAACTCTTTTAATTATCAACTTGTGAGACAAGTATTCTCATTTTTTTTACAGATGATGAAACAGGCTCGGGTTACTTATATTTTTATATTTATATTTTTGTGAGAGAAAATGTTTAAAAGGATATACAATAAACAGGGTGGTTATCTCTGGAAGGTGAGAAAATAGGTAATTTTACTTTTGTTTGCTTAATTGTACTTCCTGATATTTCTAAAATGAACATGTATTACTTACGAAGTCAAAAAGTAAAAAAAGCAGTGAGGGAGAAATAAAGTAAGGAGCAGGAAATAAAGTGACTTCCTCAAAGCCAAATAGTCAAGTTTTTTGATTCTGAACCTATACTCGTAAGTGTACAAACAACAAAAAAATACACACACACAAAAAACTAACATGTGAAAAAATGTTCAACTTCATTGCTAATCAAAGAAATGCAAATGAAAACAATATGTAAGAAATCTATCTTTTAAACTAGCAAAACTGTTTCCCAAGGATGAGGGTGTGGTGAGACTGGTAGTCATTTATTGCTAGTAGCATTGTACATTGGTATAATTCGCTCAGAAAATGATTTGGCAGCAAGTAACGAGAGCTGTAAAAATGTTCACACCCTGTGGAAATAATCTAGATGGTGAAAACATTTTTTTGTTTTCAGGAAGCAAAAAAAAAAGGTACTCACAAAAGCATTGTCTTGCATTCAGACTAGAGGTCCAAGTCTGGCTGATTATAGAAGTGTGGGCCTAAAACCTTCTGGGCATTTACCCGTACTACATAAAGAGAGGCTTTTTTAGCTGAAGGAAAAAGGAGAAAGTGCAAGTGTGTGACTGAGAATGGAAGGGACTGGCCCGCAGTCTGTTCAGGCCCAGGTACTTGGACCGTTTTTTGTTTTTCTTGGTACAATTCAACTCTTGGAGATTTAAGCGGAAAAGGCCAGTCTCTGGGAGAGTGGCATTCTGTTTCCCTATAGACTTTTTTTCACTTTTTTTTTCTTGGGAAATATCTTGTAAATAAAAAAAATATAAATAATGCACATTAAAGAATAATAATTTTTTTAAACCCTGTGTGTTCTACACCCAGATTAAGAAATAGAAAGTTAGCATTCTTCTTCCCCATTTCAATTAACCTCTACCCTGAATTTGACAAATCCTCTGCTTTCATTATAGTTTATATATAGGTTCATATGGAGTGGGGAATGAGGAAGAGATAGAAGTTTCCATTTTTTCACTTTGGGCACTTGTGTATTTTCTTATTGTTGTTGTTGTTGTTGTTGTTGTTGTTGTTGTTGTTGTTTTTGTTGCTGTTACAGAAAGCACATGTTGCTTTTACAACTTAAAAAGAGAGAGACAGTGCAGAGGCAGAGGCTACCTGACTGGGAATATAGGGAACAATGGAGAAAGAGAACTCTCAGGTTTCTGGTAAGGGCACACAGGAGATTGCTGGAGTCATTTGCAGAAAGAGAAACATCAGGAGGGATGCTTTTGGGAGGAGATGCTGACTCTAATTTGGAGATTCTGGGTTTGGGAAGCAACAGGTCATCCTTGGGAACGGTTCTCCAAAGCAACTGGACTTGTAGGTATAAAATCCAGGAGAGAGGTCGAGCTAGACCCATGTTCTGAGAGATGATGGTTGAAGTCACAAGATTAGTGTGCAGAACAGGAAAGAAAAAAGAAAGAAAAAGGGTCAAGGGTCAGAATGTTAGGGGTTGGGCCAGGGAAGGTCCTTTACAAAGAGTAGCCAGGAATGTAGCAGAACCATCTTACGTTCACTAAGAGACAAGAGAATTGCAAAAAAGAAGCATGTGTAAGTGGTATCAAAAAGTAAATAGCTGTCGAATGGGAAGAAGACTCACAAGAGACCCTCAACATGTGGAAATTAAGAGACTTTTGTGAGTGAAGTTTTTGCTATTGCAAGGGCCTAGACATGACAGATCTGAGAATAACTGCACACTGGTGGAAGTTTGACAAAAAGAGGAAGGGAAGGAATGTGACAATAGGCTCTAGGAAGAATTATTTTGAACTAGAAAGGTTTAATGATCTTGCCTTATTGTTCTAGTACCTCCTAGTGCTGTCATGGGGCTTGGTGATAATGATCACTTATTGGAGACTGACTATGGGCCAGGCATTGTGCTAAGCACTTTGTATCATGGATTGTCCCAATGCCTTCAGTTTTTCTCTCTGTAGTAGGACTTACACATAACTTGTTGCCAAATCAAACTTCCTCAAGTGCTGATCATGCCTCTCTCATTAGCAACACCCACTTCCCCAGAGAATAATATCCAAACTCCTCAGTTTGGCAACTACGGGCCTTCTTGGCCTGACCCTCATTCACTTGCCTGGCTTCATTCACACTGCTGCTTTTCCAGAATGGGTTTCTTCTGTGAGCATGCAATCATTAATTCATCCAATGAACTTTTCTGAGCACCTACGAAGTGCCAGGCACTATTTTAGGTGCCAGGGAAAGAATGGGAAACAAGAGAAATGGCTCCCTCCTAATCACAGAGTTTACTAGAGTCAATACATAAACAAGAAAATATGAGACAGGTGTAAGGACTTTGATGAAAATAAAAGAGGATAATGGGACAGTGACTGTCGGGGGAGGAGGACCGACTGAGATGGGATAGTCAGAGGACGTCTCTATAAGGAGGTGAGTTTTAGGCTGAAACCCGTTTGAAAAATAGAAGCCTCAGCAATAACCTGGATGAGGAACATTCTGGGCAGAGGGAACAGTTAGCTCTAAGGTGTGCAACACCCCAATGTGATCCAGGAACAGAAGGAACACAAGTGGGCCGAAGCACAGGGAGTGAGAGAAAAGGCGTTATCCACAGAGGCTGGGGTGCTGTGTGGGTAAAATTGAGGAGGGCCTTGTAGGCCTGCTTAAAAAGATTTGGGTCATTATCTTAAAAGCAATGAGACTTGCTGGGTTTAAGCGCATGGGTGATGTGATTACATTCAGGATTTTTAAAGATCACTCTGGCTTCTGTCAAAAGAAAATAGAGCAAAAATAACATCTGGGCTATTGGTTGGGAGGTTACTGCAGGAATTCATGTAAGAGATGGTGGTCATTTGGGACTAGGGGGTGGCAGTGAGATGGAGAGACTGATAAGTCCCAGAGGAATCTGAGAGGTAAAATTGACAGGGCTTGGTGATGATGTGAATTTTGAAGTGAGGAAGACAGCAGGAGGTGCAGAGTATGCGCAAGAAACTAATGGCCCAGTTACAGGGTAGAAACAAAGAGAAAATATGGCATGTCAGTTACCTCCACTCTCACCAATGCCATTTAAGTATTCCTGGCTCCGGCTGGGGGATGGGGGGAGGTGGCAAAGCCGCAGACCAAGTCACACATTGCCCCTCTAGAGCTCACACCTTACAGAATAGACACATCTGTAGGTATGCAACATGAAAAATAAGGCAATAGAAAAAGACTCACTTTATGTTACGAGCCAGTGACCTGTGTGTTAAATACTGTCAGGAAGTTGGGATGGGGAGTGCTGGGCCAGGGGAGGTCTTTACTTTGGAGGTAACTTGCTGACTCTGCCAAAAGCTATGAGGTTTCACCTCTCCTCCAAGAACCTGGGGCAGGGCTGAGGAGTGGGAGACAGAGAGCCAGATGGAGAGAGCAGACTGCCTGCTTTTATCCTCCTGGAGCATGAAGGTGCACATGTGGAAGAGTGTGCTGACAACACAGGACGGTTCTGGGGTCTGTGGGAGCCCTAAATTTGTAAAGTGTTTGAAACAGAGCAATCCTTTTCTGATTTAACAGATAGACCAATGCCTAGAGCGATCAACTGGCAAGTGAATAACTACACCAAAACTAGAAGCTGGGTCTTCCTACCGCTGGTTCCGAGCTGCTGCCACATCCTGCCTCCTAAATCTAGGGTCACTCACAGACAAGGAACACACATCACATTCCTAGCTGGGTTTATGGTTATGCCTGCTTGTGCTAATAATGTAGCTTTTGTGTCCCTCTACGTCCTCTAATTGGCTCCCTCTTGTGGGACACTCTTTCCGGACATTTTACATTAATCCAGTGCAAAATTCTCAGAATGTCTCTTCTGAGAAATATCCTACTCAACTCCATGCTATCTCATTCCATATCCCACCCTTGGCCAAAACACTTCCACCCTGGAGAGCCCTTACCCCTGGAGTTCACATATTATTACCCCTAGAGTTCCTGATTCAGTATATCTGGGGTGGGAACTCAGAATCTGCATTTCTAACAAGTTTCCAGGTGCTAATGCTTCTAGTCTGGGCTCACATTTTGAGAATCACTGCACTGGATTAACCAGATTTTTTTCCTGGTCAATTATCTAATTACCCTAGAAAGAACTCAGGTTATCAGCTGAGTTCTGTTCCCCAAGAGTTAAAGCACTCAGCGGAATTCCATATAATGGAAGAGAATGCACCACTGTTTCAAGGCTGATGTAATAATTTAGTCTGTATTAACACAGGAAGGCTTGAAAGAAAAAACTTTCAGGCAAGCACTTTTCTCCCTACAGCATTAAACACCCAATGCCCTCTTTAAACCCTTGTGTCTGCCCTTACCTGTCCACTCTTATTCCTTGAGGATCAAGGACCCCCAGGCCAGGATCCTGGAAACTCCTGGGAACTTAGGCTACATCCCTCCATCATGTCCATATTCAGAGTGGTTCGATGGGTATAAGATGGCTCTTCCTAGTCCTGTAGTGTCTCAGAGATGCTAACAAATCCCAGAGCTGGACTGTTCTATGTTGTTGAAGAGGAGACCTGTGGCCAAATTCTGGCTCTTCTGTGAACTATGTGACCTATATGAATCGTTTGGCATTTTCAGGCCTTAGGTTTTCAATAGGTAAAAAAAGAAGTCCCTCGTTATGAGAGAAAATGGGCCATCTGAAGAAATATTAGCCACAGTTCCTTGAAAAAAGACATTAGCAACAATATTATATAACTTTAAACTTTAGAGATATTACACTTCATAGTTTAACGACAAAGTGCTTATGTGCCTATGTGTGTGTGTGTGTGTGTGTGTGCGCGCATGTGTGTTAGATCCTCACAACCTTGTCAGATAGGTAGGGTGGGGCCTGAAAGAAGGTGGAAGTCTGGCCAAAGTAAGCATCAGGGCCAGGACTCAAACACCTCATCTTCCCAATGTGGTCAGTGTTCTTTCTAAACGCCCTCCTTCAGTGTGTTTCAGTTAAACATAGGAATGTACTAGTGCATAAAATGAATGACCCTAAAAGGATCAGAGGGTTGCACTACTTAAAACTAAAGAGCCAAAGGCCCAGCAATTAGAAAACAAGAGTCGTTTCCTTTAGCTGAATGCCAGGAAGGATCCCTGTAGTATCACTTAACCTTCTCAGGAATTTTGATTCCACAATGTTACAGTCCTCTTCCAGGTCCCTCTGGCTTGTTTGTCACCGGATATTTCTTATGCCTCAGATGGCAACAACCTCCAATGGGAATACCTCAGACACTGCTGTACAAAGGGCTTCTGAAATTCTTTCAGCCTCTAAGTCACAAGACCACAAACATCCTCTACAATAATTCTGCCTTGTCATGGCAATGAGACATCTGGTGACTAATGCCTGCATAGCACTGGTTTGGGAGACTATTTTCTATTTATTAAATCTGTGTGTTTACACCCAAATCTTCTAGTGCCAACCTAATTTCTTGCAAATCCTGGGCTTGCAGGTCTGCACTGATAAATTCCTTACTGAGTAATAAGCTGATAGAAACAGCCAACCTGGTATTGTCTTTTAAGGGCTAGGCACTATATTGAGGGCTGTATATAAGATGTCAAATATTAATCATTATAGTGATAATGTGATCATTTAGTTACTGAGCACCTACTTTGCGCCAGGCACTGTACTAAGTGGCTTGGATGAGATCTCTAGGTCACATTTATCTCACTTCTTTTTTAATAACCAGCCATTAACTCATATTTCCCTGTCTAAGAGTCCGTCAAAAACATTGAAAGGATACCTTTTGTGTTCAGAACATTATTTGGATCCTATAAGTTTATCCTCATTGTTAAAATATGGAGTCTACAGCCATGCCCCCCTGAACGTGCCTGATCACGTCTGATCTCGGAAGCTAAGCAAGGTCGAACCTGGTTAGTATTTGGATGGGAGACCACCTAGGAATACCAGGTGCTGTAGGCATTAAAAAAAATAAAAATAAAATACGGAAAAAAATAAAGAAAGAAAGAGAACAGATTAGGGCCCAACCTGATCCACTGATGCCCAAGTCCAGGTTTTCCCCGTTTGGGACATTTATAAACACAGTAGAATGGAAATTTGGAAGGGAGCAGCAGCAGAACCACTAATGATTATTTCCTAAATCAAATGAGTGTTTTGATGGCATAGAAGATGTGCTTTCTGACGGAAGCTCTTGTCACATTTGCTACAATGAAAAGGTTTTTCTCCTGTGTGTGTTCTCTGGTGTGTCAGGAAATGGGAGCGCTGATTGAAGGTTTTGCCACATTCAGGACATCGGTAGGGTCTGTCTCCTAAGTGGATTCGTTGATGGGTCATGAAGTGGGAGCTCTGATTGAAGCTCTTCCCACACTCGCCACATTTATAGGGCCTTTCTCCCGTGTGGATCCGTTGGTGCTTAATGAGGGCAGAGCTGTCGGCGAAGCCCTTTCCACAGGTATCGCATTTAAAAGGCCTCTCACCTGTGTGTGTTCTCTGGTGCGTGACCAGATGGGAGCTCTGACTGAAAGTTTTGTGGCAGTAAGGACAACTGAAAGGCCTTTCTCCTGAGTGAGTACTCATATGAGCTACAAAATGAGAACTGTCTCTAAAGCCCTTCCCACACTCTGGGCATTTAAAGGGCCGTTCTCCTGTGTGGGTTCGTTGGTGCTTAATCAAATCTGAGCTCTGGCTAAAACTGTCCCCACAGTCATTACACCTGTAAGGCTTCACTCCTGTGTGTGTCCTCTGGTGAGTGATGAAATTTGAGCTTCGACTGAAGCTTTTATGACACTCGAGGCACGTGTACGGCTTCTCTCCTGTGTGGGTTCTTTGGTGCATTATGAGGTGTGGCTTCCGCCCAAAAGTCTTCCCACACTCTGGGCACTCGTAGGGTCTCTCACCTGTGTGGGTCCTCTGGTGTTTGATGAGCGTTGAGCTGTCGCTGAATTTTTTCTCACATCCACTGCATTGGTAGGGCTTCTCTCCCGTGTGTGTTCTGCGATGGGTGACAAGGTCTGAACTCTGTTTGAAGCTTTTCCCACACTCAATGCATTTATAAGGCCGCTCGCCAGTGTGGGTTCTTAGGTGTCTCATGAGATAGGAACTCTGGTTAAAGCTTTTTCCACATTCTGCACACACAGGTTTCTTACCTACATAACCATCCAGGAGCTCGCGTAAATCCTTGTCCTGTGAAAAAGGCTCCTGACTGCCCTCTGCTGGAAGGGTTCCATGTTGTCCTTCTAATTCAAGGCCCCTATCCCAGCTTCCTCCCCAAGTAGGAGAATTAGAAATATCGTTACCAGCCCTTTCTAAGGACATTCCACATTGCTCTGCTGTTTCAGAAATGTCCGGATTGGGTTTTTCCACTTGATTTTCAAAGTCTGAAAAATTAACAGAAGTAACAGAGAATGAAGCTATCACTTATCAGGAATGAACATCAGAAAGCAACAAAATTAGTGTTTTTTTGCAACAGACCATGCTTAATTTCACTACTTTCGTTTTCAATTTCTGAAAAGTTTATTGAGTTTCATTGAGACTACAGGAAATGTGAATTCCTAAACCCTTTGTGCTTTAAGATGGCCAGATGAATCTCGGGGTGACCTTTAATTTCCTCAAGAGTATGCCACATCTTGTCAAAATTGGACAACTCCTGTCGAAGATGTTATATTCAAAACAAAAGTGAAATGCTTACTTCGAAAGAGACTTTAATTGGTCAATTACTGACTGCCCAAGATGTCAAATTTAAATTTCTAATAGTAAGAACAAAACTCTAGGGCAGCATTCCAAATTCTTCTCCCACCAGGTAACACATCTCACCTGCGTGACTTTCCCTTAGGATCTTCCTTGCCTCAAAATTTTGGAGTGGTAGGACCCATGGTTCTTCTTTCTGCTCCAGCTGGGAGAGTACCTTTGGTTTAGTAATCCTACACAGGAAGACGAACATAGGATGTTAATCTCAGCCAATCACACAAGGCCTGGCCAAAACCTAAGCCCTCCTCCTTCCCTAGGTAGAAGGGAACACCCAGGGAAACTCTAATGTGTGTGTTGGTCTCATTAAAAGGGCAGCCATGGTGAAGTGATACAAGAGGCTGAGAAAAAAGCCCTTTTCCTCCCATTAAAAAAAAAAATCAGATGGGTAATAGAAACTGTATAGTAAGCACAATAACTCATCTCGGAAGGCACAAACCTAAACCCATGTGGAGAGATAATTTTATCAAAAACAGAGCCTCCAGGACAAGGAAGTTAACTATAATATTGGGCTTTAAAATTTTCCCAGAAGAGCAGCAACTGATACAGCCCTGAGAAAAAGATTAAGACTTATAAGAAGGAAAAAAAAAAAAAATACAAAAGACAGGAAGAGGCAATTCACAAGAGGAAAAAAAGCAGCCTATAAATATATAAAAAACCTTTAACCTTACTATTAATCAAAGAAATTCAAATAAATTAAAACTATGATATATTTAAGCAATATATTGTAGGGGTAAAGAGTGCAAACTCAAGAGTCTTATAGCCTGAGTTTGAATCCTAATCCAGCTTCTCACTAGCTGTGAGATCCTGGGAAAGTTACTTAAACTCTCTGTGCCTCAGTGTCTTCATCTATAAAATAGGAAGACCTAGAATTGTAAGGATTAAGTGGTAAATCCTCAATAAATGTTAGCTATCCTTATTATTTAACCCATATTCTTAAATTATAATATCCACTACTATAGTAGAATATGAAGAAATGGACACTTTAATATAATGCTCTTGGGTAAAAAATATATTGATTCAATCTTTTTGAAAGGCATTTGGCAAAAGCATCAAATACCTTAGAAATGTACCGATTTTTTGACCCTGCAATTCTAATGCTACGAATTCTCAGAAAATGAAAAAAAAAGTATGTAAAAGACATATTAGCTAAGTATTAATGAATTATACTTCAATAAACAAGACTTTAAAAAAAGAATTAGCTAAGAGATATTCATCACAATACTGATGAAAATTTTAAAATGACCTAAATGTCCCACAACGAAAGAGTAATTATATTTGAGCCATATGAAACTGCCATTTTGTAAGTAAAAAACGGTGAAATATATGGTTCAATCTAATGTAAATTACTGTATTCATACAATGAAATACTAATTATTTTAAATGGTATACAGAAAGATATTTATTGTTGTTGAAATATGTTCACAATGCAGTGTATGAGTAGGATATATAACTGAATCTACAGTATGATCCCAATTTTTCCTTTTATTTTCTAATTATATATGTGCTTGGTTTTTAATTTTATGTATATGCTTATATATTATGCTTTTAATTATGTATCAGTGGTGGGATGGATGACTTTTGTTTTCATTTTGCTTGTCTCTTTTTCCAGTGTGAACATTTTACATATATATCTGCACACTCTCACCTCTGGCACTTAACTTTGAGTCTCAGTGTCCTGAGCTGGAAAAGAGGGAATATATACATCAAAGGGTTATGGTAAGATACTAATAAGACAGTAAATATCAAAGACCTTTGCAAACCATAAAGTGCCATAAAAATGGAAGCCCTTCTTTTTCTGCCAGGGAGGCACTAATTACTCTCACAGAGACATGGAGCTCTAAGAGACCAACATCCTCAGAGGCCACTCAAATCTGGGCCCTCTCAAAATATGTCTTAAATCTAAAATTGAGTAAGCATCCTTACCCTTTGAGAGCCCATTCTTCTAACGGTGCTGGGTGGTATCCCTGAAGAGGATTCTTTAAGCAGTGTCCAGGTAACCCACTCTTCTCTGAAGTCCCCAGCCACATCACTGGGGGTCATCAGGTCCTAAAGCAAGAGATCACAGTACATATCAATAGCTCTCTGGATATTCCCAGCATGGTCTGAAAAACAAGCCACCAAGGCCACCAGTACACCCAAACACCCCCCACCCCCCCACCCCCCACCCCCCTGCCGACTAGAATAGCTCTGAAGTACATTTTGTCAACCACAGAAGGGTTGCTTTTCTTATTCTGTTTTTACATAAACCTTCCCTTGCCCAACTTTCCCATCACTAAAAGAGTCCTAGGCCTCTCAAACATATCAACAGAACACTGTCTTTGGACACATTAACTTTTTGAGGAATAAATTGACCATGACAGACAAGATAAACAAAGGAGAGACTGTGCAAGTATAACTGATTTCTGGAAAGCTTTAGAAATCTCTCCGATCACATTTTCCTCAGCAAGCTAGGAACTGTGGACTTAATTATGCTCATATTACTTATGAGGACAGCTGCCTTTTCCTGCCTTGTAGATTTGGTGTCAACCTCAAGTAACAGACCAAGTAGAATCCCAAAGGGAACGGCCCTGAGTACCGTTCTATTTCAAGGCTTAATGGAGTCAGAAACTGAGACCTAAAAGACATGGATAAAAAAAAAACAAAAAAACAAACAAACAAAAAAAACTGATAAACTGTGAAATTAAGTAAAATTCAATCGAGATAAACACAAACAAAACCCTTGGGACTCTAAAACAATCATTAACACATAAATAAAATTAGCACTATTACAAAAACCTTATTTTGGGGAAGATGCTTGGATTACTGTATGGATGAGTAATTTATTCAGTAAGTAGTATGCTGTAAGGCATTGAGAGTCACAAAGAAATGTAAGTCATCTCGGTCCCCCTCACCCCCCTAAAGAGTTTCCAACAGAAACAAACACAAGTCAGCCTCTGAAACTGCTACAAAGAATTCTGCATTTCAGCGGAGGATGGACCAGACAAGGGTAAGGGAGCTTTACTGTTTCACATCTTTGTCTCACCAATCAAAGCAACTGGAACTACTAGAACACACATACAGACACTTTTCATGGAGACATGTATCCATTTACAGACATTGCTAAATTGTACTAAGTTTCGAGCGTAAATTTAATTTCTACATCCATTACAAAACACGAGGGAGTGAGGGGACAGTCATCAGCCACTGTTGCAGAAACCCTGCTTCCCACCTGTCTCCTGTCCCCTGTACAGGGAACCTCAAAGGCCCTAGAGCACTAGGTGGTGTGACTAAGTGCCTTTGTGAGAAGCAGCAGCTTGTCACTAGGTTTATTAATAGGAACATGACCGCACGGGTAGGACCGCCACCCATTCTCCCCCCCTCGCCGTGCCGCAGGCCCTAATCGGGGTGCGACGGTCAGAGGGTCACAAGGCTGGGCTGAGACTCGGGGACCACCGCCGCGGAGCAAGAAAATGGACATGAGGCTGAGGTATCTCACGACGTCACAGAAAACCGCAGCTACTCCTCGGCAGAGACCCGCGGGCTCCGAAGGGCGAGCGCGGTACCCGAGGGGCAGCGTCCGGGCGGCAAGCGAGCCCTTCACGCCCCTCAGTAGCGTCCGAGCTGCGGCCGCTGTCTCCGTCCCCGGATCACTCACCGCCCCAGGGCCCAGCCGGGGATGGAGCAGAAGGGAGAGTCCTCCGCGGCGGAGCCGCCTCCGGCCCGCCACGCCGGGGCAGTCCCTCCCAGAAACCCGACCGGGATTCGTGACAGGACTGCAAGACACAGGTGGGACTCTGCGGTCGACAGCCAGCCGCCGGAAAATACCGCCCCTGTCCTCTTGCCATTGGCTTCTCACTTTCCATGACGAGAAATCCTCCTCATCCATAGGCTAATCGAGTTATCAATCACCGCAGCGCCTTCTGGGAAATGTAGTCCCGAGTAAGCCCTCCAAGGACTCAAGAATCCGGGACGCCCAGTTCCGAGAGGTGACAAGTAATAAACCCAATGCCCGAGCTACCTGATTGCAGATATCACCTTTCCGGAGCTGAGAGGGGGATCAAAGGCTGTACCCCCAGAGAGGGATCTGCAGATGCGGACCTCCTGGCCTCACGCAACTACCGTGGAGCAGCCGGCTACTAACGGCGGCGTCAGACCTTCGCTAGGACCGTGTTGCGCATCCTCCTCTGCCGGGTCCTCCGCCCCATCCCGGGGCAGCCAGGGCCTGAATGGTGTCCGTCGCCGCCGGGTTCCGGACCAGCTCAGACTGTCATAAGAAACCCGAAGCAGACACCGTTAGTGGAAAAGAGCTGTTCTGCTTTCCTGCCATTAACATCACAATTCCCAGGTATATCCCTATTCCATTGGTTAATACACCTGTTCCTAGCCGGAGGAGGCAGGCGAGGGCGTCAACTATTCCAGAAATCGTGTTCTTGCTGGTGCCCTAGAATTCTGTTTTTCAGCTCTCCAGTCTACTCAGCATGTCATTCCCCAAGCAGGGATTCCCTGCCATCTACTTCTGCAATTCTCAGGCAGGTAAAAGTGGTCTTCACCTCTAGCCAGAGGGGCCTGTCCAGCGAGAACAGCTCCCACCTCAGTTCCATCAGCCATTCTCCCTCTTCCCCGTTGTCCTGGGTTCTGCCACCTGACTGGCCTGGGGAGTGGGAAGGAGATGGGAAAAACCAAGGAGGGACATAAACATCTGGGCCTCAGCGACCTGGGCTTCCCAGCCTGGAGGAGGTTCTCTCTCCTGTTCTTCTTCGAGGCCTGCCCAATTCCCTTATATATACATAAAAATTTTTACATCGCTATAGAAATTGCTTAATTTCACAAATATTTTGACTCAACTGAGAACTTACTACTAGTCGTGGATAAAAATAGTGTTTGCTCTCCAGGAACTCCCCAACACTCACTGGCTCCTCAAATTTTAAGTCCTTGAAAAGAAGCTGAAGTGGAAAAAAGACAAAAACAGAAAGACCATAGTGTATGGCCTCGACCCTGTTTTAGTGGAAATTTGGAAACATAAATGAATATATTTGTTTTCTAAGCACAAGAACCAACTCTAGCTTTGCTTTCTTTCTTTTTATCTTTTTAAAAGAAAGGGCTTATTAGGCCTTTGCTAGCATATATATATATATATGTATATATATATATATATATATATATATATATATATATATATATATATATATAAAATCAGTCTTGGGGCATGGAGTCTAAATCACCAGCGGCATGGCTTGGTAGGAAAGACATGTTCCTATTTGAGCTTTTCTTGATTATTCATAATTATGAACTGTCAGTCTTGTTCTAGCCCTTTTAAATAAGTTTGAACTACAAAATAAACTGTTTTCAGAATGAATCCAGGCCATCACCTATTAACCCATGCCTTGAATATGAATATTTAAATTCATTTTATTTATTTTTTTTTCCATTTTAGAATGCTCTTAAATTCATTTTAAAGAGGACATAAGCATGACTCATGCAGAAATAAAATGAACATATATCGAAGACTGTATTTAACTCACTAACTAATCAGGGAACCAATAAGATGTTACAACTAGTTCACAAGAGAATTCAAAGATGCACACTGCACACACACATATATGTGGGCAGATAAGATAAAAAATTCTACATAAAGGTATCTGACCACAGAGCAATAATCAATTGTATTCCAACAGCCACAACTAATTTGCATTTCTATGTACAAGAATAATCTGCATTGATATAGGTTTTCTACAATATTTTACCGATAAGTAAGAAATGTACAGATTGGTAAAACAGATCAAAGAAAAGATAACATCGAAGGGTACTCTAGATAGATGCCCAGTAACTTTCTCGGGGGAGTCCATTCAAAGTCTTTCACTTCTTCCTAACAGTGATCACTGGAGAAGACCAAGAAATTCGAACATATAAAAATTTAAAACATGCACACCCCAGTATATGTATTTTTAAAACTTTTTGACATGTGCACTTAAGATCTGTTCATTTCATTGTGTATAATTTTACTTCAATTAAAAAGACTTAATCTTAAAAAATTCCAAATTGAAAAAATATAAACATTAAAATATTAATAAAATTTTAAAATGAGCATTACACCAAAAACCATTTGTAACAAATACAAAAAACAATAGATCATATCTTAAATAAATAAAGGGCTCACAAAAATAATTTTAAAAAATTAAGACCCCAATAAATAAATGGGCAAAAGCTAATAATAGATAATTTATAGAAACATAAAACATAAATTTAAAACTTTATTCATGCCAGTAATTAATTGCAAATTTAAAAAATTCTTTTTCCCTTTTCCAATTATCAGACTTAAAAAATTATTTTAATTACTTTTCATAAGGATGCAGTAAGCTAAGCATTCTATATATTGCTTGCTGCTGGTAATACGCAATGATATTTGCTTTCTTGGCAGTCTTTTTTCAGCATGAATAAAAGGACTTAAAATTGTTTTTAAGTCAGTAATTTCAATATTAAGTTTCTCATAAGGCAATAATCAGTAATACATACAAAGATGTATGTACAAAAATAGTCAATATAGCAAAAATATTGGAAATGACCAGTGCCTAAAAGGTTAATCATTACAAAAGTTACAACAGAACTATATGATAAAAAAATAATTCAACCATTAAAAATAATATTTTTAAGAATTTATAATGACATGGGACAATGCTTAAGATATATTTTGCAAAAAATGATATGACCTATATCTGTAATGTTTACAACCATATCGAATTATATATGCAATATATTCATATGTAGCATATACTCTGCTGAAGATGTAATATGTGGGTTGTTTTTTCACTGCTTTACTAAAAGAATGCCAGAAAGTCTTCTGGGGCGTTGACTCACAGGGGAGGTACCCTTCCTCCAAGGGAGGTAAATAGCATTTAGCTGTTTTGAATGGCTGCCCCCATCGCCCCTGAGGCAGTTAGGCCCTATTCTCAGGGAAGGTGGGGACCAGTAACCAACCTTTTGTGTGAAAAGGCACACAACGAGAAGGTATGAGATCCCTAGAAAACCTACGGAGGACTCTGGATTAACTGGTGCTGAGGGAGTGGAATTTTTCCTCCCAGCACTTAACAGGACAACTTCTAAAGGACCGGCCTGTTGCCTCATCTCGATTTGAGCGCACAGAGGGTGACACCTTGTGGTGGTAAGGAGAAATTGCAAAAGAGGCCACAGTCCAGAGTTTGGGACGCCTTGGGTGCTTGTGTCCACAGCGCTGCTTTCTGTGTGGTACACAAACCCAAGAGTCCTAGGCACTCCTGGAGAAGGTGAAACTCCAAAAAGGAGGTTATAGGCTAATTCAGTAGTTAGAGGTTAGAGCTAGATTTAGTTTCTCTTATTTTAAAGGTATCTTGATGTTGTAGTACAGTTTATATTGGCCACATTCATATGCATAGAAAAAAAAATGAAAAGAAACCCACCACAGTGGTAACAGAAGTTATATTTGAGTACTGAAATTATACATAGATTTTTGTTATCTTTTTAAAAGTGTCTGTATTTTCCAAAATTTCTACAAGCAGCATATTTCATCTTGCCTTTTGTTTTATTTGGCTCTGACAGAAACAATTATTTTTCTCATATAAAGGATGCATAATGGTTTGTTACTGTACTTTAAATTTTTTTCATTATTTTTATTTTTAAGACTTTATTTTTTACAGCAGTCTTAGGTTCACAGCAAAATTAAAAGGAAGATACACACCCCCTCGTATGGGTAGCCTCCCCTGTTAGCAACAACCCCCACCAGAGTAGCACATTTGTTACAACTGATGACTCTACGCTGACACATCATAATCACCCAAAGTCCATAGTGTCCACTGAGCACAAAATAGTCAGGAGGCTTTGGTTAGAAATAAATGACAAAGATTTATTCAAGAGTCTTAGGACTTGGAAATCAGAGACACATCTCGACAATACCCAGGATGTTCTGAAGAAGAAAGAAAAGCTGAGCATTCTTATAGTAAAAATAACATTCTTGAGAAGAATCAGTCCTGCATTCTTAGCCTCTGGATTGGTCTGTGATGGTAATTTTCCAGACGTTTAGTGGTCTGGATAATAGATGTCAGGCAGTCTGAACACATGAACATTTTTTCCTAAGTCCTTCGGGGGGTTATCTATAGGATTCATATATATTTCTCCAGGAACAACAGAAATGTTCAAAGTTTAAGACTTCAGGCTACTTAAGATAAAATAAAATCTACTCCTTATGCTTCAGCCCATTTGGTCTGAACCAGTTTCGTCAGCTTGATGATATAGACTCCATATTAAGTCGGCTTAGCTATTCTGACTTCGTCTTGTTTTCTTCACTTACTCATCCACAGTTTACCACTTGTGGTGGTGTATGTCCTATGGGTTTGGACAAAGGTATAATGATACATATTCATCATTATCACATCATACAGAATATTTTCACTGCCCTAAAAATCTTCTGTGCTCTACCTATTCATCCTTCCCTGACCTTCCCCTCCACTCAACCCCTAATCTTTTCACTCTCTCCATAATTTGGCTTTTTCCAGAATGTCATATAGTTGGAGTCGTACAAGGATGTAGCCTTTTCAGATTGGCTTCTTTCACTTAATAATACTCATTTAATTTTTCTCCATGCTTTTTCATGGCTTGATATCTCATGTTTCCTTAGTGATGAATAATATTATTCCATTGTCTGGATGGTCCACAGTTTATTTATCCATTCACCTACTGAAGGACATCTTGGTTGCTTCCAAGTTGGGCAATTATCAATAAAGTTGCTATAAACATCTGTATGCAGGTTTTTATGTGGACATAAGTTTTTGATTCCACTGGGTAAATACCAAGGAGCATTGCTGGATCATATGGTAGGAGTATGTTTACTTTGTCAACCTCCAAACTGTCTTCCAACATGCCTGTACTATTTTGCCTTCCCACTATCAATGGATGAGAGTTCCTGTTGCTCCACATCTTCACCAGTGCTTTTTTCTTCCAATACAAAAAGTTTTAAGAGGAAATGATTCAAAAATTCCTCAACTCCATTGTTATTATATTTAAAAAATGCACCCATATGGTAAAATGGCAAGCATTTTAGGAAACTATAAAATTAAAAGTAAAAATGTCTCTGTCCTGTTTTGCAGTCCCTCTCTATAAAGCTAATCACCATTCACTTTCTTGTGTATACAAGAAAAATTTATTAGGTATCTCTCAGCATAGATATTAAATGTTTCTTCCCTTCACTATTTTTTTCACAAAATGTATCATGCTGTATGCATACTGTTTCTCACCTTGTTTTTCACCAACCTAGAGATCTTTCTACATCAGCATATAGAGATCAACCTCACTTTTTAAAAGGCTAATAGAATTCCAAGTACAGATGTCGAAACATCATCTATGTTTGCATTTTACAAATGACTAGTGGGATTGAGCTTTCCTCACCTTGCCCCCTGCCCCCAACCTGCTTATTCTTATCCTTTACCCATTTTTCTATTGAGTTCTTGGCCTTTTTTATGCTTATTTGGATAAACTCATAGTAAATTAGAAATTGGCTTTTCATGTGTTACAATACATTACAAATATTTCTCCCACTTTGTCATTTATTTTTTTACTTCATGTATGGCCTATTATGCTATGCAGACATTTTTAATTTTTGTGTTCAAATTTGTATTTTTCTTCTTGATTTCTGAGTACATTAGTCTCATAATTTAAAAAATTAAGTTGCTCGTGTGTGTGTGTGTGTGTGTGAAATCAAATGCACAACCAGCCCATTAGGAGAAAGTCCATGGCACCAAACCATTCCCAGGGGATGTCTATACCTCCCAGGCCACGTGGCATAGTAAATCTCATCTTCAGTGGCTTCAGTATTTGTAAAGAAGTAGCTTATTGGAAACATCTGCTTTGACAAGTCAGGGAACTGGTCTTGAAGTGTCTTTTGCATGCCAAGTGCACTGCAAGCTCTACTGAAGGTTACAAGATTTTTTTTTTTCTCTTTCAAATGATCAACTAACTATTCTAATGTTAATTTTCTTCCTATGAACTGAGCAGCCTAGAAATTGTGTATGTGTATGAGTGTGCATGAGCATGTATTTAAATATTTTCCTTTTTTTTTCTTCCTATCTTTATGATTACTCTTTACTTGTAATGGCTTGGGGAACATTGAAGATTACAGAGCTGACTCCTCTCTAAAACACATTCTGTCTTGAGCCACCCCTCTGCCACTGGTGCCTCTGTGTCTTGGCAAGCACCAACCCATACTGGGGCTCCCTCCCGAGTCATTCTGTCCAGCGCAGAGCACCCTTGTGCCTTCTCAGAAATAACCTTGAATAGAGCAGTTCAGAATAGGGCATGGGAACTGGCTGGAGGCTGCAAATCCATTCCCCTCCTTCTTCTTGGCACAAGGGGGCTAGAAGCCCAGGCTAGCACAGGACAGCTGAGAAAGAGAAAAGCCAGCATCCCTTGAGGAGCAACACAAGGTTCAAAGGGCCTCCCTCTGTCGCACTAAATAAAAACTATTCATAAAAACAGGAAAAGATGCTGACCTTGGGAAGTAAAAAAATTCCATTCCAAAAAAAATCCTGCTCTAGCTTCTTTTTACATGGGAATGTACCATGTGATGCTTAATTTCACAATTGTTTAGTGACACTTAATTGGACTGAATTTTGCTCTTCCCTCTTGAAAATAAATGTTCCCCAGACCCCATTCTCTAGTTTCTCTTCTTTTTTGGGGCATTCCTACAACGAGCTCCCCCTTTAGTCTTTCCCTTCTCTTTAGGCCAGTCTTATGGCATCCTGCAACTGTCCATTTAAATGATCTTTCCCGATGGTATTTAGTGGCCCTGACTCTGCAGCATAACTAGAAAGAGTGAGACACACACCTTTCATACAACCAGAGGACTCTCCCTTCTTACTGTGACATCGAAAAGTAGGTTGGGTTAAGCAATGATGGGGGTCTTAGGTAGCAGGAGTTGCTTCCTGCATCCCAGGGCCCAAAGGCCCCTCTGCCTTGATGTCTCAGCCTCATCTGCTCAAGAATATTGGCTCTGACTGTGACCAGGTGCTATGGAAAGCGTGTTTTGCCCATCCCCAGCCTTATCACCTCCATCAGAGCCTCAGAGGCCTTTGGCTGAGCATTCCTTGGAGTGAGGTCCCTTCTTGCTGAACATCTAAAGACAGTTAGTGCCTGTCCAGTTTTTCCTAATAGGCCTCTAATCTCTTGTGTGGAGAACCTGCGTTTTGCGTGGGGTGTTAGTAAGGAAAGCTGGGAGCCAAATCCAATTTCCTCTTACCCTCGTGGGTCCAGAGGGTGGGCATGTGATTTAGGCTCAGCCAACCAAATGCTCTCTTCCTGGGTTGGAACTCTGAGAGGAAGGCAGACAAACAGAGATGGCTGTAATATCACCAGGGCTTATGGAGTGGGCAGTCTGGACTGCCTGCTAAGAGACTGTTGCTGTGGTTCTTGACACCCCGCTCTATTTCGTGGTTCCCCAATGTTCTCAAGCCTGATCCTTCAGCTCCCATTTACTCTGTGGGTTCCCTGATACTCTTTCAGTAAGTCCCTTTTACTTAGGTTAGCCAGAGTAGTTCTCTGAAGCTTTTAATTAAGAATGCCCACTGGTAGAACAGAGCCTCTGTCACCCCTGTGGCTTAGAGAAAGGAATCACTTACAGGAGCAATTCTATTCACTAAACAGGGCTGTGTCTCTAGGCTTGCTTGCTTTCCCAGGCTTGTCTTAGGGCACTGGCTTGGGGACAAGTTATATCAGGAATTGGTCTTAAATGTGACTTACTGTCTATCTAAACCTGGGACAATTGATATTGGCTAGGATCAATGTCATAGGGCAGAGATGGCTGGCTCCAGGATTTTCCTTTGACAAGACAGTGCCAGTATCTTGTGGTTAAGCGTTGGTTTGGGATAAGAGCAGAGATAAACGAACTCTTAGGCTGCTGGAGAATGTCAGCTGTATTTCCACTCCCTACCCCAACTAAATAAATCTTTTCCCTTTTGTGTAAATTCCCATCCCTAGTAAGGATGGAAAAGTGGAGAAACAAATCTTTGTTAATACATGACCATCCCCAAGAATTATCATCCTCAATCATTTTGGAGGTCTTGCCACTCTAGGAATGCTGACCACTGGAGAGGTGGTGGCAGGGAATTCTGCATTCAGACACTTACTGCAGACTTCTAGCCTGGAGGTGGTGCTGTTTGCACGTGGTCACTTTGGGCTAATAAATTAAGATGCTACCAGGGATGTAGTATTTAATAGCTGAACCTCACTTTGCATCTTTATACCTGGATTAGTGAAAGTGGTTATAATTGGTGAAAAATGAGAGAAATTCAAATAATCTTTGGAGTGGTACAGAGAATTTTCTAAGAATAACACAAAATGCGGAAGCTATAAAAAGACATTGACAAATTTGATGTCATAAAAATGTCAAGTCAAAGTTCTATATTTTAAAGAAACAGCAAAACACAAACAGCAAACTGAGAAAATAGTAGCAACTTCTGTAACAAACAGAAAAACCACTTTTTTATTATACAAAGAGCTCTTACGGGTAAATTCGATTTTAAAAACAGGAAGATCTGAACAATCAGTTTGTAAAAATGAGATTAAAATCATCAATAATATAAAACATTTCTCAAATATTCATGAAATGAAATTTTCATGAAATGCAATTTATGAAAATTGAAATAACAAATGTAGTCATTTGTGTGTGCTTCCAGTAACTGCTCTATACAAACACACAATTGTTCTGTCACAGCCCATTGGGATTGTTTTTCTCTCCATTCTGACATTTCCCCCTTGGATTTCAGGGCAGTGTCTTACCTGTTGTCATACAGCATCGTCGGGACAGCCATTTCTTCAGGAGCGCCAAGAGTGGGAACACCACGGTAGAGGCCAACCTCCCACACTCACCTGCCGAACAGGTGTGCTGGGGGCGGAGTATCTGTCTGGCGCAGGTACTCCACAGAAGAGGAGAAAGATAAAAGAATGGGAGTTCCTGGCAGAAGCAGCGGGACAGAGCTTTCCCCCAGACGCAGGAATACCACGGACAAAAACAAAGGTGTGTGAGAGAGCCAGAGGCGCGTATCTGCAAGTTGGGTTAGGGGCCTCGGGCGACGGGGGATTTCCCTGTGCTGATTCGTTTCCCGCTCGGGGACTGCTTTTGGGCATCGAGGGGCCTAACAATTGCCACACAGTTCACAGCTGAAAAAGACATTCAAGTCCATGCAACTTTCACTTTTTATAGACAACTGTACGGAGGCTTTAAAGAAGCGAAATGACCTGTTTCAGGTCACAGCTCTGGCCAACTCTGGGGTCCTGACGGCCAGTTCGCAGATTTTCTGCCTCTGGCCCTCCTGCACTGCCCAGACTAATAACCCAAAACTCCTTTCCCAGGCTCGTAGCCCGGGTGCGGGGGGGGGGGGGGGGGAGGTCTGGGTGGACTACATCTCCCACAGTGCCTTCGGCCTTGCCTCCCCCCAAACCCCGGCTTGGGTGCTGTATTCGCCAATCAGAAAGCAGAGTTTCCAAGGGCCGTTCTCGGTAGCCAATGAGTGCGGCGGGGGGCGGGCCCATCCCGTCCATTGTTCTCGGTGCCCCTCCGGCCGGAGCCGTGGTGAATCGAGAGGGGCCGTGCCGTGCCCGGGGTACTTTGCACGCGGAGCCGCCGCCGGAGCAGGATCTGGTCTCCGGAGAGGTGAGTCCAGAAAGGCAGGCCTGGCGCCGCGCGGCCCAGGGGAGTAGCCCGAGGCGGGGAGTAACGGGCCTGGAGCCAGTGCTGGCAGCCTGCTGGGGGAGGGGCGCCGGGGGCGCTGTCCGCGGCTGGTGGCCCGGGGAGGGGGTCCTGGTTAACGCGCGGGGCAGCTCAGCTAACGCACCCGGGCTTTTCTCCCAGCGGAGAGCTCCTTGCACATCCAGCCGGGGACGCAGGGTTTGGACTGGAAGCACACTGCACGACATCCTTTGGAGCTCATTTTACAGATGGGGAAACTGAGCTCAGAGAGGGCGTGTCATGCCCCAGGTCACAGCGAATTAGCTTTGCTAGGAAGTTTTCCTGAGCTCCCAAGAGTTCTGTTATCCCTGAGTTTCTTCTAGCCACTGTAAATACACACTGGGAGTTTCGGTTTTCCTACTAACATTTGTTTTGTTCTTTTAAAAAGTTTTTCCTTCTTCTCCCCTTTTTTTTGGGGGGGGGAGTCGTTAACTGAGTATGATGTAGTAATGATTTTTTAAAATATTTTTGCATTATTTTTATAGTCTTTAAATAATTTGTCACTTCCCTGCCCTCAACATCTTGCAGAATCTCCATCCAGGTTTTTTTTCCCCCCCTGTGTATACTGTTCATTTTTAAAGGGAATCGGGTTCATATTGTTTCTATGGTTTTAATGCCTTGCTGGTTTTACTTGTATCCATAATTATAATATTATGAGGATTATCTTAAATGATTAATGATTAATAATCTTTGGCAGCATAATTTAGAAAATGTTTTAAAATACAGCAGAGTGCACATATCTTAAATTTCATATGTATACTCTTGTGCAACCATTGTCAAATCAATATTTAGAACATTTCCAGCACCCTAAAGGCTCCTCTGAGTTCCTTCTCAGTCATTATCCCCCAAAGGTAGCTATTACTCACACCATTGTAGTTTTTACTATTTTACTGTATGGATATGCCATAATTTATTAACCATTCCCCTGCTGCTAGATTTTTAATGTGTCAGGGTTTTTTTGCAATTAGAATGCTATGATTGTGTGTCCTTACAAATAAATTTCTCTTTGCAAAGATAGTTATTTTTAAAGATAAATTCCTGAGGGGACCAAGGCTGGATTGAAGAGTATGAACATTTTAAAACTTCATACTTTAAAATATGGTAATAATGCAGTTGAGTTATTGCCTTCTTTCCACTGAGGCACAAAGCATCTTGACATCTGATCCATTGCTAATCTTTAAGATGTTCCAGCAAGGTAAGAAGGATGGGTGTTATCTCTGCTTATTAGGTGATCAGTGAGATTGGGTGACTGATTTGTAAGGTCAAGGTCACTCACTCTGCAGCAAGTGTGAACTGATTAAGGTCAAGATAACTTAGTCCTGGGTTCTTCTTGCAAGATCTTTGAATTTCTTATGCTCCTGCTTTGGTCTTTTGGAAAGAAAAGTGCTGTATATTTTGTGTTTCTGATTCTTCTTAACTTCTCTTGCCATAGAGAGAGAGCCAGGTTTTCAGGAATAAGCCATTTTTCCTTTAAGAGAGACAGGAAACTTGTGTTGATTTGTAGATAGATATAGAAATTACTTGGTGGCCTGACCCGGGCTGCTGTGAGTTAGATTGTTTTAGGATAGTTTACTTATTGATTCTAGTTCTCTTTCTTTCTCATTTCTCAGCTGGGCCACTTGTTGAAATTTGAGTAGGGAGGTGTCTTCCCAGAGAGCCTGGCTGGAGAAGATTCAAGTTGAAGGCTAGAAGCCTGGGGTGACTGCTCCAAGAACGTGGGTGATGGCTGCGGAGGTGCCAAGAGTAACCACTCCTCTGAGCCCCTTAGTCCAGGTGCCTCAAGAAGAAGAAGAAAAAGAGGAGGAGGTCACCACCATGATCCTGGAGGACGACTCTTGGGTACAGGAAGCTGTGCTGCAGGAAGATGGCCCTGAGTCCGAGCCCTTTTCCCAGAGTGCTGGCAAGGGCAGCCCCCACGAGGAGGCAGCTGGAGGGCCGCAGGGGGCACTCGGCCGCCTTCGAGAGCTCTGTCGGCGCTGGCTGAGGCCAGAGGTGCACACCAAGGAGCAGATGCTGACCATGCTGCCAAGGGAAATTCAGGCCTGGCTGCAAGAGCATCGGCCCGAAAGCAGCGAGGAGGCCGTGGCCCTGGTGGAAGACTTGACCCAGACCCTTCGGGACAGTGGTGAGATGCTGAACCTCACGGGGGAGGGTGGGAGCACCCTTCGAGTTGGAGGAGGAGAAGGTAGTATCCGGAACAAAGCTGGGGACAGCCCCATCCCTCTACGCTGTCTGCAGGGAATCGGCACATTGTCACCTTTTTTAATGCCCTTGCGTGCAGTGACAGTTCCAGAATTTCAGTATAGGAGATGGCTTAGAGGAGTACTCTCGGAGCTGCATGTGCTTAGCAAGCATGGTTTTTACTTCTGTAGTTGGGAAGCTTATGGAGGACTGGGGGAAGACCCTATAAATCACCCCTTGGCACCTTCACTGGGTTGTACAATAAACACCTAAACATCTGGCAGTTAGAAAAACAAAATCTTATTTTTAAAAAGTGATTATTTTTATGAAACCAAGATGAATGACAAGTAAACTAGCTAATAACTTGGGGCTTTCTGTGGTATAAGGTCATGCTGGGATCTTAAAATTACAAACTTGAGTTCTTTGCAACGGTTAATGTATTTGTCCCGTTACTAATACGCTGTGGGTCCCAGGCATGCCGTTTAACTGCTCTGCCTCCATCCTGCTCTTCACTTGTAAACTGGACTCCCTTGATCACCACATATTTAATTCTGATCTACCCGTGCCCCTAGGACTGTTTCAGGACCGTGGAAAATGCCTGCCTGTGTGCCGATGAGAACTGCAGGAGAGGAGAGGTCAGGGAAGGCTTTACAGAGGTTGTGGCACTTGAGCAGATATTGCAGGCTGGGGCAGAATTTGGAAAGGTACAGGGCAGGCAGAAGGGGTGGCATCTGAGAGGAGCTGTGCTAAGCAGAGGCTTGGAAAGGTGGCCCAGCGTGGCACAGTTCAGGTGACAGTAAGAAAGGCTGGCTGATTGGAGTAGAAAGTGTGTTTTTAGGAAGTGGTAGGAAGCAGAGTTTGGGGGGCGGGTGAGTAGAGGCTTGGACTGACTGTCACTGGCCTCAGCAGGTTTTTAAACTAGGGCCCGAGGGGCACGGGAGGAAGCTGAGTTTGGCAACAGGATGTAGGTTTGATTACAGTGAGAAGCTAGAGGCAGGAGAGCAGCCAGGAAGCCACTTAGACATCGGGTGTGCAGTGATAGGGGTTGGGCCAAGGTGGGGACAGCAGAGGAGGGAGAGGAGGTTGGACATGTGAGAAAGAATTCAATAACGATGGCTAACATTTATGCATTCCTTTCTGTGGGCCAGGCAGTGTGCCTAGCATCTAATACACAGAATTCCCAGAAACTCTACCACCTTGGGAGATAGTGAGAGCAGTTCAGTGACTCCCTTAAGATCGTGCAGCTAGTACGAGGCTGAACTGGGCCAAGATTCGAACTCCTGGGTCTGAGGACATCTCCCATGTTCTCACGCATGTCATCTCATCTGTGATGGATGCAAAGTGAAAGTTCCCGGTGGGCTGTTGGAAGGAAGGGATGCAGATGAGGACTGAGACAAAGGTGACTAACTCGGAAGCATCTATTCCGAAGGATTCAGAAGACTGGGAAGAGAATCAAGGAAAGGAAAGGGCAGAGGTTGTGACGACCTGCAGGGACTTGGGAGATGTAAGGCCGTCCTGTGGAGAAAAGGACTGCCACTGAGGGCCTCCTGCGAGCCCGGCCCTGCACCGGGCACCTTACATGTCCCTCTCACTAACAGTCCTGTGAGGTGGGCAGGACTGTCATTTTACAGGCAAGGACATGGAAGTGCAAAAAGATCAGCCCTTACTCGAGACCACAGTTGGTAAGAGGTGGAGCCAGGAGTCAAAACTCCAGTCTGCTCGCTTCCACATGTTTGGTAGATCCTAGGTTTTATCTGAAGCAAAGCACCTGATTTTCTTTGGCCTTGGAAAATAACTTAATTTTACTCTTCCTATTTAAGCAGATACAAAATCCTATTTAAACACTTGGTTTACTTGCCTCCTGATGGATGGGACAAGTGTAATGAACTTTAGGGTCTTCTGTTGGATGCTCCTGGGGGCTAAGGAGAGGCCATGGGGGTTGTTATTTGGTTGAGGAAATTACAAGGCAGAGGGTCAGAGCTCAGCAGGTGTCTCAGGTGATCACAGGTACCCACTGCAACAGCCCTCCCCACCTGGCTTGCTGCGGGGACTTCGTGCCTTCATCTCTCTTGGGACATCCAGCATGGGTTTGTCAGTCCCCTGACTTCTGACTTGGAGGTCATCTTTGTTGGTCTTTAACAAATGCCCCTGCAGTTATTGTCATCCCTTCTCAAATATTTACGCAGCATGAGACCACCTGACCACTATTCTGTTTGACCAGCTCGGGACATTTGGACACATTTACCCAGCATGGTGGTTTAATATTTGACTAGCAGGTACCTCTAGGTGCTCACAGTTAAATTGTCTTATCGTTCTGATTAAAATTGGACCTCTGTTAATAGGTTAAGGGACAAGCTCCTCTCTCGCTATGTTAACCAAGGACATTTTAGTCCCCAGCCCTAGTTCAGGCTCTTGTGTTTCACCTGAACTCTCGCAGCAGCCACCAAAGGGACCCTGCCTCCAGCCTCTTTCCCCTCCGTTGCGGCAGTTCCACTCCTACCTGAGTGATCGGGCACTCTCCTGCACTCTCCTACTGAGTTCCCCAGTGTCTCCAAATCAAGTGTGACCTCCTCCTTCCTCTTGGAGCCCCTGGGCCTGTGCGACCTGGCTCAGATGGCCCTGAGCAGGCCTCTCTTGCTGTAGCCCCTGCCCCATTCAGACCTGGTCTTGCTGTTTTTCAAACATACCTGTGCTTTCTAGCATTCATCTGTGCTCCTGAATTTTGACTTGGAATGGCTTTGTCCTGTTCTTGATAACATCCTGGTCATCCTTGGAGACCCACTCCAAGCAGTCCTTACTTCCAGTCCCTCTTCCCTGTGCCGGGTTCCACCCAGCTGAGAGCATCTCTGGTCACCTCTGATAGGAGTCTTTGCTCCAGAGCATTTGGATTCTTCTTCTCTTTTGGCTTTTTATCATAGTCCATCTTGTTACCTATTTCTGTGAATACTTGTTTTATTTCTTCCAGGGACCTATAAAATCCCAGAAGGCAAAGAACTTTTGTTTTCTTTTCATTCGTTCTTCTTCATCTGTACTACAGAGAAATAGAGACTGTCAGCTTCAAACCTACTCTTTTCCAATAGGTGAGCCAAAGAGTCACAGCTGACCTCTCCAGCCATCCCCGGCATCATCTGGCTTTCTGTGGGCACAGGCAACAGCTCACCTCTCCGGAGCCTGCTGCCCAGCAATATGCTCCCTTAACAACAAACGAACACATACATTCATCTTTCTTAACAAGAAGGGGAGTGGAAGGTGCTGGACAGTTGTAAAGATGTATCTTTCTAAAGCTGCAATTCTCAGCTTCAAAACAAAATCACTTTGAATCCACTTAAGTATTTTGAAACGTATACCATACAGAACTCTTAGAGAGATGTAACATTTTAACTGTGAAATGTTTGGCAGTCATTCATTTAAACTAATAACAGAACTCATTTCTGTTTTTATCAGCGGTTAGTCTTTCAAGCTCCCGGAGTTCAGGTGGAACAATGTTCCCCGTCACTCAGGTCTGATCAGGTTCCCAGCAGGCTCTTCAGGGCAGCATTTCGATGGGAGAGCCTGACTTGGACAGAAGCTGTGTGGAATCACTTCTGTATTTTAGACCAATGCCTCTGACCATAGTGTTGAGACGCAGCGGTTTGTCACAATCAGGTAGGGGGTGCTTTATGAGAACCTTGAGCCTAACCCACACTAAAGTGCCGCAGTTAGTGGCCAGTTTCATTGTTCTAAGTAATTACAGTAAATTCAGGTTTATCCCCATGTTGACATCAGTTTTCCTCACACTCATTCTGATAGGCTTTCTAGCATGGGAGAGAAAGAGGAGCCCTCTGGCGAGGCAGGGGAACACACACACAGCCCTGTGAATAGCCACAGGAATGTGCCATGCACACGAGTCAAGAATGTGTGTCAAGGGCGGGAAAATACCAGAACCACTGGTTTAGACCAAGCTACGGTTGTGGCTTTTATCTTCTGACCCATAAGGGAAGAGGTTCCTGTGGCAATTCAAGAACCGTTCAACGAGTGGCATTTGGACAGTGGTCTAACCATTTTGAAAAAAAGTAAAATTGGATCCCTACTTCGTAAGTTACACAGAAAGAGATCTCTACTTCTCAAGTTACACAAACTAAATTTAATCTTACAAATTATTAGGGAAATACTCATTAAAGCAAGAAACTATTCTTTTGCCTATTAGACCATCAGAAATTTAATGTTTCTAAGAATCTTCTTGTCTTGGCTATTGTAAACAATGCTGCAGTGAACATGGGAGTGCAGATACCTATTTGGGATAGTGATTTTCTTTCCGTAAGAAACAGTATACACCCAGAAGAGGGACTTCTGAGTCACATGGTAGTTTGATTTTTATTTTTTGAGGAACTTCCATACTGTCATAGTTAAAGACATTTATACTTCAGTTACATGATTTGTCAATTTTAAATGATATCCTTCAAGGTCCCAGGTATTACAGATAAGGCAGTCAGTGAGTATATCCTATACTCCATCTTCTTCCCCCTACCTCAGTTTTCATTAGAGTGTCATTTCTACATCACTGTATAACATTTACATTCTCTTATCACTCTAACTGCCATGGTTGTTTTAGACATCATTCTAAAACAAGTGTGTTGTTTTCATCTCCAATCTCTGCTCTAGAGTTCCCTTTACCTCTTGGTTTACTGAAATTCCTCAAGGAGGGCTCATATAACAGTATTCCATGAAATTGTGTGTATCCAAAGCTGTTTGTCTCTAAACTTTATACTTGATGGATAGATTTTGTTTGCATGTTTTTCTGTTCAGTCTCTTTAATTAGTGGAATCCTGAGATTTGTATTAAAAATTTACTGGAAGTTATGAGTTTTTCAATAGCACTTTTTTCAATTACATTGAATATTATTTTGAAGGACAGTTTTGTTGAACATAAAATCCTTGGCATACATTTTCTTTTTTTGCATACCTTGTAGCAGTTGCTGCACTATCTATTGGCACTGAGTGTTACTGTCGAGAAATCTAAGACCAGTTGGTTTCCTTCCCCCACATAAGTGATTTGATCTTTTTGCATTGTTGTCCAGTCTCATTATTAACCACTCTCGGTTAGTTTTCCTTGGCATACAGTGTACTTTTCAAGGGTTCTTAAACCTTTATAGATTGTACTTGAAGTATTGGTTCCTTTGGTTTACTTTTTCCATGTCAGTCCTCCTGCCTTTTGTGCTTTCCAAGGTGCCTGTTTTCCTTTGTGTTTCTTCACATTTGTCTTCATTTCTCTGGATTTCCCCCTTTCTTTTCCTCAGTTCTGCCAGTTCACATTTCATCTCTTTCTGTTGTCTCGCTCTTTCTTAACTTCTACTTTGTGATCTTCCTTCACAGAGGTGGTGGCTTCATTTAACTTTTTGGATGAAAAATGGTCACTTTTCTCCATAATAATAATTCCCATGCTTAATGCGTGAGGGTCAAAGGCACTTTCCTCATATGGCTCATCTGTGTGATTCTGGTTGTAGCCTCGCCCCCTTCGCTTCTCTGAACCAAGGAAGTCAGTCAGTCCTGCTCACCCTCGTCCTTAAGTGCACTGTTGAACTTGAGGGTGCGTCCCTCACCTTCAGGAAGTGATGTTCTGCCTGAGCTTTTTGAGGTCTGCTTCCCCTGAGTACCATCCTTCTCCCACATGCTATTTTCCATGCTTGTTCACCTGCTTCCTCCCTCACTGGCTTCTGCCCAGTGTCTGCTGTTTTTGGAAGCCCTTACATGTATTGGTGTCTGCAAATTAATCCTCTTCCTAATCTCACTGAAATGAAGTTTGAGTTTGTTTTCCCTGTTGCATCTGAGCTCATCCCAAAACATACCAGTTCTGATCTTAAGGCAGTGACACCCTTATTAGCTAATGTCCCTATTCAGAAGAAAATGGTTACTAGAGTTATCAAAAAAATATTTTTGGTCGTATTAGCTTGCAAAAAATACATTAGGGCCTCAGCCTACAGGACCTTATAGAAGAGCTATGATAGCAGAGCTCTGTGCTAGAAACTTGCAAAACATTGTTGCAGGAAGTTGAAGCACAAACCTACTAACTCTGGCCAAGCGGAAGCCTGCATTACGCCCCTGACACCAACATCCATCCCTTGGAGATCTGGGGGAGGGGGGCCGGAGAGAGATTATATGAGCTTGCAGATTACCAGCAGCATGTATGTTAGTGTGAGCATGAAATGCAATTATATGCTTATTTGCAAGTTTAAATACACTCTTATATAGGCACAGGTGGAACCCAGGTTCTGCCTGAAAGATACATGTCAAATTTTACCATGCACATAAGTGCAAATTTACATTAGTTATAGAAACTAATAATCACCGAATTGAGCATTTAACTGTAAATTGTTTATAAGCTTTAATAATGGAAATGTCAACAGGACTTTGTGTAATTATTTTGCTAATTGCCTGGCCTGTTATAGATGGATCTGCTTTCTCAGGGGATCTTATTTAAGAGCTTAGGAATAATTTTCTATCATTTTTATCAATAAATCATTGACTTATTTCTGTATACAGAATTCCAAAAACAGAACTGAAAATGCTTTATAGAAATAATGCACAAGGAAATGATAGTTGAAAAGAAAATAATGAGAGGGGAAAAATGAAATGAAAGAATACAAATAGCATGCTGTAAAAACATCCAGTGTTCTTACTCTGAGCTTTTGGCCCCAAGCTTCCCCGCAGGCAAGGCAAAACAGAGCCAAACTCAGAGGTGTCAGGCAGTCACAGATAGGTTGCTCAGAAGAGTAGCTTTTTGGTATTTTGGTCAGAGCAAAATATCCTCCTTAGGCTCACCAAGCGGACATGGTGAGGTATAAACAATGCCATCAACAACTTCTTGGCAGTGTTAATATTCTTGACAGCCATTAACTTCTAATGACACTCCTTAGAGTGTCACCATCAGCTGGAGCTATTAAACCAACACACAGTCCAATGAACACAGTTTGCTGGGGTCAGAACAGTGTGGTCCAAGCTCACAGCTCTCTGCTGCTCTGGCCTAATCCTGGGATAGATTTATTAAAGTCCCTAGTCGAAGGAAGGGGGTGTGTATTCTTCCAGCAGTCTTCTTCAGTGGTTTCTTTTGCCTAAGTGTTTGATGAGCATTGGGCAGTAGAGGATTTGACAAGGTTCTGGAAATAAAGATTCTAGGAAGGTAGACATTTTGTATTACCAATGAGAGGTCTACCTGTAGGCTCTCACTACAGATAAAATCGAGGGCTTTTTTAACTGCCCACTTGCTAGTTTCCATTCATCTGGATAGATACCTGGAGTCCTTGTTGTAGGGGTGCTGTACTCTTGTCTGTGTCTTATTTATATGCCAGCTAATAAGATAAACACCAGACATATTTTAATGCATAAGATTATTATATAAGCTTCTTTTGAAAAGAGAACTTTAGAGAAAATTCTGTGATAGCAATAAAAAACTCATTCATTTATCGAATTTAATTGTGCACCTATTAAGCATCGTGGGTGAGGTTTGGGGGTTATCATATACCCTGTTGCTTTCCCTCAATTAGGATTTTCAAATTTTAACCTGCCCTCATTTCTAAGTGAAGAAATAAGTAGAGATATAGAACCCACAGCTTTAAGACTTAGAAATTCTGAGTGATTACCAGAAAGGTTGAGGCCTGGCAACTAGATGACCAGTTAGAAAGAAGTAAACCTGGTTTTAAAAAATTTTAAGCATTCTCTAGCCTCTTTATTTTCACTAGATGTTGAATTTTTTAAGATTTCCCTTTTGGTTCCCTTTTCTCATCATTACAAGGAATTGAGTCTGAATTGTACGTCTTTCTTCGTTATTTCAGATTTTGAGATCCAGAGTGAAAATGGGGAGAACTTTAATCAAGACATATTTAAGGAGGTGGAGTCACATGAGATCTTCTCAGAAATGCCTGAAGGGGAAGGCGTTCAGCAGTCTGATTGGGAAAGTGACTTTGAGAGGGACTGTGGCTCCAGGGGTCCCCAGAGAAACGGCCCAGGTGAGGACCACGGGGAGGTGCCATCCCAGGGCAAGGAGGTTGGACAGCTCATAGGCCTTCAGGGCACCTACCTGGGTGAGAAGCCCTATGAATGTCCCCAGTGTGGGAAAACCTTCAGCCGGAAATCCCACCTAATCACGCACGAGCGGACCCACACGGGAGAGAAATACTACAAATGCGATGAATGCGGGAAGAGCTTTAGTGATGGTTCAAACTTTAGTAGACACCAAACGACTCACACCGGAGAGAAACCTTACAAATGCAGGGATTGTGGGAAAAGCTTTAGCCGGAGTGCAAACCTCATAACCCACCAGAGGATCCACACGGGCGAGAAACCCTTTCAGTGTGCCGAGTGTGGCAAGAGTTTCAGCAGGAGCCCCAATCTCATCGCTCACCAGCGCACTCACACGGGAGAGAAACCGTACTCATGCCCCGAGTGTGGCAAGAGCTTCGGCAACCGGTCTAGCCTTAATACGCATCAGGGAATCCACACCGGAGAGAAGCCCTACGAATGTAAAGAATGTGGCGAAAGCTTTAGCTACAACTCCAACCTGATCCGACACCAGAGGATCCACACTGGGGAGAAACCGTACAAGTGTCCAGACTGTGGCCAGAGGTTCAGTCAGAGCTCCGCCCTCATCACCCACCGGAGGACGCACACGGGAGAGAAGCCCTACCAGTGCGGTGAATGTGGGAAGAGCTTCAGCCGTAGCTCCAACCTGGCCACGCACCGCAGGACCCACCTGGTGGAGAAGCCCTACAAGTGCGGCGAGTGCGGGAAGGGCTTCAGCCAGAGCTCCAGCCTGATCGCGCACCAGGGGACGCACACGGGCGAGAAGCCCTACGAGTGCCTGACGTGCGGGGAGAGCTTCAGCTGGAGCTCCAACCTCATCAAGCACCAGCGGATCCACACCGGGGAGAAGCCCTACAAGTGCGGCGAATGCGGGAAGGGCTTCAGCCAGCGCTCCCAGCTGGTGGTGCACCAGCGGACGCACACGGGCGAGAAGCCCTACGAGTGCCTCATGTGCGGCAAGAGCTTCAGCCGGGGCTCCATCCTGGTCATGCACCAGAGGGCACACTTGGGGGATAAGCCCTACCGGTGCCCAGAATGTGGGAAGGGCTTTAGCTGGAATTCAGTTCTCATTATACACCAGCGAATCCACACGGGGGAGAAGCCCTACAAGTGCCCCGAGTGTGGCAAAGGCTTCAGCAACAGCTCCAATTTCATTACACATCAGAGAACCCACATGAAAGAGAAACTTTACTGACGTGGCAAAGAGGGAAAGTGAGGGGCCTGCCCCCAAGTGGGGGTATCTCATTAGAAGACCCGTTCTTGGTCTTCGGGGATTTTTGCCAGAATCTTATCCCCGCTCATCCTCATTCCTAGGATCCCATCATCTTTGTGGTCGGAGTCAAACCCAAAGAACAGAGTGTAGGAATGGAAGGTCGGAAAGTTGGGTCTTTTCCTGTCCCATTTCATGGCTTGACTGGCTTCCTCTCTCCTGCTCCTCTGTGCCTCAGTTTCCTCTTTGGTAGAATAGGGGGAGTGTTTTTTTCTGTGTGGAATGGAAGACAGCACGGCCCATAGCCCAGCTGAGTCCCCGGAGAAATACCAGAAATCAGTTGGTGCCGCCTGGGTGTCGTGCCGCCATTTCGCGGGGCTGAGGTGCCTTCACCCTGAGCCGCTAGTGGTCCAGGCCCCCCGCTCATGTCAGATTGGCTCTTCCTGGCTCTGTGTCCTGGGCTTTGATTTCAAATCAGGGCGGAGGGACTACTCCAGTTCTCAGTCATCACAAGAAGATAAAGTCCTTGTCTCTCTAGGAAGTGTCAGGGACACCAAAATACAAGGAGCGTGCCCTGGAACTGGTGTCTCGGTAGCCTTTCCATTGATAAGAGTTGAGCAGGGCCTGCCAGGAAAGCTGTTACTGGGGAGATTTACATGTTTGCTTTTGTCTCTGCTATTGTCCTGTGGTAAGTCGGCTGCCAGGGCGAATGCACTGGTTCTTACGGCGAATCATTTTTTTTTAGTCTTTTTGAGTGTGAAGGTGGAGACCCCCCCCTCCAAGCTCCCTACCCCTGGTGGGTGCTCATTTCTCTTTCATCAGAGGTGAAGCAGCCCTGCACTCTGCAGGATGGGCTCGTGTCTTTACCCTACAGACACACAGCCCCATAATCATGACTCTATGCACTTGTCATTTCCTTGTTCTTCTGTTTATTTTATACGTGAAGAGCTAGAATTCGGCCCAATAGCTTTTGTATACTAAGAATGCTATTTTTAAGAGTTGGTTTTGAGGACAGGCCATCTGTCCCCTGGAGAGATCTGGGCTTGAATCAGGAATTGTCCTACAGAGATTGCCCTTGATTTTAGGGTATTGCCCGGACTTTGTTCTTGGGTCCGTGAGCCTTTAAACAGCAAAGACGGGCATAATAGCAGGCAAAGGGGTTTGTTATGAGAAGAGAGTAGAGAGTTATTTCTGGGAATTGTGAAACCGCCTCCTACACAAGGCTCAGAATGGGCCTTGGTTCTTATAGGATGGATGCTCAGTGTTGCCTAATAAAGTAGAGTCCCATTCTTTTCCTGAGTCTGTCTTTTAATGTATGTTAAAAACCTGAACTTGACTGTCAGTTAGCAAACTCACACCTCACTTCCCCACCCACCCACCTCCTGCCTCAGGCTGAAAGTGGTCCAAGATCTTCAGAGAGTAAAAGTCAGTCACTTCAAAGAGCACACATTTGGGTGAACCTAGACCTGTGTGCTTGGCCAGTACACACTCCTTTCCACTCTCCTTTGCCAACTCTACATCTTGTCTGTCAACCAAGACTTCAAGTAGCAGCTTTAGCTAGGGAGCCAGATGGTGTCCCGAGGCCATCGGAGTCATCTCTATCCAGAATCAACTAAATTAGACAGGAGGAGGTGGTTTCCACCCTTAGCAGTGACAGTTGTTAAACCAAACCACATAGGCTGTGAAATCCCCATCCTTAATTCCATCACTGCTGAATGCTAGGGGAAGGTTGTGAACAGGAAGTCCCATGACCTGTCTTCATCAGGTTTTACTAGAAAAAGATTCCCATATGTCTGAGAAGATACAGAGCTTTCCTGCCTGTAAGGAAGAATGAATAGGATGCTTTCTCAGGTGACATTAAGTTCTGAAATTTGGGTTATAGAAGATTTTGGATCTCTTAAGTCTCAACTTGAGAAAGGAGTTGAAATTAACCTTTTTGAAACTTTCTAATTCACTTTCCTTTTTTACTCCTCCCTACCTGATAGAAACAAAATATCCTGGAAAAATGGAAACAAGATTCACTGGAATTGCAGCATTAGGCTGGAATCAAGTGGGAAAAATGACAGATTGTGGTTCTAGGCGAGTGAACAGTCCATCACTGCCTGTCCTTCCTCCTAGAGTGCGTCTGCAGAGGCAAGGAGGGGTCAGTGTACAGTGGCCTTCATGTGGCTCTGTGTTAAATGGAAAGGCATGGCCTTCCCCTAAAAAACATCAAGAAGCTTCCATCCTTTTGGCAGATCTACTTCTGCCACATCTCTGCCCGCAACTCAATTACACCTAGTCTCTGTAACAAAGGCTTAGATGTACATGTATTTAGGGACTGAGTTTTTGTCACTGATTTGTTTCTAAGTTCATGGGAATGGCCATGGGACAATTAAAAACATACAATAAATGATAAGCAAAAACAAACAAACAAAAAAAGCAACTGCTTCACCCTCAGTTTGGCCCGCAGATATACCTTAGCAAGTCTTTTGTGTGACTTGGGTCACTTCCCTCTCCCACTTCCCACAAAGGCTACCTTGTACCCTTTGACCAATTCTCCTCAGACCCCTGCCAGCTCCCCTCGGCTTACCTACTGAGAATCTTGAACCTGTCAGGTGTAGCCTCCCTCAGCGTCCCACCCATAGACCAACAAATTTCTCTAATATCGCACCCCCTCCCTTCCTCACCCCCATGCTCAGCCTAGAGAGGTGCTATTAACATTAATCCATCTCTACCTGTAGCCAAGTCTGCACCTCTCCAGGATCAGGACCTTACTCCACCAGCTAGTTTCTCTCTTGATTTCTGATCTGTCCCTCTCCACTGGCAGCTTCTTGCAACTTTATTCACCTTCTGCAGTTGTTCAAATCCAGTCTGTCTAGAACTCAACTCCCTGCCTGCCTCCCCATATTTCCTCTTAGTGAGAAGGACAGCTTCCTTCCTCCCCCATAAACCTCAGAGCCATCTGGAACCAAGCCCCACAAATTCTGCCTCTCCCTGCTTAACATCTCCCAGCCCCAAACCCTCCGTATAGTTTGAATCCTTGCCTGAAAGCCCCAATAGCCCCAACTGGTGCCACAAGCTCACTCCAGCTGTGCCTCCAGCTGCTTCATCTTTCCTGTTGTAGCCTGTGTGAGCATTCTGCTACAATACAACTTGAACCTGTCCCTACCCAGCTTAAACCCTCTGGGGCTCCCCGTCACCCACAGAAAGACCATGTTCTTTGGAGGACAAATGAGGCCCTTCTGATAGGACCTCTGTGGAACCTTTCCTCACCACACTCTATGCCCTGACCAGCCTTCCCTCCTAGCAACTCCCCCTGAAGGTGCCTCACTGGGCCTTGCCTCATCCTTCAGCTTATTCTGTACCCTTTTCTGGAATGCTGGTTTTCCCTGTCTGCCTGGGGCACACCTGCACATCTTTGAAGACTAACCCTGGGTACCACCTCCTCCGTGAGGCTTCCCCTGCACTTCTCTGGCAGGCCCGACCCTACCTACCACACCCTTACCCTCACCAGCTTCAGTGCCCATGACTCTTGTTGCACAGACCTGTTTACATCTCTCTTCCTTGCATGATTCTGCCACCTCTTCTATTTTTTATGTTCATATCCCAAATTCTCTGCAGCATCCAGCTCAGGGTCATAGGAGCTCCGTAATTTTTGCCAATTGAGTTCTCTTCATGGAGATATATAAAAAATGCAAGAGGCAGGTGGAGCCCAAAACTCTGACCTGGAAAATGGATTAGGTTTCCTACACTTGCCTTTGGTAAGATGGTATAAATGTTCGTTTTAACTTCGGTGCCTGCTCGCCTAAGTTGCGATCTGTTGCTATTGGTGAATGGAGACAAAGATGAAGACATTTATAAAAACCAACCAACCAGTATCCTAATGAAACAACTTATATTTTTGAAATGTCACAGATCATCAAATCCAGTGAAAAACCATGCGTCTTTTTTGTAGCCAAATCTGTATAACAATTTATTTCTCTTCTTCCAAGACAAGCGGTGAAACGTGGGACACTTTACCTTACTCATATCCTTTAATTCCTTTGTTTTAACCATTTTGTTGAAATATACCATAACAAAAGTGCAAAAAGTGTACTGCTCATTGAGTCTTTATAAATTGAGCACACCTGTGTGTCATCGGCACCCAGATCAAGAAGTCCCCACTCAGGTACCCTCTCAGTCAGTATCTGGATCACTCAACCCTGTTCTGAAGTCTGTGGTATAGTAATGATGGAGTTTTGGGAGCTGGACAGACCTGTTTGTAGACACGGCTGTGCCACTAATCACACATCCTCATTCTTATTTACCATTTGAGGCAGGTCATAATGAGACTTTCTTTTTTTCATGGGATTTTACTTCCCTTTGGGTTGCACTTATAGTTTACAATAAGCCACAATAGTTCATAGAAACACAATTTACAAAGCATTTACTCTGCACAAGCTCTTTACATGCATGTCTCAGTTAATCTTCACAACAGCCCCATGATGGAGGTCAGTATTCCCACTTCCCAGCTGAGGAAGTGGGGACTCAGAGGAGAGGTTAGTAAGTGACTTACCCAGCACCTGTAGCTTAACTACTCTAGTTCTGAAGTTGGTTCATTCCACTGCATTATTAAAGCCATGAGAAATACCTAAGGAACAAATTGAGAAAACAAAACATTAAAACAAAGGAAAATATTGGCCACTAAGTTGAGTCTCCTCCCTAGCTAGCATCAAGATGATCCACTACTGTAATTGGTCCTTCCTTGCATGTGACCACTCTTCACAGCCCTTTATCCCCCATGGGGGTCCTGTCTCATAACCAAGGAGTTCAATAAGGGCCTGGCGTGCTGGGTTTGCCGCACCCACAAGCTCTCACAGACCGCCCTGGAGTTTTTCAAGTGCAAGGGGGTGTTAACTTCTCTGCTGCCTGAGAGCTATTTCAGATCTCTGGACAAATTATTAAAGTCTTTCCTTTTTTACATCCTCTTCACTTGACAAAATAGCCCAAGACCATAGAGAATGTGCAAGTAGAACTGCATGGATGATGGTCAGAATTTGAGATGGACAAGATTTCAGAGGCTAGTGGAGAGTTTGGCTGTGGTTAATACCCTTTGGCTTTCTACCCAGTCATTGGTGCAACTGAGCTCATGCCTCTCTGGCTGTGGCTCCAGGGTCTACCTGCCTCTGGCTCCTTCTCCTGCTCCCTCCTTCCAGTGTACCAACTGAGAAATTTCCATCTGTTCACATGCCCCAGGCAGCTGTAGAACTTCCTCCCTCAAGGAAACTCTGCCTGGACTACCCTGGCTCACAGGCCTTGCCTGGTAAGGCACGGAGTCTCTGCTGTTTCTTTACACTGCTGGTGTCTGATAGAAGGGTGCCTGCCAAGAGGCCTAAGTGGGTGGCACATCTTGGCAAATCTGCTACAGTTGAGTTCTGGTTCTCAGCCTTTCGGGTGCAGAGACTAGATTTCCTCAGCACACCAGGGATGATCAGACCCTGGGTGGTAGGCTCTAGTTAACTGAATTTCCAAGAGTCCCAGGGAATCCAGAACCTTAATTATTGACTTACAGTGGTGGTCTCCTATACTAAGCCACCTTCAGAGCACCCCTTATTCCTGGTCTTGAGTGACATGGTGGTATTACGACCAGATAGTGGTTGATCAACATGGAATGAAAGAAAGGGGTCAAGTGAGGGGCAGGTAGACACCAACCATGAACCCCCTCACAGAACGAATGCTGCACTTCAAAGTCTCACTTCTCTTTCCTGCACCCCAATGCTGTCTGCTTTGTGCCCAAGACTGACTTGTTAACTATTCCAGGTTTCTCTGCTGAACTTGCCACTGCTGCAGATGTTAGTATCACTGGTTAAACGGGTTAAATGTATGATCCAGTGGGCCTAGACAACAATAATCTCCACTCATTACATGTGGCTGTAATCAGTTGAACTCTCAGAGAAGAAAATTCCTTCATCTCAAAATTCTTTCTTCTTATGCACTATTTATAAACACTTCTGTGCAATGTTTTTCTAAATATACCAGTGATCTAGAAACCAAACTCTTGCTGAAATTGACCTACCGACATTTGCCTCTCTGTCCCAGATGGAGCTGCCCTGTCCTGAAATTTGTGGTGCAGTGGATGGAGTATTGAGAGCCCAAGAAACTGGTTCTAGACACACTAACTAGTGCCACTAACCAGAAGTGTGACTGGGGCACATCAGTTATGGAGGACTAATTTTCCTCATCTGCAAAACTGATGACAACACTTGCTCTTCCCATTCCAGAAGGCTGCTGGGAAAAGGTAAGTTGCTCTGTATGGCAGTGAACATTGATATGATGGAGCTGTTTTCAACAAAGAATGTTCCTGTCTTGGTTTCTAAGAGGGGCTGCAACTGGGAAAAGCATCCCATGTTTGTAGACTGTTGGGGTCCTTTAGTCCCATTCTTTGAAAGCAGAGACGTGTTCAGGGCTACTCTTTCCATGCTTGACTTTGCTTCCAGTCAAAGTTCCACGTGCTCAGGAGCTTCCTGAGTTAGGGGGCTGGGAAATGGACTTGGACTGGTAATTTTCAATTTTTTTTTTTTAAACAGCAGAACCTCCAAGTGAAACTTTACAGTAACAGAAAATATGTGAAGTACAGCTGCTCTGGTGACTAGATGGTGGGGACGCAAAGCCCTCTGCTGGGGTGGGCATTTGCCCACCCACCTGGTCCCTAAGGCAGCACTGTGGGACTTTTGGGCTGGTCCAGGGAATGGTTTGAAAGCTAGATGTGTGTGCATGTTCAGAGTGTTGGCCTGTTTCCACAGTAGCACTCTAGAAACTTCTGTTCCTAACACCAGAGGAGAAAAGAAATCTCCACGGCCCAGACTCAAAACTGGACTGACTCTCTGAAGAGCCTTTTTGTCACTCTGTCTTTCTCTCATCCCACCACAGGCAGCTAGCTACTTCTGTCCGGTGAATCGCTTTACCCACCTTCGGCTGAATTTTGGACCTTTCATCTGTTAAATAGGGAGCGAGACCTACTATGTGGTATTCGTTGTCAGATCCACACAAGATAAAATATGCAAAGTAGGTGTTCAAGAAAGTATAGTTTCCTGCCCCCTCTCCCTGAGGCTGAACCTTTTCCCCTCCTGGACGCTTCCAGCGTCCCTCCAGTTCTCCTTCCCAGTCGTTTACTTTGAATGCACCTCCATTTAGCACTTACCACAATGTGTTGGAGTTATTTGGGTTATTCACAGCACCGTCTTAGTGCGTCCCTTGCTGGACTGCACTCCTTAAGAGACTGTTTTGCTGGGCCCCGAGTAGACGCTCCACACCTGACGTTTGAATACGCGTCTGTGGTATCCGTCTTCAGTCCCTCAGAACCAGGCGCACACACGGAAGTGTGTGCGCGCTGGGCGAGCGGGCGGATTCAGGTGGCGGAGTATTACCACAGGGGACAACCACGCCAGAAAGTACTTTCTTCTGTGGCTAAATAACTGGAGTTTCCGTTTCACAGAGAGGCCTCAGGCCCAAGCTGCCTGGGTTTCTTTACCTGTGTAACACAGGTAAATGAATTTACCCGCTTCCAGCTCTAAGGGAAACGCTTTGGAAAGGGCTCTGTCAGTGCCGTGCAATCGCCGGGCGACAGGCTGCCAATTCCCCTAATTCCCACGAGAGTCCGGGAAGCGAAGCAGGACCACCTCCTCGCCAGCGGGGTCACTCGTAGTTGTGGCTCGGGACCCCAAATCCAGCGTGTAGGAAAGTCCCACCCGTCACCAATGATTCGTCTGAAACAAATAGGCGCCGAAACCATCCCACATTTTATTGGTTAACGGTGCTGTCAGTCTGCGGACACAGGCGGAGGCCTATGGGAAATGAAATCCGGGGATGCCTGAGTCCTTCTGGGGCTCGCGTTTCTGCTTCCGGTGTTTGGTGGCCGTCCGAGTGCCCGGGCTCAGGGTCTAGACTAGGTAGGGTTCGAGCGCCGTGGGGTCAGGCCCCCCAGTTGCAGGGCCCCGGCTGACGGGTGGGACTTTCCTACACGGGGTAAAGGTGGGCGTGGCCGGGTCGAAATCTGGGGTCCTGCGAGCAGACTCCGGAGCAGGATTCGCCCCTTATGCTGGTGGCACCTTCCTTCTCGCCGCCCACAGAGCCCAGCGGGGATGACCCCGGCTCTGCAGCCACCGAGGAGACACCATCCCCAGGGCCCGCCTTTACCCCGTAGATCCAGAAAATGCCACCTGCGTAGCAATTTAAGTCACGCTCTGCGGGTCAGTTACCCAGTCTACAGCCAAATGGTCGAGCCACTGTACACTTCTTGCCATTAACCAGCTATGTGACCTTAGGCAAGTCCCTGGGAAGGGGGCCGGGGGTCTCTGAGCCGTGATTGCTTCAGCTTGGAGAGAGTTCCTGCGGGGTATCTTAACTTTCTTTCCAACTCTTAACATCCTGTATGTCTGTTATTATCCTTGCTCTTAAAACTTGTAACCGTAATCAGGGTCAATCTCCCTATTTGGGAGTGAGTTACGATGCCAGGACTGAGGAATCCTGAACGAGAAGCCCAGAGCTGAGAATCCAGCCAGAGGGGAGGCAGTTGGTTAGAGTATTTGCATCTCCGAAGCCTGGAGCCGCTTTCAACCGGGTGCTACTCTCCAGGGTGCTGCTCTCCAAGGTACTGCTACCTTGAGCGCTGTCTCCGACTTGCCCTGCACATTGACTTTGCAACACTGAAGAGCAATCAGTGCCTTGTGGGATGGGCTGTTTATTGTCCCTATTGTATCCAGCAGCTCATACTCATTCTTCAATGCGGATACCTGGCATTTTCTCAGCCTTAAGTAAACTGCTATGCAAAGAGAGCTTCAAGCTGTCCTAGTTCAAAGATCACCAGTCCTTGACCCCTCCTATCAAACTTCTGGAGCTGTGTCCCCAGTGACAGAGGGCCAGACTCCACAGGCACCAGGACATGGGGAGGAGAGAACAGGAAGGCTCTTTCCTTCACCTAAATCCTGTTGGGCTAACACTTGTAGTTTTCACTAGAGTTCACTCTGTAATGTTATGTCTCTGGCTCTAGAATTTCAAGTTCTATGTAGTGACCCCTATCTGAAGGTGGCTTCCCATTGAGGTAAGGGAAGGGGTCTGAACTTCAGAGCACAGCTGAAAGGTTCTTTGAGCTGAACAATGGCTGTAGCTGTGGCTCAACAAATCCAGGCTCAAGTACAGGAAGAGCTTCAAAGAGTGAAGCTGGCAGAAGATTCTCACTGGGAAAAGGAAATTTCCCCTCAAGGTGAGATACAGGAACTTAGTGCTGAGTAGTTAAAATAGAGGAACGTGACAGACAGAGCCACCTGGGGTTAAGAGCAGTGTGGGGGATGTGTAGCACTTTGCTGTTTGTGTCAAATTGGAATCTGCTTATCCCCTGGGCCTGTTAGCTGCCACTTTCTCCCAAGTTCAGACTGACTCCTCAGAGAACGCCCAACGCTGGCTGCTCTGAGTGTTGATCCTTACATGGGAATTGCTTAAAATGGCTGGAGCACCACTCGGGATCACAGAAGAGCACATAAAAGCTGTTCTCTTTTTGGAGAACACATGGCATTCAGCGACAGCCAGCCTGAATCAAGGGGCTCCACTGGTCTCTATTGACATTACTGAATCTTTTCGTCCTATTGCAAAATAGCTTTATTATTGACTGGATCTCTGAGTTTTGCCTAAGGGTTGACAGGAACAGTCCCAGGAGAGCTGGTGAGCAGCCTGCAGTGGGCCTGGTTCCACGCTTTATCTCTCTCAAGTCTTCCACACATCCACACTCCTCACTGCCCTTGCAGAGATTTGCATATGACTGATTTCCCCCTTTGCTTGTGTCCTGAGATGATTAAGTTTTAGTGCCTACAGAATTTTGACCACTCTAGTTCTTGAACAGAGATAGGAGATGCTCTCAGAGGAGAGGTAACCCTCAGGATCAGAACTGGGTTTCCTAAGCATCCATTTGAGGCCAGCATAGACAGAACCCATGTGACTGTTCCAGACACTGGTGAAGCACTCACAGCCAGAACCAGAAGAACAGCTAAACCACTGTCCCAAGGTAGAACTCCAGTCCTTCACGAGAGGTAAGAAGAAACAGTCCTTCTTTGTGTATCTGAATCTTGGTAGGTAGGATTGTGGAGTGTGGGTGGGGGAGCTTCGGAGTCAGACAGCTGGGAGTTCAAACCCCAGCTCTGCCACATACTGTGTAACCTAAACAAGTGTGAAAGGTTTCCAGCACAGGGCATAGGTGTTCCAATAAATGCTAGTTGATTTCTTCCCTTTCTTTCTCTTCCCCTGTTCCCTTCCTGTGCCCCCCACATTCCATTTAAAAGCCAAAGGAAACTCATTTGTTTGTTAGTTTCTTCTGAGTCTGTTTTGTCCCCTGCCCTCTGACTCAGGCAGTATAGAGGCAGTTTGTCCAATGGTAGCATGTTTTGAGTAGGGGTGTTCTGTTTTCTCAGGAGTTGGTGATATTTGGTGCTGTGGCTGTGTATGTCTCTCCCAGGAAGCACAGAGGTGACCAGAACCTGAACAGAGGAACCACCTGGAAATAAGTTGGGGAAAATCTGCAAATGGAGCCTTGCTAGGTAATAACATCTTTCTTTACAACCAAATTAGCTGTGGGGTTTCTGTGGTATTCACCACTCCAGACCTTTTGAGTTGAGTTTTTCAAATCCATTCCATCAATTCCATTTGAAGAGACATAGAAATCTAATACCATCTTCAGTGCTGTGAAGGGTAAGTTTCTGGAGTCCACAGTGGGTGCTGCATTGAAGCCCACCTTAGGAAGGTGGCAACACCTCTGGCAGGTGCCCGGATAGGTGGACATGGATATAGAGCTAGAGATTTGGGCCTGATTTTTTTCTTATTCTCTCGCAGTCCTTGACATTACTTGCACTAAGCCTTCCTAAGAATCCTCTTAGACTTTTTTTTTCATTCCTCTCTCTCCTTCCTGGTATTCAGTTGTTAGGATTAGATTCACCAAACCATTACATCTTCTATTTGTCTCCCTGCAAACATATTTTCCAACCCACAGGCCCAGTGTGAACTCTCACATGGAGGAGATAGAACCACAGAGCTCAGATCATCAACGCTCCAGAGGGAGGGAGCATGTGAGAGGCTCCCCAGCGGGTGCGAGGGAAGAGTCCAGCCTGGCCAGGTCTTGTCCTGAGAAAAGCCAAGACCTGGGATGAGCTGGAGTGGCAGGGCCTGGAAGATGAGAAGGTGGCAGGGGTGCACTGGGGCTATGAGACAACCAAGATTTCTCTGGAAATTCTCAGTGAGTCCTGGATCCATGAAAAACTCCGCACCTGCCATCAGAACCGCCAGGTGTACTGGCCTGTGGCTGAGCAGCTGCAGGAATGTGGCTTCCTATGAACTCTGGAGCAGTGTCGCCACTGGTTCAGAAACTTCCAGACCCACTACTGCAAAGCCAGGAGCACCCAGAGTCCAGGCACCTGTCCCTTCTATGACGAGATAGACACCCGATGAGTCCCTGGGCCCTTGCCAATACCATCAGTGCCTTAGAGGTGGCAGACCTTCTCTGCAATAGAGGGGACTCCAAGAACCAGAAGGCAGTGCTGGGAGCTGTGACAGGGGATGGAATGGTAATAAAATGGCAGAGGAGCCCCAGGAGGCCAGAAGCCATGTTCCCCAGGCTTTGAGAGGGAACCCCAAGTGGTAAGCTCTTCCCACCACTGCCCCTCAGAATAGGGGGAAAGTCATGTGAGAAGCTCAGGGACTGTGAATCAGGAGACATGCTTATTGTCTGTCACTTTGCTATCACTAGAATGGTTCCTGGAATGGCTTTGTCAGGAGGAAAATTGGTGACTTCTTTAGAGGAACACGATTTACTTCTCCTAAATGTTAAAATCAATCCCCCACTGAAACCAATAGTCCTGGGGGACTCACAAAGGCCATACTGAGGGTTTAGCTCTGCTCTGTAGCAGAGGGATCTCCCTGCCTGCTTTCAGTATTGGTATCATAGAAACAGAGGAGAGGCTGAAGTTGAAGTTTCAGTTTGTTTCCATCTAAAGTACCCCACAGATGTGAACACTGCGTATACTACATACCATAGCCTGCCACCTAAAGACTTATGTTCTGGGCAAGGTGGTTAAGTATCCCTGAGCCTCCATTTTCTCATTTTCTCATCCATTAAATGGACACAGTGACAGTATCTACCTCTGCGGGCTGTTAAGAGGACCCTGGCACACTGTTAGTACCCCGCAAATGTTAGTTTTCATTAATATTGTTACCATAATTATTAAAATAGATATATTCATTGTCACATACTCTCACTTAAGGGGGCAAATTTCCTGAGTCATTAAACTTTTTCTTCTGAAAACTAGACCTCTCTGGGAGGTGCTTCCATTCTCATTTCACTTACCACTTCCAGATATGGGAACAGAAAGGGAATTACAGACGAACTCTATGACTCTTCTTGCTTTCTCCTGAGCGGACTTTCAGTTCCTCAGCCAGACGAAGTCTCAAGGTTGGACAGATGAGAAGAGCTTTCGAATGACAATTTCTGGGACTTCAAGGAAATTCAGAAGACTTCCTGTGCGGGTGAGACATGAGTGAAAGCTAGTAATGCCACCAACAGAGCAGACAGACCTGGAATTCTGAATATGGACGAGCCAGCACTGGGCAAGGGCTGGGAAAGGAACCCAGGCATCTGGCCTTCCTGGTTTACTGTTCTCAGTGGTGCTGAAACCATGAGTTAGGAGAACTGAAAAGCCTGTTCCCCTAACTTTGAACCTTAGTTACCTTGGAAAGTAGATACAAACAATTAGTGTTTATGGTTTCCTTCTTAAATTTCTACCTGAATTTTAACTATAACTATCATTTAACCAGGTAGGTAGAAATAAGGGAGCATAGATAACCCCAAATTAAAACTACAGCCAACTTCAGATTGGAGGGATGAATTTCTCATAGTTGAGTGAGACCTGGAAGTCTGCCGGTCTTATCCGTGCTTCCGCCACAATTCCAGTTGACTGGTCCCTGGTTAATGGAGAGTTGACTATGTTCTGTCTGCTGACATCAATGACTTCTTTTTAAGTGTCTGGTAAGGACCTCTTTCACATTGTTTCCATTCTTCTGAATTCAGAAAATTGGTTACATTTGCAGTTTCACTTCGTTCTTACAGATCTCGAAACAAGGACAGAGAATGAGAATTCAAGCCAGGACATTTCACAGGAAGAATTCCCTGGGACTATTAGAAAGAGCTGAAGTGGATGTTTCCCAATCGATACCTTAACTAGAGGAAAAGCTGGGAAAGTGAATATGAGGCAGAAAAGCAGTGGGAAATACTCTTAGAAGATGGATAAGAATCACCCTTTCCTCCAGAAAGAGACTTAGGGAACCTGTGTAGGAGAAAAATCCAACATGTGCTGTGACTGTGGAAAAAATTTCAGCCAGAACTTACATCCAGTTGTCCCCAGATTAGCTCACATTGGCAAAAAACCTTTTCCAGTGTGGCGTTTGTGGGAAAAGCTCTGGCCGAAGCTCACACCTGGTTTTGCCACCAGAGCATCCACACTGGGGAGAAGCCCTACAAGTGCCCTGAATGTGGACGGGCTGCAGTGTCATTCTAACCTCCCAGCACGCCAGAGTCCACACAGGAGAAAGGCCCTATGACTGGGGAGCACTGGAAAAGCTTCAACCAGAGCTCACGGCTTTTTATGCACTGGAAAAAGGTTCACCAACAGCTCGCACTTCAGTGCACACTGGCAAACGCACACTGGTGAAAAACCCCACCAGTGCCCTGAGTGTGGGCAAACGTTCAGTAAGAGCTCCACTCTCACGAGCCATCAGAGGATCCACACAGGACAGAAACCTTACGAATGTCTTAAATGTGGGAAGAGTTTCAGCGACCAAACCTCATCACCCACAGGCGAATTCAAACGGAGAGCAACCCTATAAATGTGGGGATGTGGAAGAGCTTCAATCAGAGTTCGAGTCCAATCATACACCAGAGAACCCACACAACAGAAATACTCTATGAGTGCAGTGAGGGTGGGAGGTGATTCAACAACAGTTCACATTTTAGTGCAGATCGGAGAACCATATGGGAGAGAGAGGATCTACACAGAGGGCAATGTCTTTAAAGATACTAAGGTATCTGTCCCCACGAGGGGTCTGTACTGCCTCTTGCTCCACACCACGACAAACCACAAGGATGGAGAGAGGGGATACAGATTCCAGCCCAACAGATCTTATTTTCTCTTTCTCACTAAATGCTCATTTGCCTTATGAAATACTACTCAGGGCTTTCCTGTCCAGCCTGTTGGTATGGAAGCTGATTTCCAGAGAATTCTGAGACTAGTTCTGAATATGACGGCAGCACCATCTCAGTGTCTTCACTGTGATTCTGTGCCTTAGTTTTCACAGTCTGGTAACATGAAGGTGAGATTCTTGTCCCTGGGACCCTCCCTCAAAGACGAGGGGAGGCTCTGCCTTCCTGTGCTAATGGCAGTGATGATGGCGGGGTCAGCTGTAGAGCCAGCAATGGCTGAGCTATTCCTTCTCAGCACCGGGCTACACACGGATTTATTAACTAAACCCATTTGTAAAGGTCTTCCACTGTTTTTCCTACGGGAGGGTTAGAGCCACGGAAGTCTACATTTCCCCAGTTCTTTTTCTTAAGATTTACATGGGTTACCTGAGAGAAAAACACTTTATTATATTTGGGGGAGGAAGGAGAAAAGATCACAACTAGAGATTGACTTTCTAAATCATAAACTATTCTTCCTCTCAACATACTAGGTTGAACCATATGACACTGCCGTTTCTGATCTACAATACCAGCAATTTCATGATTCAACCTAAACAGAATTTTTGTATGGTAGAATTACTCCAATGCCCGAGGGGCTGCTGTAAAGCTACAGAGCTCATATTTATCCTAAAAATGTGAGACTGGGTCTAAAGACCGTGAACAAGGATAATAAAGTGGATAAAACCATCTGCGTCTGTAAATATGTCCAGAGCAGTAACTAAGAATCATGGCACTAAGAAGACTAGGTGGAGGGTTTACCTCTGTATCACCTGCCTTTGACAAAGTACACTAGGTCCAGTCTATACTGGGGGGTCCAGGTCCTCCAGGGGAGACCATGTGCAAGTCAAAAGCTCCCCAAGACGTGGGAGTCTGAGAGCAGAGCCCCTGGAGGGACTGTGACGTGCAGAGTGAATCATATTTGGAAATAAACAGAACAGTTTCTCGCTCTTAAATTGTTTCCTTGCTGTGTCTGATTTAAAAATATTTTCCCAACAATTATAAAACAAAGCACGATCTGCATATATTGTGATTGTATCTAATTAGACTTAAAGAATGATTATTAAGTCTTTTTTTAAGAACATAAAGAACTTACCCAAATAAGGGTTGTCTGTCAAGAGCAGTCACTTTGATGGGCTGTGGCCTTTATATGTTGTTGTCACTACTAAAGACATTGACTTTTCCTTTAAGGATCGTCTTCAAGCCACCTGAGAAAGCCTCACGTCCATGTACTGCCAGCACACAGAGCAGTGTCTTGCACATGGGAAGGAAGGCTAAATAAATGCTGACAGTAACAAAAGCTTGCTTATTATCTAGCCCGGTCCTCTCTCTTGTCCATGAGACGTGGCTCTGCCCAATGTCTGCTTCCCCAAAACAGACTCTCTTCAAAGGACGTCAGCTTGCTGCTTTTGAGACTTTTCAAAGAGCCCTTTTGGGAATGGCTTTCAAAAACATATCCCAGAAATCTGAGTTTAGAGTTTTCGTATGGCCAGAAAATAAGTCTCATATGGATTATTTTAAATCGCCTCACTCTTTTCAACGTAAAATACTTTACTTAGGTGGAAATTCATATCAAGATCTATTAGGAATGTATTAGGCCACACGGAACCTACAGATTCCACAGTCTGGTGGGCATGACTCAGGCTTCCCCACTGATTTGGCCCAGGATGGGGGCTCCCACTCACCCGCTTTGATAACTTTGTTCCAGCCCCAGAGAACATGACCTTCTTCCTTCACTTCTCTCCAGGACTAGAGCTTCAGTCTCTTCAACACAGCTGTATCAGACCTCCGGTCCAGCGCACAGAGTGAAAATACTAAGTCGCATTTTCTGAGTGTTATAGTGTGTCAGGCCTTGTGCTGGGCACTTTCTTGCAGGGTCTCATTTAACCCTCTTGGCCGCTGTGAGCTGGTGCTAGGATTATGCCCATTTCAGAGGGGAGAAACTGCACAGAGGCAGGATTTGGGCCCTCATCTGTCTGACTCCAACATGGGTGTCTTTATCACTGTATGTCAGTCTCCCAACCGTATAAACTGCTGGGAGGCACAGCTCACGTGGCGGCTGGGCTGTAAGGTCAGTGCACAGGGGATGGTCATGTATGGTCAACAGCAATCCTGAGAATCCCTCCCACAGCCCGCTGGGAAGGGCGGGGTCTCTCTTAGGCCTCTATGTGCCAAAAGCCCATTACACTGAAACGTGCTGGAGGCAGTAGGATTCTGTCGCACACGACTGCTTTCAGAAGCCACCAAGTCTTTACTGTGCCACACATCCTGCCGGGTGTTTCTCCATATATTACCTCTGACTGCCCCAACAACCCTGTGAGGTGGCTGTTACAACTCTCATGTTACAAATAAAGAAACTGAGGCTAAGAGAGGCTGGTTAACTTGCCCAAGGTCACTCAGCTGGTAACAAGGACCTGCAGTCACCTGAGTCCCAAATCGGTACCCTTGATGAATAACAGCTCCTCCTCATCCTAGAGGCCTGGCAGGAAGACAGTGGGGTCAGTGGGAGGTACGGAGGTCCACCCAGTCCCACACATGCAGGGAGGCATCGCTTGCTGCAGACAGCAAAGTTCTCGGTTTGCGGGGGTGCCAGGTGTGGGTGGTGACCAGCGGAGCTGTGTCTATCCCATCGCCGTCTAGGAAGATGTGACCTCTGTGAGTGAACAGAGGTTCTACTTGGCCCTTCATTCCACCCCAAGACGTAACATCATAGATCTGGACTGTCCCATCAAAGCCTGAGGAAGAACGAGAAAAAGAGAGAGCTGACACTGAATCTCTAAAATCATGTGTATAGTTTGCTCTACGGTGCAACAGGCTTTGAGATGAGGAATCAAATATTAAAAGGACACTTAATGGCCACCTGAAGGATATGGACATCTGCCCTCATGCCGGCAGCTGCCAACTCCATGGGGCATGTGACAAGTATCTGTTGGATGTCTATTTCGTACCAGTACTGAAGCTAATCCTGGACATACATTCTTTTAATCCTCACAACTGTGTGAAGTTCTTAATATTTACCCCAGGAAACTGAGGCTTAAGAGACTTTTTCAAACCTTTCCACTTGCCCCAAATTCTAATCATTCCCCATCGGGGTCCCTCTCAGCAGATGGCCTGTCTCCTAGTGAGGAGAAAGAAGCCTTTACTGGAACAGTCCCATGTCCCCCCCACGACCTAGCTATCCCCACACTGAGTTTATTCTGTCTTTTGTTATCGGAGAGACAGTCCCTCTATCCACGCTTGCTGCTTCTGCCATTCTTGGACCCTGCCATTATCAATGATCACTTTTTGCTCTCTCGACTATTCTTTTAACTTCTCCCCCACTCAATGGAGCCTTTCCATTGGCCTTTAGAGACCCTCATTAAATTCCCCCATTCAAACAGATGCTGCCAGGCCAGACCCAAGATCTGGCTGCTAGGGGTCTTGTTACAGTTCAGAAAGCAAGTATCCTGAGGAGCACTCTGAGGTCCTACCACCTTTTTCTGGTATGGCCATGGCTGTCCCACTGCCTTACTATCTGAAGGCCTCTCAACCAACCTCAGAACAGAATTCCTGCTAAGGACAGGAAAGGACAGAATGGGGAAGGGCCCGCCCCTGAGGACCTGGAGAGTTAATGTGGGGCTTCTCTGTGAGCAACTTTAACTTCTGTGGCCAGATTTACTATGGGGCTTCAGGCTCTTTCCCGAGCACCATCCAGCCCACCGGAAGGGAAACCCACGTAACAGACACAAAACCTGCTCAGAGGTACCTGAAACGGCCAAGCAGTTCTCCAGGCCTGGAGCCCAAGTCACTCGCAGCAGCTCTGGGTCAGGGCTAGGTGTGGACACTGGGCACTGGACTGAGCTCACAGGATGACAGAGATCACGGGGGTCAAGAAGACAGAGCTGGCCATCTGAGCAGAGACTGGCGATGCTGGGCCCAGGGCCACGTGCTGTGCCCCCGACTTCCACATACCACTTTGCTCCACCAGACCCAGGGCTGGGGCTGCCATTCTCTGACGGGGCCCACTTCTGGCGGGTGTCGACAAGCCCCAGCCGACCTGAGGTGCAGCAGAAGGCAAAGGTGTCTGCATCCAGGACCTGCAGGCTACTTAGCTCCTCACTGTCACTGACACCTGGAAGACAGAGAGTGAAAGACAAAAGGTGCTGGAGTCAGATGGGTCTGGCAATTTGGCAGGGCAGGCTGGTCACAAGCCCTTCCTCTGGGGCACCTCCCCAGTCCCAGGTAGAATGAACCACATCGCTCTCTCCTGTTCATCTTGCCACATTCCTCTCAGCAGGGTGGATGCTGGTCCCCACACTGTCTCCCCTAGTCCCAGAACAGGAACTCCTTGAGGCCAGGGCTTGCTTCTCATTCATCTTGTGTCCCCAGTCTCTGGCATTCAGGGTTGAATTCAGTTCAAACGTGGCTGAGCAGGGCAGGGCGGTGGGTACTGCCTGGCGGAGCCAGAGAGGGCGAACCGCGCTGTACCTGAGGTGTACATGGTCTTCTGGGATTCCAGATCCACCACCTGCAGACTGCTGAGCCGTGCCCCGTGGAGGACTCCGGGTGCCACTGCTGGGAAGACGGCCACCCGAGGCCAGAGATGTCCCTCTTTCTCGTGTACAGCAATAGTGCTGACAGCTTCAATGATATCTGAGAGAAAGCAGAAGAGGTAAAAATCCAGAATATTAATGGTTTAAAACAGTACATGGTGAAAGCTGGCCAGTGGTCTTCCTCTGTACCTTTAGAAGGTCAAGGAGGAAGGGGGCTGACAGTTGGCAACAGAGGATGTGGAGACATAAACACTCTGTGTTATGTTTATGTTTTGAAACTGTCAGAAGCACTTCAATTTCTGTGCAATTCTTCTTATGAACTGTTTTGCAAATGGAAGATAATGAATCAGAGTCACCACCTCAAAACCCCCAAAAGCAGTTCTGGCTTTTTAGTTTTGTGGAGAACAAATATAGAGAAAAGGAAAGAACACACTGATGGTGTCACTTACACCTTAACTGAAAATAACAAGAACAGTGTTCATGAATTGATATCATTTTTTAAAAAACATGTTCTATGACCTAAGTAATTTGCTGAAGCCTTGCGGGTAAAGATTACAACACAAATGTCTTCAAATGTAAACTGAACATGAAAGCCCACGTCTTTTTTACAATGAACAGAAGAAACACACTTGACCTCAAGTTGAATCAAATTTTAGTTTTATTTGTTTGTGTCAGCCTGCTGACTTAGCAGGGTAGGTTCTGGTCTCCACATCTACATTTCAGGCTTCTTAACAGGAGCCATTTAGAACAAAGTTCAGAATAAGTAGTTTGTGATACAAATTACTTAAAGACACATGTTTCCCATTTTACATTTTCTTGCTCCAAGGGGGGCTCATTACTTGGTTCACACATACTTTGAAGAAAAGGGAGATCTATGTATTTTTTAAATTCCAATACCTATAAGACTCAGCATGAAGAAAGAATGGATGAGAGAAGGAGCACCAACACAGCTTATGAAGCAAGTTCCCTCGAGAGAGTTCCGAGGGCACGTCCGAGCCGGGCTGCTTACTGCCCCCAAGCCTGCGGGCTCTTGGTGGGCTGAACCCAGACTTGCTCAACTTACCTGCTCCTACCACAAGAATTGCAGAGGTCCTGAGTGGACATGGCAGCTGAGCCACAGGACCAGAGTTTGCCCCTGAGGAGCACCAATGAGGCTGTGGCTCAAACCGGCAGATCTTCCTGACCTCCAGGGGCACAATGAAGTGGCTCACTCTGCCCTTTCCCTCTGCCCTCACTCTGAGAAGCCTCCAACAGATTCCCCAGGAACCGCTGCTCTGAGTCAGGGGATGGCTCTCAGATGTGACCTGTTCCCTGATGGGGGGAAGGAGGAGGCCAAAGGAAAGGCTTCAGAGATCTACTTTTAAGATGTGGTAGAAAACAAAGGCTTCAGAGCCTGATGAGAGCTGCTCTAGAATTATGACAGGAAAGAAATACGAGTTTCTTCCTCCTCTCTCCCTAGTCACAGGTAAAATGCCCTCCTCTAGGAAATCCATACCACATTTTCCAAACCAGCCTCAAACTGAAAAGAGAAACTACTACAAATCGAAGCAAGAGACACAAGGAGGCACCTCCAAGAACATGGCAATTAGACAAAGAAGGTTGTGCCGGAAGATTAAACCAACACGAAATGGGGCAGGGCACAGGAAGGCACGTCATTCAGGGGTCAGGATGGCACCCAGATCTGCACTACCAAGCAAATGCACTAACACATGAGAAGGGCTGGTCACCCAGGGAGGCAAAGAAAGCGCTGGGGCCTGTCCAGGGCAGATGGAAGATTTAACATCAAAGTGGAAGTGGAAGTGGAGACCCAACCTAGCCGCTTCCACTGCTCCAGGTGTGAGAGGAGGGCTTAGGCACCGGCCAAGGGCTGGGATACCAGGCGGGCCTAGGCAGCGATGCCTTCACACATTGGACACTTTCTGCCTAAGACAGCTTATGAAAACATCATCTGGAAACCTCTGATCTGATTCCTCTTGTGATGGTTACATTTATCATGCAGGTTAAGTCTTCTACAGGCATGGAATAAGGACGTGGAATATTTCACTTTTAGGGATACGTATTTTTTCATTATAAACGAATAAAATTGTATTCTGGCTTATACAGCAGACTTGTGAGTCCGGTGAGTACATCTGCCCCTATGAACAGATGAGATGTGTTCTGGACGTGCAGATAAAATCAGTTTTCTGAGACATCAAAAAACCTGAGACATCAGGTTTCTGACCCCAGCTGTAGGTCAAAAATGGACCTTGGAAAATTCATAAGATAACACTATGCTTTTAGGTTTCTAGGAAAACAGCTGGGCAGCCTTGGCCAAGCTGTGAAATGTTCTGCACTGATCTCTAGGGGAAGATAACTCTTTATCTGATTTCCTACTCCCATATGAGTGTCAGAGCAAGCCCTCTTGGGCCATTTGCTCCCCTAGGCCTGGGGCTACCGGTTCTAACCTGCGCCTCATACCTGGGCACTGTCAGTACGACAGGCACTGTGAAGGCGCCTCCAAGTGGTTAGTTAAGATTTATCTCCCTCTCATCCTGAAACTACTGCTGCCCGACTCAGCCTATTTTTAGGCAAGCTTCAAGTTACTGGCACAAGGAGAGACCAAAAGATCAAAAGAACAGAACTGAGAGTCCAGAAATAAAGCCTTATACTTATGGTCAATTGATTTTCAACAGAGGCACCAAGGCAAATCAATGGAGGAAGCACAGGCCTTTGGACAAATGGTGCCGGGGCAATGGAATATTCATATGCGAAAGGATCAATGAATCTTCCTCAAACTGTACACAAAAGTTAACTCTGAAAAAAGCATCAACTTAAATGCTAGAGGGAAAAAAATAAAACTTTTGGAAAACACAGGGGAAAATTTATGGGTTAGGTAAAGATTTCTAAGCTATGACACAAAATGCATAGTCCCTAACAGAAAACAGTGATAAATTAGATCTCATCAAAATCTCAAACTTTTATGCTTCAAAGGGCACTATTAAAAAAATGAAAAGACAAATGAAAAGACAGACTGGGAATAAGTATTAGCCAAACACATATCTGATAAGTAACTTGTAGCCAGATACAAAGAATTCTTATAACTCAATAAAGATAAAAAGGCCAATCAAAAAGTAGGCAAAGTATTTGATAAAATATAAACACCAAGAATGCAAGAAATGGCTGTTTTTGCTTGCTGTTCTATCTCCACAACCTTGCCCAATGCTTTACACATCAGAAGCACACAATGAATATTCGTTGACTGAATGATGAGATGTTAGCTACTGCTACAAATAATAGCAATGATAACAATTATTATAAATGTGCCCTTTCATTGACAGGTGTACCTTCAGGAACCAGCTCTAAGCAAAATGCTGGCACAGCCCACACTGCTGGTCAGTAAATATCCTACCACCTTTTTCAGAGGCCCTGCATCTATACTGAGATGAATTATTACTATCCAATTATAGTTACCACCAGGCATGGTTATGAGCAGACTCTGACCTAAGTCTTGATTCTGCTACTATCTTTGTGACTTTGAACAAGTTAGTCTCTCTGAGACTAAGAGTTTGTTCTCAGACTAATGAAAATTTAATGATACAGAGTGCTCAGTACAGTGTCTGGAATAAAATATGCACTGGTTAATATTACTGTTTCATCTTACAAATTGTTGATTAATCTGAACAAGTATCTATGAGAATGTACAGTGAAGCCAGAACATGATAGGGCTTATGACAGTGTACTTTCTCAGCCTGCTTGGGAAAAGAAACAACTAAACTTCCTCATGAAGATATGAATAGGCACTTCACCACAGAAGATGTCTGAATGGCTAATAAGCACATGAAAAGACTCTCAACCTTATTAGTCATTAAGGAAATGCGAACGAGAGCCACAATGATATACAATTTTACACCCATTGGGATGGCTTTAATAAAAAAGACAGACAATACAAATTGGTGAAGATATGGAGAAACAGGGACCCTCTTGTACTGCTGGTGGGAATGTAAATGATGCCATTTGGGAAAACAATTTGAAAGTTTCTTTAAAAAAAAAAAAAAACAAACAAATTTACCATATCATCCAGCAATTTCACTCCTAAGTGTCTACCCAAGAGAAATGAAAACATATGTCCTCACAGAGACTTATACATGAATATTCATAGCAGCATTATTCATAACAGCCAAAAATCAGACCCATCAACTGGTGAATGGATAGACAAATGTAGTATACCCAGACAACGGATTATTATTCAGCCATAAAAAGCAACAAACTACTGATACATGCTATGACATGGTACATCACAGCAGACCTCAAAAGTATTATGTTAAGTGAAAAAAGCCAGATATAAGAGACCACACAGTATACGATTCCATCGATATGAAATGTCCAGGAAAGGCAAACCTATTATAGGGACAGCGAGTTGATTACTGATTGCCTGGGGCAGGGTGTGGGCATGGGATTAATCATAAATGGCATAATGGATCTTCCTGGGGTATGAAAATGTTCTAAAACTGATTGATAGTGATGGTTATTTAATTTTAGAATCACTGAATTGTATACTTTTTTAAATGTGTGAATTTCAGAAAACTACAGAAAAACAGTAACTATAAGTAAGTGATATAAACATCTGGAAGCTATAGCATAAAATAAATGACAAAGAAGAAACAAAGGAAGGCCAATAGGGTCAGTGACCTGAAAGCAAATGAGCACAGGAATTGCCTTTCTGCAGCAGTGACACAGGAAGAGGCCAACAGCTGCAGCCAGTTTCTGGGAAGCACCCAAGTGACAGGTTCAGGGACCCCTGGGAAGAAGATCATACAAGCAAAGGGGCAGTTCCAAGAGCAGTGGCCCTTGCCTCTGAGGAATACCTCCCTGCTGCATTACGAAGGAGAAATGGAAGGGCTGGGTCAGGGCTGCAGGCTCTGGCACCTGCCTCTGCCAAGGAAAGAGCAAACCCATTGCTGGAGGGAATGCTATTCCCCACCAGGGCACGCTCCTCCTCTCCCGGAGGGAACGAAGTCACGACTCCTGCTCCTTTCCCATTCCCACTGGGGAGTAGAGTGACTTCTCTGAGTGGGAGACTGGTCAGCCCAGCATCTTGCTCACTCGCTGCTTTCCTTCCTTGAGGCTAGCAAAGAGAAGTGACCTCCCCCGAGTGGCCCTAGCTCTGCCCCCAGCTGGGGAAGAGGTAGTTCACAAGGAGATTTGCCTATGAATGGTTTGGGAAACTTGATTCCTGAAGCAAGTTACAGGAAGCTCCATTTTGGGCTTGCACGCCATGCTGCAATGAATTGCCAATTCATCTCTGCCTGCATTAGAGTAGACATTGCATTTTAATTTTCACCTGGCTCTGAGTCTACGTCTTAATTGGCTCAGATATGCGGGTGGAGGTATATGAGTGTCAGCCAAGTCACATTCACTCACCACTGTCCTCTGAGACCTGCCACACCTGCAGGGCCACTGGAAGGCCACTGGTCACCAGCAACCTATTTAGGATTGAAAGGAAATCTCAGTCCAGAAAGTAGGGAGCTCACCCATATCACCCCCAACCTTTCCCCTCTCCAGCCCACTTGGCTTAGGATTCCTACATGCCCCACCCAAGGAAAGCTCACTACAGGAAAGCATCGTCCAGACCAGTCTCCCTCATTAAACAGAGGAGGAGAGGGCTCACTCCACTTTAGGACAGGCCCACAGCTCACGGAGAGTCACAACAATGAGCCTGGGCTTCCACGTAGTGTAACATGTCTTAGAGAGGACACCAGCATGGAGCCTGAAAACACAGCCCTGACAAGACTCTCAGCCTCTGCCAACTGAGCTATTATCCCCAGCCACCTACTATCAGCAATCTGAGAAACTAGCAGCATTCTTCTTCCACTCTATTTCCTGGAGCAGCTCCAGAGATCTGTGAGTTACAGTAGTCAAAAGGTCTCTGAGGGACCAAGAAACCAGCGAGCGACAGATTCTTATTCCAGATTTCTGTGTGTGTGTGTGCGCACATGTGCCCATGTGCTGATAAAGAGGCAGAATTCTCCTGACACTTCCAGCCACCTCATCCTTAATGGAAGATCTGGATGACAGAGCTGACCATACCTGGTGTCTGGCACGTGCTTCAAATCAAAGACAGACCTGTGTGAAAATCCTCCATGGCATACCTTGAAATCTCTTTCTGGGAATAAGCCCTGAAATACAAAGAGGTGGCCAATCAGATAGAGTGTGCTCCCGAAAGGAACGTTTCAGATAAGCTCTAGGTAAGGAGCCAGGTCCCAGCCTGGCAGGGAGCCATGAATGCCACTTTGCTGGCAACAGATTTTTCTCCCTGCAGGCCTCAGAGTGCCGCTATTTGTCAATGCTGGTCTTAGCTGCCTACACAGACAGCTTCCTTTCTTTCCTGTACATTCCAAAACCCTACTCCAAACCTTTCACCAGCCTCTCACTCTAGCTTAAATGTCAGCCTCTAGGTCTTCTTAAAGGAGTCACAGAGGCTTAGCAGCTTCATTAAAAAAAGCTGGAATGTGTCAGCCAACGAACACATCCCCATTTCTCCCACCACCTCCCACCTATTCTTCTAGCAACAAAAATATAACTCCCAATTATCCAGCAGCTACTATATCAGGCACTGTGTTTAGTGCTTTATCTACTTTATCATGCTGCATTTTTACAACCACCTTGTAATGTAGGTACTATGAATTATCCCTGTTCTAAAATGATAACACTAAGGCACAGGGAGCTTAAGCAACTTTTCTAAGATCACACAGGGATCAGGCTGAGAATGTGAACCCAACTCTATCTACTAAGTTCATATTCTTAGCCACTAGATTCTAATATCTCCATGAGAAGAACTGTGGGCAGGGGAAAAGGAGGCTGCACAAGAAGAGGAAAAGCCAGTGGTGAGATAGGAGGTAAGTCAAGTCTCTCACCAGGGCTCAGTGTGGGCAAGCTATTGGCTCAAGCTTGAGTGGTGGGGATGGGGAAATCAAAAGCACTAACTAGGCAGGAAATTTCCCCCAGGGTAACAGGGCCCAGGGCACCTTATTGATTGACTCAGAATGATTCTATAGCACATCAGACAGCTACCAACTCTTTTCTTTTTGACATGGTCTCTTCTCTTGGCTTCTGAAACACTGACCTTTTCTGAGATTCCTATTTCAGAGTAATCCTTGTGGGTTCATCTTTCTCTACCCATTCCTTAAATGTATTCCCTGAAGTTCTGTCTTTAGCCATCTTCTCCTCTTATTCCTAATACACTACACATTCACTCTAGGTGATCTTAACCATTCTAAGGGTTTCAACCACCCTCTATATCCTAACAGCTTCCTAAATCTATTTTTGATAAAGTAACATTGACCTCTTCCTCTGGTAGCCCTCTGTAAATCACAGGACATTCCCTAGCACGTATCTCTGTGCATATCTGCCTCCCTCTTTTAGCCTGAAAAGGCAAGTGCAAGTGCTTGTTTCTCTTTTTCTAGTAGCCAGGACAACATTTAGGCAATAAAATGCTCTATAAAAGTTTAATAAATGAGTAAAAGCAGATACATATACTTAGCATTTATATTTCAAGTTACCTGGTTTTCTTTTACAGAAAGTCTGAGTGGTAACATCAGATGAAGAATTTCATTTTTTTTCAGGCTTTCGTAGCCAGCAACAAAGATTCCTAGAATAAAAAAAAAAAAAAAAAGAAGTAGCTGTGACAAACTGCTAGAAAGATTCTGGATCATAACTGGGTCCAGAAACTCCACCAAACCTTCCAAAGCAAAGATAAATTCCTTTGCCATTGGTATGCATGCAGCCTTGTACTGGGGGATGGAAGAAATGTAGATCTTAAGTGCTGGTAGGGTACGTAATTGGTACGAGTGACTAAGAGGCCGTCGGGCTCCCAGCAAAGTGGACTGGGTCCTTCTGGGCTGAGCTCCTGAGTCCCAGCCTGAGGAATGAGATTCCATCTCTCACCTTTGTCACCAATCCATTCGAGTACCCGAGTGGCTCCTGAAAGGTCGAATGCATGAAAATCCTGGTACCTGCATGATAGGAACACAGTGTTACAGGGTGCATGGCACTTTACAGCTCTTAAAGCCCTGTGAGATAGCAGTATGGTTCGGTAGTTGGGGGCCTAGGCTCTGGAATCAGGCAGACCCGGGATCTAGTCTGGTTACACATTTTGAACCCTGTGTGACTGGGACCAGGCCAGTCACAAGTTCCCTGGGCCTTGGTCCTCCCAGAGTACCCAGGCTTCCTAAGCTTGATGTGAGGAAGCAGAGATAACCTCTTCAGGGTTTGACTCAGAGGCCGGCGCAACATAGTCACTTATCACCCTCCACAAGTACTGCTCTTACTAGTACCTCACACAACTTGTGCACACAGGAATGTGCCATTTCCCAGAAGCGGGAGCTGAGGCCCAGGCGGGGTTCTTCGTACGGTCCCGCCCCACGGCCGGCGCCGGCCGGGACCACACCAGGATTCCCTACGTGGGCCACCTCGCGCCCCTCCGCCCACCAGGTCAGCTCCAGGTTCGCATTCCCCATCCCAGGCCCAGAAGATTTACAAGCGCAAGGATTCCACCAGCCAGTCCTCCGCAGGTTCCATGGCAACTGTCGCTTCCGGTACCCCACTTCCGTCTCGGAGCCTTCAAGGGCGGGAGCGGCCTTCTCGCGAGGAGTGGACGCGACTTGCTCGGATCCGGGGCGTGACCTCACGTCAGGGGGCGGGGCCTAAGTTGCCTGAGCGCCGTCAACCACACGCTGTGCCCTCGCCGGGCTAGGTTTGGGGTTCTCCTGGCAAAAATTTCTGGAAAAATGACGTAAAATCAGGGATTCTCAGGATGTCAACTCAGGGCGAGGCCTGAGGGTCCAAATACCGTCCGTTTTACATTCGGGTATTTGTAGATCAGAGGGCCATGGCCAGATGTGATACAGGACGCCCGGTTTAATTCGAATTTTAGATAAACAACGAATAATTATTTCTTATTAATTTTCTTATTTTTTTTCTTATTGTGTCCGTGCAATTTAGGACATCTTATTCGTTAAAATGATATGTTCCCCTTCAGTACAGGAGGCCGCTGGTGTAAATTTAACTGGATGGTCTGTATTTTTATTTGCTAATTCTGTCAATCCTATCCAAGGTCAGAGATGACAGAAGACAGTGGGGTCTGGATCCCAGCTGGTCTCTCTCCCTTGATATGCTGGGTGCTCCCCTCAAAGCTTGGCATGAGGATGAAATTAATGGGAAAGCAAGATCCATCCTCCTGTAGTGTAGGTAACTCACTTTTACGAGTAAGGAAAACACAAGAGACTTGCCTGTGCCAGAAAGAACCCCAAGCCTGGCGCAGGACCTGGCCTTCAGCAGGTGTCGAGTACCTGCCTGCTACATGAGCCAATGAGTAGGAGTCCTGAGTCGGTGTCACGCTGGTTCCATGGAGTGTTCTGGGCTTTTCCCAGTCACTGAACACCCTGTCGTCCAGCTCCCTTTCCCTCCCATCCCCTCAGACATGCTGGAAGGAGAGGACCAGACATTCTATGTAAAGAGCTGGGTTTTATTCACAACTTCAACAGGGAAGCAAGAAATACAGCAGGAACACAATTTGGTATGCACTGGTGACATTCCCAGTAACCCGACCAGAAATCACAGGAATGGAGTAACAGAGATTTGAGCCCAGGATTTACATCCAGATGGGGCTACTACCAGGGTCCCATTCAGCACCTTCCCTGGGTGGGCGCAATCTAAGCCATGTTGTCGTGTCTTCCTCATTAATGGCATCACTTCTGCAGCATTTACACCAGCGGCCTCCTGTACTGAAGTGGAACATACAGAGGAATTGACCTGGGCAGAGGCGACAAATGATAGGAGCACCCTACCATTCCTAAGTGTTTGACACCTACAGAAGGAGACAGGGGCACGCTATCTGCTGAGGCAGGCTCCCCCAGCACCTTCCTTCCTCGAGACGGGTCTGAGAGGGGCTGAGGCAGTGGTTTTTTCATAACAGCAGCCCCAGCCTCAGAGTGGTCATGACAGTCAACGGAGATCACGGAAGTAAAGTCCACATACGGCGCCTGGCCCTCTGCCAGTGCCAGTGTTTTCACTTCCTCATCCCTCCAGCACTGCCCCAGACCTCACTTCTGAAGACTAGCTATTGCTTCCTCTTTAGTTGCTTTACATGTTTCAGGCCTTCAAGACCAACAGCCACAGAGGTGACATCATCTCCCTTCAGCCTCAGCCAGCCCAAGCTTCTGGCCCTTATCTCTGAGGTCTCCAGGGGCTGGTGGTTCAGTACATCAGGAAGGTCAGGAAAGCTGACTGCAGCTGGACTTTCTCGAGGACATGCCTCTCCCTTCCTTCAAAATGTATGCACTATATGCTAGGCTCAGGGAGGCCACAGAGGTGAGTCAGCAACAGGTGCTGCTAGGGTGCTCCCAGACTGTAATAACCCCCGTTTGCTAAGCACTTTCTATGCGCTTGGCATCATGCTGAGCATGTGACATAAATGGTTTCATTTAATGGGAAATGGACACTATTAACCCCACTTTATGAATGAGAACAATGAGGCTTAGAGAGGTTAAGTGACATTTCTAAGGTCACACAGCTACTAAGCGGCTAGGTTTTGAGCCTAGCACATTGCCACCAGAACCCACATTCTACCACATCACACTGCCTTCTGCACACAGCAACAAAGTACACCAGAGAAGGTGATGCAGGATGTGGACAGCACCAGGAGCAGGGAATGGAGGACCTGCCCCTCTACCAGGCTAGAGACTAAGGCTGGCTTGGCTCTAGCTTTGGGGCCTTGAACCCCACAGGTCGGTGGTCTAAAAACAATGGCAATATCTGTAGGCATTTTTAGCTGTCACGATTAGGGAGGTCAGGGGATGCTCTAGTGGATAGACACTAGCGATGCTGCTAAACCTCCTACAAGGCACAGGACAGTCCCCACAATGAAGAATTACTCAGCCCAGAATATCAAGAGCACTGAGGCTGGGAAACTCTGCCACAGATCACTGAGGAAGATGACAGACTGGGAAGAGCCCTGGTTAAGGTGAATAAGGTCGGACTCTGTCTCGGCTGCTAAGTGACTCTTCCCCTCTCTGGGCCTCAGGGTGCCAACTCTAACCACAAGCATATACTGGGAACAGCAAGGGTGGACAGCTGGTGGAGACAAACCAGTATGGACTGTGAGGGGAAGGTCCAGCTGCAAGAGGCTAGATAATCCTAAACTGTGACTCGAGACTGGGCACTCCTTCCCCTACTTTTTGCTCCGTGGCGTTTGCTAGGAAGGTCCACTTTTCCCTTCTTTCGCGTCCTCTCCTTCTGTGCTCCGGATCCAGGAGAGCCTGGAATCCCTGGATTTCTGGGGCCCATCACACCCTGGCTGGACAGTCACACCCTAAGCCCAATGCTGCACCCAGGGGCAGCCCTGGCTGAGCCTCTCCTAGGCCCAAGGTGGGGGCCTGGCTCACCTGGGTGTGAGATGCTGGGCCACTGAGGCTCGTGCCTAGAGTTTTCTTCAGCAGGATCCTGAGAAGATCGTGACTCAGCTGCACTTTCTGGTCCCTTGGGGAGATGTGGGGAGCTGTCTTCAATAGGGATGGGCTGGGGGGCTCCAGACTCTTCTTGCCCATGAAGTGACCTAGAATGGAGGTGCCGTGGCACAAGGAGGTCAGAGAGCGCGGATTTCCATCTCTCCCACCTTTCAGTTCTCACGGCAGGAAGATTCGAAACCTTCCTCCTCCCCATCCTCCCCACCAAGGAGCCATAAAAACCCCTGGGTGGTGGCAAAGCCTGTATCTCAATTTTCCTGAACAGGTGAAGGGCGTGGAGAGGATGGCACAGCTAAGAGGAGGGTGGGATGGGCCAGGGCGAGGGCCAAACCCTGCCAGATGTGCTACCAGCTGAGACGAGGGATGGGAAAGGGCAGGTAAGGAAGTCGGGCATGAAGACGGCTCTGGAAGGTGGGGGTGCAAAGAGAAGACAGAGCAGTCAGAAGAGTCAGTAGAGTCTTGCTTAGGGGAGGGGCGCCAGCCGGCAGGCAGATGTAGGATCCAGCGCCAGTTTTCCTTGAAATTGCCTGAGTGATCTTGGCCAAGTCACTGACCTGACGCGTCTCAAGTTCCCCACCTATTCAATTAGATGAGTTCCACGGTCCCCACCAACCCGGACGCTAATGTCTATGGCTGAGGAGCCGCTGGAGAAGAAAATGGGGTTGAGGGACCGGTGAAAGTCGGTCTCCAGGTCCGAAGACTTACCGGTGGCCCAGAGGTTGCCCCGCGGGTGCACTCGGATCTTGCTGGCCCGGCTGCGGGGCTCCGGGAGTTCCCAGCTGAGCGGAGAGGTGCCGGCAACGAGCAGAGCGAAGAGCAGGAGGCTGCCGAGCCGCCGCGTGGCCCCTGCCCGCAGGGCCATGGCTGTGCCCGGGCGGCTGCTCGCTCCCGCTCCCGAGCACTCAGCAGCGAGCGGCTCCAGTCCGCGGCGCCCGCCTTCCCGGCTTTTAAACCCGCGCTGGGGGCGGCGCCTGCCCGCGGCCGCCCCCGCCCTCCGGGACCCGCCCCGCCCCCCCGTCCCCCGCCTCCCCCCGTCCCCCGCCCCCCCGTCCCCCGCCCCCCCAGTCCTCCCGCCCCGGTTCGGATCAGGGGCTCCGCAACCCGCACCCCGCACTCCTGCCCCTCGTGGGCACCGCCTCCACGGGCGCTCTGGCCCGAGCCCACCACCTTCGGGCTGAGGACCTGGCCCTCCCTCCCACTCTCACCGGCTTTCGGCCAACGAGGGGTTACTTCGCTTCTAGCCTCCCTTTGTAAGGGTAAAAGAGGGGAGAGGATGCCTCCTCCTGTGTCACACTGGTGTTAGTGCCCAGGAAAGTGCCAGGCACCTAAGAAGTTCCCTCCCTTTTGGGGACCCTAGCCTGTGTTCTCCGCTCTCTGCCCTCTCATTGCCAGCGCTCACCAGGTGACCTAGAAATCACTGCGGGTGCTGAGGATGGCGAAGAAGAATGATGGATGGTGGGATAAGGTTCACCCCGGCCCCCAGGAATGGGCGCCCTGCTGGGGAGAGCCTGGCCTATCAGCTGGGCAGGAGGCAGACCTCTGAGTCAGAGGAGGGAGCCCTGGACCAGAAGTCCGCATACAAGCTGTGTGACATCCTGAAACTTCACTTTCTTCAACTGTAAGATGGGAATAACCACACGGCTCTATTTTTAACACTTTCACATTTTCTAGCACAGCTTTGTGGGGCAGGAAGCAGTACTCCTCTAGGACTGTCCTCTCATACTCTGCACTGCCGGCACCCAGGGAGCTGTCCAGCCTTGTCTTGGAACAAACTTCTGCGTCAGTGGCATCACTACAGGAGTAGGGGAATAAGCCGTGCTCCAGAATAAAACATTTACTTTGGCTGAGGCATTTACCAGTGTAGAGAGCCCCACGCTAGGCACTGAAGGAGGGCTGACAGAGCACACAAAGGAGTGAATGATGGAGGAGCCGGCTACAGACTAACCCCTGGACTCTCGACCCTTCCCTGAAGCCCTGCATGGTGCGGCTGTGACAGAATCTACTCAATAATGGGACTGCTATTAGGCCCGCTAGCTCTATGGATCGCCACCCCAACAAGGGAAGCACGTATGCAAAGCTGCTTGTCATGCCGAGCTCCCAGGGGAATGACCCCAGGACGGGGACACTCCATTTCCAGGCCTGGCTTTTTCCCCTATCTCCATGCTTATCATCCCCCACCCTGGCATTTACACCTCTCTGCATTCTTGTCACTGCTTAGCCAGGGTTTACAGATATAGCTCTTACCACCTTCCCATAATAGTCATCCCCTTTGTGACCCCCTCCCTTTCCTCTGCACCAGCCACACACCCATCCTATCTTGTCTGGTCCACCAATGTAGTAATTGGTGGCAACACACAGGAGCAGGCACTGAATGCTGCCTCTCTTAAATGCTTGAAGGAACCTTATTTGGTAGATTTATCTCTCATTTTACAGGTGGAGACAGGCTCAGAGATTGAGTCACTTGCCCAGACATGACATTGGGATCAGACTTCCAGTCTGTTTGGACTACTCTATCAGGGACCCAAAGTCGTATTGGGCAGACACTGCTTTTCCTAAACCATATCCACTCTGTTTTACCATCCTGAGTTTAAACAAGTTGGTTTAGATTTCTCAAGGGGAGAGAGTGCAGGCACTGAACTTAGTTTCACTTCTCTTCAGCAGGTGACCCTGGGATTCTGCTCTGACAGTTCATTTACACTTACACCAAGCCTCCCCTGACACAGCCTGGGTTCACAGCTCCAACCACATCCTAGAATGACCCCAGATACCCCTGGGATCATTTCATTGGTCAGCCTAGCACAGGAAAAAAGCGGCGTCTGAGGACTGTGGAGAAAGAAGCAGGGCAGCAGCTCCACAGCCAGCTATGAGTCTCAGGAATGAGACGCATTAAGCACAGCAGAGAGGGTGGCTTGTCCAAGACAGCACTTTGAGTAGGATCTCCTGGGACTACCAGGCTCTGGGTGAGAACAAGGACCTCAACTGCCAACTGCCTGCCTGTTCCCCACGTTCACTGCTTTGGCAAAAGATGTCCAAGGGCCTCCATTTCACTGGGAAGACGGAGAGTGAATCACATGGAGGTGAGTGGAGAAGCTCTTCAGAGCTCACTCTTGACCCTTCCCAGGTTTCTATAACATTCAAGTACATCCACGGAAAATGTAGAGAAGATTCAAAGGACAAAAGATTAAGGTAGGAAAGATGCATGGCTATTCCTGTTGTAACACCAACAAAACATTTAAACTGCACCATGGTTTTAAATCCAAGACTGCTCGAAATAAAGGACATGTATATTATTGTTTGCTGTATTTCCATTACATTGGCATCCATTAAAATAACACCTTTCACAAATGAATCTTTGTTTTCCAAAATCACTTGCATGCTCCTTTGATCACCAACACTATTTTGATGTAGTAAAGACTAGTAATTATGCCCATTTTATAGATGAGTTAAAGCAAGTTAGTTGCAGAGAAAACCAGAGTGCGGCCTTCAAACACACAAAAGGTAGAGAGGACAACAGAGAGTGAAAGCAGAAATGTAAATTAGACATAATGAGTCTCATAAGAAGAAATGAGGACAAATGTAGAGTTGCTCAGAATAAAATCGCTCTCCTGGCAAACCCCCGAGCACAGATCCCCACCTGTGCGGGCTGGGAGACGATGAGAAACATCCTGGGACATCCCAGATCTGCTCTTTGGCCTCAGAATGGGGAAGGAGCTATAGAATGAGGAAAACAGAAGACTCTTTAAGAGAGGTGGAAGGGAGAATCAGGGATACCTGATATAATTTCCCAAAGTCAGAAGGAACACAAAGAGATTAGCTAAAAAGTCACAACATCAGTCATTACTAAGGAAATAATTCAGAAACTGAATCAAGAGTGGGTGGCATTCCAGAAACTCCTAAGATTGGTAGAATAAAAATCTATAGTTTGAAAGTCATATTCAATATAACTAAATAGGAGAGAAGAGTTAAGTATTGTTTTTGGAACACAAACAAGAAAAAGCAAGATAAAATATTCTTGGCTGGTGAGGATAAGAGGTTGGATAAACAGAGTGAGGGGGATTTTATCAGAATGGAGAAGTATGACATTTTATGTTTCTTAAAAGAGGCCATGTGTTTTAAAAGGTTAAGGAACACCGTTTTACAGAACAGCTAGTCGAAGGCTCCTGGCTGACTGGGTGGATAGCGGATCTTCTGTGAGGTGGCTCTCTACAGAAGTTGCCAAACTATACCTACACTAAAGGAACATGCTCTGAAACAGCTCTGTGAAGATCATCAGGCTAATTCACACGGGGCTTACTGCATAATGTCACACAGTGCCATTGCAGTCAGGCCCCAGAAGAGAAATTTCTTAGTCCTTGGTATCATGACAAGTTTTTGTTGTTGTTGTTTTTAATTCTATTATGCCTATTCCATAAAGCACAGAAATGATTATTTCCCTCTTTGCAGTAACCCCTAAGAGCTGAGAACCAATGCTACGGACCACCTCCGGCAAACGAATCTATTGATGTATCTTATCACCTTTTTCTTCCTTTTTCTCCTCCATACTTATTTCAACCCCAAATTCTTCAAGTATTTCATATCTTATCACAGAGTACTACATGTAGTATCTTTATAAGCCACTCTAAATCCCTTTTGGAACAAAGCAGGGTGTAAATAAATCTAAAATGTGCAAAGCTCTGTGATAAGGACTAAGGGATGTACGAAGATGAATCAAAGGCTGGCCTTGTCTTAATGCCTTCAAGGAGCTGGTTGGGGAGCGGGACACGCATCACACTGACCACTCTGAGCACAATGTCACAGAAGAGCGTGAACAAAGTCTGGGCAGCACTGCGCAGGAAGCACTATATATACTCGAAAGCTTTATGGAAAATTAAAAACACTCCTCTTTTGAGCTCCCGATACATCTCTTTATCATTGCACTTAGGATCCTATGTGGGAAAATCTTTTTTTCATGTTGCCACTGTTAAGACACTGAGTTCCTGGCAGAGGAGGGACCTGGCCTTACTCATCTTTGTATCCCCAGGGCCTAATCCCAAATCTGGCACAGGGTAGATACTCATTAAATGTCTGCTGTATGAGAAAGCTTTTAGCAGGTGGAGCAGGGAGCTGGCACTCCAGGCAGAGCGACCAGCATTAGCAAAGACCGGATGTCTGTACAGTGAGACCAATGTCAAGGGTATAAGAATGTAGGGTCTGCTGAGAGCTGAAGCTGGAAAAAATCCTGAGGACCTAGAATGTTCCATGACACTTAGAACATTCACTTTTTTTGGATAATCCTCTCATAGTCTAGTCTCTCGCACTTCTTGGTTACACAGAACTCTTTCTACGTCCAGACTCACCATAGCTGTGTGTGAAGGGTCCTATTTGTTGTTTTATTTCTAAAAGCTGATCTGATATCCCTTACAGTTCTAGGAAGGGACAATAGTGACAAAGATGCACCCGCCAGGCCGTCCTGACTGAAGGAGCATCTGGCGGAGAGTGGACAAGCCATTTAGCCACTAGAATCAGCTACATCATTTATGAAGCTCAACAGAGATGCATGTCATAAGAAGGCTGCCCTCAGATGCTGAGCTAGCTCCCCTACCATGTTATGAGGGGGGTCACAGGACACACTTCTGCAAATGACCAACAAATGCACTCAAGGATAACAGAGCCTTTATTCCAAGCCTAGGTTCTCTGAGAAGCCAGCGACTCCCTAAGTGACAAACACCAATACTTCTCTCATCGAGAAAGGGAACACGGGAAGAGTCTAAGGACACATACACCACAGAAGAAAATAGGATTAACAAAAATTCTAGAAAAGGAATATGCTGTTTAAATGGAACCATGGAGAAAGTTTTCAAATTTGGCAAGACCAAGGTAATGTGCTTAGTAAATAGCAGGAAAGTACAAATCCCTTTAATGATTCATTCATATGCTCTGTCCCAGAATAACAGCTCAACAATAATGCCACCCGAACTTACTGCTTCTGGTTCCAACGCAAGGTTATACTGAACATTTAGTACCTGCTGCGAGATGCTACAGGGAAAACGGAGTGCAGCATCTCCCCAGGGCTCCTGCGCTGGACGAGTTTAGAATCTGATGGGGGAACTCGAGGCCATGTCCAAAAACTTGCACAAATAGCATAAGGCTGCACATGCTGAGTGGCAGAGGAAGAACAATTACTTACTTGGTGAAGAAAGGGAGACTCAGACAAGCAGAAATGAGAATATGAGAAGAGTGGAAACACAGTGGTCTGGCACAAGGATGCTTAATGTTAGCTGAATCTGAAGTCTGAACTTCACACGGAGGTAATATGTAGGGTAAACAAAATTTATGGTCCAAAAAGAGACTCTTCTTAGAGTAAAGGAGATACTAAAATTAACAGGGGAAATGAACTAAAATAGGCACAGACTTTCACATAGCAGGGAAACTGGGACATATAGTCACCTAAGCAACAGCGAATCACTGAACATGCTTCTGGATTCAGGTGATGGCAATGAGAATGGAATGATGGGGGTAAAGGCAGGACTTATAAGTGACTAAATATGGTGGGAAAATGAAATATCTAGTGAATGTTCCTTCAAAGAACAGGTGAAATTTGGAGGGGAAATTTGCAGGAAGTGCTATGAGCTTAAGTTTACAGATGGGCCAGTAAAGGGGAAGTGTCCAGTGAGAATGGAGACATGAGACCAGAACTGAAAACGGGCATTAGAAAACAACATGTAGAGACTTAACAGTTGGAGTAATGAGCGTGGATGAATGATAGCCAAGAGACAATCCCATTATCGAATTCCTACTTGAAGTTTTACCAATTCTTATTCTCTTCGATCCCCTTCACTCACAATGGTTAAGCCCTCCCAGATCTCAGAGAGCTTACAATTCCATTGAAACATCAAACTAAAACATCTCTGGCATTTCTTACATTTTCAAAGAGCTTTTAAAATACATTATTTTTACTAATACCACCTCCCAGTTTTAAGTCTTATGTTTTAGCTCTATGCCAGACAATATAAAAACTGGGAACATATCACAAATAATCTTTTTTACTTTGGGTTAATAGAGCAATTCAAGTATTTTTGCATGATTTCATTACTTTTCAGAGAAATTTAGCTGTTGCTCCTAACTACAGCATCCAGCAAAGGAGGGAAAACAGTAATTTCAGAAAACTCGGTGTGAAAACATGCAAGTGAGGAAAACATGTTCCTCCCAATAAGTATATGTGGAGGAGAAATCTGGACAGCTGAGGATACAAGGATGAGGACGTTCACACTCAGGCGAGCTGGGGTCGCAAAGAGCCCCGGGATCCCAATCTTGGCTGACTTCTCCCCAGGGGAGTCTCGACAAGGCTGATCACTGATTCCGCCGAGCAGCTAACCCCATTCTCTGCAGGTGATTAGGGAGGAAAAATGGAGAAAGTAGCAATTTTCTGCCACTCCACTTGGCTCACGAGAATCGAAAGCTCTCTATCAGCCTCACAGGCAGGTTCAAGGAAGCGCCTGTTAGCAGTGATTTGCCAAGTTTCATTCTCTGCTGGGATCATTAAGAGCTTGAGTCCAACGCTTGAGGGCTAAAGCCTTGTTAATGGATTCAGGATGGCAGTGTTCTCCACAGGGGAGGCCTTCGGGAGATTAACTGTCCCTATTCTCATTCCATTATCATTACAGTATGAGCTGATTTCCACCCCGGTTGAACAAACAGAAATTGTGCATTTAGCCCAACACATTAAGCTTGCCTGCTTTGAGATTTCACATTAACACTTGAAGAGAACAGAAAGAATCAAGAGTATTTTTGTGTTCAAAACACATCGGCTTACCCTACTCTCCCTATTTCCCTAACTGCCTCAATAGTAAATAAAATAAGAAAAACACACTGGGCTTTGCATTCGGTACTTGAAACCTCGCCTTCTGCAGTGTGCGTGAGCAAAGCCACGCGCTGAAGGGGACAGACAGGTCCAGGCAAACTGGAGTTTAAAGAAAACGAGTAGCCTGCTTGCCCTCCAGCAGCCTCCTCGTGCCTCCCGCAGATGCTGAAACACTGCCTTCGCGTCTACAGGGCTGAGAGCGTCTCAAGTGTAGAAAAGGTTATGAGTCTGTACAGCAAAGTGAGATTTTCTGAACGTCTCAGCAACACGGGCTGTATTTATACACATCTGAGTCACATCCTAGTGAAGAATCAATTTTATGACTAAGACATTTACTATGAACATCAATGGCTACTTCTGCTTCATAGAAACAAAAGCACAACAAACAAACAAACAAACAAACCAGAAACAGTTGGTAGCATTGGGGCACCTTCTAGCTGAAGGACCATTCACATCAGCGCCTTCATCTCCCCTGGGTGCTCAGCACCAGCACAGGAAAGCAAAGGCAGCGGCTTTCCCGACAAACACAAGTCAGGGATAAGGGGTTCGATATGCAAAGTCTTTTATTTAAAATTTTGAAAAGTTAAGACTTCCAACCACCTCAGCATATGCCACTCCCATCAGAACGGGGAATGACGGCTTCAGACTCGTGCAGAGCTGCATGTTCGCTCGCAGAACTCTGTAGGCACTTTAGAAGTGAAGCTTGGCTTCAAAATACAAACACTGGGGGCTTTGGCTCAACCTTTTAATATAAAAAACTCACCGATGTACAAAAATGTGAAAGTGTGACAATGACAACATATGAAATCCGGTGACTCCAAGTCCCCTCCAGCGCCCGCGGTGGTGCGCACGCACCCACCCACACAGACTCTGGCGTGGAAACACAAACTAAAGCAAACCAGTGCTACCAAGAAGTGCCACCATGTGTGCTCGCCACTCCGCCAATCACAGACCAACATCTACTCCCAACATCAGGAACACAAAGCACGGCATCTTCCGGGAACAGCGAGGCAGACTTCTTACTCACGATGGACCAGCACAAACAAACCCAGCAAAAAGAGTACCGCGTACTAGAAGAGAAACACAGAGCCACAGTCAGAGAAGCCTTCGAAGTCCCTGGGTCCCGAGTTAACAGACTGGCCTTTGTGACCATGACACATTACTCAACTGTCCAACTAGTTTTCCATCTTTTAACTGAAATCCATATAATGGTTTCTAAAATTTAGCAAAAGATCACGTTTTTAATGAAACATCTTACCTTAAATTTAGGATAGTCATTCATGAGGATCGTCACAATCCCAATATAAGGAACAAATCTAAACAAACAAACAAAAAACTGATGGTCACCAAACTTCCCAAGTAGCCGTTATCGTTTGCTGAACGTTCTCAGTATCTTCCATAGAAAACTAATTTTCACAAAGCCCATTGTGTACACACAGTCCTATTAGGTCCTTTCAATAGCCCAGTGACAGGGAAGTTAGGGGCATCGCCATTTTATAGATGAGGAAACATGCTCGTGCCCACCGCACGTTGCTTCTGTGCGGTAGAACCAGTACCAGACCCAGGCTCTCAGATCTCTGCTTGGCGACTCTAACGCTACATGCTGCTTCAGGGCTGGGGCTGCGCTGTCGTCATGACCTGCAGGGAGCTGTCCATCCAGTTGGGGAGACAAGCCAAACACGGCCAGGACATTACAAGGTACTCCATGCTAAGTGTCCAGAAAGTGAGTGTAAGAGCACTATTCCCATGCTTAAGATTTCCTCTCATTTTTTTAACCACCTGCAACCTGGCTTTGGCTCTCTTAACCCTGAAACTGTACAACAGTTTAAATCACCACATGCAGCAGCCCAGTCTCAGCTCCCATCTTTGTTTACTCTGCAGCATTTGATTCTGATGACCACAAACTTACCCTTGAAACCCCTTTTGCCTTGGTTCCTGTAATATACCACAAATCTGTTTTAACCCCTACCTCTGGCTGCTACACATTTTTCACTAGCTTTCTTACCTCTTGCTCCTAACATTTGTCCCCTCAAACTAGGTAAAACCACTTGTTCAATAATCTCACAGCGCCTGACATTTCCTTTGAAGTCTTCGTCATGATTTTAATCACATAATTAGTTGTATAACTAGCTACATAGCATCTACCCTCCCTTAAGTTCTGTAGGGTCAAAAACGATGCCAATCTTGTTCCTCACTGTATCCTCAAGGCCAAACATATAACACCTCGTACACAGCAGGCATCCAGTAAATACTGCCAGACTGAATGTTTGAAGGTCCAGGCCTGTTCTTTCCTCTTTCCCTTGGGGATCTCATTTTCTCCCAGGATGTCAATTCTCCCCTGAATGCAAAGGACTCCTCAACCTCATAAGAATGCAGGGGAGAACGAGAACGTTAGCAGGGTGCCATCCAAGTGCGAGGAAGTGGCACTGGAATGCAGGTGACTGGGTGGTACTGTCCTAGAGCCTGTCCTAGAGGAGAGAGGTTAGGCTGAAGTGGAGACTGACCTCTGCATACTTTATTCAGAATATCCACCCCCTCTGCACCACACCAAAGGTACACAAACAGAAATTACCTCCCACATAACTTATTTACACTGCCACCATCGAAGCCTTAGGCAAACTTGAAAAACAGAAGTTTTGTCTTTGGTACATTTCACTTCCTTTTAAGAACTCCTCTTACTTCCTGTCCCCTGTCCTCACCCTGTCCTGCCCCTCTCCCTTCTGGAAGCATTACTCAGACCCATCTCTCTCTCTCCCCACCCCACAACTCCCATTCCATAAACTAGTATTTCTTAAAACCGAGACTTCCTTTGTCAGAATCACTTGGATATCTTGTTAAAAATGCAGCTGGCTGTATCTTCCTCAGATTTACTGAGTTGAAGCATCTCTGGAAGGTGGGGCCCAAATGATGTTTCTGCACACTGAAGTATAGGAAGCACAGTTCTAGCAAGTGAATTACATAGAATAGGCATGGGGCGGCAAACATTAACCTCCCTTAGGACCCACTCTTTAGCTTCAACCCCTGGGACCTGTAAGAGCTGAAAATAACAATCACAGCAAGATGGCACAGCCAAGCTCTAAGAAGGTGGGTGGAGATGCTCTGTATTTTTAATACACATATTTTTCTTTTTACTGTGATAACTCTGTTGTCTCTTTTGTCCTATTTATAACACCTTCATAAAATCAACAGGTTAGGTAAATCATCCCCAATTCTACGTGATGCTCAATCGGCAGTCATCTCACAGGTAGAGACTTCTGCTGTTACCTCCTTGCAATGATATCGATACTCAAAGAACCACAATCTTCAGCTCCCAATGGTCACATAGTCTGTGAGTTTTCCAAGGAAAGATTTTTTTTCCTCCCTAAGGGTGGTTCTTCTTTGCCACCATGAGTGAAATAGAAGCACCTTGATCTCTAGGATTAATACAAACAAAACATAAGCCTGCCAGAATACGCCAGCCAGTCCAAAGTCAAACAAGACTTAATTATCTGTATCACTGTTTTCCCTCCACAGACTGAGACAGCAAAGAATGCATAATGCTGCTGTCATCAGTTATCTCAATTCAAATCAATTGTACTTTTCTCCTACCCTGCTCAGATAAAGTCTGCTAAAGCAGGGTTGATGATAAGCAGAATAAATAAGGTTTAAAATAAGCAAACAAATGCCACCAACAAATCCAACTCCAATACCAGCCTGTGCCAAGTTAGCATCTACAAGGCAGAGTGTGGATATATACATGCGCTGGGTATTCTGGTATCAAAGTGCTACTGAAAAAGTAGCCTCAGAAGGGAGAACTGTCTAATGGGAGAAAATACTTTTGTCAGATGTTAAAAGGGGTTTATATCTACGAAATTTGGACACCAGCAGTTGACTTAAAAAGGATCATTGTTTCTATCCCAGAATAATCTGTTTCAAGTTAAGTAAAAAGTACCTTTTAAAAGCTTCACCCACAAAACTGATTTCAGTCAGAACTCAATAACTCTATTTCCTAATATATTTCTTCTTCCCATTGTCAGTACTTCTATCCCAACCTACCAGCTGTCATTCTTTTCTCCCATTGCTCTCTACTCTTCCTTGACTAAGAGGTCCCTTTGTGTTTTTCAACTCCCCGAATTTATAAAGAATCACCCTGACTAATGACTTAGTTGGTTCAGAATTAGTTTCATTTTCTAAAATCATTTTTATTATATATCACGACATGAACAGACCTTGAAAGCATTATACTTGAAAGAAGCCAGACATTAAAGACCATGTATTGTAAGATTCTGTCTATATATTATGTCCAGAACAGGTCATCACAGAGACAGAAAGTAAATGAGTGGTTGCCAGGGGTTGCAAGGAAAAGGGGATGGGGAGTGACTGCAAATGAGTACAGAGTTTTCTTTTTGGGGTGTTGAAATGTTCTGCAATGAGGTAGTGGTGATGGTTATACAACTCGTGAATACAATAAAGCCCAAAGAATTGAACTTTAAAATGGTGAATTTTACATAGCAATATATGCGAATTATATTTCAACAAAAAAATTTTTAACTTATTTTATTTAGGGTCTTGGGCCTCAGTGTAAAATTTTTTAGTGTGCAGCTGTTTGAAAATAATTTTTTTTTTTTAATGTGTAAAGACATTTGTACCACAGTCACCAGAATGATCAGTGGAAAAGCTCTATTCTCAAGGTCTGGGTGCAGTCTGACTTTGAAATATCAATTTAGAGTTTTATAAGCACAATTACCGAAAAAGGAGGTGATAGGCCCCATTATGTGTCGGGTAATTGGTGGTATAATCGATGGAAAGTGAATTTGTACAGTTAAGATCCTTTGCTCCGGCTGTTCATGTCCAGATGTTTATACTTCGTGGAAAGTTACTTAATTCAGAGAATACCAGGCTGTTGTATTTTTAAATTAAAAGCCACGAGAAGGTCTATAGCTTCAATGTTGGATTTTAGAAGTTACATTGTATATCATTTGGGATTTTTCAAAAATTCTTTTTTTTTTTTTTTACTCCTATAGCACCTGGTCTTCCTAGGTGGTCTCCCATCCAAGTACTAACCAGACCCGACCCTGCTTAGCTTCTGAGATCAGATGAGATCAGGCACATTCAGGGTGGCATAACCACAGACAAAAATTCTTTAGAAAAATTCTTCAGGTTACTTGAGTGAAAGCCTGGCTCCTCTACCCTTTCGTAGGACAATACATCTTTTACCCAAACAGGGCCCCAGTGAGCATACAGAGCTGCACTGACCACCTAAGAATCAAGGTCCGGATAAAGGGACACTCTGTTGTAATGGCAGAAGTATAAATAAAACAGTATGGCAAAGTTTGTCAAAAGCTTTGAAATATGCACGTGTTTCACTTAGTAATTCCACTTCTAAGAACTTACTGTGAAGAAGAGATGATTGGACAGAAGCACTAACATATATGTAACAAGATGCTCATCATAACATCGTTCGCAATTTTAAAAAATGGAAACAATCAGAGCACCCAACAAAAGGAAACTGTCTAAATAAAAAATAGGACTTTCCATATAGTGGAATAGCACATGGCTTTGAAAGTGATGATATGGAGATAAAGTTTTTGGTTTGTAAAGATACTAATAACTTTGGAGGATAGAAAAAAGGTTATGAACAGTGTGTCCATTCTTTCCCAGTACACATAATGTGTTCACATATGTACACACACATGTATGTTAGCATCTGTGTCATTATACATGTACATTATACTAAAAACACATATATCAACAATTTAAATATTTATAGAGGGGGAGTGGAAGGAGAGGAGAGGTGACTTAGCTTTTCAATGATTATTTCCTTATGTTTCTACATGAATCTGTACATTCACCATTAAAGGCAAAACAAAAAGACTCAAAAAGGCTGATGAGTCTGAATAACCAGGACAGCAACATCTGGAGAACTGAGAGAGATGGGGACAATGACTTCTCAGAAGTATTTAACAATCTCATTTAGATTGTGAAGGTATGTTTGGCTCTATCACAGGAAATGAAGTTCCCTTGAACTGTGGGCACGCACAAAAGAAAACCCAGCTATGCAGAAGACAAAACACATGGGTGCTCGTTCTGATCCAATCTTTCTGGCCCAAACTGAGTCCCTCTCATGCTGTAACCGAGGCCGCTTTCACTTAAGAACTTGCACCCACTTCTCTATGGGAACCGAGCTCCTCGGTGTGGTGGCCTGTTTGTTCGCTAATAAAATCGCTCTGAACCCACACCGCAGGTTCTAAGTCAGGAAGAAGGAGCAGACGTTCTGACAGTGCTGAGTGCCAGGAGGCATCTAAACAGTGAGAGCTGGCAGCCACTGTTGCAGAAGCGTTATGCCGGCGGTTTCGGTGTGATGTTAAGAAGGTGGGATCCGAGTCAGCCGGCCACTTATCATCAGTGTGATCTTAGATAAGCAACCTAACTCGTCTGTGTTTCCTCATCTGTAGAATGGAAATATTAGGGTTGTTCTGAGGTTAAAATGAGGTAATAATTGTAAAGCACTTAGAATGAGTCTCTGGCACATAGTAAGCCCTAATAAATGTGAGTTATTGTTAATACTATTAATAGCGTGAAGGTAGTTACAATCCCATACTTCCTTATACCAATAACTTACAATTCCTGTCCTCCACTGATCTGTTCTCCTGATAAAATCTGAAATAAACAGGCTTAATATAACTTTTTAATTTCATTTGACTTCGATCATTTCAAGACTAGAAATACAACAGTATGGAATAAATTAGCATGATAAAACAAATTTAGATAAACACTTTAAGTTGCTGTCTCAGTGAACACTTAAGAAATGTATGTTTTGTGAAGCAGGATTAATACCGCGCTGGTCCCCAGAGCCCAGCCGTGTGCAGACTGAGTGCATGCACGGCGCCCAATCACATCTCCTGAATGAATTCAATAAACAAAAGAATTTTTTTAACTGTCACTCCCATTCATCGTCTCATCGCTAATCTTCTACTATCGCACCCCATTGCCTCCCCTCTGGAGCAGTGTACCTGAAGTTTTAGATGCATTTTAAGAAGCATATTTTTTCAAAGGATACAAGGCAATTTGGTAGAACCAGGACCGAACCATCATATTCATCGTCTGTGGTCAGACAATACAATTGAGAGGGCCACGTTTCGAGTGACACGAAAAGCTCAGCAAATGCCCCGCTCGGTACTTACCCCCTCGCTCTCCCCACGACATCTTTTTTCTCTAGCCAGTGTTGTCCCTGTTTATAGAGGCCTCGATCATCAACCGCATTATTATCTCCTTTGGTCAAAAACTTGATATGTCCATTTTGCCTTAAAAAGGTAAGGGAAACCCGAGTCATCAAACACCTTCGCGTCATTTGAAAGCACAAAAATTTTCTCATTAACCAAAATTCCCATGGGAATTTGGTTTATCATTATTTCTAATATCGAAATTATTTAGCTAAAAGGATGTTCATAGGCTATGTAGTTTATAACAGGAAAAAACTGGAAAAAAGCTAAAAGTCTAACATTCAGGAGTTGAAATACTATGCAAGCATTAAGTACGATGTTACAGAAGAATATTTAATGACATTGGAAGAACATAGAAATTGTATTAAGTGAAAATTATAAAATTACATGTACAGTGTAATCTCATTTTCACATTAAAATAAATACAAACCACCAATTTTCTGGAAATACAAAAAGAAAAGGAACACATGAAACTATTCCATAGGATATAATGAGCAAAACGAATATTCTAGTTTCTTCAAACAATAAGAAACAAAGAAAATTGAAAAAGAAATTTACAGATTAAATAAAAGAGACTATAGAGCTATATCAACCAATTGCAACTGAGGAACTTATTTGAATCCAGATTCAAGCAAACTGAATAAAAAGTTATAAGACAATTGAGAATTTGAACAGAGATTGGAAATTTAATAATACAAAGGAATGATTGTTCATTTTTTTAAGGTATAGCCATACTAACTATACCATGTTTTTTAAAAGCTTACTGATGATGTTTCATAGATATTTACTGAAATATTTACATATGACAGGACACGATATCTAGGCAGAAGAGGGGGAAGACATGGCAGTACAGGTGGGGCAGAATTGGCCAGGGAGTAATAATTATTAGGACTGGGTGACAGGTACATGTGAGTTTACTGCATTGTTTTATCTACTTTTATGTATATTAGAAATGCTCCATATTTAAGAAAAAGAAAAAAGGCAAAAACAGCATCTTACTTGATCAGAGAATTATTAGTTTAATCCTACTAAAGAACCATGAGGTTTCTAGTAATTTTAAATTTTAATTGAAAGCAAAGAACATTTTACAGTTGATAAAGCCTCTTAAAATTAATTCTAGTGAGTTTGGGTTAGAAAGAAAAAAATTACCTTCAGATTCCGACTAATATCCACTTAGATTCTAAGCCGGAAACTGGCTCACTAGACACTAAATCTGCAGATACAACTAAATTGGGAGGTGCTGCAAACACCAAGAACAGTTAGGTGCAAACAGTCACATTAAAAATGAGATTCCAATTAGAAAAAATGCAAATATATACAGAGAAAAATAATCTGCAGCTGACAACTCAGTAAGTAACAGGATGTCTGAAAAATGCTGGAAAGTAAAAGAAGACAGGTGCCAAGAGGGGTTAGCTGCAAGAGTGAAAGTCAGGAGCAGCAGGAAGGAAGAATCATTCCATCATGAAAATAAAAGCCACCCCACAGAGGTAAAAAAGTAAAACCGAATATGAAGGAAGACTAGGAATTGGGAAAGTCCCCAGGAAAAGAAAGGGATGCTACGGGAGATGTGGGTTATTCCCAAAGACCTGATCTGCCTCCCAAACAAACAGACCCAGAGTTTCCTTCATCTACTTACCAGTGAAACGAACGGCCTCTGGCGGCAACCAACTCCGATTAGGCCCGCTCTTAGACCTGCTGCAGCACTTCACGACTCACAGGCCCAAAACACTGATGGACGGCACATTTATAGAGCACTTTCCCCTCGCTAGCACAGGGACCAAACATTTAATATGATCTACCCCCAAGGAGCTCTACATGCTTACAATTTAATTCAACCCTCATAACACAGTGATGGTAGCAGGGAGGAAATAAGCGATTTATAGATGGTAATAAACTATGTAATATGTTTATAAAACAAAAAAGGAGTTACCCAAAATGCAACATTATCTCTGGGTTCTAGGATTACAAAAGATTTTGTTTTCTGTGTTTTCCAATTTTATGTAGCATCATGTATAAGAATATACATGTAATAAGAATGTTCTCAGGATGGGAGATTTAATATATGAAAAAAAGAGATTTACATGGCATTTACAGATTTACAGGCACCTTACAGAGAAGCAAGTGGAGAAGGAAAGGAGGAATAAGACAAAAGAGAGGTCAGTTAACAATTTCTTCTATTCTTCTTAAAGCTCCGGATTTCCTTTTTTAATTTTTTAAATTTTTTTTTAAGTTTATTTGAGCCAAACATATGCCAGGAAGCAATATCTCAAATGCTTCCCAGGATTTTCTTTCTTATGAAAGAAATGAATAACAGCACAAAACTCAGCCTGAAAATATTTAGAACACATTCACTACAAAAACTTAATCCATTTTGGCTGTCATTTGGTCCCACGTGTTAAGAACAGTGTTAATACTACTAAATCATGATTATTGCAACCAGGTATTTTAGTTTCCCCAAAAGAAAAGAGGAAATTGGAAACCTCAGAATATTAATAAGATGGTATATAAAAAAGCTTGAAAGTTAAAGGCATCTCAAAAGTCTAAACTAAATCATGAAAACCCCCAGATTACAAGTACCACACACCTTGAAATAGTCAGAATTGTTAAAAATCATTTTTATAATTTAATGAATCTGTATTTGCTACAACATATGTCAATGAATCTGCCCTGAAACAAGATGAACTGTTTTAAAATAAAAAAAAAACTCACTCAATTTCAAACCATCACACATAAAAATGGATAATGTCTGCTCTACCTAAAGCAGGGCCTGAGTTTAATTCAATTTTCTTGGATAAATTCAGGAGAAAGTTGGTTCTGTTACGTTCACAACAGGCAGTGCTGAGAACAAACAACAGAAATCCACTTTAAGAATCTGGAAAACACTACCCATACTTAATAAAACTTCACAATTCCAAAATAAATTTTTGAAAAATTAAGTTTTTCTTTCTTAGTTAACAGAATGCTATTTAAAAATTATCATCTTTCAAAATATATACTCCATGAAGAAAAAGAGCGGTCAGATCTTTATTTCATCAATGAAGAAAGAACTCTCCTAAACGAGGGTGTTTATAGGGATTTTCAAAAAGCAACAATTGGCAGTTGCCTCTTCTTTAGGTGAAGATAAACTACTTCAGAGAGTGGAAAGAGAGAGACGGTATTTATTTAGGCTTCCTCGTACTCAGGAACCTATCAACCCCACCGTTTCATTCCCCTCTGTGTCCTCCAGGACACCTCCCTTTCCCTTCATTTCTTTCTTTCTTTCCCTCTGAAAGTTTTCCTTAATTAGACATACTATAGATTTGGCAGGGAGGGGCTGAGGAACATGTAGTAGGGCAGGAAAGCATGGGCTCAGAACTCACAGATCTTATTTGTTTTCCTGAGCCTCTTTATAGTACAGACAAGGAAACTGAGACCCAGAGAAATGAAATGTTTTGCTCATTGGTAGGATCCAACTCCACCTGCAGGCGATTCTAAAGGTTTTACATATGTCCTTTCCAATTCTAAAATGCAAGAGTCCGTATTTAAAAGAATAACTCAGACTTTAGAAATTTTCTTCAGAATTCTATAAAGTTGATAAATTTATTATATGAAATGTCTGTTAGACTGCCTTAAAGATATTTAAAAAAAGATTAGGGCTACCTCATCCACTGTATCAGAAGATTCCATCTGGGATCAACCTTTACGTCATTTTTGGAGGGGTGCTGTATATATTACTGACATATATGTGCAATAACAGTATGCGGCTGTTGTGGACTTTGTCCACAGTGAGGACAACTGATGTCACAAAAAGCAGCGACTACGTTCCTCTATCCTCTCAGAGGCTCGAGGACCACAGCAGAAGAGGAGGGTGCGTGAGACTGCAAGGACTGACCGTGACCAATGCCGTCCTAAGAAGCAAACTGCTCTCAGTGACCACCAGTTCACTCCGGGAAGGGTGGGCCCCAGTCCCCTGAAAGGAACGTTCTTAACAAAGATAAGTAGGCGCATTAAGCTGTTTACTGCTTTGGAATATTTAGGGTTACTGATTTGGTTGGGAAGTAGAAGGGAACCCCAAAAAACCTTCAGGGAAATAAATGAATTAACAGATAACGATTTAGTTTTCCAAATGCTCACCAAGCCTTCAGACATTCATAAAAATGGACTGGAAGAAGAACCTAGGAGTTTCTCACCCTTTCTCAGTCTTTAGGCTATCAAAATTAAACACTATATAAACACCAAGACATAAACATATTTTAAAATAGAGAAGATATAGTTTGCACATACTTTTCATGAATCTTCAGGACTCGGTGAACTATAGGAATCTCTCTTCCTTCTATCCTAAAAACAACAATTTCTCCCACTCGTATGGGATCTTCAACTCGATTTGTTAGAAAGAGAAGATCTCCTCTATGAAATGCAGGTTCCATGCTGCCACTGGGAAGGAAAGAAAAACAGCAGAAAAAAAAATTAAAAAATTAAAAAGCGGAGATTAAATTTACTTTCAAAATTAACGATACTGAACAAAACAACCAAAAGTATCACCTATGGAGTACACTCAATACCTTAACCACATATACAGACGTAAGTTTGTACTGTTCTAAAATATGGTTTCCTCAGACTAATGAGTTACACTAAAGGTTTCTTCAGTTATTAGCATTCATTAACTAATTCCATTTCAAGCATTACTATTCAAAAGAGCTTAAATCTTAAAAAGGGCAATGTTACTAACTCCTTAACCTTTTAAAATTTCAAGTGACAAATAGAATATAAAAGAATGAACTTTATAATCGCTGCCCTTATTCTCACTTCCTCTGAAAACGCTAAACATATTCATATATTCAAATGAGAACTGGATCATCTTCTGCCATTTACAAAGATACAGACCAAGATGACCTTATGACTTCAACGCATTAGGAAAGAAGAACAGCTCATCTTTATTTTAAGAAGAGGAATGAGGAAGAAAACCAAGGACAAGAACAGATTTTTGCCTAAGAATTTCAGAAACAAGGAAAAAATTCAATTCCACAGTAATTAGTGACGACAAACTTCTCAACTCTCACCTGTCCCATCCTACACCATGTTCTTCAAAGGTCTAAAGATATTTGCACTAATGAATGAACCTTTTCTTTCTATGAAGCAGCAGCTCATCAGTATTATTTTCAGAAACTCAAGCTCCAGTTTTCAATAACAATAGATTTAGTGAGAAGCAAATGGACAGGGAATAAAATTCAAGACAGGAATATGACAAAGTCTGAACACTTCTGTTTGAACACTCTGATCCCCTTACATAACGGGAATATGGCAGTGGTCCCCAAACTTTGCTGAACACGGGACTCACCTGGGGAACTTTTTAAAAAAATCTCAATGCCCAGGTCATGTCTCAAACAATTTAAATCAGAATGCCTGGGATGGGAGGCAGGTATCAGTATTTTGTAAAGATCAGAGGTGATTCCAATATAATAACAAAATTTGGGAACCACTAGGAAGATTTTCATTGCATTTTTATTCTTAAAACTTTTGTTAAGGTTTCTCATGGGGGCATTAAGTTCCCTTTTATAGAAGGTACTCAGAAGATAGGACATATGTTTGGTAAAGATATTATAGAAGGTATTATAGACATGTATTTTTCAAGTTTTTACTTTGATTTTTTAAAAATCAGTGCCATCTTTTGTTCACTTGCTTGAAGATTATCTATAAATAAAACAAATAATTGTTCTGGCTGAATGACATCTTTATTGAGTACTTTCTGTATGCAAAGTGCTATTCTAAATTTTTTTAACAATCTTCAGAACAAGTGTATAATATAGGTAATATTATTATCCCAACTGTATAGATAAAGAGACTGAGTCTTAGAAAGGCCTCAAGTTATAAATCAAAATAATTAGATAAAGGTGAGATTTGAACCAAGGGAGTCTGACAGAATCTACTTTCACTGTGCTCGACTGCTTCTGAGCCCTCTAGAATTTTAAGCAGAGTATCATAATCATATTTTCATTTTAAAAAATCACTTCAACAAAGAAAAAGAAAAAAGTAAAAAAGTAAACAAAAAATAATTTAAAAAACAGAAAAAAGAATCGTCACTTCAGAAGCTACACATAAAAGAAATTCAAATATTTATTAATGAGTAAACTGGAAAAAATGAGGAGGTAGATGGGAGACCAGTTGTCCAGGCTATTACTTATAACTGAACACCTGGCAACTCTTAAATTGTTATTAAAAACAGAGACACAAGAGAATGGGGGAAAACTGAGAAAAGGATGCATATACAGAATTACCTTAACTATGTGAGAAATTACATATATGAAAAAAAAGATGAAAATGTTGATAGTGATTATATCCCGGAACTATGAGTCACTTAGCTTCATCTAAATCTTTTTGTTTTCAACATTTTGAATAATGAAAATACACTAACTTTTTTCCTGATTTAAAAAGCATTGTTTTTAAAGGTCACAACAACAGCCCAGGCAGAAAATGATAAGGGCTTGAAATAGAACAGCAGCAGGAAGAACAACGACGAAAGGGCAGAAAAGAGGGAGGGAAAAGAACAAACCTGACAGCCAACTGTACATTACAGAAGGCAGGATCGAGGATGACTCCTAGGTTTTTAACACTGCAACTGAGCAGATGGCAGTGACAGTCACAGAACTAGGAGAAAGAACAGGTTTGTGGGAAAAGATGAATCATTAACTTTTACTATGGAGTTTCAAGTGCCTGGTTAACATCCAGATGTCCAGTTTAGATGTCCAGTACGGGGTGAAAACAAGAGTCTAGACTTCAGGGAAGAAAGGTGGACGAGAAATGAAAAGATTTAAGAATTCAGATACAGGTGACAATTAAACACAGATAAAAGTGTGTAGTGAGAGGACCATTAAGAAATAAACCAGGGGAATGTTTTTTAAACATTAAATAAATCATTAGTAAACTTCTTACTATTATCTGACTACAAAATACTTTTAAATATCAACCATTATAAGTTGTGTAAGGAGCTACATGAAAATTATTTGAATGTTTTTAAAATGACTTCAGCTCTGTAAGGGGGGTGTGTGTGAATCAGTTTTGAATGTTCCCTGAGACTTCAGTTAACAAAATAAATAATAAGAAATATTTGTCTTTATCCCCAACAGCTTCACAAAAGTCTTAAAAGTGGATTCTCAGTTGGCCTGAGTCCTCTCAGGTAAATCTGGTTCAGGTAAAAGTGATCTTCCTTGGAGTGACATGAAACCTTGGTCAGGAAAAACCTACCTGGCCACCCAAATTACATAAACTGCCTTGCTCTAATGACTGGTCTTTCTTCACCAGATTCTCTCCTAATATGACCTGGTCTCTTTTAATTGCTTTTCTTTATACTACATTGACAATCCAAAAAGTTTAGTGTATAAATAACCTATCAAATAACTGATCCAAATACTATTTGTAAGTCCCAACTAATAATACAAATTTTCTAGCTAAAGTAGACTATTTTCAGGACCACCAATGTGTTGAACGAGCCCTTAGTCTAATCCCCTATTCACTCTATCTCCAGTTTAACAATCATTAGATTGTCCTTAAATATCTCCACTGAAGGGAACTCAATCTGATATAATCCCAGAAGAATCTCCACAAGAAGCCTCTGTGGGCCCTCTCTCTGTACCTTTTCCCCACAGTGCCAATTAGTGTGGCTCCTCCTTCTGTTAGCGTTTGAACACTTCATCAGTTGAAGCCCTCCACTGAATTCAAGCTGTCTGGGAATGTAGGGCTACATAATTTTAGAACTGGAGAGCTCTTCCAACATCATCCAGGTCTAGCCGTCATTTTATAGATGAAACCATGGTTCAGTGAATAAATGACGTGCACAGGTTATAGTCAGACAATGAAAAAGCCAGAGACCCAAGTCTCTATGTTCTCAGAGTAGTACATTAAATGCTTTCCTGGCTGATAAAATCTATACATTTCTTTGGATCTCTAAAATTACAGTTGCATTTGACTATTAAAAAAGACAGAACTACGGTAAGAGTATGAGTATGGTACAAGTAGGACGCTGGAGACCCAGTGCCTCCAGCCATTGTTGCTGAAAGTGTATCCTAGCACAACAGCAAAGGAGTCAGACTCGTCTGGTTAAGAGTGATGCACTACTATCTTGATAATGCTATTTTTTGTTTATACTCCATTATCCAGAAAAGATTTCAGAGAGCTTATATAATTAAGCCTCAAATAACACACAACTATAATGATTCAATTAAATGACCAAGTGGCCAATCTCCAAAAATGAGTTGGTGAGTTAGGTTTTTAAAGCGCTAAGAGCATGAAAACAAGGCTAGAGAAGGAAGTACAGTAGAGAAAAAAGTTCAGTACTATTTGTCACTTTAAGAGATGGCACTAATAGCTTCAAAATTCCTGAAGTCTATTTAGAAGTGATATTTAAAGGTCAGCAGAAAACATGGAAATAATTATGATGCTTCTGTACTGACACAGAGAATATGCTGCAGAAAAACTCTTAATTTGGAGTTGATATATAATCTAGAAAACTAACAACTAAATATCGGCCCTGATGTGAAGAGTGTAAGAAGACAGAGGAACTTCAAGAAAATAAAGTACGTTGAAACACTTTCTTAAGAGATGTACCAAAAATAAAGCTCACACAGGAAATGTTTTATAGTGAGGTCATGAGCCCTTTGGGTCTGAATAAAAATGCCTAGCAAGGTTGAGAACTTCTCACAATTAAGAAATAGTAGCTAATTTTCTTCCAGGTCCTCTTCTCGGAAAGAACAGTTTCCAGAAAAATGATACATGAGTTATTGTATATCTCAATTTTTCTCCCAAGCAATGCCATGAAATGCCTTGAAAAGAAACAGTAATTGTTACCTGAGCACCACTACAATCGGACTTTCACTTCCGGTTATGACCATTAACCCCTTCCAGATCATTAGTGCCGAGGAGACAATCATTCCAAAATTTAGGACTTGATAATAGAGCTGTAGGAGCAAAAGAGAAAAGATCAGATCCATGATTATCCCCACTCAGGAAAGCAAATGAAAGTAGCATCAATCTAAAAGTGTCAAGTACACTATTAGGGCACCCGGAGTTCTGAGATACCATTTAAAATACCGTAAGAATTCCATCATCGGCATCTTAGAACGGCCCTCCTTCTCTTACCCCAAGTGCCCTACTCCATTCTGTTTGCTAAAATACGTGACATTTATACGATAACTTGTCATTTTCAGAACCTTTCACATAAATTATTTCATTTGGGCTTCACAACCATTCAGCTTCAATTCAATCACATCCATGCTATCTACCAGCCGACAGTAATAAACCTCTGCTTCTGAACTCCTCTAGTACTTACCTTTTCTACATTATTTCCCCCATGGCAATCATGGGCTGTTCAATGACATTTAACCCCACTCCTCATTTTACAATTACAGAAACTGTCTCAGAGAGAGGAAGTGACTTCATCGAAATCATACGGCTTGTTGGTCACATAGCCGGCCTTCTTTCTGTCTTAATAGATTTCCACTATTTAACAAATTGTAAAATTCTATGACTTGAATAAGCAGATACAATACCAGAAAGGCACTTCAAGTGAGAGAAATAATGCGAGCTAATTGTGTTGGACTAAGGCTGGATGATGGGTAAAAGTAGAGAGGATGAATGGACACTATGGCAGATTGCTTAAGAAATGAATAGATGGTATTGGAGAGTACTGGGAGAAATCTGAAAAAGCATATTAAGTTCAGATTATGGAGAACCTTGAATGTACCACTGAAAATGTGAAACTGGAAAGACATCCATAAAACACTTTAAAGTGAAAAACAAAAGTTTCAAAAGTACATACAATATAAATTCATTTTTTTTTTTTTAAATATATGTGCCTGCGGGCATTCTATAAGACAACTGTTCCAGTCTTCAAAAATTCACTATCATGAAAATAAAGGTGGAAAACTATTCTAAAAAGAGATAACCTAAGACAGAAAATTCAGCAAAATAAAAGCAGATGGAAGTTTTAAATACTATCATTTAATAGGCCATAATCTGAAAGTTATGTACTGCTCATTTATCTACTATAATAATCAAATATAACAATTATGTTTCTTATTCTCATAAGAGATATTTGAAGTTCAAAATATAGGATATTTTCATAGAAGTTAGACTTCCAGAAATCTCAAGCAAAGATAGAAATCACCATGGAAGTGTCTTAAAGTGTCATAAAAATATGTCTTAGAGCTACAAAACAACAGTTGGCCTAAATCTCAAATTCTACTTACCTTAGGACCTCAAACTAAGAATCTCATTAATCCATAACCACAATCCCCCTACTTTCTAAATCACAAAAGTGACCAGAAGTTAGGGTATTAGAGGCAGACAGACTGACAGCAGCAAGATATAATACTGGTGGCGTTGGAAAAACTGAAGCACATTTGGTATAGATACTGTCATTATGGCCCAATAAAGTCACTGCTGGCCCTAGTGAGAATCTTAAATCATAACAACAAAAATCCTGAGTAGCAGCATGCATAATATCGATAACAGTAAGACAAGTTTCATTTTAAAAAAACTGTTAAACTGTTTTAAAATCTGACAAATGAAAGCATATCTACACAACACATGCACAGCAACTCATTCCTAATAGTCTCAAATTGGAAAAAAAACAAACATCCATCCAGAGATGAATAAATTGCAATATTTCCATATGACAGAATACTACTCAGGAACAGAAAAGAATGAACTATTGACACAGGCGAAACAGATGAATCTCAAAAATGCGCTGTTTGGGCCAAGTTGGAGTGCCAGGGACAAAATTTACCTTCCTGCCTGAAATAACTACAACACTGAACAAGATATAGAAAACAAAGGTTTTCAGACACGTGGCTGAATGGACATGCGGCTGTGCCCAGGCAGCACAGGGCTTGGATTACTCACAAAGTAGAAATACAAAGAAGGTGAGCCCTACGATTGTCCCGACTTACGGACTGGAGAGTTTCCAGACCAGGGCAGATGGGAAATGCAGACAGAGCCTGGAAGTCTCCTTGCTCGATGATGAAGAGCTGAGAGTTTGGGGAGGCGAGGGTAGCCAGAGACTGCAGGGCAGCACGGAAATGAACGTGGCACAGAGATCGGCAGAGGGTCTCTCCTCCAGCCCTCAGCTGAGAGGTGATCGGCGAAGACCAGCACATGCATGTGAGGGAACTGCCAAGGATGGAAGAGGAACCATTGAAAAACAGTGGATGGAACAATTCTCAACGTTCACATGGGACAGGAATAGTTTAGCCGACCTCCTGAAAGTACTAAGAGAAAAACTACCAACCTAGAATTCTATACCCCAAGAAATTACTTTCAAAAATGAAGGCAAAATAAAACCTTTTCAAACATACAGAAGCTAAAATAATCCATCATTAGCAGACCTCTAATACAAAAAAAAAAAAAAAAATTTAAAGTCCTCCAGGCAAAAGGAAAATACTAAACAAAATCTGGATTTACACACAGGAATGAAGAGCACTGGAAACAGTATATGCTGGCAAATATAAAACTTATTTTTTCTTATTTAAAATTTGTAGGATGCACCTAAAATAGTATGTAGAAGAAATTTTATAGCAATAAATGCCTCAAATTACATGTTACGTTTTTGTTTACACTCAGTTCAACATTTTGTTATTTCCTTTGTGATTCTCCTTTGACCTATGGGTTATTTAGAAATGCATTATTTAATTTCCAAATTATTGTGAATTTTCCAAATTAAGCTTCCACCTTATAACACTAGAAGAAGCAAGTGAAACCCAAAGTAACTCACATAAAGGAAATACTAAAAATAGGAGAAATAAATAAGACAGAAAATAATAAACAAAATTAATCAAACCAAAGACTGGTTATTTCAGACCAACTGGTCAGATTAATCAGGAAAAAAATAGAGAAGAAATAAATTACTAAAATAAGGAAGGAATTAGAGGTCGCATCACTAATTACAAATTAATTTGTGTTAATATCCTAATATTAAAAGGATAATAAGTATTATGAATACCTTTATACCAACATATTACCAATTCCTTGAAAGACACAGGCTATCAAAGTTCACTGAAGAAGAAATAGATAACCTGAACAGAACTATGTCTATTAAAGAAATTGAATCTATAGTTAAAAAACCTTCTAAAAAAGAAAAACAACATTCACTGGTGAATTCTAACAAGCATTTAGTGAAAAAATCATAACCACTCTACACCAGCTCTTCCAGATAACTGTAGAAGATGGAATATTTCCCAACTCATTCTATGAGGCCCCCACTACTGATACCCAAACCAGATAAAGACGTTACAAGAAAACTATACAACGGTATTGCGGATATAGATATAAAATTTATTTGCCACATTTTAGCAAGTCAGATACAGTTATACATCAGGAGCAAGTACAATATATCACAGGATAAAAAGATAGAGACCTCAGTATCCCTTTCTAAACAGCTGATAGGAGAAAGAAAACCAGCAAGGATATGGAAAACTTGAACACCATCAAACCACTAAACATCTGTAGAACACTCCACCCAACACAGCAGAATATACACTCTTTTCAAAGACATAGGAAACATTCTCCAGAGACCAGGCTCTCGGTAAATAAAAAAGGGCTTCAAATTTTAAAAGACTGTAATCATATAAAATATGTCCTCCAACCACAGTGGAATTAAGTTGTAATTCAGCACTGGAAAGAAATTTGGGAAATCCACAAATATTTAGAAATTAAACAACACTTTCCTAAGTAACCTATGTGTCAAAGAGGAATCACAAGGGAAATTACAAAATATTTTGAATTGAGTATAAACAAAAATATACACTGCTTAGAGGAAACTGTATAGCTTTAAACACATATATTAGAAAAGACAGACCCAAATCAATAACCCAAGATTGCACTTTAAGAAACTAGAAAAAACAGCAAAGTGTTAAACACAAAGCAACCAAGGAAGGAAATAAAGTTTAGAGCAGAAGTCAATGAAAAAAAGTGATGCTAAATAAAAACAGCCAACAAAAAGATTACATTTTATTCCATTTATATAAACTGTGCAGTGAAGGCAAAATCATAGGTTAGTGATTGCCTGGGCTGGAAGTGGGAACAGGCGTTGACTGTAAAAGTGCATGGAGGATTTTCTGGAATGATGGAAATGTGAAACTGGATTGTGGTGCTGGTTGCACAAATCTACAAATTTACTAAAAAAACATGAATTGTACACTCAAAATGGGTGAGTTTTATAAATTATTTTTCAGTAAACATTAAACAACAAAAAAAAGCACACACACAAAAGTAAGAGAAGAAAACAGAGTAAGAAAGGCCTTGGAGTAAGGGAGGTCTTTTTAACTGACCTGAATTTCAGAAGCCACGGAGAAAAGATGGGTAAATTTGACTACCAAAACAAAATTTAAAAAAACAAACAATAACAACAAAAAAAATCCCACAAGCACACCATACATGGCAAATTATACTGTAGGCTAAGTCATCCGTCATCACATGGAGGTGGTATATACAAGACGAGGCCTCAAGCCGGTCCCAAGACACAAGATGCATGAGCAAGCGACTCAGATATTCATGGCTCCTACTCACGCTACACTGCTTCCTCTCCCATCTTACACCTACTGACTCCTGGGGAGCCCCCTACGACCCGCTGACTGGGGAGAACTTTGGACCTCATTATGGATGGCATCAATTTAAAGTAGACAGCTGTAACCTCACATCCCCACTCAGGGTTGACTGCAAAAGACTGTGATGAAGGGAAGTCCTCCCAGTGGGCTGATTTTCAAGTGATACAGCAGCTGTTTATTTTGCTTGGAAGGAGTGGCCATGCGTGTGGACTTACAGTGATTTAAGAGTGACTAGCAGTTTGGCTGGATGGCCAGGGACTTAAAAGGGACATCACTGGAAGGTGGAGACAAGAGGTTTGAGGAAGGGGCATGTGGACCTCCAAGCAGGAATACAGAATGTGAAGACATCTGTGTCCCACATAAGTGCTCACCAAAAAATTACCTCAACAGAGAAGTACCTTAATAATCAGGTAGACAAAATTACCTGTTCTGTGAGTGTCAGTCAGCCTCTTCCCTAGCCATCCCTGGCTTGTGCAATGAACTCATAGTCAAAGTGGCTGCAGCAGCCAAGATGAAGGTTAGCAACATGGACTTTCATTTACCAAAACCACCATCCATGAACTTACATGGTATTCCATACAACACTGCTTCTGACTTGGAAATTTATTTTATGGGTAATTAAAGCAGCAGGCGCATGGTCAAGAAATTCACTGATCTTACTACGTCCCCCATCATCTTTAAGTAGCTGACCTGAAAGACCAGTAGGCCAGTTATCAATTTATTATCTCTTGGCTCCAAATCCATCCTTCTTTGTGTTACTAGAGCTGAACCCTATAAACAAAATCTTGTCTTACTGGCTCAATGATGTTAGGTTTTATGAATAAAAGGTACTGAAGGGCCACACTGCAAGGTAATGGGGAGGAAGGGGCTTCTCTTCTTGGTTCCGTGTTTATTTCACACAGTGGACTGTGGGTCTGTGTGCAGGTTGGTGGAGCTCACCTCAGTGACTGGCTCCCACCCACACACACTGACAAATTTCTCAGCCTCCTAGCAGGCCACTTCTAGGGAGCAGCTCCAACTCACTCACTACTCAGGCAAATGTCATTACCATGACAGGTTCCTATGGCAGTCACACCCTTTCCAAAGAGGTCTAAATCTCGGGCTTGGAAGGGGGTTGAAAGAAGGTTTGCTTAGTTCTTTCCTTGTTCAAGCTCCCTCATCCTTGGGGGCAGTAGCTGCTGTCTGCATATTTTCTTAGTGAGTAAACATTTTTTGACCCCTTCCAACATTTATAATTAAGAGCAGAAATGTTTAAAGAAAATTATGAATAGTATTAATGTTTTAATGTTAAGGATGGTGCATATTCGGTATTTTAAGTATTTGTATAATCTAAGAAAATGTGACTATTAAAGTAGGTCAGATTTGTAATTCCAATTTAAAATGTATAATAAATTGTAGGTTTATTATTTAATCAGTTTATTATTTATACAGTGTTGAAACATTTGAGAACTTAAGCTCCTAATTTATAAAATTACATAAGTATGCACTGATATATATTGAATGACATTCTTAAAAAGGAAATCTATACATTAAATTTAATGTTTTAAAGATGTTTGTTTGTAAATTAGGCCAAATATTCAAAAGCCTCTTAAAGTGATTAAAATTTGTCAGACTCTAAATAAGAAATTTGTAAACTGATTTTAAAAACTTAAGAACTTAATTTTTTAAATTTTAGCTTTTACAAATTTTTTTTTTTTAATGAAAAATAAGTCAATAGGTCTTTCTGCATACAAAGGCCATCTCGACTGCCATAAAAAACTAATCAACAACCAAGTGGTGTGCTGGAGCCAACAGGCTAAATTTTTAGGAATTTTGCAAGCTGGTTGTTAAACACAGTGTTATTAAAAATTACAATTAAATTACATTAAAAACAAAGGTAATAAATATTCTAAATCTATCAGTTCCTAATGATTTTACTATACTTTACCATTATTTGTGTTCTTGAAGCTAATTTATCCATAGGGTGGAAATTATTATTGCATGTCATCACATCTCTTCCTAATTCCACTGTCAGTGATGTCATGTTAGTAGCTTGAAATCGGCCTTGTTGGGAGTATTTACACCACAGAAATAGGCAAAATCTACTAATTAGGGCTTCACAGATTAAGAAATGCCTCAGGAAAAACTAAACACAATTTAGAAGAGCTGCCCTGAGGAAGACACGGCATCAGACCTACAGGTCCCATGCACATGGTATGTGTCTTTCGCTACTGGTTCTTCAGTAGCAATCAAAGAGAAATCTACCATGTCTAAGCACACAACTGCAGGTGGATTTCCACACTGGTAATGAAGAAAACACAGACATTGTCCTCATTTCCAAGTGTACTCTGGCCAATGTATGGTGATGAACAGCCATGAGTGTAGGGGCTAGAAATGTGACGTGAGACCCGCCCCCCTCAACATGCCCTTTGTGGATGGCCAACCATTTCACCTGCACATCCTTGGTGCTTCAAAATGAGTACCAGGTAATGGTAAATGGCAACCACTGTTACAATTTTTGACTCAAGCCAGGAGCTGAGCAGATGGTGCAGGTGTGGAGAGATGTCTCCCAGACCTCAGTGCATGTCTGCTACAGTGGGATGTGACCAGACTCCTCATTGTCAAGATCCCTCCATCTAAATGACCACGTGATTCCCAGAGCTAATAGAATGGGTTCTCCTCATCTTTTTCCCACACTTGATCATTAAAATTCCTGAAAACTTAAAAAAAGAAAAAGAAATGGCCTCAGAAAAAAAAACGGTGATCTGGACTCCAGTAAAGGAGCCACACTCCAAAGAGGAGAAGACAAATAACTTAGCTGTAACAACTAAAAGGACTTTAGAGATCACCTAAGATTTGAGGGCAGTTCACAAAGAGACAGAAAGAATAGAAGGGGCTTTCTGAGGACAGTCCAATACATGAAGTTTGAGTAGAACAATGTTCACAGAGACACTAATATGAAATAGGAAGGGTAAACTAGGACAAGACTGAAACGGTAAAAAATAACAGACTGTAAAATGACTGGGACTTACCACATATGCCTTTCCAAGGGATTTGGGCTTTAACCTACAAGGCAATGGGAGCTGTGGAAGGTTTGAGGGCAGGAGAGAGGAGATTAATCTGGCAATAGTGTATAGGATGCAGTGAAGGTAGTAAAACACTTAATTTTTGAAAATTGTGAAGCAAACCAAAAAAAATTACATTACATGTAATAAACAAGTCTTGAGTTAGGCATTAAAAATCACTTAAAACCCAAAGCTCAAAAGAATACATACTGTGTGATTCCATTTATATAAAATGCAAGCCCATCTATACTGACAAAAAACAAACTCGTGGTTGCAAAGTGCTTAGAGAAGAGATGAACTACAAAGGGAAACAACACATCTTGTGGACTACAGAAATGCGTTGTGTCTTGACTGTTACGGATATATGTAACTATAAACTTATCAATTCATACACTAAATGGACAGAGTTTATTTCACTAAAGTATCCTCTATGAATCTGATAAGAAAAACAATTACAACTCAAATTAATCAGATATTTGATATGTATTTAGGCTTAAATGGAAAAGTTATGTAATGACAACAATTTTAGAGAAAACCGAACTTCTAGTTTCCCTCTTTTCACGTGATGAGATCTCAGTAGCTACAGCCACTGTCACTATAGCCACTTCTTTTCCTCAGCTGTTACGTACAGGTAAAATCTCATTTGAGTACTACCTCTCACCCTATCCCCATGCTATCTGTTTCCTCCTCACCACCTCTGGGAGACTACTCATTTTCTTCGTCTGTATAATGAGAATAACGTTACCTACCGCACAGGTATATAAAACACTTCACACATAGCAAGAGCTCAAAATAGTTGTTTTGCCTTCACCTTTTTCTACCCATTTATGCTCCTTGAAGGTAGAGTTGTCTTATTTACTTTGCATTGCTCATTGTATCTAGCACATGGTCCAATAAATAGTGGGTTAGAAATAAGTATGTCTTCAGAGAAACGTCTGTGGCACCTAGAAATTCAGATATGGATGAAAAAGACAACACTATACAAGGGAAAATCTGAAGATACAAATGTTTTGTGCAATTTGAAAAGAATGAGCAATTATGACTAAAGGAATTAAGAAACATGTCTAAGAGACAGTGGCAGTGAGCTAGCTAAAGTCTGAAGGGGAGGTTGTACATCTATTTCCCTAAATGGTAATCATAAATACTGCAAACTACAAGTCCAAGAGAAAAATCTTTAATAGTGCCATCAGGATAACTCTTAACAGCAAGATACTGTAAAAAGGTCCAAGGCAAGCCAAACTAGGCTCTACAGACACATTTGGTACAGAAGATGAAAAGGAACCACCTATTCTAATGCCTAAATAATCACAACAGCATTCCCAGTAGCATATGGCACACGATCTAAAAGTTCCAGTGTAAGATTTAAGGACAAAATCAGGAGACCTATATTTCAAGATCCCTGTGTCACTAACACTGGTCACTATACCTGAGGATTGTGAAGGCTGCCACCTTAAAGCTAAATGGACCCAAGGGCAAGTATAGTAACTGCTTCACCTCTAAGTCAGAGTTGGTCCAAGGAGTCAGTGAGCCAGCTGGGGCCCAGCTGTACGAGAAGGGTTGCGACTGGCTAAAAGCAGCAAAACGGCTTTTGTGGGGCCTACACCGCCTTCCCGAGCACCCCAGTAGCAATGAACTGCGAAACCCAGTCTCCGGAGTTCATCGGGAGTCGCTGAGATTAGAGAAACCTTGAGTTTGCTGTCTTACGAAGTCTAAAACAATATGCAACCCCAACTCCCACTTAAGAAGCGCCCTTCGGTTTCCATTTGGTCCTCTGCCTCACTGGGAGGAATGGAGCGAGTCCCGGCTTCCCGCTCCACTCCTAGCAGGCTCTGAATTAGCCAGGAGCTAAAAATAGAGACAAAGCGACCTCTGGCCTCAGACTCAGCACAAAGAGATAGAATGACCAAGGTGTCAGACCCGCTCAGGCCCTCACACAGGGGCCCACAGGTCCGCAGGATCCCGCAGAGGCAGCGCCAAAGGGACGAGGGGAGCCCGGGGAAACAGTGGGCGGCCAACCTCACCTGCCGCTTGTTCATCCGCCGCACATCGTCCAGAAAATCTAGAGACAGCATGGTGGTGCTGGCGAGAGGGACACGGGCAGGAGACAGAACACGACGTGACCGGCGAGCGGAACGGCAGGCGCCGGGGCCAAGCTCACACTGGACGGGACCCCGCCGCGTTCCCACTTCCGCTTCCGGGGCGGGAACCGACGCGCCCCGCCCCTTCGCGGCCGAGAGCGGACAAAGGGACTCGCGACCTTCCCGCTCCAGCCTCTCGGCCTGGCCTCGCTGTAGGAGGGCTCTGCCACCCCAGATCTAGCCCGCTGAGGACGACCGGAGCCCACTTCCGCGCTCAGCCCCGCGGCCCCTCACAGAGGCGTCGACCTGGGGGTTAGACGGGAGGCCGCCCTGCAACCTCCGGAAGGCGGGCCCGCGTGCACGCCTGGCCAATAGGGAGCCGGGCCTCCGGCGTCTGAGGGTAGGAGCGGCCCCTGAGTGGCCCGCGCGGTTAAGCCCCGTCGGGCCTGAGTGGGGCATTAGACGTGTCGCAAGGCCTTGCGGTCTCAGGTGGGGCGGGTTTCCGCGCTACGGGAAACTGACTGCCGAAGTGTTTCAATAAGTGTTTTTCCTGTAAGGGTGGAGGATGCAAGAGAGACTTTAAAAGCACTGCCTGAATCTCTCAGGAGCGTAAGAAATTCTTGGAGGGAAAACAACCGGTACGATTAGAAAACCGCTAAACCATGGAACAGTGTGATGAGACTGCCAGTGGTGCGGGTAACCAGGAAGTCCCTTCCTCCCTGAACCTGACCTCGCCAACGGGATCTGTCTCTTTGAATTCTACCTTCTGGTTTTGTTGCCTACTGCACGTTGATGTGACCCTTTACTCGCTGCCTTCTATCTCTGTTACAAACAGCCTTTGCTTTGACTGGCTGAAGCTCCTAATATGCACCTTGGAGGACAAGAAGATCCATATCTGGTCTCTTGTTATTATTTCTATCTTTTTCAAAATACTGTTTATCTCACATTGAAGGGTGAGGGCCTTTTTACCTATATTTTTACTCCCAGCATCTTACATGAAAAAAACACTCAAAAATGTTGAAGAATGAATGGAGGTCTTAAAGCCCAGGAGGCCCAGCTCTCCCAGACAGATGCATCAAGCAGGCATCTAAGGATAGCATTATCTTCACTCAGATCGATGGGGATGGTGGCCCACAGTGTGTGCTCAAGGCTGAAAGAGGATTTGTCAACTTAAAAAGCAGAATATAAATCCTTATTCTTCAAAGAGCTTTCAATATCATTTGCAGCAGGGAAAAAAGGTATCTTTATGAAAGGAGACAAGGTATACCTCTCAGTCTATACATGTTACAAAAACTCAGAGAAGAGAAAGAATCTTCCAGGCATGGCTTTAGTCAAAGGAGACTTCTGAGGGAAGCTGGGCCACACGTGGGCCAGCTTTGCATTATGAAAGAGGAAGCATAATGTCAAGCACAGATTAGAAATGGAATTAGGTGTGGGGAGATGGCTAACACTCCGGCTTCTTTTCTGGGAGCTTACACTCTTGAGGAAAAGACAGACTGAGCAAAAAATAATTGGAGTGAAAAGAATCCATGAGAAAGGGAAAGGACGCTGGGAGAGATTTATATAAATTGGGTAAATCTGTAAAGGCTTAATGAGGGTTCCCTGCAGTAATGGGGAGGAAACAGTGTGTCTTATGAAAACAATTCAGATATTTAAGACAGGCAGTCCCAGACTAGATAAGACATGAAGCCTATGGAATTAAATTTTCCAAATGTGGGACTCTAGCATACTATTTTTGTCTACTCACTGGCCTGCCAATCTTCTCAACACACAAGTCTTTTGAACCCCATCAACCACAATGGCATGTCTGGTATTTTCCTTCATATATAGCCTGCTGGCCTGCCTGAAGGGGGCACCTTATTATAGAGGTTAAGTCAGACTCACTTGGCTTTGAATCACAGATCAACTGCTCACTAGCTGTGTGATCTTGGGCCAATCAGTAAACCTTTATTTATATCCTTAGCTTTCTGCTATGTGAAGTGGGAATAAAAAAATCATTTGAAGATTAAATAAGGTCATACATGTTAATAAAGCTATTGGCACAATGGATGATAAATGGTAAGTGCACAATGTTAGTAGTTATTAAAAACAAGATTGGGTTCAAACCAATGTCCAAATGCTCAGGGCTAAGAAAGTCTGTCATTATAGTTGAGTCCTACTTAATCACTTCTGTACAAATTAAGGGTGTCTACCTGCAGAAGCAAAGTCAACTCTCTTTTAAAACGCTATTCAAAATAACCATAATCTCACCAGCCTCTCCCTGACCTTCCAAATGAAGGAAGTGGTGGGAGGAGGTCTCCCTATGACCTTGTTCTAAAAAGAAGCCTGGGTGTATCAGCACAGGCTAATGCACAGACCACACTACAAGCTTAGCTCTTCCCTGGTGCCACCTCCCAAAAGGATCTATCAGTTTGCTGGGAGGACCCATCCACCCACCCTCCCCAAAGTCAGGTCAGAGGCTAGAGAGATGGGACTTTTTGCCTACCAAGCCAATAGCTATGGACATCAGAGACCATGGTTTTAAAAATGCAGCAGCTCTGTATAACATAGGGTGTCAGGAAGAAATCTCATTCCTCAAAATCAAAGATGCCTTCTATGCAGAGAAATTACTAGAGCCACTCAAATCTCCCTGGAAGATTTTTGCAGAGCTGTCTTTTAAAAGTCCTGGACAGCTGCAGGGGCAGCTGGGGGAAGGAAGCGCCAGCCTTTTAGGTTGGTATGTGTTTATCTATGGTGGGGGGTGAGGGGCACCAATTTCCTGTTTGGCCATTCTGCTTTAGCTAAAGGAAGAAAAGGCACTTGCTGTTTGTTTTGCAAGTTCTTGGGGAGGAAAGAGCTGTGTTGTGAATGTGGAGGTCTTGTGGGTGAAGGGCCAAGAGTAGAGGCAACCTTAGCCTCTCCTCTGTAACTGGGCTTATACCTCCTTGTCACTGGTGACTTGCCTTTTGAGTTTTTGCATCAGGTGACTGGTTTCTCTTGATAGTTTAAGGGATCCTATAGGAGTCTGTTGAGTCAGTGAATCACCGCTGGAAATGTGGCTTGTGTAAATCTGGATTTGAATATAATGTTCTCTTAATGCAACCACATTAAAAAATATGATCATTAGCAGTCACTTATATATGTATTCAAGTAATAAAAAACATTTACCTAAAGGCTACTATGAGCCTATCTTCAAGGTGCTCTTGTTGAAAATCCATGATTTGGCCACTGTCTCCCTCATCTGTTCTCTTGACATTCCTAGCCAACCCCTTACTCTACAGTCCTGGGTATACACAGCCACAGGATATGACAAAAGATTTAATGAAGTGAGCTCTGGAGCCAGACTGCTCTACCTCATACAAACTGCATGACGCTAGACAAGGTACATTTCCTCACTGTACCGCAGCTTCTTTATCTGTAAACAGGAATTATGGTATCTGAGGATTTTTATGGAGATCAAGTAAGCTAAGAATGTAAACCACTAAAATAAAGCCTGACACTTAGTAAATAATAATTATTTGAATGTCCTACTTGGAGGCCTGACAAACTCCAGCTTCTTTCAGACCCTGCTTAAATAAGTGTCATCTGCTGTGTGAAGCCCACTCAGACCTCTCCTGGCCAGTTAACACCCCTTTGTTAGTCAGTTCTAGTCCCGCATTTTTTATATACTTTTATATATGTCCTTTATGACATGGAACTTCAATCATGTTCAATTTTCCGAATCCAAAAATAAGGCTTTGAGGCTTGATGTAATCTGAAAAGAATATTATCACCATATGAGAGATTCTTGTTTTTATAAAGAATAGCTCATTAACCCATTTGAGTCTGTAACTAGTGAATCTGAACTGAACTGGTGAGGGAATAGTTGGGGGGTGGAGCACTTCCTGTACTGGGCCAGCCTATTCCAGATTTGTCTACATCCTGCCTTCCAACTCCCACTGTTAACTAGGCTGCCACAAAATAATACATGTCAGCCTTACCTCTCACTCCGGAGGCCCCAACCGCAGTGAACTTCTTTCAGTTCCACAAAAGGCTCCTGGGCCTTCCCTACAGCAGCTCTTTCTGCCTCAAGCATTTTCCAGTCCTCCCTTCTCCCCTTTCTTAGCCAGCCATTCTTTATTCAATCTTCATTCTCTCCTTCACCCCCCAAGCCTTCTCTTATCTCCCAAGATGGTGAAATTATTCTCCTAGATAGCCACTTAGGCCCTCATCCTGCCCCTATCACAAGACATACTACATTTTACTGTAGTTATAGGTCTCCTTTTCTGTTCAATTGTAGATTTCACAAACCAGGGCATATGCCTGTAAAACTGGCCCTAGGCACAGTACATGACCCATAGCTGATGTTTAGTAACTGCTGTTCAGAGAACTGAAGAAATGAGTAAATAGAAGAAATGAATGTTTGGTAGCAAGCACCTGCATTACATTCCCCTGCGTTTTTACCTTAAGTGATTCTATGCACCATAGAGGGGTGGGGGAAGGGGAATGGGGTGTGGGGAGTGGGGACTAGAGCCATCTGTTACACATAGAAAGAAAATTGACTGGAAGAGCTGAACCTGAAACAATAAAAATCCCAAACTAGAGACTCTCACAATGTAAACTTTTCCCCCACTTCCTTCAAAATCCATCCTTACGCAATTCAACATGTTTTAAAAGAAAGAAAGAAAAAATACAGACAAAACACTTTAATGCCAAAATGTTGAGTATGGTTTTCTGTAAGCCCATTCTGTCCAACACAAAAGCCACTAGCCACATGGGCCACTGAGCTCTCGAAAAGAGGCTAGTCCAAACTGAGATGTGTTAAAGCACAAAATACACCCCAGATCTGGAAGACTTAGTATGAAAAAAAAGAATGTAAACTATTGGTCATGTGGAAATGATAGTACTTTTGATGTACTGATTAAAAAATATATTAAATTTAATTTCACCTATTTCTTTTCTCTGCTTCCAATATGGCCACTAGATAATTTAAGATTGTGTTTGTGAGCATGGAGAGGTTAATTTGCAGGGTGGTTCGGGTGGCTGCCTCCTTTCTGCTCAGATCGGCTTTTTCAGTCTTTCCTGGTCAACTAGATGCCCTTCAACCCTAGCATTTTCTCCACTGCCTTTGCTGTGATCTTTGGGTCTAGGACTTTGGTGTGACAACAGGGTCTTCCCCCTATGTCCTGCCCTTGGGTCCTGTTTGCTCAGTTACTCACCACAGCTCTCAGTTTCTGTCTCTGGCCCTAGTCAGCAACCTGACCATAACACGACTCAATTCCCTTTGGCCTATGGTTTGGGTTTGGTTTTCTCTGTGTTCACTGCATGTGGAAATGTGGCAAAAAGAAATGAAGTCTGTTCTTTAGGCAGATATTTTGAAATCATCTATGAGAAAATACTGATAGATGAGAAATAATTGCAAAATGCCTCCAGTTGATAATTGTAACAAACAATTTGTTAATTATGTACAACCTGTTTTCTCCTCCATTCCCTTGAATTAAGAGAAGACTGATTCTCCCATGAAGCAATTGTTTGGGTGGAAGGTTGGGTGAATCAGATGGCCACAAAAACGTCTGAAGTCGTCTTCAGCTGTAACTTTCTCTGCCATGTCCAATTAATTCTCTCTCTTACAGAGAGGTCAGCTCAGTTCTCTGGCTGGAATTTTCATCTATATAAAGTGACACTTTCTCAATCATGCCAACTTTAAAAGTTCATATGCTTATATATGTAAGTGGGAAAGAGAATAATTGTAAATAAACATGGATCTTAAGCACACATATCTCTTCTAACTCTTCCTTCCCTTGGTGCCAACAGAAGTATTCCCCCTCCTCCTCCTGTCGTGCCAGCTTTTCTGCTTGTCTGTGGTATAGAATTGATCTCTCTCTACCTGTATCTCTATCTCTTTCTATCTCTTCCTCCTGACTTTTAGAAATAAAAACATGCCTCATTTGACTCAGTTACTCTCTGGTTAGTGTCTTACTTTTCTCTTTCGTTTCACTGTGTTTGTGGATCGCATGCGGTTTACTGCATCATCATTCTTTCTCTTTTCTTCTCTGCCATGTGTCATGTGCTCTGATACTGTAGTGACCCTCAAGACACGACTTCATTAATAACCAGTTGTCAGATCCAGTGGTCCCCTTTCTGCCCCCATTCTTCCCGACTTCAACACTGTGACATTCAACACTCACTACCCTTTCTTTTGATGCTTTTCTCCTTCGTAGTTCCCACTACCACCAGCAGTTATCCAGCCAGGCAGATCGGTATTCCTATAAATCGACTGGCCCTGAATATTCCCTGGCAATCTCATCTCCTTCCTCTAGTCACTAACTATCTCCCTTTTAAAGTGGTATGTCACAAGTTTTCCTCTCTCTTCAAACCTCCCACCAACTACCACTCCTCACCCCTCCCCCACTGGTGACATTCCTTCTCGCTTGCCTGTGGTTACTTCAGAGCCAGCACCTGCAGCCTCAACACATTCAACTCCTCCCCTCTAGCTCACAAGCGGAAGTGGCTTCCTAGCTGAAGCCAGGCCCTCCATCTTTGCCCTAAAGCCCTCCCCTCCTGCCATAGGGGCACCTTTAGGGGAAAAAACAGATCATTAGTGATGGGTCTTCGGCCTTTCCTGCTCTATGACATCCTCCCTGTCAGCATTTAGGATCTCTTCCAGCTTAAAAAAGAACCTTCCTTGCCCTCTCTTCCCCTCTAGTCACTGCCTTCTCTCTCCTCTTCCATTTTAGCTAAAGTTCTCAAAATCAAGCACATGCTCCTGCTTCCTCCTCTTGCGTTCCGCTCAGGTTTCTGCCATAAGCCCCTGCAGAAAGCTCCCTGCATGCTGTGAATTCTAAGTGCTTTATGGGCATGTGGGACTCCCTTAAATGCGAGGGTGGTGACAGTACTGTCGCTGTGAAACACCTGAGGAGCACAGATGGATTTAGTAAGTTGGCCTGGCAGGGGTGCGAAACCAGACCGCTGGGCTCAGAGCCTGCTCTAGATCGCCATGCCATCCTGTAGTCTGTGCCTCAGACTGCGTGGCGTCTGTCTCAGCACTTAGCACAGTGCCTTGTATATAGCTGGACATCAATAAATAGGAACACATATTGCCACCATGGTTCAGGTTCTTATTTCCTCACCAATCAACAGATCCTTAAAAAGTGCATGGGCTTGGGTTTACATCTATTTTTCTAAAAAAGGGGCATTGTTTTCATGAGTTTTTCACAGGAGTCTGTGTCCAAAAAAAGTTAACAGCTTCTTGATTCATTCATTTTTCTGTTTTCAGTTTCATTTTCACCAATTTCCTCCTCCTTACATCCTGTACATTGCCCTTAGATAACTAGATTGTCAATGTTTTGTTTTAATTCTATCACTTGTAAAAACATAGGGACAGATAACCTCCCTCTACCCAAAAAGTCCTGAATGCCTGCCTACTCAGCTGGCTGTCTCCAAGATAAAAATCAAATACTTTGGCCCAACAGCCAACACTTTAGTAATCAAGCCCCAACACATTTTACCAGTACTATCTCCCATTTTTCACCTCTTTTCCAAACGGGTCTTCTTATAATTTCAAAACTTCTGTCCTAATCCACCTTTCAGCAGTTCATTCGATAATGTATACACTATATTCCCGATCTAGGCCAGGCACTATGCCTGGGGCTGAGAACACAAAGATGAATACAACACAGTCTTTAACCTTGAGAAACTATCAATCTGATCTGGGAGACAGATTTGAAAATAAAACCCCCAAAATATGAGATGGCAAACTATTCATGGAAGTTATTCCTGCTTGGCAGTGGAGTGAAGCTGAGAGTAAAGGAAGCATTCTCTTTCTAAGTTAAACAGGTCTGTTTGCTCTATGTGTTTATTTTACAAGCATGTATAAGTTTTGTAACCAGGAAAAAAGTCATATCAGGTGACAATTATAATTAATTCAATTTTGACCACCTGAATTCCAAGGGGGACAAACCATAACTCCCAAAGAATTACTAAAATGAATGAGGAAAAAACAATCAGCCAATAGAAAAGTGGGCAAAAGCTATGAGTAGACATTTCCCAGAAGATAAAACATTCATGGCCAATAAATATATGAAGACATGTTCAACCTCATCAATCATCAAGAAGCAAAAACAGGCTATAATGAGATTCCACTAGATAGATATCTGAATAGTGAAAATTAAGAAATCTGACAATACCAAGTGTTGATGAGGATGTGGATCAATGGGATCTCATATACAATGCTGTTAGGACTGTAAATTGGTTAAAAAAAATTTTTTTTTGTAAACAGTTTGGAATTATCTTGTAAAGCTGAAAGTTCCCTTAGGCTCTGACCCAGCAATTCTACTCCTATATAAACACATAAGAGGATTTTATAAGAACATTTTAGTAGCACTTTGCAATAGCAAAAACCTGCAATCACCCAAAATGTTCATTTCAGGAAACTGGTTGTATTATGTGCGGTTCCCCCAAAGCAGAGACTGGGACAAGGACCTGGGTGCTGGTTGTTTATTTGGAAAGGGATCTCAAACAGCGGGAGTGAAGATGCGGGGAGTGAGGCAGGGGAGCAGAAAAAGTCTATGTAGGGGTGTGATTTCATGGAGACCTGAGAAGTGTACAAAATGCCTTCCAGAACTGTCCATCTGAAGGATGGCAGTCTGGGGCATTCATCCCTTGGGGCACATCCCCCATTGGTCGAGGGTTAATTATTTTCAGGCTGCGCCTAAGAGAGGGCTGAGAAGGCACTTGTGGCTTTTGAGAGGGCCCTGAAGCAGAGATTTACAGAGGCCCATGGCCTAGCATTTGCAGTGGGAATGGTCAGTAACTGGGAGCACCCATGAAACCAGCCACCACATATTTAGCTAAAATCAGAGCTGAGCCAGAGGGAAGAACACAGTGTACCAAGAGCTTTTGCTGCAAGGGATAAAGTAACATAAGCATATTCACACATTGGAGAAGTCTACAGCAGCCACAATACATCAACTCAAATACATGCAACAAGCCTGAGAAAAATCTACACTGCAACATGAAAAGTGAAAAAGGAGCCCCGGGGTAGTATGTAGGGAATTATACTCTTTTAATAAGGAAAACAACTAAAATTAACTATATATGTTTGGAAATGTGTATGCATGTCTATATACACACATATATTTATGTATGTAAATACATAAATTTTTGAAAATAAAAAAAACCCTTTTCCTGTATATTTGAATTCCAAGAAAAAACCAGTAAGGATTATTAAAGAAACATATAAAGAAATCCTTAGAATCAATGAGAAAAGGATAAACAATCAATAAGAAAGTGGGAAAAAGATATGAACAGATATTTCACAAAAGACTATATATATAGCTAATAAGTACATATAAACACGTTCAATCTCAACTTTTTAAAACAGTAAGGTATTTTAAGTCTACAATTTTTGTAGAGTTAGGCAATTTTTAAAATTAACTTTCTTATTTTTAATAGAACATTATTTTTTTAAAATAAAACATTTTTAAGAGCAAGGAAACCATAAATACAAGACTAAGCATTGAGTAGGGGTATATATGTAAGTTGTCAATCCTAGTTTTTAGGGTGAATTATAACAAAAGATGGTCACACATGAACCAATTAATATAGGGTTCTGACCCATGGATTTTGGTTAATCCAATCCTGCACACCCGAGGTCTAAGAGAGAAAATTGTATGGTATGATAAATACATTCAGGGGTACCTATAAGATATACTGATGACACAAAGGAGGGAGCTGGAAGATGCTCCCTCATTCTTGGGAAGGTCAGGGAAGCATGACCAAAGAGGTGACCATTAATGGGCCGAGAAGGATAAGGAGAGGATTGCCAAACTGGGGAGGAGGCGCAGGGTGTGGCAGTGCACTCCAGGTGGAAAAAGCACTATGGCCAAAGGTACAGAAGTGAGAGACTGTGGCATCAACAACAGACTACAGACAATTAGTGCTGGCAGAAAAGGAGAATGAGGAAAGGAGAAGCGAATGATGGATGCGTAAGATAAGGTCCACTGTAGGAAGGTTAGATGTCATTCCCCATTATAAGCAAACAAGAACATTGGAGGATGTTAAGCAGGGTGCTGACATGATTCAGTTCAGGAAGATTCTCATGGCAGAATAGAGGACTGGTTGGAAGGTGCTGGAGGCAGGAAGATCAATTAGGATATTATGATCTTAGTCCACATGAGAAATACCGAAGGCCTTATTTGCACAGGAGCTCTGGTGTGTGTGTGGGCATGTGCGGTCTAAAACAAGAGGTTTTTAAGTAGACTGGCATAATTTTATTTCCCTGTTCTCCTGTGCTTTTCTTTATAGCATTTATCGCCCTTGACATACTTACTTATCTATTGTCTGTTTCTCCCCATCAGCATGTAAACTCCACTAGAGAAAGGATGTTAATTTTGTCCTCTCAATCCCCAGGGCACAAGAGGTACTGAATAATTATTTGTCCAGGGCATGAAGTTTAGCTAGGAAAGAGAAATATAGGGTAATAGCCAATAGGGGAAGATTTTCTAATGCTTCGGTCTAATTTAGCTCATATGTATCCCTTATATTCTTTTCCCGAGCTCAGACTCTAGTTCAGTATTTGATCAAATATAAAATGTTCTCTCTTCTGGCCCTCATCCTTGTCTCAGCCTGCATTATCAGTCTTTCCTGCCCCTGTACTTATGTTACCTGCTCTCTGCTTACTTCCACTTTGTTATCTCTAGAAACCCTGGTTTTCAGATTCCCTTAGACTTTGATCATATGCTTAGACAGTTCTCACATTGTCATAGGATCACATACCTGCTAGATAATTCTGCCTTTGTTCCTCCAGATCCACTCTCCACCCTTCTCCAGGGCTGATCTTGAAGGACAGCAACATCTGGGCTCGCTGGCCCTTAGCCTTCCTCTTGGGTTCAGCTAGGAGATCTGAGGGTGAGAGAGAGATTGGTAGGGATGTACTCCTCTAAGTTCCTATTGGCCCTCCCTCTCTTCACTATTGCTCTCACTGAGCACTGGTTCCATCTCTTTGCCCCTTCAGGCCTATGGTTGATCATGGCTTTTCAGCAGATGCCAATCTTGTTGGTATCCCTCATCCCTGCCCACAACTTTGTAGGCTGTCCATCCATTAACTTGCTTCAATGACACGTTTTGATGCTGATCTTGGTTGATTCAAAAGCAAAAATGCAGACTGTATCTTTTTTTGTTGTTGTTACAAAATTCACTCTTTCAAAGTGTACAATTCAGCAGTTCTTAGTGTAGTTGCGCAAACTGTATCTTTTTCCTTAAATATGTAATTAAACATTTTCCAAGTTACCTTGTCTGAATACTCAATAGTAAGTTATACAATGTTGCACATGTAAGTCACTTAGTGTTCATGTTCATTTGTTTCAGACTTTCACTATCACAAATAAGGCTACAGTAAATGTTGTGCGTGTGGCCCTTCTCTTTGGGGGAGGATTATTTCTCAAGGGAAAGTTTCTAGGAGTAGTATTGATGAGTCAAAAGAGAGTCACATCTCCATTAAAGTGCTTCAGAAATGCCCTCAAATTGCTTTTTAAAAGATTATACCAATTCACATTGCCACAGCTTTCTCTGAATGTATCAATCACATCATTTCATTAGTATTGGAAAGTACATAAGATATATATATATCTATATATCTATAATCTATTATCTATATCTATATATCTATATATGTCTATATATAGATATAGATAATAGATATATAGATATATTGCTAATGTAGTAGCTGATATTACCATTTGGACTTATTTGATAGCTATGCCGATCCTAAGCCATTTTGAGCCATTTTTAGCTGAATGGGAATGGAAGGACAGCGGTTTTGAGGGGATTGGGTCGAGAGAAGGTAAAGGGATTTGCTTAATATTTCTCCTTCACCATCCAGCCTCTTCGTCCTGTTTATATGTCAGTTTCTTCCTCTTCAATGCACTATGTATCTTCAGGGCCTAGCATAGTATCTGCCACTGTCCTGAATTGCAATAAACATTTATAAAATGAATTAATGATGGAAGAAAAATGTTAAAATATATGCGCATAGAATTGGTCAAACTAGTCTATGAGCATTAACAGTTCTCCTTTTAATGAACTCTCTGAAATCAACACTTTCCACTCCCTCCAAATAAACATATTGATGACCACCCATGGCCTCCCGATTGCTTTGGAGTAGTGGTTCATCTCTGGAATATCTACACACTTCTCCCTACCCTTTGATTTAGATGCCTAACAAGAGTCCATTGTGTTTGGTCCTAAACCTGTTTATGATAGCTGTATGCTAGAGTATAATTAATTTAATTAAATTGACATAAACATAAAGTGAAACATAAGTGTGAGAAGAGCTGTTTCTATGAAATGCCAAGTGAAAGCTTTGGAACTATTAACTAAAGACCAGTTGAAAATTTCTGTCAAGCTAGATGTGGGTGAGTTAATTACAAAGATTTTTTTTTTTTAAACAAGGTGCCTCTATTTATTTTGCTTTGTAAGAATTTTTAAGTCCTCAGTCAACTTTAAAGAAAGAAATTGGAAAGCATAGAAAATGCATCATGGATATGATTTAGGTAAGACAGTTTGAGAACTCTAATCGGCACTCTTGCTTAAAGAAAAGGTTTAGCTTCACATGGAAAAATAGGCAAGTGGGTGTTCCTAAGAGTTTTTAAGGTGTATATATGTCATTTTTTATAATTTGCTGCTCCAATATACTTCCCCCAATGAACTGATATACCATTGGGCCAGATCTAATTAGTTTGGGTAGGCATAAATCCTGGTTCCCTAATCCTTTTGTTTCCATAGATGGGCAGGCAGGGGAGAATTTGTCCTGGTTCTTCCAGGAGTGACTTACCTAATTAGTGAATTTGAATCTGCCTGCCCTCAGAGAGGGTACTATCTTCTCCCATCTGACAGTTAAAGTTGCTAGGCCTCTGCAAGGGGAAGCTTGGAGTTCTGAAGGAGCTAATTTTAATTCAGGAAACATTAGAAAGCCTATTAGTCATCATCCAAGTCACATTCTTCAGTTCAGTTTTATTGGTAATAAAGTTGATGTTTTCATATTTTCATTGGTTCCAAACTTATAAGAAAGTGATGGTGCTCACTGTCCCTGTAATACTCCAACAGTGGTGAATAAGATGGCCTCTATGTACCGTCACAGTCAAGACACATTATTTTCCCTTTTATTTCAGTCTGTGATTCTGCTGCAATGAAAAGCTGTCTCTGGTTTGCAGGTGGTAGTCTAGCCTTGTATGAAGTCCAGTCTGTATCTCAGGCTAGACAAAAAAGAAAACATTATGGCTCTTGAGAAATACTGGTATCAGGAAGTATTTACTGAGAAGGGAAGAGGAACCCAAACATGGCTCCTGCCAATCCTTCTACCCCCTCCCCCATTGCATCCTGAGAATCCTACCTGTCCTGTTGATTTGTGGGACAGGTAAACAAGGCAAGCTTAAGGTCACAACCTGTACAGCTATTTAAACGAGAACTGCAAACATAGTCTAGTCTCTTTCCAATGCTCTCTAAGGGATGTTGTAACCTATAGGGGGTCATAAAATCCATGTAGTAGGTCCTAACCACTATTTTAGAAGAAATAAAAATAATAAAGTTAAAAATATCGACATGCAATGGTTGTATACATGTCAAAACAAACGTACACTTTAAGTATACGTGGTTTTTTGTATGTCAACTATACCTCAATAAAGCTGTTAAAAGCACCAAAGAAATCTTCTTTAAAATAAAGTAGGAAAAAAAGAAAATATTGGCATACATTGCATAAAATAAGGGTAATATTTGAGGAAAGTTGTCTCAGAGGTGTGTGTATCTGTGTATATGTGTGTGTACTTTCTGGGTTGAGATGTGGAATGTATGGAGAACATTATGGAAGACTGTAGTCAAAGTGCATGCAGAGAATATTATTAAGTCATAAAAAGGAAATCCTGCCATTTTAAACAATATGTACGAATCTCGAGGGCATTATGCTAAGTGAAATAAGTCAGAAAAATACAAATACTGTATGACCTTACTCATACGCAGAATCTTTAAAAATCCAACCTCATAGGAAGCTGTAAAAAAAGTTTGCAAAGCACTGGTTTAAGGTGCACATTTTTTTCTTCTTTTTATTTTTGTTCTTTGCTAATTTGCTCTGAAACTGGTGCCTTGTAAATACAACTTGTAAGAATTAGCAAGGAGAGAAAAGCAAGGGCTAATTCTCTATACACAGCCGAAATGAAAAAACTGTCGCTCCTACCTCATTTCTGAGTCAATCAAGTGGTCAAATATTGCGATGGAAGGGCTGAGATCTAGAAGAACGAGGTGACAGGAAATTTATCTACACAGTTCAAGTTCCAGTGGTTCCCCTCAGCCTGCAAATCACAAACGGTTCGGGTTGGCATTGAGGACCACAGCCCTTGCTCACCTTTCTAGAGTGACTTGCCTACCTACTCTTCTCCCAAAGAAATCCTGTGCTCCAACCAAACTGACCTCTTGGTGTTCCCAGAATGCTCCATTCATTTCTCATTCTGTGTCCTGGATTGCACTGTTCCTTCTGCATAGGGCAGCCTCCTCACTTAGCCCATCTCTGCTCGCCAGAGTCCCATCCATCCTTCAAAGATCCATTTCCAATTCCCTTGCCTGATTCCTAATGTCTTTTTTTTTTTGAATTCCACAAATATCTTTCAAAAAATACCTATGTTAAAAATACTTTAATGATATACTTAAGAATGCTATTTTTTCCTGGCTTTAAGAGAAACATGAATCTACTGTAAAAACAAGAAAAAAAATCCCCATTTTTAAAATCTATGCATGATACATATATGTATATTTATATATTACAAGCTGGTATTATAGCATCTAATATCATCTTTTATGTCAAAGTTTGTGGTAGTATATATGAGGTAGCATCCAAAGTATAGAGACAAATTCCTGTAAGAGCACGAAACAGTAATTTTTGGAAATAGGAGACTGGGGCCAGTGATAATTCAGAGAAACGTAAGTTCCTACACCAGTCCTTGTAGACAGTTCAGGTACCCTGGTTTCCCACTTTAAGTGGAATTGGGGTTTGAGTCCACTGCACTTGTTTTAAAGGACAGTAACCGCAGCAGGCCTACGGATGACTCGAAGTCAGCCAGGAAACTGATGCTACATGGAAGCATGCAGGGGTCAGTCAGCACGCAGGTCTCTGTCTTTACACACCCTTTAAATCTCTTAGGAACAGGTGCCTTTCCCCACCCTCATTTCTCCGTTTCCTTTTCTGAGATCTCGCACCATTAACTATCCTTTTATCTCTTATTATCCCCTCTCAGCTCAGCTCCGTAATTTGGGACCTTCCTCCTCACACTGAAGCAAAACGGAACAGCACCTCTACTCTCACTACCCCTTGAGCTACAGGTCTCTCCGTCCCTCCCTCCCTCTCACTTTCCCCCTCCCCTCCGCCCCTCCCTCGGTCGCTCTCTCCCTCCCTCTCTAACTCTCCACCCCCCCTCCCTTCTGGAAAGAACTGCCACCGGTTATTGCCTTCATTGTTGCTTCACCATCACAGACTCCTTACCCAAGTGCTCAACTCAGCTCAGTGACGGAAAATTCGTTCCACCCCTCTTGCAAAGGGGCACCTCGTTCCTCGTTAGCAGTGGGCGCCCAGTGCCAGGCAGCGGGGCCTCCTCTCCTTGCTCCTCTACCCCGACCCAACTGCCACCTCAGTGCCGCCCGTTTCCAGGTACGCTGGCTTCTTGGGACGCCCTGCCCGTCACTCCCCGCCCTGGCCCTCGGCCCACCTGTCACCTTGCACAGTCACAGCTTCCCCGGGAACCCAGAGAGCTCCCGGTGCAACCCTGGGAGGCTCCGGCTCGCGGCTCGTCCCAGGCCACCCCCGAGGCGGCGCGTCAGAGCGCCCGGCACCCACGGGCCTGCGTGCGAGCCGTGTGTCCGGCGGCGGCGGGACGGCCGCGGCGCTCCTCAGAGCCCGGGCGCCCGCCGCCGCGCTTCCTGTCACCACGGCCTTCGCTAGGCCCCGCTGCGCGCCAGCGCCACGCGAAGAGCCCGGCGTCCCGGCTCCAGAGGCGCTCGCTGGGGCGCGACCGCCGCGCAGGCAGAGCGTGTCCCCCTAGCGGGCGACCTCGGCCCCGGCGGAGGCGCGTCACGCGACTAGAGGCCCAGGTCGCGCGGGGCGGCCGTGCGCGGGGCTCGCGGGGCCGGCGGCCCGGGGGGCCCGGGTCCGGCGCCCCCGTCCCGGTCGCCGCCGCCGCCGCCGCCGCCCCGGGGCCCGGCTGAGGCCGCGGGCGGGAGGCCGGGCCGCGCCGGGCAGCCCCTCAGCCGCGCCGCGCGGGGCCGGCGCCCAGGTCCGAGCCGCCTCCTGCCCGCCCCCCCGCCCGCGGCCCCAGCCGGGCCCCGCCGCCAGGCCGGCCCCCGCCCCCGCTCCGCCCCCGGCGCCGCAGCCCCGCCCGCCACCGCCGTCGCCATGTTGTGGCTCCCGCAGCCGGCGCCGGGGACGCGCGCGGCCGAGCCCGGGGCCTGTCGCCGCCGCCGCCAGGTAAGCGCCCCCCGCGGGCCGGGCCCGGGGCCGGGGCCGCGGCCCGGCCGGGCCGGGCCGGAGCGGGCGGGGGCTGAGCGGGGCCGGGGCGAGCCCGCACCCGCGCCGCGGCCCGGCCCTGCAGCCGGGCGGACCCTGCCCGCCGCCCCGGGCGGAGCCGCTGCCCCGACCGCCGCCTGGCGGGCCGCGGCCGCCACCCACCCCGCCCCCGCCGCCTCGGCCGCCGCCCGCGCCCCCCCGCCCGGGCACTGATAACGGGGCCACTGTCCCCCGCCGGGACGCCCTGTCAGCGCGACCGTCCCCGCCGCGCGAGGAGCTGGCGCCGTCCTGAGGCAGACACTTCGCGCATCGACCCTTTCGGGCGCCCCTCAGTCGCTCCCCCGCCTCCGCCCAAGTTCTCACCACGGGGGAGCTTTGCTCGCGAGCAGACAGGTACCCCTGCCCCAGAGTTAGGGGGGTCCTGCCCTCAGGGGGCGACGACCGGGCCTGTTGCTCAGGGTGGAAACCGTCTCTCTGCAGGGGCTCTTTCTGCCAACCTGGGGGGAAGGCTCAATGTGACCCGAGGGAGGACAGAGGAGCAGAGTCTGCTGGACAGATGGCCTCCTGGCCTTGGATCAGCGTGTGTGAGGGGGAGGGTCCGTACGACCTTAGGTATGCCTGCTTCTGAGAACCCTAGGCTTATTGGAACTGCTCAGGGATTTTTACTTTTTTTTTTTTTTTTCCGTGTAGGCCAGAGGTGGCATTAAAAGTCCTGGATTGGAATAGACCCACAGGCCCATCCAGGGAAGCACGTCTGGCACCCAGGACCTGCCTAGACTAGGACTGGCAGTAGGAGAGGGGGACTTGGGGCTAGATGCTGTTGGGCCTAGGGTTAGCCCACTCGCCTTTGAGCGCTGTGCTGGTGTAGGGCCTCTACCGTGCGTGCATCTGTTGGTGTGTACGATGTGGCTGAGCGTACAGGATGTGGACAGACAGACGCCTGGCCTGGTGGGTGCTTGCTGGGATTTCAGGGGTCTGTTTCCTCAAACTCACAGGTACATTACACAGCGAAAGAGAGGAGCAACTAGAGTGCTTGCACACATATTTTAACTATTTTCCGCTTTTCCACTTTGATTCATTAGGTAAATTTTTACTGAGAACTCTTATGTGCCAGGTGCTGGCCTAGGTGTTGGGAATACAGAGGTGAACCACAAACACGTTTTAACTTGAGCTCATAGCCCAGTAGGAAGGCCCAGTAATGAACCAATAATCTTGAAATTTCATTCAGCAGCAAATATTTATCAATAAATATGTGCTAGGCATTGTTTAAAATTGTTTTAGAAGCAAGCAAAAATAACTGCCATGTGGAACTTTTGTTTTTGTTTTTGAAAGACAAAATAAAATATATAATAAGAAAGAAATACAGTCTGTTAAAAAGTGTTAAATGCTAAGGAGAATGTGGGGTTGAATTTACATTCCAGTAGCCTGAGAAGGTGTCTTTTGAATAAAACTTCGAAGGAAGGGGTAAACGAATCATTTCACATTGTGATGAGTGTAAGGCAAGAAAGATGAAGAGCGTGGTGAGAGAGAGTAATGGGCCTTTATTGGGGTTGGGGGCTCAGGGAAGGAAGTAACGTTTAGGCTGAGACTCGTAGTAGGGTTAAGAGTTAACCATGTGTGGAGCAGCACAAAACTTGGCGAGTCAGAGGAAGTGAAAGAGGCCTGTGTGGCTGGAGGGGGAAAAAGAGAGGGGAGATAAGCCTGTGGAGAGGTGGGTCAGATCACAGGGGACCTTGGCCACCGAATGCCTTCACTCCTTAGTTTGGACTGTATCCCAGTGTTGTTAGGAACCTTCGAAGGGTTTTAAGTATGTGACATGATGACATTTACATTTTAAAAGGTCTCTGGCCTCTGTGCGGTGAATGAACTTTGAGATAAGCGGGTAAGTGAGGCAAGGCTATCAGTGTTGAGTGGCCTAACTACTTGATCTGCTTGGAAAAGCCTCAGGCAGTGTGGGAGAGATCCTTTTCCTCGATGGGTCTGTTTTATTCAGCTTTTGGGAACGGGAGGGAAAATTCATTGGCATTTGTGGAGCGCGTGCTGGGTGGGACAATCAATTTGAGAGACTTTTCTATATATGATCGTTTAATATAATCCTCTTGGCACCTTAAGAGAAAGGGGTTGTCCTGCCCCTTGACAGAAACAAGCCCAGAGGGGACAGAAAACAAACCCAGAGGGGATACATGACTTATCTAAAGCCACCTTTGTAACATAATCTGCATTCAAACCCAGGTCTGCCTGATTCCAGAGTCGGTTGGCTCTGGAGCTAGGTTGGCTAAGGGAGTTTTCATCTTGCTTCTCCTGCTTGATAACTGAATGATCTTGAGTTATTGAATCTGTTTTGCGACTCAGTTTCCTGTTTGGAAAAGCCTCAAGCTTTCCCCTATTACTGGCAGATAAAAAGGACCTATTTCATAAGGTTGTTGGATGGATCGAATGGACTAAAACCATGTAAATATTGTAACACTTAGCTCAGATATTAGTTGCTATTAGTATTTACAGATTTTAAACATTCTTGGTATAGTGTGATCATTCTGGATGAAATTAAATATATAGATAATTCTTAAATATTGCCGTGTTCCATGTGATCGATCATTCATCATTGATCTCCCATGTCATTTTTGACAGTGTTGACAGTAATTAAAGATACAGTGACTTCCTTCCCTGAAAAAGCTCAGGGTATCCACAGGTGGTCAAATATTTAAAAGGATGAGTTACAGTGTACTTAAGAAGTTCCCTAATGCACCCGAACTTAGAGACCTGTTGGGAGCAGTGAAAACTAAATACCTGGGGAAGTAGGGAAGGCTTCAGAGAGGAGGTGACTTTTGAACTGGGCTCTAGAGAAACAATAGGAACTTTACAGGCAAGATTGGGCAAAGGACATTCGAGATAGAGAGAACTGAATGTGAAAATATGGAGTTCACAAGAGGCTTGGTTTGTCTGGAGAAGAGGGTGGAAAGTTGAATTGGAGCTGTGAAAGGCAGATCAAGAAGTTTGCAGTTTATCCTGTAAACCACGGGGGAGCTATCAGGGAGCATTCCATACATCAAGTACATACAGTGATGGGTGTTGCACTTAGAGAGTAGAGACATATGTCATTCCGGAGGTGGCTTTTCTTTGGCAGGATCACTGTGCTTTAGGATCTGGTTCTCAGTTTTATAGAACCAAAATTCAGTTTTTGTATGGCACTCAGAGCTGATTGGGTCCAGGGACTTACTAATCAAACTTGGAAGAGGCTGATGCATAAACTCAGGGTGTTAACTGGCCATGAGAAATGAAACTGCAGGATGACAGATGTTTCTGTCTTCTGGCCATTGCCACCCCACCCCCACCCCACTTCTGGCCAGGGCTGGGATATGCTAATAAACACTTGCTCCTCGATTCCTGTTTGTTTTTCTCAGGCTCCATGAAAACTAACCCTTTCTGTTAACGTAATCTTTCCTCAAGTCTTATACAGTGTAGTCAACAGTGATTGTTAGTGGATAAAATGAATGATACTGTATCGGTTGGGTGGGATATTATGTTTGTGTTTGTGAAACTTAAGGAAGAGGAGGAATACCTTTTTTTAGAAATAAACTATTAGAAGAAGGAATTCACTCTGGGTCCCTAGAGGAGATTTGCAGATTCGAAGTTATGGGTAATTTTGTGGCTCAGAATGGTTGTGGACAGATGCATTGGAAGTTGTTCTCGGAGGCCTGTGAACTTTTGCAGGGGGCGGGGGAATTTGGGTTGTGCTTGAAGGAAAGACTGATTTAAAGTCTTTATCTTCCCTCCACATTGGAGACAGAAAAGAAAGTAGTAATTCCCGCCCTCTACTCAGCCAGGTCATGGGGCGCTTTCCTGTTGGATTGTAATCTTCGTGAGCTTTGAGCTTCCTCTTGCATTCTTTCTGCTTCTGCCACACTGGGAAGAGTGATGGACCCTCTAAAGTTTTGAATCTGTATGTTTCTACAGTGAAAAATAAAATCCAAATATATCAACCTAGATCGTGGATTAATTATTTTTCTTTTAAAACTCTAAAATTCACTCTCAACAATATTCATATAGGACATGTAGGAATTATGGTAAGGTATGCGAAGGAAATAAAACTAATTGGTAAATCCTGCAACCTGCAGCTACTGTCGGGATTTTAATATTTAGTGTTTGTATTAGACCTTTATCTCCAGCTCTATCTTCTTATGTAAGTTTTTTTTTTTTTTTTAACTTTTACTTTTCCTACAAGACTAGGAACATCCTGAACAGGAAAGAGTTCTGAGTACTGACATCTGTGAAGTGGAGCAGTTGCATACACCCCAAATCCGTGTGTTTCCATTTGTGGGCATCCAGAGCAGTGTTCTCTCCTTCGTGCTCCTTCGTGCTCTAGGAGTGTAGGGTGTGATATCCATTAGCTAATTACTTTGGAGAAATGTTGTCAGGGGATCAGAGTGTTGCTTCATCCAAACATTCACTTTTATTTGACAGCAGGAAGTGTGTATGTGTGTGTTGAGATGACATAGCTTATCTTTTCTATGACTCAAGGAAAAGTTAATGAACACCTTTCAAGTTTGGTGTCACCACAGAATCATTTCTCAGACCTGTTAGTACTATGGGCTGTCCTCGTTCACTGTGTGACTTTGAGTAAATCTTTTACTTTCTACATTTCAGATTCTGAACGTGTTTTATCGAGGGGTAATGGTGGTCCCCTTCCTCTCATTAACACATTACAGGAGTTGTAAAGGATGATGAATTCTGTATCTGTGATTGGTTGTGGAAAGACTGCCACAATGTTGAGTGAAAAAAAAGTAGTATGTCTGCTGCACAGATGAACTCCTAGACTCTAATCTATGCGTGCTGGGCAGGGTGTCTATATGACTGTCATTTCTGCTGTGAGAGCTTCAGAATTATTGGAGCCTCCTGAAAATTTTTTGAATAGTCCAGAGGTGGCATTAAGGGTCTTATGCAAAAAATAAATCCGCAGAGCAATACCCCAGGTTCAACTCAGAATAGCTCACTTGCTCTGCAGGAACAGAATGTACTGTGAAATTTCTTACATCCGGGTAGTGGAATTGGGTGGTTTTTACTATTTTCTTTATATTTTTCCTATCATGAATTTTCTACAGGCTTACAGAAAACATTTTTACAAAAACATTTTCATTTTCACTTCTATTTTCATTTTGGAGACAAAACATTGACTGCCCAGAAGCAAAAGCTCAAACTGCCAAGAAATATGTCCCTATGGAAGACTGTGCTGTTGGGAGCTGGCCACCCCTCCTCGGTAATATCTCAAAGAAGATGCCTTTGTTATATGTGCAGTAGACACAGCTTTTCCGGACAGGTGCATTAGGCTGGGACTCTGACTGCAGTCGACTCTGGAGCAAGACGTGGGGAGCCAATGGGTAGAGTCAAGCTTGGCTTCTAGCTTTGTTTGTTTGGTGTTTTCTTAAGAATGCTTTTAGAAAAGAGTGGGTAAAGAAATCACTCCTTTTGGGCGTGGCCCTGGACCTTCTCCCACAGACCACAGGACTCAGTCTCCTGCACATCAGCATGGAAGATGCTAGAGGCCTTGGCATTACAATCTGGGGATCATGATCCTCTAAAGAGAGGGGGTTCTTGTGTGTAAGCCTCATGTGCATTCCTGGGATTTTCCCCCTTCAAGGGGCTCAGCCTGTCCTATGGGTAAGGTGGGGGGCCCCTCCTTCCCCATACCCACCCAGTCTTTGGGCATAGAAACATTTTACCCACACTGCCCCTGGCCAGCTGGAGCTGCACGTGTACTGTGAGCTGGCTCTGGCTCTGCTTCTACTCCCCTGGTTTGCTGCTTTTGACAGCATTCTACTCCTGAACTTCTTTCTACCAATGCAGTTCCTGAAGTTGAGACTATTCCTTTAGCAGGTGGAAGAGCAGAGTGAGACCAGAGAGAGGAGGCCTGAAGGTGATGTCCACTGTTACTGCAAGCCTCTTGGGGCTGTTCCAGGGCCCGCAAATGCATCTGACTGAGGCAGAGCTTTGGCATTTTCAGAGGAGAAGGGAGCTGAGGGGTGGGTAGCAAGCAGCTGCTCAGCTTCTTCCAGGGCTTGGCGCAGCCGAGGCCCTGGTCCGTGTGGGCCCGGGCTGCTTGCTGCCTTTTGCCTGGTTAGATGGACTCTCCAGGCCTGACCTGAACTGGCTGAGGTTGTAGGAACTGCTTCACTGTCAGGTACTTCAGTAAGGCTACAAATCTTCCTACCTATTATTCTTAATTAGAATATTTACTTATATCAAAGATCTGTATCTTTTTTGCAACTTGGCCATCAACTGTAACAGTAAGTTACAGTTGCTCATGAAAGGTCTACCCTGAGCCCTCTGCAGAGGTGGATGCAGGGCAGAAAAGAATCCTGTGAGACAAACTTTGCCCTCAAGGAGATTCCCCGCTGAAAGCGATTAGAGAACATTCTCTTCCAGACCAGAGGTGTCTGAAAGGGGGATTTTCTTCCTGAGGGTGGTAGTTACTTTTACATGGGTCACCCCCTGAGGTGGCTGGGGTTACCTCTAGGGAACATGCTCTGATACTCAAAATGGATTGGATGGCCATTTGGGAGGAGGGAGGTGGTGGCAAGGGTGTAATCTCATCTTCCATTACTTCACTTGTCTCCCCTTGACCCTGTCCACAAAATATGAACTTCAGTGCCTATCATGCCACATTACAGCTCCATTCCTCTGAGTCTAAGTCTTTTGCATTTCCATGTAGAGTCCACTTTTTAAATATTTACAACCCCCGCCCCCCAGGAGAGGACAGACTCTTAGTAGTTCATCACCAAACTGTAGCTTTAATTACCAGGAATTAATTAAGTCAACTGAGAGAAAGACTGGGACCCAGACAGGCACTTGGGGGCAAGAGTGTCCAAAGGGACACGCTTCTGCGGGGCAGGAGAGAAGTGAGGGCAGCAACAGAAAATCCTATGCACGTCAGTTGCTGCAGGTGGATGCTGCTGAGCCCCCCTCATTGCCGACTCTGGGGTCACGCTGGTTGGGGAATAGGGGACAATATGGCTTGGCACTGGTACAGAGGGCTTTGAGGCAGAGGGGGAATTTGGGTTGAGTCTTAAACGGTTGGGACAATTGCTTTTTCCTTCATTTAAGAATATATGCTCAGTTTAGAAAATTTTGGAACATTCAAGTAGAAAACAAATCCCTCATAACTTTGTGCCTAATGGTGGATGGCTGTAATTTATCGGCAAAGGGGTATGGTTTAGGCCTAGACTAGGGGTCCCCAACCCCTGAGCTTTGGACCTCTTAGGTTCTCACAGGTCTGTGGCCTCTTAAGAACTGGGCGGCACAGCAGGAGGTGAGCGGCGGGCAAGCAAATGAAGCTTCATCTGTGTTTGCAGCTGCTCCCCAGTGCTAGCATCACCACCTCAGATCTGCCTACGATCGTCAGGCACTAGATTCTCACAGGAGCACCGGTCCCTGATGCCCAAAAGGTTGGGGACCGCTGTCCTGGATTACGGAGGTCCTCAGAAGCCTGGCCCGAGCCAAGGGTTGGAGCTGGTGTAGGCTGTAGGGGACTCTTTCAGGTTTGTGAGCAGAGTGAGAGATGATGCAAGCTGTGTTTGGGGAAGAGCGGTCTTGGTATGACTGTGGGGAGAGACTGCAGGCGGTGAGGAAAGAGGTAACAAGGACAGGGTGGGCAGCATAAAGTGGGACAGATGACATCAGCGAGACTTGGTTGTGGCAGGATGCTCCCCAACTGCTGTGTGGCTGCCGTGATCAAGGTTTCCAGTCTCCTGGCCTGGTAGAGTTTAAAGTTTTGTCAGTGGCTTCCAGTAAGTTTTGGAAGCAGGTGGGGTGTAAGTGAGAGGAAGGGAGGAAAGAGTTCTCCTCAGGTTCATGGGTCAGGGGTGAGTGTGCGGTCAGACCCCGCATGGGACCTGCATGTCGCAGACTGTGACCTGGGCTGGGAGCCTGTCTGTCCTTTCTGCTCTGTCCGAGAGTAGCCATCACTGCTCCTAGGCTTCCTTCCAAACCCACACACACACCAGGATGATGTCTGAAATCCATGTGCTTGATCACCTTTCAACCTCATTTTCTGTCTCCAAAGTTTTAACTGTTTCTCAGAACAAATTGTCTTTGACTCACAAACTCATTTGGATTGGATTAATTGACTGGGAATACTTATTTCTAAAAGGTTTCTCTTTCATTAGGCTTTTAGCCTGTTTTTAAAAAGACTTTTGCCAAGATGAGATTAGTGGAGGAGTGATTTTGGTATAATCAGTCTCTATGATCTTTTGGTACAAGTTATGTTTTGAGATTGGTGTTCTTGATGTGTTCATTTCTAGAATAAATATCCGAATGCCTGCTATGTGTGAGGTACTATTCTAGGCGATGGGACTATAACAGTGAACAAAGTAAACAAAATTTTACTTTCGTATGTGTGGGCTTGTAGACAATAAACAAGTAAAATATAAAGCATGAAAGATGGCAAAAAAAATAGTATGGAGAAAAAACAAAGCAGGGATGGAGGACAGGGGGGTTTGATGGGGAGAGAAGTTGAAGAAATCTCACTGAGAAAAAGACATTTGAACAGAGATCTGAGGGAGGAGACGGCAAAGTGGAGAGAAAAGCAAGAGAAAAGGTCCTGGAGGCCAGGGAATGCTTGAGGGGTTAATTTAAGGAGCAGCAAGGAAGTCAGTGTGGCTGGGGCGGGAGTGAGGAGGGGGAAGGTGGGCAGAGGAGGCCCCGGCATCCCCTCTGGGCTTGAAGTCCTGGTGGGTTCCTGAGTGACATGGGAGCCTGTGGGGCTGTGCAGAGCACAGTGGGCTCCACCTCTTTTGGGACGGTTGCCCTGGCTGCTGGGGATGGCAGCAGGGCCTTGTGCAGTGGTTCTCAGCCATAGTGGGCATCAGAGTCTGAGTCATCTGAGAGCCTTTCCCAGGACAGCTGCTTCGGCCACCCAGGACTCCAGGGTCAGCTGGAGCACAGGTGTGACTCCTTGAACTCACTTGATGCGCCTGTTTGCTAGTAACTGGGTAACTGTCACAGCTTCAGATTCTTGGGGCCCACTCCACTCTTGAGTCAGTTTCCAGGTGGGCCCAGAAGTCTGCATTGTTAAGCTTTTTGGATGATTTTTGAGGCCAGTGATCCCTGGTTTTCAACCCCGGACAGCATCAATGACCCGGCCTTTTTTTTTTTTTTTTAATTAATGTCTGACCCCTGAAGATTCCTATTTAATTGGTCCGCGTTGGAGTTAGGCATCAGTATCGCTCCCAAGATGTTTCTGATGTGCATGTAGGGCTAGAAGCACTGGTCGGACAGTTCAGTAAGCCCTGCGCCTGGTATTCGATGGAGAGGTTTGAATGGGTAACTGTGAGTAGTAGACTCAGCCCCCCAGGAAGGCTGAGACAGGACCCATCCCCTTGCCAGGAATAGCAGGAGCCTTTCGCAGCAGTGAAGACTCCTTTCAGTTTATGTACTTTATCTCGTTCGATTACCTCACCTCTCTGGGCCTCCACTTCCTTCCTGTAGAGTCAGTGGCTTAAATTTAATGGTTTCCTAGGGTCTCTTTGGGTCTGACAGTTCTTAATCTTTCTGGTGCTGAAAGAACCTCTAATCTAGAACAGTGTTCTAGGATACTGTTTTCCAGTCTTGTTCTTATAACATCCTAAGGTGTGTCATAATTACAGCAAAGGCTGTACCCGCTGTCTCAGTACCAAAATGAAGGAAGATGTGGGTCGCATACAGTAACACCTTGGGAAGATGAGGGTTTTGGGAAATCCAAGTTCAGAGTCCTGAGTGGAAGGGCCGCTTGACCCTTGGAGGCAGGAGGGAGCTGGGGCACTGCCGCCCGCTGTCAAGTTCATTGTCAAGTGGGGATAGTGTTTTGTAAACTGTAAAGCTCCTGTGGATCTGAGCGGGCAAATGTGGTAGGGTAACCTGGCAGAAGCGGTCAGCCTGGGTCGGGGTCAGTGAAGACTGGTGCTCAGATGAGCCAGCCCCTCTCTGTAGCCAAACTGTGTAACTGGGTAGGAGAGACGGTCTGAATAACCCAGCAGAATGCAGTGGCCGCAGGAACCGAGGTTAAGCTGGAATAAATCACTGGGAACACTCATGTGAGGGCTCGGAAGTCACTCAGGACATCGGATCGGAGGTGCCCTGGTCTCTGACTTTTGTCACTGTTTGCACAGCACAGTGTCTGCTTGTTAGTTTATATTTTGCAATGTGAAGTTCCAAATAAGAAAAGAATAAACTTTGGGGGAAAAAAACTTTCTCTATTTCCGTTCTGTAGAATTGGGATAATGAGTTTTCTTTATCCCCTTCTAGGTTTTTCCATTAATATTGTCTGTACCTCTATTTAGAATTCAAACTAAATGCTAGTCTGTCAGAGTTAAGACAAAAAATGAAATTAAGTGAGGGGATACAGGATTAGAGTGAGAGTGAGCAGAATTAGAAATGAGGCTTTTTATTCTGTCATTTGTGGGTACATGTACCTGATGGACCGTTAACCAGTTTCCTCACAATGGCCAATTAAATCGGAATCTCAGGGCTGGTGGCCAAACTCTAGTAGTTTCTAAAGAGTCTGAGGAGATTCTGATGTTCAGCTACAGTTGAGGACCACCTGGTTTTAAAAATAGGTTCCTCTTGCTTTTCCTTGGTCTCGTTCTCCTTCTCTGCTCGGTGCTGTTTCTTCTCTGCCTCTCCCCACCTGTGACTTTTCCCTGCTTACTTGCCCTCGTGTCCACTCCTTGACCTCATACTTCCTCTGCTTCAGCAGGCCTCTGAGCACTGGAGGGTGAGCTTTGTGGAGGGGTCATAGACCCTTACTTACTTTGTCCTTGTCCCCTGTGCATGCTTTGAATCAGCCTGATGCTTAGGGATTTAGCAGTTTGCAGGTGCACTCTGAAAATTTTTAGGTAAAGCTCGCTGGCCACTGAGGTTGGTGGCATAATACTTAACAAATGTGTTTGCTACGTTTAAGGCAACATTGTAAGAGCTTTACAAATATTGACTCATTTAATCCCTATAACATCCCTTATACATATGGGGACACAGAGGTGAAGAAACCTGCCTGAGGTTACATGGCTAGAAAGTAGTAGAACTGGGATTTGAACTGAGGGGTCAAGTCCACACTCTGAAGCACCACACTGTGATGGGGGAAGGAGGGAAGGTCTGGCTCTGGGACAGGCTTTGTCTTTGACTACATTTGGGACCTGCGTCGAATTTATATTGGAGGTTTTTTTTTGGAGTCTGACTTATACTATTATTATTACTATTATTATTTTATGTTACTTTAATATTTACCTTCAGGCCTATTAAGAAACATTTTTTTTCTTTCCTTAGGTGGTATTTGGACACTAGATCATGTGCCTAGGTAGCAGTCACTCCTTCCTCCGCAGCTCCACGCCCCTGGCAACGCTCCCCGCACCCTGGCACTGAGGTCCTGGCCGGATGATGTCTAGGCTGACCTGAGCTGGCCTTGAAGAGCCGAGAATTTGGACGCCAGTGATTTTTTTTGTTTTGTTCTCGTTCCTTGGTAGTTATTATTTTTTTGGTTGTGGTGACATACATAACAGCATTGACCTCTTTAACCACTTTTTGGTGTACCGTTCAGTGGCATTAACACATTCGCATCGTTGTGCCACCATCACCACCATCCACCTCCATAACCTTTTCACCTTCCCAGACTGAAACTCTGTGCCCCTTAAACACTAACTCCTCGTTTCCCTCCACCTGAGCCCTGGTTGCCTTCATTCTATTTTCTGTTTCTATGAATCTGACCACTGTAGGTACCTCCTATAAGTGGAATCATGCAGGATTTGTTTTTGTTTTTGTTTTTGTTTTTTTATATCTGGCTTATTTCACTGAGCATACTGTCCTCCAGGTTCATGCATGTTGTAACCTGTGTCAGAACTTTCTTCCTCTTTAAGGCTGAATAATATTCCATTGTATAGTTATAGCACACCATATTTACCCATTCATTTCTTGGCAGACACAGGTTGCTTCCACCTTTTGGCTATTGTGAATAATGCTGCTATTAACATGGCGTGCAAATACCTCAGAGATCCGGTTCTTTTAGATCTATACCTAGAAGTGCAATTGCTAAATCATATGGTAATTTTATTTATTTATTTATTTTTGAGGAACAATCATACTGTTTTCCATAGTGTCTGTACCATTTAACATTCCCACCAGCAATGAATGGGGATTCCAGTTTTTCCACATCCTCACTAACACTTGTTATTTTCTGTTTTTTTTTTTTTTTTGTTTTTTTGTTTTTAAATTTTTTGGATAATAGCATTCTAATGGGCGTGACCTTGCGATTATTGAGTTGGACCCACAGAGTCCACTAAACAAGGGTGTGGTGCCTGTTGTGCTGAAACGCACAGATGTGGAGAAAGTAACATGATAAACCTCCATGGACTCCTGATCCAGATCAACAGTTACCGATTCATGGCCTGTCCTGTCTCATTTACATACTCCCTCGCTGCTCTCTTCCCCTTGCCCTGTGTTATTTTGAGGCAAATCCCAGACACCACATCATTTTATCTGTAAACATTTCACCATGTGTCTTAAAAACATAAAGGCTTTTAATATTTCATTTTGTCTGATGGTAGAAGGGCACAGAGGGCTGTTCTTTGGACACATTATTCCCTATCATTCCCTTGGGTCAACAGGGCATATGTGTCGACATCCAGATGTCGCATCCATCACCATTCTGGACTGTTGGCGAAAGGCTGCCTTGGTTGGGGCCCTGTTTCCTTGCGGAAGGCTGACTGCCCTTAGGTCTGAGCAGCCATCGTGAAAGAGCACACCCACATCACTTTTGAGAGGGGAGGGAGAGAAGGGGGAGAAAGAGGGGAATGAGGAAGAGCATGGAGAGAGAGGGGGAGGGAGGGGCACGGACTCAGGAATGGGGGTCAGGGACGGATGGGAAGGAGAAGAGCGTGCGTGTCTGTGCGTGTGTGTGTCTGAGCAAGAGAGAAGGAGAAGTGAGAGACTACAACTGGGAGAGAAACTCTTGGCCAGGCCCGTATCCACCAGCCCCTGAACTCCTGTGTCGTCTAAGGGAACCACAGGGGTAGCCCAAGACTAACAGCATGCTCCTTGTGTCCCCTCAGCCCTTTTGGTCTTGGAATCTTAGGGAATGGAGTTTGTATGTGCCACATAAGACTAATGGCACACTCTGGGCCACCAAACACATGAGTGCCAGAGGTAGGGACAGAATGATCCTGTGAAACGGTCACTTACTCTTTTCTGGGGCACTTTGGTCAGGGAGTGGGAGGCTCGGCTCCAGAAGGTCCGAGGCTACAGGCTTCCTGCTGAAATGTGTAGTCCCCAGCACCAAGAGTGACGCTTTTTACCAAGTTCAGCGGGAGGGACTCCTTGAGGATGGTGTGTGACCAAGAGGTGTCCTGTCCTCCGTTTTTCTGTCTCCGGGTCCTGTTAATGCTGAGGTCTGTTTGCAGTGAGGATAGCGAAAGGTGGCACCAGTCACAGAACATCAGTCCTTCTCTCAGGTCTCAGCCCCGTTTAAACTTCGTTGCCTGTACCCAGTCTCCACCTGTAGCGTCTCGGTCAGCTGTGTAGCCCTGCAGGATCCCAGCTCCCTCCAGTCCTACCCCCTTTTCTTCCTTTTTATCTTTTAAAAAGTGTAACAGCTGTATTGAGATGTAATTCACACGACATACAATTCACTGTTTTAAAGTGCACAATTCAATGCTTTTTAGTCTATTCACAGACTCGTGTCCTCTTTTCTTAACACTCAGGACCACCCTGTGCCTTCCTCTTCCTCAGACCTAGCCTTCCCTCTCCACTGGCATCACACCGATCCCGTCCTCAAGAGATGACTTTATGATGGGGACATGGGCCAGTAGGCACTTTCCACTGATAAAATATTTAACTCGATCAGCCTGTGGGAGCCCAGGATTCATAGACAAATGCTACTTCAGGTAGCCCCCTGTCTGCTGGCAAAGTCCCATCACCCCTCAAGGTCTCCCTATTTATAGCAAGTTTTAAAAAGCTAAACACAAAGAACATTGCAAATTTGCCAACTGCTTGACTGGTAATAAACCTGCTTAGGAATCTGTGACTGTCCTTGAACAATCTTGGTCCTGTGCAGATGAGCCTGTCAGATCGCTCTCGCTTTCTGCTGGTAGGTTCCCTTCCAGTCAACACACGGGAGCTTATAAGCAGACAGTAAAGAAATGAGCAATTACGTAGTAGGTTAGGTGGTGGTCAGTGCTGTGAAGAAAAATAAAGCAGGCTAAAGGGACAGAGACCGACAGTGAGGGTGGAAGTTGGTATCTTATGTACAGTGATCATGAAGTCTCCTTGGCAAAGTGATGTTTGAGTAGAGACTTGAAGGAGGTGAAGAGCAAGCCCGCAGAGGTCTGAGGGAAAGGACGTTTTGAGCAGAGGGAATAGTGAATGCAAGGCTCTGAGCGGAAGCATGCCCAGCGTGCCTGAGGAGCAGCAGGGGGCCCATGCTCACCTGGAGCCGACCAGGTGACAGATGGGAGGAGACCAAGGGCAGTTAGATCGTCCCTGCCAAGTGGCCATGGTAAAGACTGGATTTCACTCTGTGTGACATGGGATGGTGTTGCAGGGTTTGAGGACAGGAGGATCGTGACCTGCTGAGCATCTAAGGACAGCACTCTGGCTGCTGTGTGGGGAGTGGAGAGTAGAGGCGAGAGCAGGAGCGAGGAGGCCGGTCAGAAGGCTTTTGCAGGCGTCCGGGGGAGAGATGATGGTGGTGGAGGTGCTGAGGAATGGTCGGCTTGGATATAGTTTGAGGGTGGAGGTCACAGGGTTTGCATTTAGGTCAGATGGAGGTTATGGAGGAGAGAGAACTGGAGGAGAGAGAACTCACGGATGCCAGGGTTTTGGCCTGAGCCTCTGGAAGGGCAGAGCTGTCATTTCTTGACATGAGGAAGACTGGGAGGAAATCAAGGTTTAGGTTTTGGACATATTAGGTTTGGGATACCCATCGAGGTAGAGATCCATGTCTAGAAGGGAGAGGATACTAATTAGTAATTTAGCGAGTGCCTGTTGAGGGCATATGAAATAGCAGAAGAGAGAACGTTTGACCGAAATAACAGTGAAGGGAGAAAATTATGCCATGAGCAGGAATAAGTGTGACAAGCACAAGGCAAGGGAAGGTGGCTTCTGATGGAGGCCGGCGGAGGAAGCCCTCTCCGTCCCGTGCATGTAGGATGCTGTGCCCTGGTGAGCTGTCAGTGGTACCGCGGACGTGCGGCTGCCAGGTGTTTCCCGTGGGCTGTGTGTGGGGACTCCAGAGCAGGGCCTGGGCCTCCCTTCTGTGTCCTCAGTGCCAGGCATCAGTCTTGGCATTTGGTAAAAGTTCGATGGTGACCCTCCCTTTCTGAGCCTCAGTTCTCCATGTATAAGATGCAGAGATCGGACGAGATCAAGTGGGAATCTTTAAAAAAAAAAAAAAGGCAGGAATCTATTCCAGACATACTGAATCAGAATTTCCACAGTGGGAGCTGGGATTCTGTGCTCTAAAGTCACTCTGTGTTATTCTTTTGCAGTCAGCCCAGCAGCAGGCTACAGACAGGAATTCGGAAGCCACTGGACCAGACAACTGCTGAGGTCTTCTCCAGCTCTACCGTCCTGTGAGTCTCGTTAGAATGCGTGCAGTATTGCTCTGTTCTTGGGAAATGGGGTTGCTGGTTGGGGTGGAAAGGCCTGGAGTGGGAGGTAAGAGGCTGTCTCCGGGTTGGGGGCACCTGGGACAGGGCAGGCAGGGCAGGCGCTTCAGCCAGGGGTTGAAGAGGCGTTGAGGAGGTTCTGGGAGGGGTGGGGGCAGCGGCAGCCAGGTGTTTAGGTCCTGGAAATAGAGAGAAAGGACATGACCCCAACTTCGGAGAGGCTCACAGACTGATGAGAAAACTCAGGGTCCCAGCTTACTGTGGGAAGAGGGGAGGAGGGGAGAAGGAGGGAAGGAGAGGAAGATGGGAGGGGAGGAGGAGGGGAGCGGAGGAGGAGGGCAGAGGACCGCGGAGCTTAGGGAAGCAGCGCATGGGGCGGGGGCCTGGGGCATAAGCTTGGGGATGAGGAGGAGTTCTCAGGGGGGTTTACATTTGGGGCCAGTGGGGTGGGCTGTCGGGTGTTCTCTAGTCAGGCAACAGCTCGGGCCCTGACACAGGAACAGGAGAAAGTCTGAGAGAACCACCAGTGAATGAGAGGGGCCCTGGGAGGTGGCTGGACTGCTGGGCAAAGACCAGCTGGGAGTGGATCCTCTGTGCCAGGGGAAGAGCTTGAGCTGCATCCTAAGGTGATGGGGATTTTGAACAGGGATGTCTCTGTGATGAGATACGTGTGCTACGGCAACCCTTCTGAGAAAGTAGGCGGGAGAGGGGCTAAGGCCAGGTGGCGGGAGAGATGAGTGAAAAGCCTGTTGTCTGCCTGGGTCCGTGGGCACCTGCTTTCCCATACACTACCGAGAATCTCTTTGGGCTGTTTTTAGAATACGAGGTGCCTCATGAAACATTGGCCACTGACTAACTTAGAACATCAGTGACTTGGGGTCACTTAGACCTATAAGCAGGCCTCAGATGTGTGTCCAGGAGGGTAGTGGCAGGTTTAAGGTAGAGAGTCTGCCTGCTTACTTTAGGAGTTAGTTTTACATAGAAATCTTATAGTCCTAGATTCATTTGCCCGATTGTTGCAGCCCAGCTTGTTGAAGGACTCTGATCCTTCAAGTTAGTTTAGTTTTACACATTAAACCAAGACCTGCCCAGAATCTTCACACAGGTAATTGGTGACAGCATAGGGGTGAAGGCCAGTTCTTATGGGTCACAATTTCTTTTTCTTTTAGCTGTACCATTCCCTGGGGCTTCCCGCTGGGTCCAGGAACATGGGACTCTTCTTTCTATTTCCCTTAATTCAGCTACAATTTCTCTCTTCTCTGCTGCCTGTGGAAGCAATTTCTCTTTCTGGTCAGTGTTCCAGCCTGAGTCCAGGCCGAAGGTCCAGCAGGCTGGGGGAGCAGGGCTTGCTCTTATGCTTGCCTGCTCATTCTCTGTGCCCTTGCCAGCTTCCATTCCTGGTCCGGAAGAAGCTCCCCTGCCTGGCAGCCAGCTCAAGCATTTTCTCCTGGTTCCATTTCTGCTAAGTAATCTCACTTTCTCTCTTTTTCTTTCTATGCCTCTGTCTCTCTCCATCTCTGTCTCTCTTATACACTTGAGTTATTTGCTCTGTTGTCCCTGCGATGCTGGAAAGGTGAGGGTAACTTTCGTCTATGGATTTTTAAACTCTTAACCATCATACACAGATTATATCAATATGTAGTCATGTCGGGGAACAGGGTAAAGAGTTCACCCACGGATTGTAAAACATACATACACACATCCTTCCTTCTACTCCTGCCTGAGCCAACAAACAATGGCAAATTCAAGGAAATTTACTTTTGTTGTTTCACAGCTCAGTGTTCCTTAGATCACGTGGCTTTCACCGTCATTGTACAAATCTGTGACCTGTTATTTGCTTCCTTGTCTCAAACACAATATGCTGGAGAGAGATCACATTTTTCTTAATGCTTTTAGCGTGCCTCTGCCCCTTGATTCCTGTTACTGAACTTTTGTTAATCTACTGCTACTAAACTTAATATCATTAAGGAGAACAGCTGACCAAGTTTAATATTATTTGAAATTCAAAGGCTTCAATGCCAAGGGAGAGAAGGTTCATCGGTTTAAGTGACAATTCCTTGTTTTTAGTTCCTTGGAGCCTTTTTTTTCTTTTTTTATTTCTAAATTTGAATAGGTGTGGACATTCCTACATTTATATATTTTACCTATAACACCTTCAGTATATTTTCTGACTAACGGATAATGTTATCTTTTATTCGTCTACATCTTTTGTTTCAAACTTCAAAATGCCACCCCTCTCTGTAGTATTTTGAGGTTTGATGAACAAACCTGTACTACAGTTAGGCTCCACTTTTCCCCCTAAATATCTTCTCTGTGGAATAAAATAGAGTTCTGGTTTTTAGGTTTTCATCAGAGAGCTCTTCATCAACTTTATAAATGCAATCATTTCTCAAAACCTCTTCCAGCTCCTGTGTGTCTTTCTTTAGGTGTGGGGACACAAAACTACACGAGACACCTAGCCGTAGACACTGAGTGGTTCTGAACAAGGGCAGGATCCCAGGTTTGATGTTGTTTCCAGTGTCCTTTCTGGTGATGCCCAGTGTTTTCTGGGCTTTTTTGTGATGAAACATGCAACATGGTGTCTTCATAGAACAGTTTAGGTTGATTATGAAATAATTTTGTTAAAAATTAAAAAAATAATAATTTTGTTAAAAATAATCCTGTAATGTTATTTTTGTTATGTACATATCTATTTCCTTAGGATAAATTTCTGGAAGTCGAATTTTTGGACCTTATGTAGACATTGCTAAATTGCTCATTTTCTTTTTGATTTTATGAAACATTTTTTTATTTTAAAAATGAGGCCTCTCTGGGGCCGTCAACATGGATGTATGTGTCACACATAAATAAAACCTAAGTGAAGCCATGAAACATGATTAACATAAAATTAATGCTGGAGGAAGCTTTGCGACTGTTTTACAAGAAATAAGTATTACAGTTCTCTACTGAGGTTGAATCTTGGGAAATGGAAACCCCTTTGGGTCAGGAGAGCATCTGGAGCAGAATATGCAAGATGGACTTTTTGTGCTAAATTGCTCTAAAGATAGGTTATATCAATTTTATACTGTCTTCACAATGCTTACTTTGTCACATCTCTGCCAGCACTAAGGATTATTAGTTTTTAAAAACTTTGGCCAGTTTTGTAAGCCCCAAATGGTTTCTCATTATTTTAATTTGTATTTCTCTGATTTCTTGGTTGACTTTTTGGTTTTTATTGGTAGATTTCTTTACAGTTACTTCCTCTGCTTTTATAACAGTACATTTTGATTAATTTCTATTTTCTACTTATAAGCAGTGTGATAATTTAGAGCAAGGTTTAAAGAAATAAAAACACTTGGGTACACCATGAGTCCCTTAGTCACTGTTATCAGTTGCTGGTGTTTTTGGTTTTCCTTACTAGGGCTAAAGAGAAAACAGGATTAAATCTTTGGCTTTTAGAAGACTCAACTTTGTTATTTAAATCCAAAGGTTATAAAGGTTTTTCCTGCTGCCCTACTATTTACTATCTCTGATTTTCCTAACAAAAGATACCCTACCTTACCCCTGACCATTCTGAGCCAACCCCTGAGATTTCTCTGTGTGGAGAACATTATTTTCTTCTGATGTGGTGTCTCTCTGCTTCAAGCCCCCGTGGCTTCAAGTCAGACAATAGTAGGCTCCCGGCTGATCCCTGCACACACCGCCAGCTACTGCCCCTCCTCCCCCACAGGCTTCTCCAGCTCCTTAAAAAGACCAACTATTCTGCCTTCCTCCCCCAATCTTTGTTTTCATTTCCTTGGTGTTGAGATGCCAAGGGCTTTCACTGACATCCAGCACATTCCCCTTGGTTATGGGCTCCAACACTTCCCATCCCAGGAGCCAATCATTTGTTGTCCAGAAACTTTACGTCTCATTTCAGTGAGATAGTCTGCCAACCCATAGTTAGTATAGATAACTGGTATTTCACTTTATTAGTATCTACCATAATTAGCTATCTTCCCAATTGGGGGGAGGGTATTTTTCGTTTTCTGTGACAACTCTTAAGCAGGCAGATGTGTTTTGTTGGTTGGATGTTGGGTGGGGGGGGCGAGAAACCAAACCTGCAAATCTGTTGATCCCGTGGGGTAGTAACAGATATACCTCGGCCATGCCACCTGCTCCCCTGTGGTTCTGAGTGTTTTTTCTCCTTTATTTTCTCTTTGTAAAATTATAAAAACAGTCTGTTAGCATAAAAAGTTTTGAAAAAATAACCCACCACCCTGCTTATTTTTCTTTTAATCTTGCCTCAGGCACATACTTAGTTTTACATTGTTATAATTACAGTCTGACATAACAACATTTGTATGAGTTTTTTTTAACTTAACACTGTAAGTAATTTTCCATGTTGCTAGATTATAATAATTAGGGTTTTTGAAATTAAATTTATTGGAGTAACATTGGTTAATACATTATATAAATTTCAGGTGTACAACTTTATAATAGGACATCTGTGTACTCTAGTGTGTGCTCACCACCCGAAGTCTGATCTCCTGTCACTGTGTATTTGACTCCCTTTGCTTTCTTTGTCTTCCCCCATCCCTCATCCCCCTCCCCCTCTGTCAACCACCATTCTGTTGTCTGTATCTATGAGTTTATTTTGTTTGTTCATTTGTTGTTTTTTGTTTTCTATCCCACATACGAATGAAATCACATAATTCTTTTCCTTTTCCATCTGAGTTATTTCACTTTGCATGATACTCTCAAGATCTTTCCATCTTGTCGAAATGATAATGTTTTACCTTTTTTATGGCTTAGTAGTATTTTGTTGTATATCCAAACACATCTTTATCCAATCATCTTTGGAAGGACACTTAGCATAATTAGGATTTTTAATGACCGCATAGTAATCTGTCAGTCAACCATACCCTGTTCTTGGACATTGAGATTGTGTGTGTATCTGTGTCTTTTGCATTGTTTTAATGATGCTGTACACTTTTGGGAATTTTTGTTCTTAGGATACATTTCTAGCACTGGGGTTCCGGGACCCAATTTGCCAGTTATCTGGTTCTGTGCAGCTACTGCACTGCTTTCTAAAAGAGTTGTATAAGCCTGCATCCAGAAAGGTTGTCAGTATAAACATGGGATGCTGAAGCAGACGCAGGCTTTATAGGCTGAACAAGGGAGATGGAGGGTCTTTCTTCCTCTTTCTGGCAGATTTGAGCCAGCCAGCCTCATGTTTCACCAAGTGAGTGTTATAGTAATTTCCTAAGGGAAGGCATCTTTACTTAGGCCTTGAGACTACTCTGTCACAGTAGTTCTGTAGCTCTGCTTCTGCAAATCATGAAAGAAACAGGTAGATTTTCTTTTCTTTGTGTATTAAGTTAAAATAAAGATTAAGCCTTCTCCAGAACTGTTCCCTGGTCAATTTGATAACTATACAGTGCTTTGAGAGTCACCCTGCCCTTCGGGTTCAGTGGTCCATTCCCGACCAATTACAGTTTTAGGGTGGAAATTAACGAATCAGGTAGGTGCTGAGGTAAAGAAAAACACGCCTAGGGGATAATATAATTTTTCAGTGTATTTATGAGACAGCATAAATCCTGGCAGTAGCAAATCATTTAGAATTTGATTAAATTTCATGCAGTAAAAAATACGTTATACAAAGTTAATATTACTAAGAGTAAGTTAGCAGAACTTACAGCCAAGTCACATATATGAATCAGAAGTTTTCTAAAGGAAGGAGGTGCTGAGCCATGAATTTTTTTTTAAGGGGCTGAGCGATTGATTTTTTGCTAATGCACGTGATCATAGAGTGATAATATTCCCTGACAAATAGAGGGAGTGTGGTTTGCACGTACCCTGTTTTTGGCTATGCAGCCAGCCAGGAATTTCCAGGTATTGAGGTTTAGGGCCTGCCAGTCAGGCTTGTCACTACATATAAACTTTTCTTTCCACCCCTCCCCCCATGTCCCCAGTGTTTTGGAAACCTGTTGGGATAAAACACAGGTGCGTGACTTCCCATCGTACAGGGGCTTGTGCATGAGTCTGTTGGCTGTGTGCGTGCGTTAGCGTGTGGTGAAGATGATGTCGAGCAGAGTCCTGTAGGTTCCTGGGATCACTGACTCTGTTCTCTGTTTCTCTTATAGCCCTTGCCAGCGTCCAGCCATGGGGGATATGAAAACTCCAGATTTTGATGACCTTCTGGCTGCCTTTGACATCCCAGACCCCACCAGCCTTGATGCCAAGGAGGCCATCCAGACCCCCAGTGAGGAGAATGAGAGTCCCCTCAAACCTCCAGGCACGTGTATGGATGAGAGTGTGTCATTATCTCACTCAGGGTCAGCCTCAGATGTGCCGGCTGTGAGTGTCATTGTCAAAAACACCAGCCGCCAGGAGTCGTTTGAAGCGGAGAAGGACCACATCGCTCCCAGCCTTCTGCACAATGGATTCCGGGGATCGGACCTGCCTCCAGATGCCCACAACTTGGGCCACAACTGTGGGAAGTTTGATTCCACTTTCATGAATGGAGACAGTGCCAGGGGTTTCCCGGGCAAGCTGGAGCCTTCCAAATCGGAGCCACTACCAACCTTTAACCAGTTCAGTCCCATCTCCAGCCCAGAACCTGAGGACGCCATCAAAGATAATGGGTGTGGACCAAAGCCCAAGCACTCTGACAGTTATTTCCCACCCCCTCCTGGGTGTGGACCTGTCTTGGAGGCTCTGGCTAAGTTTCCAGTCCCGGACCTGCATATGTTCGATCACTTCTGTAAGAATGAACCCAAGCCAGAACCCCTGCCCCTGGGGAGTCAGCAGGAACACGAGCGGGGTGGGCCGAAGGCGTTGGAGCCTCACAAGGAGCTGGATGCCACTCGCTTCTTTGGGGAAGCTTTGGAGTTCAACAGCCACCCCAGCAAGGGGCTCACTGCAGAGTTTGGGACCTGCTCGTCAGTCCCCCCGAGGCAGCGTCTTAAGCCAGCCCATTCCAAGCTGTCCTCTTGTGTGGCAGCTTTGGTGGCCCTGCAGGCCAAAAGAGTCGCCAGTGTCACCAAGGAGGATCAGCCTGGCCACACAAAGGACCCCTCAGGGCCCACTAAAGAGGGCTCCAAAGGCAGCCCCAAAATGCCCAAGTCACCAAAGAGTCCCCGGAGCCCTCTGGAGGCCACTAGGAAGTGCATAAAGCCATCGGACAGCCCCCGGAGCATCTGCAGTGACGGCAGCAGCAAAGGCTCCCCTTCTGTGGCTGCCAGCTCCCCACCAGCAATTCCCAAAGTCAGAATCAAAACCATCAAGACATCGTCGGGGGAAATCAAACGGACTGTCACAAGGATCTTGCCAGATCCCGATGATCCCAATAAGTCCCCCGTTGGGTCACCTCTGGGGAGTGCCACAGCCGAGGCCCCGAGTGAGGTGCCTGAGGACGAGGTCACTGCCCTACCTGCAGTGGAGCACTTTCCTGAGGGGAGCACTAGTTCAGGGAGCCCCCAGGGTGACAGGAAGGGGGCCGAGAGCACGGCGAAGGCCAGTGGCTCTTCGTCTCCCAGCTGTGGCCCTGGGTCCCGGGTCCCGAAGGGGGCTGCCCCGGGCTCACAGGTGGGCAAGAGGCCGCAGCAGAGCGCTGTGCCACTGGCATCCACCCCGGCCCCTGCCACCCTCCTGCCCAAAGCCGTGCACCTGGCCAACCTGAACCTGGTCCCGCACAGCGTCGCGGCCTCGGTGACGGCCAAGTCCTCAGCGCAGAGGCGGAGCCAGCCGCAGCTCACGCAGATGTCGGTGCCCCTGGTCCACCAGGTGAAAAAGGCCGCCCCGCTGGTGGTGGAGGTCTTCAACAAGGTCCTCCACAGCTCCAACCCCGTGCCCCTGTACGCGCCAAATCTCAGCCCGCCTGCCGACAGCAGGATCCACGTGCCGGCCAGCGGGTACTGCTGCCTGGAGTGTGGCGACGCGTTTGCCTTAGAGAAGAGCCTGAGCCAGCACTACGGCCGGCGCAGCGTCCACATCGAGGTGCTGTGCACGCTGTGCTCCCAGACGCTGCTCTTCTTCAACAAGTGCAGCCTGCTGCGGCACGCCCGCGACCACAAGAGCAAGGGGCTCGTCATGCAGTGCTCGCAGCTGCTCGTCAGGCCCATTTCTGCGGACCAAATGTTCGCGGCCGCCCCCGCGAACTCCCCTCCGGCGGCGCCCGCCCCCGCCGCCCCGCCTCCCTCCCCTAAGCACGGCCCGGCCGCCGGCAGTGCCGGCTCCACCATTCCAGCTTTGCCGCTCTACCCGGACCCCGTCAGGCTCATCCGGCATGGAGTCAAGTGTCTCGAATGTCACAAGCAGATACGCGACCACACGGTCATGGCCGCGCATTTCCAGAGGACATCAGAGGACACCGAGGGGCTGGTAAGTGGCCCTCCCTGTGACAGGTGGCAGGCCCTGGTTCACACGGGCTCCATGTTGGTCAGGGAGCGAAAAGCTCACCGATGGAGTGGTGGCATCTTACAGTCGTAGCACAGGGTCTGGCTTGCTGGTAGCGACCTGCGTGAATATATAGTGTTTGGTATTTAGTGGACAGAGCGTCCTGCCCACAACGGAGGGCAGACCCTGAGGATTTGGTGAGTGTGTGCGTGGATGTGGCCCATGGCCCACTCAGCTCCTGGTGGGCTGTCAGGGCCCAGTGCCAGGCCTGGGCTAGAGTCTTTATTGGATGGTGCCCTGGCCTCTGGCACGTGTCAGTGTGGTCCTCGCAGGGCCCCAAAGGACTCGGGGGTGGAGGTAGGTGTGACACTGCCCCGCGCCTTGGTCTGTACTTCTGAGAACCATGCCTGCACCGCCCACAGTGAACACAGCTCTTTGTGCAGAATCCTTTGGGGAGAGTGCAGTGGGCCAGTGTCAGGGCCGATGTGGAAGGAAGGACAGCAGACTGATATGTGGGCCTCCTCTTTTCATCCGCGTTCTCACCTCTCTAGGAAGGCACTGCACTTACTGCTGTTCTTCTTGGTTATGCTTGATGAGACCTGGCTTTATTTTAAAAAGGCATCTGTGCTCAAAATTCCCTTTGGCACTGTCTGTGTCAGTGGCTGGCCGTGTTGGCAAGGTCCTGTGAAGGAAGCGGGTCTCCAGAGAAGTCTCCAGAAAGCTCTTTTCTCCCTCCTCCGGGTGGAAGGATTCTGCATGACTTGGCCAAGCCTGCCCCCTCACCGAGCCTCCTGCAGCCAGGGCTGCAGCGGCCTGGATGAAAGCAAAATAGCTCCCTTCACTTCAGTTCAGCAGGGTCCTGGACACCTGCTGGTGGCCCATGAGCTTTGCACGTGTGTTCTGTGTGTTCCCAGTGCCCACGGCTGTGCTGAGTGCAAGGGTACCAGCAGGAGGGAGCTGCCCCGTTCTGCCCGGGGCTCACTGCACAGCAAGGGCAGAGCTGCCCACCTGGACAGCTGCAGGGTGCAGACTGACAGTGGGGCTGAAACGGGCTGGTCAGCATAGTTGCAGAGAGTGTCTCAGAGGGACTAATTCATCGTGACACCACACGTGACATTGGAGTTGGACCGGCAATTGATGAGTTTGGAGGAGGGGGAGAGGCAGGGTGTTCAGGGACAAAAGTATGTGAAAGTGCCCCCTGCATTTGAGGAATAAGGAGATGTCAAGAGTGAGGCAGCCTTGGGAGTGTCAGAGTAGAGACAGGAGGTGGAATTTGGCGGGGCTATGGGGCTTCTGCAGCCCCAAAAGGGGCCAGCACGGTGCTGTAGGGTCGCTGTTACCTCTCATGTTCACCTTCCCTGTTTGTTGCATTTTTCTTCTGATGAGTCAGGTGGACTATGACCACCCAGCCCTTTTCTCAGGGGCCTCAGGTCTTTTCGCTGTACCAGAATGGTTTATTTGGTCCCAGATCGCTTCTTCTAAGTCATGTGATCAGAACCATTGCCAGTGGAGGTCTGACGTCTGGGCCTATGTTTTTTTTTTCCACGCTGTTCCTCATTCATCTTCTAGAATCTGAGCAGAAGTCTGGGTATTGGATCCCAGACTGGCACCTGCTCTTCCTGTGTCATTCTCCTCTGGTGAGAACTAGACAAGGTGGTCCCTGACAGGAAGGGAGGGAGCACCCAGGAGGGCTGTCAGGGTTCCTTTGGCCTGGTTCTAAGCGCTCAAAATCTCCTGCTGATGAAAGTAGCCTCTGTGTCTCAGAGAAAAATTAAGGCTCAAGCTCTGGGATCAAAACTTAGCCTTGATGGCTGTTGGACTTGGGTTGCTCAAAACAGTACCCTGGTTTCAGGCCATATCCAAGGCAGGGGGTGGAAGGGTAGGGTGCCGCCCTACTGTAGGGTGGGAGTTGCAGGACAACATGTTCTGGCCTTCTGTCTTCTTCCTGGGAACCCACCCCAAACTGGAGCTGCCTCCCTCTGCAGTGGCTGGATGGTCCCTTCACCTTGTATTCTAAGATGTCAGAACAGAGAGACGATTTCTTCTTGTTCTTAAGCTTTTTATTAACTGTAATGTCATTATCACACCTAACAAAATTAATAACAATTCCTTAATATTTCCTAAAGTAAGTCCATATTCAACATTTTCCATTTTTGTCAAAAGTTGTCTTTTTACAATTGGGCTTGTTTTGAATTGGGATCCAAACGTGGACATACTTTACATTTGTTTGTTAAGTCTTTTAAACTTCTCATCTAGAACAGTACCTTGTCCCACTCTACCCCATCAGACCTCCCTCCCTTTTCTCTTATGTCATCGATTTGGGTCATGTGTCCTGAGGCTTTTCCAGGACAATTCTGAGTTCAACTGATTGCTTCCGGAGAACTTTCCTGTATAATTTTGAATTTGACTGATTGCTTCCTCACGTAATTAACATTCTTCTATATGCCATATTTTATTCGTGCACTAGACATTAGCAATAAGGGCTTGATCAGGTTCAGGGTTGAATAGGGGGAACACTGTGTCATTCCTATCTCGTGGCTTCAGGGAGGCCCAGAGTGCTTGATTTTCTCAGTTTTAATGATGCTAAACTTCTCAGGGAGTTTAGGTGGTGGCGTTCTTATTCCTTCATTGTAAAGTCCCTGTCTTATCCTAACAGTTTTAGTATCCATTGGTAATCACTGCCTGAGCCAGTAATTTTATTAGGAGTTGCAAAAGGGTGTTTTTCTAATGTAATTATTTATTTTTATTAGCTGGGAATGTGTATAAATGATCTTTCTCTCTTCCATGAGGGCTGTTTGGTTACCCTGTTTTATAGCTTATGTTGGAATATGGGATAAATACATAATTAGTTAAAAGTTTTTATAGTAGTGAGTTGATGCCCTAATAATCTCAAATAGTGTTTTAGGAATCCCTCTTCTATTATTTTTAAAAATTGTGGTAAACTACACATATCATTTACCATCTTAATTAATTTTTAGTGTATAGTTGAGTAGCATTAAATACATTCACATTCTTTTGCACTCAATTTCCAAAACTCTTCATCTCGCAAAACTGAAACTCTTCACCCATTCAACAACAGCTCCCATTCCCCGCTCCCCTCAGCTCCTGGCAGCTACTATTCTACTTCTTGTCTTTATGATTCGACTACCCTAGGTACCTCATATAAGTGGAATCATGCAGTACTTGTCTTTTTATAACTGGCTTATTTCACGTGCTTTATGCATGTTGTAACGTGTCAGAATTTCTACCCTTTTTAAATGCTGAATAATATTCCATCGTATGTATAAACCACATTTTGTTTATTAATCCACTGCTGAACACTTGGATTGCTTTCCACCTTTTCGGTGTTGTGAATATATAAACACAAATTTCAAACTGTCAAAATCAATACAATTTGTAACATTAGGACAACTGCATAAAGATGAAAGTGTTTTTTATAGCTCTTCTTGCCCTTATGTATCACATTAAGGATGTATAGGTTGAAATATTATATTTGAAACTGTCACTTGGAGTAATTCTTTTCTCTCTATGGTTAATATATAGTTACTTGACATATAGTTAGGTTACTCCTTTCTGTTTTGCAATTTTTAGGGAATGCTTTTATTTAGTTCATTTTATGTTATTTAAAAATTATGTAAAACATTTCATTCCAAAGTTAAAATTGTAACAAGGTACATTTAGAGAAGTCTTGCTTCCATCCCTGTCCTTTAGTCCTGTTCTCTCCTTCCCCATAGGTAGCCATTTTTATTCAGTTTTGGCTTATCACTCCATTGCTCCTTTTAAGCAGGTGTGTGTGTGTGATATTCTCTTACATAAAAGGGCGTGTTCATTTACTGTTTTGCAGCTAAAGTAATACTTAAAAAAACTTCATCATGGAATGTCCCAAACATATATAAAAGTGGAAAGAATAATATAATGGACACTTCTTTAACAATTAGCAACTCATGGCCCATCTTGTTTCATGTATCTTCTTACCTGCCCCTCTCCTCCAATGGATTATTTTTAAACAAATCTCAACATCAGCGCATCTGTAAATTTTTCAGTATGCATCTCTAAAAGATAAGGGTTCCCCTCCAAATATAGACATAATCATTATATCTCAGAATTAATAATTATTCATTATCAAATCAATATCAAGTGTCAAAGGTCCCAATATTATCATTAAGTTAGTGTTCAATATCTGATTGTCTCATTCCTTTTTACACTGACTTGCTTGAATCAGGATCCACATCAGTGCTATGCATTGTAAATGTTGAAAATATCTCTTAACTCTCTTTTAACCTATAAATTCCCTTTTCTATCTTTTTTTTTTTCCCCTTTGCAATTAGTTTCTGGAAAAAACTGGAAAGTTTGTCCTGTAGAGGCCCCACATTCTGGATTTTGCTGATAAAAGCAGAGGTCCTTCCCTGTCCTCCCAACAACTTTGCCTCTGTGCAGCTTCTCTGACCCTGTCAGGCCACTTAATGAGCAGGCCAGGTGTCCCCTCATTGCTAAGAAGAGCTTCTCCAGATGCGGCGCCCGCTCAGTGGGTAGCTTCCCCCTCTGGTAGTCTGGGCTCTGCCCGTGAGGGCTTCAGTGAGTCTGGCCGTGGACTTGTCTTCCCTTGGTTCTGTCCCGGGGCTGGGAACAAAGGAGCTGCTGCCTATTCTGGCCTTTTCTGTGCGTGTATGTGGTTAGCTGTGGCTCAGGGCACCTCCTACCCACCTAGAGTGGGCAGACAAGGCTGAGGGAATGGAAACTGGCAAGCCGACTCATTCAGTCGACAGCCAGTCAGGGTAGGCTTAGGCCCCCTGTGGAAGTCACTGAGCCATCTTACTGGAGGTGTGGAGTGGGAGCCACCTCTGCTGAGCGAGGGAGAGGCCCTGGTGGGTCTTGGCAGTGAGGTGAGGTCTTAGGATTCAAGAAGTGCCTTAGGCGTCTGGAAAGGGAAAGCTGGACCTCTGCTAAACCGGAGGGAAGAAGCACAGTTCTAGAGCAGGACTAACTTTTGGGGACACTGTCAGGTGAGAGGTAAAGCTTGCTTGGGTGTAAGTATCAACACTTTTAATGAGGTCTGGGGTGTCCAAGTATCCTAAGAGAGTTGGAAGAGAGGATGGTTAGGGGAGGGGTTATTCTGACCCATGTCCTAGGACAGCCAGACAGCTGTGATTGGAGAGCCTGGGGCCTGCAGCACCTGCATGAACTGCTTTCTTGGTGTTCTTTCCTAGACTTGCCAGGTGTGCCAGATGCTGCTGCCCAACCAGTGCAGTTTCTGTGCCCACCAGCGGATCCACACACACAAGTCCCCTTACTGCTGTCCAGAGTGTGGAGCACTCTGTCGCTCCGCCTACTTCCAGACCCACGTAAAGGAGAATTGCCTGCACTATGCCCGCAAGGTGGGCTACAGGTGGGTGCCGCCTGGCTCGCTGTCCTGTCCTGGGATTGCCCAGTGGGTGGTCCATCTCCTGGGCCAGAACTTGTTTCAGAATGAGCTTTGGTCTCCAGAGTCCTGGCCTCCAGCTCAGGCAAGCATGTTGATTGGTATGTGGACAGACATTTTTATTTTCTAGAGAACAAGAAGAGAAAGGGGAGAAGAATAGGGAGTTAAAAAGAAAATTAAACAGAAAAAATAGCTTTGAAGGGGAAGCTTTGGGGCAGATGAGACTATATAGAACCTTCACTTTGTCAGCTTAGTTTTTAAAATGTATGTAAACTTAATTTGCTCACAAACTTACCGTGTTTGGCATATTAAATTCAAAGTACTATTTCAATAATAAATTTCCTAATCACAGCACTTTGAAATGTTCTCAATTTTCATTAACAAATGAAACTCAAAGGGCTCCAGTATCTTCGTGTTGATTAGTTTTTGTCAGTTTGTAAGAAGCAAGTAAAACTAGAGAATGGAAAAAAATGGTCAGCCTCAGAGTGAAATCAAGAAAACTCTTATTTTAGACTGAATCTCCTCCATTGTGTCAGACATATATAAGCAAGAAGTCATTTTCTGGAAAAAGATCTAAATGGGAAGGTGGCTCCCTTCAAAGGCATTGATCTGTAACTTTCACATTGACCCAGTCACGGCTCCTGTACTGACTGTTGCTGCATTTGAGAGTTTCTGCATCTTCTCATGTTTTACTTTATCACTTTCACTTATGAAACTTATTTTGCCCAAATTTAGTAAGATTGTCTTGTGTTTGGTATTTTAAAAAATGTGTGAATTTAGTTCATTTGATAAACCTTTTTTGAGTACTTAGCATTGTGCCAGACTACTCAAGATACAAAGATGATTAAGATACAGCCCCTGTCCTCAACGGGGCTCCAGGCTGGTAGGTAACGTGTGCACAGTAATTGTAACTCAGAGCAGTCAGCCCCATAGTGGAGGGATGGTCAGCAAAACTCCACAGAGAATTTAGGAGGTTTTGAGGCAGAAGAAAGAGGAAGAAGATATCTAGCAAGGGAATGGGCGGGGATACTTGCACACCTGAAAGGGGTTACAGGAAGATCAGCATCTCTGTAGAGGTGAGTCAGGACGGTTGTGGGGACTGGTGAGAATTGAGTTGGTAGAAGGCAGACCTACTCCTTGTCAGACATTTGGTCTTTATCCAGTGGACGATGAAGAGCTACAGAAAGATTTGCAGCAGGGGAGTGATTGGACTAGATCTGTTTCTGGAAAGCTGACACATGTACTAGGGAAGGGAGAGACTAGAGACTGGTTGAGAGGTAAGTGTGACAGCATAGATGAGATGCTGAGGACTTCAGCTCGGCCATGGCCGTAGGGATGGAGAGAAGGTAGATTTGAGGGAGACACTAGAAGTAGAAGCATTAAGGCTTGATAGCTTATAGATGGGGGTGAGGATGGAGAGGGGTTAGTGATGACTCGCAGGTTTCTTTCTTGATATAAACATTTCCAAGTATAGACTAATTTCTTTGCATGTTAGGAGACTGGAGAATCCAAAATGCATGAGAAATGAAACAACCAGACATGGGCTTGTACAAAGCCCTTGCCACCATGTTTCAGAAGAGCAGAGGTTGGCAGCATCCCAGGCTACATTTTTAAACCGAAAATACCTGACGTGTGTTTTTACAGTATTCTATAGCATTTGATAATATCTTTTTAGCTTTGACTTAAGTGTGTGCTGCTTATTCCAAGATCCAAACCAATCCAACAGAAATGCAATCAACACTTAAGATTTTTATCTTTGAATCTTGAACCTAAGAAATTTCCAATAACACAGACAGATTAATAGCATTTTTTTTGCCTTCTAATTTTATTTTACTTTCTTTTGTATGAGTAAAGAGAAACACTGTCTCAAAAGCAATTCAGTTTATCAAGCCTTTTTGTAAGGAACATCAGCTGAAAATGTATTGTGATTCAGCTGTAGAGGGATTACTGAAGATAATTGACGTTAAAATCATCAATGATCTGTGGTTGAACTCCAAAGGCATACATTCTAGTACAATATTCATGACACTTAAGATTTAAACTATTAAAATCTTTGTAAGTAGCAGCTTTATTCAGATGTAAGTCACATACCATGGAATTCACCCATTTAAGGCATATAGTCCACTGGTTTTTACTACATTCAGAGTTGTGCTGTCAGTCGCCACAATCAGTTTTAGAACATTTTCATCACTCCCCGAAAAACTCTATACTAACAGTCTTCCCATGCACCCAGTCCGTAAATAGCCACTGGTTTGCTGTGTAATAAATGTCTCTTTTGGACATTTCATATTAATGGAATTATATAATATGTATTCTTAGCATAGTATTTTCAAGATTTATCTTTGTAATGAGCATTTCATTCCTTTCATGGCTGAATGATGACCTGTTGTATGTATACACCACACATTGTTTATCCGTCCATCTGTTGATGGGCATGTTTTGGTTATTATGAGTCAGGCTGCTTAATGAGCATTCATGTACAAGTTATTGTGTGTATGTATGTTTTCAGTTCTTGTAGATATGCAACTAAAGGTAGAATAGCTGGGGCATCTGGCGACTTGGACTTCTTGCAGAACTGCCAGACTGTTTTCCAGAGTGGTTGTACTGTGTTTACATCCCGCCAACAGCATGTGAGGGTTCTGAGTTCTCTGCATCCTCACCAACAGTTGTTATGTCTGACTTTTGATTATAGCCATCCTTGTGGGTGTAGTTGGTATCTCATTAAGGGTTGGATTTGCTTTTTTCTGATGGCTTATGGCATTGCACATCTTTTCACGTGCTGTTTGTATATTTGTATATCTTCCTTGGAGAAATGTCTGTTTAGATCCTTTGCCTATTTTGAAATTGGGTTATTATCTTCTTATGAGTTGTAGGAGTTCTTTATATATTCTGGATACAAGTCCCTTGTCAGATACATGATTTGCAAATATTTTCTCCCATTCTGTAGGTATTAATAGTTTTTAATGAACTCTCAGAAGGCACCCATGTTGCTGTTTATTGAGCTCTACTATAGTTTTACAGTGTTACTTCATTTTATATTATTTTTGTTTTTTCTTGAAGACAATGTAAAAGATCTATTATTTTATATATATTTTATGTGTATGTATTTTAATGTAAGATGTCTGTTATCTATATCTATATCTATATCTATATCTATATCTATATCTATATCTATATCTATATATATTTAGAATTCTATAAATTATCCTACTTTTTGTTGATAATTTGGAGTGGCCAATGATGTCATAAGGGAGTAAGTTTAGACTTTTTTTTATTTGTTATTTTCTTATTATTTGTGATTATTAGCAAAACGAAAAATTTTACTGCTCTTCATCTTTTCTAAAACCACATATTTCACAGCATATGATTCTATAATTGTCTGTTTTCTCTTTTTCTCTTTAAAAATTGGTAAAGAGTTGTCATGGGGTTGGATCTCTGCATACTTTTCCTCAGTTTGTAAGCCTTGCTCAGTTCAGGCCCTCACCACAGCTTCTCAACATGCATTGTTTTACCCCTCCATGTTTTTACTTTCAGTGAGGTTTCTTTGAAGAGCAGGTAAATAGGATGGATTTTAGTTACATTTTTGAAGAATATATTTATATTGTTTCTGTAGGAGTTTGGGCAAACTGCACAAATAAGGCCACTTAAGAGATTCCTTCCCCATATCAGGCATACTCGTCCACTTTGGATGAATTTGGAAATATGTGGATTTTTTTCCTCCTTTTGATACCTTGTGGTATGGAAGTACTTCTTTGTGCTTAATTGGTCACTATTTTGTTTAGCAGGAGAGAAAATAAAATGTAAGTCAGTAGTTTGTATAGAAACTCCAAAGCATTGGAATTCATTGCAAACAGCTTTCTGGTTCTGTGAGCTAGTAAGTTTGCAAAGGTGATTCTTTGCCCCTGCTCCCACCCCCACCCAACATACACACGCACACACGTGCACACACACACAGAATAAAAAGAAAAGGTTGGTTAGGATTCTGTGATGATTTGTGTGGACTAATGTAGTGTGTTGAAGAGAAGTATTTGGGAGTCGAAGAATCCTTAAGTGAAGGCATGTCCTTTCTTTCAGTAAAGCAGCAGCCTGTCTTCTAGAGCCTACTAGGTATCCAGATGATGGACAAGCAATATTGCAACAAAAGGGAAATCAAAGGTGTTTGCTGGTGTAGAGGAGACCTGTGGGCAGGAAGGACTGAACACACGAGGGGTCTGGGAACCTGAGTGGATGCAGGTTGGCAAGGGGAAGGCCACATACTGGAGAAAGGAAAGGCAGTGTTTATAGAAAGATTGTGAAGTTGGAAGGAGAGTCCAACATGGCCTCAGTTTCAGAAAAATGGTTCTAGACAGATTGTACATTAAGAAATGATATATGCACGAAATGAAGCTCAGAAAATATGAATGGGTAGGGAGAAACAGATAAAAAGTTCCCCGTGGGCCCAGCAAGAAGCCAGCACAGCACTCTGAGCTGCGTGGTCGGGAGTGGTGCCGGCCGCATGTGGCCAGTGTGACTGGCCATTTTATTTTGTTAATTTGAATAGCCACATGGACAGTGCAGTATAGTACATTTCCGTGATCACAGCAAGTACCCGGGACAATGCTGCACTAGAGTATTTCTTCATGAACTTTGGGCTCTTTGTTTCATTGTGGTGGTTATGGGGAGTGCAGCATTTCCTGACTATTTTTTATTCAGCGGCCATCCCTGCTTGTTCAGTACCAGTCTGTGGGAAGGCACAGGCTGTCTGCAGCCTCCTTCTGCAATTCTTCTTAGACCCTTGCAGCTGTATCACATTTTAATAGATATTGTTTATGTCATTTATGTCCCCTGCCTGTCCATTCCCACCAACTTCTCTTAGCCGAGCTCACGTTTTTGGTTTGTGGAAGAGAATCCTCTGGCTGGGGAGGGGAGGGTTTCTCCTCCCTTCTCTACCAGATGTGGCCTTGGGCTTGGGGGGCGCTGGGTGACAACATCGTGCCAGATGGCAGCTGGCAGGCTCTCAGGATGTACAAGTGGAGGATGGAAGACCGAGTGCTCGAAGGAGGGGCTCCGAGACGCCTGTGTTCCTGCCCTCCGTCCCTCCTTTCGCAACGCCATTTCTGGGTCTGACATTCTCCCCTCCACACATACACCTCTGTCACCCAGGTGCATCCACTGTGGGGTCGTCCACCTGACCTTGGCCTTGCTGAAAAGCCACATCCAGGAGCGACACTGCCAGGTTTTCCACAAATGTGCTTTCTGCCCCATGGCCTTCAAGACTGCCAGCAGCACCGCGGACCACAGCGCCACCCAGCACCCCACCCAGCCCCACAGACCCTCCCAGTGAGTGCAGCTCCAGGGCCGCAGGCCTGTGGGCGGAGCCGAGTGGCTTGGATGCTGTTAAGGGAAGGTAGTGGGACGTACTGGGAGCTGGGGCTAGTGGCAGAGTTGCCTGGAGTGCACCAAAGACATCTTGAGGCTGGGGAGTATCCGCGTTGGCTCAGGGTAGTGCTTTCCCGAATCTGACCCTGGTTCAGAGAGAGTGGAGATGGGGTGGGGGCCGTGTGATTCTGCCCGCGGAGCCTTGGCCACATCATGCCCTGGGGCTTGTCTCACAGGCTCATGTATAAGTGCTCCTGCGAAATGGTCTTCAACAAGAAGCGGCACATTCAGCAGCACTTTTACCAGAATGCCAGCAAGGCCCAGGTGGGCGTCTTCAAGTGCCCCGAGTGCCCGCTCTTGTTCCTGCAGAAGCCAGAGCTGATGCAGCACGTCAAGGTGGGATGCTCTGGGGGAGCAGGGTGGGAGGAGCTGGCACGCCTCAGGCCGGGGGTCTGACTCTATGCCTCTTTCCCCTTGCCCAGTCAGTAATCGCTCTCCCCATCCCCAGAGCACCCACGGTGTTCCCCGAAACGTGGACGAGCTGTCAAGCCTCCAGTCTTCAGTGGACACGTCCTCAAGCCGCCCTGGCTCTCGAGTTCCCACTGAGCCCCCAGCCACTTATGTGGCTGCTCGGGGCAGCTCCCTGCCCTCCAGCCGCTGGGGCAGGGCTGAGGCCCACCGCAGGGCTGAGGCCAAGCCCCGGCTGAGGAGCACTGGCTGGACCTGCCAGGAGTGCCAGGAGTGGGTTCCCGATCGGGAGAGCTACGTGTCCCACGTGAAAAAGAGCCATGGTCGGGTAAGTGCAGTCAGGGTCTTGGTGCCTTGTCAGGTCCCCTCCGGTGGGGCCAGGGCCCCCTTCTGTGCCTGACCCCTTAGGGTTCCTGCTGCTTTGGCCAGGGTGGGTACCGCAGATTTTGAAGTCTTTAGGGGCATTCTCCTTTCTGCTCATGTTATCTTAGAAGAAAGAGGCCCCCAGAACCATCCTGTGGTTCTGATGCTTTGCTTTCTGTGGCCTCCCGTAGACGCTGAAGCGGTACCCGTGTCGGCAGTGTGAACAGTCCTTCCACACCGCCAGCAGCCTGCGCAAACACATCCGCAACAACCACGACACAGTCAAGAAAGTCTATACCTGCGGGTAAGTCTCCAGAGGTGGGAGCCAGGGGACCTGAGATCCAAGAGCACTGGCCATGGCACCTTGGGGCTTTTCTCTGCTATGGGGTCAGGGGTCAAAGGCAAGAGATAAGCAAGTTTCCAAACGGAAAAGTGCTGTAGCCAGGTCGGAACCAAGCTTCCAGACCTGGGAGCTCCTGAGTGCTGCCCCCCCCCATCTCCCTAACCCTGGGTGGCACTGCCAGTCAGCAGGGAGGGACCCTGAGGTTTAAGAACAGTGATGTGACTGTGTGCCTTGTTGGGCCTGGAGGCTTCAGTACCGTCTGCTTGTGCTTTAGGACGAACCCCAGCCTCCATGCTGACCACCAGCCCAGCACTTGGGCCTCTGGGCAGTGCTGTCAGGGAGTGGAGAGTGAGACCGTGGCTGAGGGCCAGTACAGAAATTCTGATTTGCTGTTGTCTGCCACTTTGGCTGGCGTGCTGGCTAGATTTTTCTGGGGAGTACCCAGCACTCCTCATCCAGCCTGAGGACCACCCAGCCCGCTCTCTGTCTGCTCCAGACTCTTTTTTCCCTGGAGCCAGGAGCGGCTTCCACTTCTGCCTGCCTGCCAGACCCACCTGGCTCCACTGGGCTCCACAGGCTGTCGTCCCACACAATTTCTTTGGCTGTCCTTTTGCAGGTATTGCACAGAGGACAGCCCCAGCTTTCCTCGGCCCTCCCTTCTGGAGAGTCACATCAGCCTTATGCACGGTATCAGAAACCCTGATTTGAGCCAGACGTCCAAAGTCAGACCTCCGGGTGGACATTCCCCTCAGGTGAGTGTGGGGTCCCTGCCCACCGCAGCAGCTAGCTTGGTGAGGCCTGGAGCTGGAGAGGCACTGGGAAGGCCACGGGGTGCTCACTTGTCATTATGGCTATGCCGCAACAGCAGTGACAGTTTCCCTCGATGGGGGTCACTGTCGAGTTCTGTGTGACCCATCTGAGACTGCATACAAGTAAAGGACAGGGACAAAGATCCATGAGGCAGCCCATTGGCCTCTTGTTTCTACTGTTTCCTTGTCACTGTGATCCCTTCCTTAGGAGTGTGCCGTGCTTTGTGACATGGGAGAGCGTTCACACGCACCGGCCTGCTTCTGCCTTACTACAATCCTCAGTCGGTGGGTGGGACTGACTGTCGGGTGACGATGGCCATGCTCGGCTGCCCCCAACCACTAGGTATGGGAGGCTCCAGGCCCCAACTCTTGCTCTCCTGGACCCTTGTGCTATGACCTCATTCTGTACCTGCCATGCCCATGCCCATTCCCAGTGAACTTCGGGAGCAGCCAGGATTTCCTCCTCACTGTAGGCTCTTCTGTGCCACGGTAGAGGTTGCTCTTCGGAGGGGCCCTGCCTGCCTGGAGAAGTCTGAGAGCTGCTCCTGGAGTTCCAGGACATTCTTTCTTGGCTGTTCAGGGAAGGGTGCTGGTCAGCAAAGGCCCTTTTACACAAGCAAGTGCGGTGTAACATCTGTCTGTGATTAAAATGCACACTCCTGCCCCTCCAAATGCACACACCATTCAATTCAGCAAGTCTGCCTCTCGGATTTATCTGTCAGATATCTTTGGCCTTGGGCACAAAGAAGTGTGTTCAAGGATGTTCACTGTGTGCTTGACAAAGATGGGACTCAGTTGGCCGCCAGTTGGCCCTGCGCTCCCCTCGGTGGGTTTGTGTGCCGCTGCTAGGATGACGGAGCCTCTGTGTAAGCTCCCAGGGAGACATGCGCCAATCCATGTGAACTGAGGAGCAGGGCCAAGAACAATGTGCATGCAACGCTACCATTCTGTGAAAGAGCAGTCTTATTTGCGTATGTGTGTAGAGTATCTCTTGGAGGAGCCACAGAGCTGGTGACACGGTGCTCTCTGGAGCTCAGGTCTGGGAGTGGGCAGGAGGATGTAATCTCCATGCCCTTCCCATATCTTTGGAATGTGGTACCACAAGCACATGCTACATTAAAAAAAAAAACAAACAAACCCCTAAACCAACCAAAGCTAAGCCAGCGTTCAGGGCCGGGGTGACCCCGGCCTGGGTGGAAAGTCTGCGAGGCCTTGGGCTGCACTGGTCGTGTCTGGGGGATCCTGTCTCAGGCTCGGCTTGGCCTGGACTCGGCTCACGCTGTGTCCCCTTCAGGTGAACCATCTGAAGAGACGGGTCAGCGGGGCGGCGGACGCTCCCGGCACCAGCAACGGCGCGACCGTCTCCTCCACCAAGAGGCACAAGTCGCTTTTCCAGTGTGCAAAATGCAGCTTTGCCACAGACTCGGGGCTCGAGTTTCAGAGCCACATACCTCAGCACCGGGTGGACAGCTCCACCGCCCAGTGTCTCCTCTGCGGCTTGTGCTACACCTCCGCCGGCTCCCTCAGCCGCCACCTCTTCATCGTCCACAAGGTGAGAGACCAGGAGGAGGAGGAGGAGGTGGCAGAGACGGCAGTGGAGGCGGTGGAGCCAGAGGAGGGCTCCGGGGAGGAAGTGTCCGCAGAGACCAGGGAGAACGGACTGGAGGAGTGTGCCGGCGAGCCGTTGGCGGGGGACCCAGAGGCCAGGAGGTCACCGGGCCCGGCCCCCGAGGAGGACGGTGCCCAAGATGCTCAGAGTCAACCACAGGCCTCTCAGGACCAGGACGGCCACTCACTGTCCCCTCAGGTGTGACCCGAGGCTTGGCAGTGTGTGCGGTCGGGTGGTGCCGTGGCATCCTCCGCCCACCGTGTGGACAGTGCTGAACAAACGGCTCTGCCGGCGTGGACGTGGCAGGCTGTGCCCTGGAGCAGTGTCTGCCCTGAGCTGCGAGGTGCTGGGTGTGTCCCGGCCCCAGGAGATGTGGGGTCGCTCAGGATCTCACAGATCTGAATTTACTTCTGTTATTTATGGCTTTGTGCTGCTTCTCAGTATCCCAACTCTTGTCTGTGTCCTTCAAACCCCAGGCTGCATCAGTGGCCCAACCCCAGTGCTGTCCACTCCGCGTGAAACTCCTCCGGGAGGCTCCCACCTGCTGCTCTCAGCCAGCGGGCCCCTCCGGGCTCTGGGCCTGCAGGCAGCCTGAGAAGAGGGATGAGGGGGCCTGACGCAGAGTGTTTTGGGGAGCGCTTCCCAGCCTGGCATGGCGAGAGCCTTGGTCAACTTGCTCTTCCCTCCCGTCCACTCTAATTTTTCCCCACCAAAAAGTTCCTGGAGAATGTGTCGCCTCGGCTCGTCCTGTCTGTGAGGGTGGGAGGAACTTCTACAGCACGTCTGCTTGGAACCCGGGAGAGAGGAAGTGCGGCCCAGGCAGGCGGGCGCTGGGAGGCAGACCCTTCAGAAGGAGTGTGTGTCCTTGTCCTGTGGCTGTCCCGCCTTTCCGGACAAGTGGGGTTTGGGACACAGATGTTGGGGTATTTGTATTCTTGCTCCTGTGCCATTAGAGAGGCTGCTGCCCCAGGCAGGCCAGCCCCTCCTCCTCTTGGCTACACTCATGTTGCTCAGACTATATTTCAAATAAAAAATTCTTCTTACCATGCAGGTGGGCTCTTGTATTCCTCTTCAAGTGAGCCCGGCCCCACCCTGCTCCACCCAAAGGGTCTTTCCCAGACACCCCTCATTGTCCCATCTCTGAGGGAGGGCAGTGTTTCTACTGTTCACGGAAGGCCCACTCTAGATTCTGGAGCTATGGTTAGGAAACCAGGAGCCTGGTTCTGCTTGATTCTCTATTGACCTTCTGAAGGGTGGGAGGAGGGTCTTAATGCTGGTCAAGAATCACCTCCAAGGTCTCCCCCTGGGCTGGCGGCATCGGCTACAGGACCTATTGAAATTTTCTGGGCACTTCCATCTCTCTTCCAAATGGATTTTCAGCCTGAGAGAACCCTTTACTAGTGGGGCTGGTGGGGAGGGATAGAGGAAGGAATTCTGTAATTTTCTTAGTGTTCAAGGTCTTGGTATCGCTGCTGTCACAGGGGACCTGGATGCGTGAGAATGAGGATTAGATATGTGAGGCTGGACTGTTTTTTCACTGATGGCAGAGTTAGGGCCTGACCTAGCACAAGGAGCAGGAGGTGTGTGTGGGGTGTCTTCTGACCTGTGACCTGAGTGCCTGCCGTAGCCTTGCCTGGGTGGAATGTGGGATGTGGGACCGGGCCTGGCAGGATCTAGTGTAGCAAAAAGAAGTGGGTGCTGGCAGACTTCTTAGAGGTGATCTTTCAAGGGAAGCATTGCATATTAATTACAAATTATTAAGTCGGATAAATATGCCTGACCTTTCACAACTGAAAACAAAGCCATTTGCTTCCTCTATCAGATGCCCCATTTTTAGTGGAAGTGCTAACGCTGTTGGGAAAGGTTAGCACCTGCCTCAGTTTTGGAGAGAGTCTGCTGTTTAATGATTGCTAAGCCTGGCGAGGTCACCGTGTCCCTGCTTGCCAAGGGGGCAGTGAGGGCAAGACAGGTCTGATTCGGGCTGCCTGCAGAGCCAGAGCTACCCCAACTGCACTGTCATCCCTTTCCTATTCCAGTTGCAGGGTGCCCACTCTGCACCCCGGGTCCATTCACAGGAGTTATAGGGGGCTGATAGAAGGGTTTGAAATGGATGGCTGAATTTCTTCCTGCCCAGAAACAGTTGGTGGCTGGAGGTAGAGACAGGAGGTGGTCAAATCACAGGTTTTGGCCCCAGATCCATCTCTCCTTCCTGAGAATGGCGTGGAGTGGAAAGAATGCAGAGAAACCTGGGTCACAGCCTGGGGTCTGCCCTTAACCAGCTCTTAACAAAGCCTCTGCCTTCACCAGCCCCTCTCCTGCAAAGCAGAGCTAGACATTCCCGTCCAACTTGCTTCTCTGGCTTTTGTGAAATGGTGAGTTGTGGAAGCACTTTCTGGTTTATGAAACTATATTAAAGTGAGGGATTTTTGATGTGACTCTCCTGCCATTCAGACTTGGGTGCTGATGGTCAGTTACAGTTGGTCCAGGACACCTCCATTATTTAGTGATCATGATGACAATAGAATGTTAAGCCCTGCTCCTGTGCCCATCATCTTGCTAAATACTTTCTAGTGATTCTTATTTAGTCCTCACAATGATCTCATAGTTGTTCTCCATTTAATAGAGAAGAAAACCGAGGCTCAGAGAGGTTAAGTAACTTGCCGGGCCACCTATAAGTGTGATGGTGCTGAGTCAAGACTGTCTGGTTCTAAAGTCCATGACATCAACCACTGTGCTATGGCCGGTTGCCAGTTTGTCAGCGGTTTGCAGCCATCTAGACATCTGCTTTCCTACTTCCTCTGCAGTTGGCATTCCAGGTTCTCTTTGGAGTCAGTTTGTACCTTGTCACCCCAAGGAGTGCCCTGCGCATCACGTTTGCTTGTGATGAAAGCACATGCGGTGTCTCTGACCTTTGATTCTCATTGGGATTTAACTTGTATTCGAAGACCGTTTTGGAGGGGCCATCCCAGAAAAGGTTGCCCAGCCTCACAGGGAACATGGTTCCCTCAGGGTCCAATATCTTTTGATCTTTTCTTTTTTAAGGTGTTTTTTAATGGTTGCGCTATCATTTGTTATCAGAAAAAGCTTGCTGTAACAGGCACTTATCTGCACATTAGCTGGAGTGCTCTCCTGATCAAGTTAAACAGATAAAATTCCCACCCTCCTAGAAACTATGCTGAGGCTTGACAAATGACTAGTATTTATTTTCCAACTGCTTTATCTCTGTAAAATGATATGCTGAGTTACTATAAGCTAATTGAGTGTGTAGAAAGAACTGTTCCCTTATGTAAACAGTCTGGGTTTTGAAAACATAACACTCATGGCTCAGCAAGTTCAACACACTTTACCTTCCCCAAGACTGAGGACTCTCCCAAAACCCCCTGCCCTGTTTGCCACTGCACATTCAGCACTGAGCACACCTTATTTTACTTGTTTAAAAAAAATTTTTTTTTAATTAGTACATTATGTGATAAGACATCCAAACAGTACAAGAGTATACAATGAAAAGTAAGCTTCCTATGGAGGTCAACCTATCCTCTCTCCAGAGTTAATTGCTGTTATCTATATCTTGTGTATCCTTTCTGAATAATGCTATGCATTTACACGTTTATAAATATGTATACATATCTATTTTTAATACAAATGGTAGCATTCTATACACAGTGTTCTGAAGCTTGCTTTTTTTCACTTAAATAATGGATGTTGTTCCAAGTTCATCCAGTGGGCCAGTCTAATTCTTTAAAAGCTCTTAGCACAGTTCTTTGCATTCAACAGTGGTTCAAAGAGTGTTTGAATGAGCGGGTGAATGCATGAATGGAAGAATCTGATTCAACTGGTATCTACAAAGTTCTCTCAGGGTCTGATCTGAGCAATTCAGTATATTCTAGATTCTAGAACATACCCCCCCACACCCACCCCTGCATCTTTTCCAAGAGATTCAGGCCAACATTCTCCACCATCTGGCCACAGCCTGAGGACCTGGGAACCGGGAGCCTTGGGCCCCTTTGGAAGAAAGAGCACACTAAGTCACCAGTCCCAAGTATGGCATTTTTTTGAGGTCCCTATTTAAAATTCCCTTTTCTTACTAAAAAATGATACAGCCTTATTGGAGCAAATAAAAAAATGTGTATTTATAATCCTGTTTTACCTTTGCAGTTTTCATTTTTGCATATCACTTTCCAGTCGTTCAGTTCATAGCTGAATTTATGGTATAATTATGATGACAGTGGTTAACATTGAACGTTTCTATGTGACAGACATTTTTCCAGCATTCATTCTCTTATTTAGCCTCATAACGATTCTCTGAGATGGAGACTTCAATTTTCTTTTGGAGATTCAGAGTGGTTGAGTAATTTCCCTAAAGTCCCAGAGCAAATAAGGGGCAGAACTGGGATTCACTCAGGTGTGACTAGCACTGCGCTGCCTTGGATTTTGTACTCCACTTTTTTGTACTTAACATTATGTTTGGACACTTTCACATTTCTCCATAGTCTTTAAATCATCATTTCCAATAATTATACTCATTTTCAAATCAGCATAATTTACTTACCCATTTCCTGTTTACATTTAAATGTGTCATTTCGTCAGTGCAAGGAAGAGTGATGAGCATGTAGCCTTTTGCTTCTGCAGAGTTATTCAGTATTTATCTCTAACTTTTCTTGACTAAATTCACTGGCAGTGTGATAGAATGACGAAATCAGAAGCTAGGTTCCAGTCTGAGCTCTGTAACTAAGTCATTTGATCCCACTTGGTTCAGTTCTCAAATCTGTCAAGTGGGGTGGGGGAGAGTGGTTTTAGTCTCTGGGGATCTTGAGCCTGGCTAGATTTTATCTTCTAGTTTTTGAATATGTTTATGTCAAAATAGAGGATACCTTCCCAAAGGCAAGAACTCTTACTGAATTTCTTTTTTTGTTGGTCTTTTTTATTTTATTTTATTTTATTTATTTACTTACTTACTTAATTAATTTATTATGGACTTTTGGCCTAGATATATCCAAAAGTGGAAAAGATCCCTCCTATTCTGCCCTCTTCTCCCAAGACAATGTCACTTTTACTTGCACTTATTTATATTTGTTTACATCAGATTTATGCTCTGTCAGATAGAGTTCTAGCTCTTTTATGGGCACCTATTTTTTTTGGCTTTTGTCAACCTTTCCAAGTTCAAACTGTTTACTTAATAATTCCCAAACATCTTCAAATCTTTCTGTTACCCAGCTCTCTTTTCAGCAGGGACCTAGCTCCAGATGAATTTTTGAGCTAGTTCAGTGTGTCAGGCATTGGCCTTTTAAAATGCTCTATTTTAAAATAATAATAATAATTAATAATAAGATTATTATTTGCAAACCGAAATTGAGTTTTTAGTGTGTGAATACTAACAAGTCAACAAATGTATAGTTGATGGTATGGAAAATGGGGCAAAAGGATATGATAAAGCCATTTAAGTCAACTCTAACTGGGAAAAGCCCCCATCCTTGTGAGTGCTCGAGTGACCGTGCATCAATAGCACCATCTGGTTTCATGGGTGGGCATGGTGTTATATCTCTTTACATAGGATAGTCTAAAATCTACTAGCTCTTCTAAGACTCAATCCCATAGCCTTTGCTTCTGTTTTCTGTGAAAATGGGGGATAGTTGACTATGCCTTTGACGTTTGAAGAGAGGGATTAAGCTGTTTTTAGATCTGGCTTTCCTTAAACTAGGAAGCTCCTTTGTTTCTAGGCCTCACTTTTCAATTATAGCCCAGGGCCCACTAAATGCACTTCCCATTTCCCTTTGGAATTTTCTACTCCTCAGACCAATTTCCTTGGAGTTTTGCCCTAAGACCCATTGTTTATGGACAGGGCTGAATAGTTTGGGTATTTGAGGAGGAGGGTGGCTTCTGCTTTCTAAGAAGCTCATTGCCTAAGAAGAAGGCTTTCCATTTGTACTCTAGGCTGGTTCTGAGAAGGGCTTTGAATTATTTTAAATTGGGGCAAGGGAGAAGATGGGAGGGGGTAGTGGGGAGGTGCTGGTAAGGAAAGGGATAGAATGTTGTGGAGGAGCATCCCTTAGAACCTTCCTCTCAGAAATTGATTGGTTTTCTGGGCTGCAGGACTCATCCCAGTTCCCCCTCGGGTGCTGGGAAGCGGAGGCTGAAGGGCTAAAGAAGTTTCAGCTATTCCAGAAGTGTTTATTGAGCCCCTAATCTATGCTAGGTAGTGGAGGGGGACACAAGACACATAGCCAGAGAATTTGTGGCCTCCTAGGGACTGAGGTCGCTCACGGAGATGTATGGGTTTGTCCAAGTGCCGGACCGACAGCCACTGACCAGGTGAGGGTAAGCCAGGCAGCTGTCTGGACGAGGGGTCGGCGCCAGGAGACGTAGCCCACGTAGCCCACGTAACCCACGTAGCCCGGGCTCCGCGCGCGTGCCGGCCCCTCCCTGCTGCCCGCGGCCTCTGCACCCTCTCAGACTTCGCCTCGCACTCTCCACGGCGCCTCAGGACTTGGGCACCTTTTGCTTCCCCAAGGGCCAGAGCCCGAGCCTCCACGTCTGCAAAGCTGGCGGGGAGCCGGGCGGGAGCCGGGGTCTCCAGAGAGACGCCCCTGGGCGCCCCGCGGCCTCCCGGGCCCCTGCCGCGGCGCCGGGCGCCCCCGCGCGTGGACGGCGCGCTGTGCGCACGTCGGGCCGTCACTGAGGGAGCCATAGCGGACCGCGGTCGGCGCCCCGGAGGCCTCTGCGGCCCGGCCGGGGGAGGGACAGCAGCAGGTGACCGGCCGGCCCGGGGCTATAAATAGGGGCGCGCGTCAGCCGCGGGCGGGAGCGGCAGCCGGCGCGCGGGGCCGGCGGGCAGGGGCGGCGGCGGGCCGGGCGGCAGCATGGGCTCTCGGAGGGTCCCCAGCCGCAGCTGGGGCGCTGGCGGACGTGCCTGGGCCGGGGACGACGGCGAGGACGACGGGCCCGTGTGGACCCCCAGCCCCGCCAGCCGCAGCTACCTGCTCAGCGTGCGGCCCGAGACCAGGTGAGTCGCGCCCCGGGAGCCGACGAGCGTTGCATTGGGAGGGCCGAGGCCACAGCACGGCTCGGCGGGGGCCCAGCCTCTGGAGGCCCAAGCTTGGGGACGTGGCCAGGTCGCAGTGGCACTCAGGGTCTCTCGGGGCACCTCATGGCCCCTTGTAGGCCTCAGGCAGGGCTAGGCAACACAAGGGAGAAAGGGCCTCCTTAGGGGCGCTTTCACAGGGGCCTGAAGGCTTCCTTATCTTCCCTCCCTCTCTCCGGCCCCATGGCTCACCCCATACTGGCTACTTCCTGGCCTTGGATTCCACAGCGAGAGATAAGGAAGCCAGAGGGCCTAAAATTCCTCCTGGGCTGGAAGGGAGAGGAGGGCATTCACCGGGTCAGGGGTAAGGGGGAACTAGGGAGGATTCCGGGGGGCCGCTGGGGGACTGCCCCGAGTGGAGGTTCTTAGCTGGGTGGAGAGGTCACCAGGAAGAAATAAACCTATGCCAAAGAGGTTCTTCTGAGCCCAGGACTCTAGTCTCCCCAGGATCTTTGTGGGAGCTGGCGAGGTGACTGGGTCGGATGGGGTGCTGGTTGGTCCTGTCTGAAGATTCAGAGCCTTTGGTTCTGTGGGAGCCAGTTTGCCCTGCCCAATTTGGAGGAGCAGGATGCAAAGGGAGAGGCTGAACTGATGCGCCTTTTACTTCTCTTGCAAGAGTTAGAGGTGTGCATGCTTTGTTTTAGGATCTAGGCCATCCCAGATATAGGCACACACAGACGGTAGAGAAGCAGACAGCCACCAGAGGCACGCAGATACACACGTGCATTGCCATGGAGACGGATACTTCCTGACCCCTTTGGGCAGCTCAGTTTCCCTCCAACACGGAAGGCTGTGTTCCAAAGGGAATTGTGAAGGTTGACTATTGGTTGTGCCACAGCTCTAGAGCTTGGCTTGTTGTAGTACAGAAAACTGCCACTATGAGAACCTGTTTGGATACCTCTTGTCCTCAGTTCCTAAAACAGCACAAAAATAGGCATCAAGGACATTCAGGAAAAGTCCCAGGCACTTCCTCGTGGATTGGCTGAGTTCTGTTGACCTTGAAGTTGGAAAAGTTCAAATGTAACTAGAACCTGTTTCTGCATAAAACTTGTCAAATGGTGTCACATGTCTGGGGCAGGGCCGAGGGCTGTGTTAGTGACTAAGTCAGACTGGACAAGGCCTCTGGCTGCCAGGAAAGAATGCCCCTTCTTCCTAACTACTGGTTCTATGGAAACACTGGAATGAAATTTGGTCTTTTATTCCAATCTGTGGTGAAGCTGACTGCCTTATGGGAACCTCACACTTGTCTCACACTTGTCACAGTGACTTGTCTGGGCTTTGCCTCCCGTGTCTGGCCTTTGTCAATACCAGTGGAACAAGTAGAAGAGAGAGGCAGGGCCTTTCTTGGACACAGCAGCAATGGAGAGAGGGTAGGAAACCAGGCCAAATGGGGAGGATAGGGGATTTGGGCTTTTAGGAGAAAGGCTGGCAAGTGGACATTGTGTTCACTCTCCCGCTTCCTGGCTGAGCAGTTGTATGGCAGGTAATTTTTAATTACACACTGGATGAGCACAAAGCAGTGTGCCAGCCTGAGAGCTACAGGTAGGCTAGAGGTGGCTGGCTTCAGTTCCCTTAGACCTATGGGAATGCTCTTCAGAGGAAACACTTTTCATCAAATATTTGGAAGGGGCAGGGCTGAGGCAGTGGGAGGGAGGGTTTACTAGCCCAGGACCGTGGGCTGTGTTTTGCCCCTGTCAGGTGGCTATAGACCACCTCAGGTCCTGAGGGACAAGGAGAGCCAGATCTCTCTCACCTCTGGGAAAGCCTGTGGCCAAAGAGGGAAGATTGGATGTGAATGGGGTTATGTTGGTGAGTAGAGGGGGCAGCCCCAGTTCTCTAGCAAGGCCTAACTCTTGTGTTGGAACAGTCAACCGTATAGTTTCCTGTCCCTCAGAACAGCCTGACTGCCTGTGGGCATAGGAAGAGGGCCCAAGAGGTAAAGGAGTAAGAGGGTCCCTTAAGGACTTTGCCAGCTGCCATTGGCTGTAGCGCAGATGAGCCCTGACTATCCCAGAGTCCTGGCTGAGAGGCATCTTCTGTCCCCAATCATTCTTAGCTCGAACATCTTCTGGGTATACCTCTTTACAAATCATGGAGCTCTTGGGCATCGTTCTCATGAGCTCTTGTGAGGATGAGCTGCCTATGGGAGCTAACAGACAGCTGGGCTGGGGGCCAGGCCACCAGAAACCTTGGCCCAGGTCTAGAACCTGTCTTCCTACACACACCTCCCTTCCTGCCACTCCACAGCCCTGGAGGGGTTTTCAGTCCATAGTCAGCTGAAGAATATTTCCAGTGTCCACTGCGATCAGAGGTACAGCATGCAAGTAGTCCCACCAAACTTTAGGCTCAGCCTCCTAGGGTGTCCAGCCTCCAGGACCTCACCCCTATAGGCAGGTGGGGCATGGACCACAGTTGCGTGGATGCAGTTATAACTAACTAGTTTCTGAGAAACACTCAGAAGTTCCAAAAATCTCTTCCTCCTCATTTCTCGGAGGCCCTCGTTTAAGTGGGCTCAGAGGAGGAGCAGAAACTATGATTTTTGCTACGACAACTTTGTAACACCTATTGTGTTCTGCTTGAGTCAGGCGGGTTGTCTAGGGCTTTCAGAGAAACAGGCATTTCAGGTCAGAGCTTTCTAAGGACCTTTTATGGCTCAGAATGTGTGAAAGCCAGGAAGGATGGGAGGCTGCCCTCAGCTTATATGGTTAGTCCCGGTTTTCTCCCAGGCCCACTTCTATCCTTTATGAAGAGACCTTTCCTTTCTGGGTCGAGTGTCATTTCTGTAAAATGAAAGTGATGTTAGAACTCTTTAAGGCCTTTCTGCTCCAACACTTGATACCTCTGATTTTGGCCCCTCGAGAATTAGTAAATGGGGACTGCCTTGCCTAGGTGAGACCCCTGAGCCTAATTCTGGCCCATCTGCAGGGGACAGTCATATTTTCTGTTTTCTGAAGACACCATGCCTTCATCACCTAGGATTCCTCCTGACCTGGCTGACGATGTAAGGGTGGGGCCTAGAGAAAGCAGGACAATGGGGCCAGGGAGCAGAGCGTTTCAACCAGCCCTGGAGAGAGGGCTGGAGAGGGGTCACTCTCCCAGCACAGTGCTTTGCTCACTTGCAGGTGGAACCTGTCATTTTTCTCTCTGACTTGGCTGATTCTCTCCCTCTACTTCCCAGGGAAGAAATCCAGATCCAACAAAGGAGAAACCTCTCGATTCTGAGGAGAAAGGCAAAGGAAGTTCATGGTCAGGAAAGGATGGAGTTGGCCAATGCCTTGGAACCATGGAAGGTTCCACCCACGCGGATTTTCAAAGCTCTGAGCAAAGGCAGCTGCATTCTTGCTTTCTCTTTTCCATCTTTTCTGAAGCAGCAGAAAAGGGTCCTGGGGGGCAGGACCCTTCCTGTTTGAAAGATGCACTGCTCTTCCTTCCCCGCTTCCTCTTCCCTCTTTCTTCTTTCCATGAAAGAGCTATTGAATATCCACTGTATGCCTACCACTGTGCTGGGGGGTCTGGAAGCTACAAAATAGAGCTAGATTTGAAGGCTAGGTGGGTATTAGGATTTAGTCGAGCAGAAGGAAAGAGGGAGGGCTTTCTCAGCAGGAAGAACAGAAGTGAGGGTTCAGAGGCCAGGAATGGACATGCCATGCCAGTTAGGGCCAGGTCTGAATACAGTGGAACCTGAATGTTGGGAAGTAGAGAATCATGGTCGTAGTTGGGGTGTGAGTAGGTCAGGGAGGGCCTTAAGTGCCCAGTCAAGGCTTTGCGACAGTGTAATATGTGATGGGGGGACTATAGCCTCTTTTTAAGAGGAGTGTGATGAGGGGTGAAGGAGAAAGGGGTTGAAGTCATCAGAGAGTCCTGAGGGTCTAGATCACAACACAACATGAGGCGTCAAGAGACAGGGAGAAAGAAGGGCCAAGAGGTGTTGATTGTTTGGACCTGGGGTTAGGAGAGAGAAGAGTCTAAAATGGCAGGTTTAGAGCTTCGGAGTTAGGAAGAATGCTAGTGGTATCCACATGCCTACTGGAGTGGAAGTTGTGTTTTGGGGTAGAGGACGAGGTTGGTCTTTTTATAAGGAGACAGGCCATCAGTGGTTAAAGGTATAGAGCAAGAGAGAGACAGCTGCAAGGAGTGAGTGTGGGTGGGCTGGCCCCTCAAGTCTCCTAAAGAGCTGTGGGAGACAGGGTCCCTAGACTCCACTGGAGATATTTGCTTTGGGAAAGGTTGAGGGAGAGGTAAAAGTTGGCTCATATCAGACGGGCTGGATCTCCACTAAGGGGCAATGGTGGGTGGGTCCTTACCTCACAGTGGCTTTCATAGCCCCTAGCCAGTGTCTGTTCTCAGGTGCCCCAAGGCAGGAATGGACGGACATCAGGGCTCTAGGCTTAAGGGACCTTGCTGGCCTGACCCAACTGGGTGCCTCCTGGCTCCTCCTCAGTTAACTGCTTTGTTTTTCTCTTCTTCCCTCTACCAGCTGGTTTGCCTTGTGTGGCCTCTTTAACAGAACTTTAACACATTAATGGGTGTTCTCCAAGCCACCGGTGTGCTTCCCAGCCTGTTAGGGGATTTCCAGGAATGGGAGCTCTTCTCCCCCAATAGCCAAGGGTTGAAGCAGATGTTACTCCTAGGCTGGCGTGCTGCGGGGTGGGGAAACATGCCAAGAAGCTCTAAGCCCTCCTCTTGAGGGCATTGACTCAAGTACCTGGGACACACCTTTCTCTGAGGGCAGCCCCAAGGGACTTCTTTCCTGCCTAACCATTTCCCTAGACTCTGCTGCATTTAACGAGCTCTTCGTTTCAGATAGACTGGTGTCCGGAGGAGAGGCCACTTGCTAACTGGAGTAGGCCAACTAAAACAGCTGGTCCCTTTTAATAGAAAGGCCTCCGGGCCCCAGATGGTGACCGATTAATACTTTGCAGACTGTTGTTGATTTTGTCGCCTCCTCTCCTTGCTTTTTTGGCCTAATGATTCCATTTGCTGTTTTTGCTTAGCTTATCAAGCAGCCGGTTGTCTCACCCCAGCTCTGGAAGGTAAATGCACACTGCATTACATTTCTCTGACTGCTTTTTCTCTCGAGTCTGGTCACTGAGGGTCCTCGGAGTGACTGCTTGTGCACTAACCAGGCTGCATGGGGTGAGGGGAGGGCTGGGGTGTGAGTGGCGGAGAGTGTGAGAGGTATTCACAGAAGCATGAGTCTCACAGGGGCCAGAGCTGATGCTTGCATGGACCATTTGAAAGGAGTGCAGGGACCCAGAAACCGGCAAGTGTTCTGAGATGCCTGCACTATATCTCTGCCTCTGGGAGAAAGAAGTAGCCTGGGACCAGAATGGGGAGCCGCCAGTCATGTGACCCATTTCTTCCCATCCTAGGTTTTCATAACTACACATCTAGGTTTGACAACTGTCTGTCTTCTAACCATGGCTACTGCCTTAATTTTTTTTTTCTTCGGTCCCTTCAGTTCTACCACCTCCTTTTCTGAATTTCCCTTTCCTTTGGTTCCTCTGTATCCCTGCAGACTGGGAACTCTGTGAGGTCAGGGGACACCTTGTCACTGTATTCCTGCATAGCTTGTTCTCTGAATCTGCTGCAGAGCCAGCGCAGGGCCTGAGCAAGCCACGAGTGGGGTTTCCCTGTTGAATGACTGCCCTTTTGCCTCCCGAGCTGGGGACAGCTTTCTACCCCTGGCTGAACTAACTGTTATGATCAAAGTTGGGAGTATTTCCTGACTATTCACTCCACTAGTTCTCATCCCAGACTCTGGAAGATTTGGGGAGAGGGCTACAGTTTCTTTACACAGAGAAGGATTTCTGAGTAGCTAACTGGTTTATGAATAGTTAGTAATATCTATAGACATGATTAGCACCTATCATGTAGGTTTCCTATGGTGGGGAAAACACTGAAGAACCTTCTTCTGTGAGGAAGACAGGGCATCACAACTAGTTCAAAATGGAGCATAATCAGTGCTGAAAGAGACAATCTTGGAAGTTTATTTACAATGAGGTAAATAACCAAACCTAAGGACAAGGGTGGGTTCCTTTGAACATCATGACAACCAGTGATTCTGGTGTTCTCCAGAGAACACGTGATTAGGCTGTGATATCTTTATGAAGTCACAGAGTTAGTTGGAAGGACTGGGAGGTGTCAGGGTGGGACCAGACCATTTCCAGATGTGTGGACTTCTTGGCTTTCTGGGGGACTAGAAGCGGCACACAGAGTCCATCCCATGTCCAAATGGTTTGGAGGATGGGGACAGAAAGCATGTGACATTCAGTGGAACATGACAGTGAAGGCGGTGTCTTTCCCTGTCCCCCAAAATGCATGCCAGACCCACTTCCCCGGAGGGCTTTCATTCAGGCATGCCTTTCAGTAGTTACTATGATTTTCCAATGTAAATTTTTTTTAAAAAATATAACTTAGGACCTAGCGTGGAAAGTTTGAGAAGGTAAGTATAGTTTCCCATTCAAAAAAAGTAATGAAATAAAATAACTACTTGTTGTTGCATATGTAGCATGAACACTTGTCTCTGCAAATTTTCTTGAAGCTTGATTTCCATATTTTCTCACTCATCCAGTAGTCGAAATTATTTTTTTAGGCTTGCCTAAGCAGCTTCATCCCTAAGAGCCTAAGCTGAATATTAGGTCCAGGTTTGTGTTTGTAAGTAAGATAGGATTCAAACTAAGTAGGGAGGACATAATCAGAGATGTTTTCAATTAGTTGCAAAATCATAGAAGTCCAATTGCTTTTGGCAAGACAGTTTCCTCTAGAAACTGTTGCTTGGGATTCGGTATTCCCTAAAGTCAGAAATTGCTGTTAGTATGAGAGCAGTGAGAAATGTTTTCAGATGTGGTGTTTCCTGAGTGTCAGGGATTTGATAGTCTATGTCCTAAAGGACCCTCTGTTCTAAGTAGGTATGAAAAGGAAAGGAAAAGACACTTTTTAGATCAGCTTTAGGTGCGAATGTTGTAGGAAGTGTCATGGACATCTGACTGCAGGCCTCACTCAAATGTCTGAGCATGTGAGAGGTTGAGCTCCCCTTTCTGGGTAGTCTTTGTTGGGGAGGACTTCTATCAACTCCTGGAAGGCCCGGGCCTCTGCAGTCAGCCCTGTGGAGAAGCCATGGCTGCACCCGTCAGACCAGAAGTCTTCCTTAATTCCAGACACACTTACTGGGATGCAGCCTTTCTCCTCAAACTCAAGTCCAGAATGATATCCATGGAAATGACAAGTTGAATGTGGAAACATAGGGTTGTAGCTCTTGTTTGCTTGTCCTCACAGCCCCCGATGGAGAGGTCGTGGGCAGACACACATTGCCTGTGGGTGACCATGGAGAAAGGCAACTTTGAATGATTTGTCTTTCTCATCACAGTTCCTCCTGCTTCTCTTCACTTTATCCTCAGAGTCCTTGCTGCTCACAACAGAGTGTGAATTTGGAGGGGGAGGAGGGCTGGGCACGGCTTGTGCACCACACAACCTGGCTATGTGGTTAACGCTCACGCCTAGGAATGCATTGTGTCTCTGCTGGCTCACGAGAAGGCTTGGTGTGGTGGTTTGCTTCCTGTCCCAGGAAGGAGAAGACTGTAAATGCTGAGTGTTGTTGGTGAGCCCACACTGGACTCTGCCCACAAATGCACCGGAATTCTGCGATATTGACTATCACAGGGAACTAAAAGGCCTGTTTGTAGTTTGGCAGTCCTGCTGGTTGGTCCTGGAGCTGCCAGCCATTTGTTCACTTGAGCAGATGGGCTTCAGAGATGGAGCAGGGGGATATGACTGGCTTCTCACTGCAGGTCCAAAGCCCTGTTTAGGGTCAGAATTCATTTGAGTCTCTTTTTCGATACCCCTAGGAATTGGGGTCTAGACCCCTAGCATTGTCAGGCTTATTCTTTGCTGTGGGTTTGTGTTCACAAATGCAGGTGTTTTTTTTTTTCTGAGCCCAAGCTTTAGCGAGTTCCCTGTATCCTAGGACCTAGGTATCCTTGAGGGCTGGCCAGCTTTTCCCTCTTTGACATCAGTGGAGCTCTGCTGTGCTGGGGTCTCCCTCTCTGAGGCTGAGCCTAGCCTTGTGTGTGTCTCCCCGATGCACGAGCTTCCGTGGAGTTCAAAGGTGGAAGGCAAAGCAAGGCTCCCAATAAGTATGGGATGGGGACACCAAGGCTGGGGGTCTGGCATGCTCAGGAGCCTGGCCTGTGGTCAGAAGCCTGACTCTTGTAATGGGTCTGGGTCAGGAGGCTACTCAGCCCTTTGGTACAATCCCTGCCCCCCACCTGGCCAAGAGGCCTAGGCTTTCTTGAAGAAAGACTTGCCTAGGTGCTGGAACCATGGCCCCAGGATGACAGATGGACATGGTAAGATTGAAGCTGCCTTGCACAATGCCAGGCTGTGGTATTTGTGGGGAAGGCTGCTCTGAATAGTTCTTTGCCTTTCCTAGGAGCACCTTCTGCTCCATCATTGCTCAGCTAACAGAGGAGACCCAGCCACTATTCGAGACCACGCTCAAGTCCCGGGCTGTGTCCGAGGACAGCGACGTCAGGTTCACCTGCATCGTCACAGGTAACGAGGCCATCTCTATGATTCATACACAGAGCAGGGTCTAGGGGGGCTATGAAGACAGGCTTGGAGGGGGATTGGCCAAGTGCATAAAACTGCAAGTTGACATTTGTTTTCTTAGCTTTCTCTCCAGTTCAGTCTCCTTTTGTGGGCTGGGTCCCTTTCTCCTCCCGTTCTGGAGCCACAGATATACCTTACTCTTCTTCAGAATCTGTGTTCAGTAAAGGTTCCTCACCTTCAGACATACACAACTGATGAATCTTAGTTCCAAGGAAGGAAACTCTCTAATTGAAAGAGGTTTTTGAGATCATCTTCCGAAGTATCCCTGTTTTACAGTTGGGTATTTTGAGGCTGGGGAGCCTCAAGCCTGAGAGACAAGTGATATACAGTGATTCAGACTACAGACCCTGGAGACAGACTGCCTGGCTTGGAATGCTGGCTCATCCCCTTTCCAATCATGTGATACTGAGTAGGTTACATAACCTTGCAGTGCCTCATCTGTAAAGTGGGGATGATAACAGCATGAACTTCATAGGGTTATTGTAGGACTGAATGCAGTACTATAGGCAGAGCATTTGGAATAGTTCCTGGCATGTAGCAAGTACCATCTAAGTGTTAGAAATTAAAAACATTGCATTTCACTGAGCTCCATGCTAGAATTTGAAGCAACAAGTTGTCTGAATAGGAAACAGTGTGATGCTCCTTGGAAGGGTGAGAGTACTGGGAAGCTGGCCCTGGGTATTACCCCTCCCTCAGACCCCCATCCCCAACCCCCAGGAGTCTTACATTGCACCAGCCTGATCTGCTCAGGGCCTGCAGCACTCACTGATGGGTGCCTACCTGCCTCAGCTTTGCAGTCACCAGTTTAAGGGTTTCAGGTCAGGTTTCTAAGAGCCTGTAATTTTAGTAAATCAAGAGCATTAGGGTTTCCAGCTATAATAATGTGCCCTGACTCTGAGGAACTTGTCTGCCCCAGCCAACTAAACAGCTTCTCTGGGCAGTTCTCACCCTTACCCAGAACCCTCTGAGCTCCAGGTTGAGAACACTGTCTGTTCCAGGGAACACAGAGATGGGCCTCCATCCCTTACCTTTGTACAGCATAACATATTTTGCAACATTCATGTTTCCATTGTCATTGAATTCTTACAAAACCGTGTGAAGTAAGTGCTATTATTAGTCAAATTTTACAGAGAAGGAAACTAGAATAAGTTAGGTGACTTGCCAGAGTCCACAAAGCTGGTGAGGAGGAGAAACAGCTTTGCTCTGCAGCCACTGATGCTGCCTGCCTATGTGTGCATCTCCTACTTTACTGTGGCGCTAATGGTTTTCTAGAGAAGTGCTGCTCTCTTGCAACTCCATGCCTTTGCATTTGCTCTTTTCCCTATATAGAAAGTCTTTAATCCTTTTTAAAGAAAATAATTTTTTAATTTTAAAGTAACTTAGAAATTATTTTTATTAAATTAATATGTGTACATCATTTAAGACTTCAAATTATACCAAAAGGCATATATCAAATTACAGCGGTTCACCCTTTCATCAGTATGTTTTCCTAGAAGCAACTGTGTTCTGCTTTTAGCTGTTTGTTCTGGTGTGTATGCATTTCCATAATGCTGAGTAATATATGAATACTGCTGAATTTTGAGTCTTCACATTAAATGCTATCTAGTCTTCTGTTTATGGGAGATAAGGAATTAGCTCTCTTTACCATCATTTTCTCGGTTCCCTTTATTTATTATGTCAACATAGTTAATATACTTTTGCTTAAGTCGATATTTATTGTTTACCTGTTCATGCATATGCAGTGTTATTCGTAACCAAGTATTGTAGTATACTATGATTGTATTTCTTCTCTTTTTTTTTTTTTTAAAGTTAGTATTTTTTTTTACTTTTTGGTATCTATTGCTAGTTTTTCTTATACTTTCTCTTAACATCCTAATACAGTTTCCTACAAGGTCATTGCCATCAGTATTCTGTCAGTTACTTTCCTTGGAGATGTCCCTCTTGCAGATCTTTATTCTTTTTCTGTTTGAACTTGTGGCCTCTTAGGCCTGGGTCTTCCCTTTCCTTTTCTCTTGGGTTTGATTTCGTTTACTGAATGTCATGTCTTCGTTTTTCTTGATTTACTCTCTGGCTTTATTAAAGGACACCCACCAGTAGTTTCATCAAGTCTTAAAGCTGGTACAACATCAGGAGGCATTGTGATGACTAGTTCTCAGCCTGTCTCTCCTCTGAGTCATTCTGCTCCAATATCATTCAGTTGCTCTCTGTGTCCAGCACATGGTTGACATCCTAGGATCTCCCTTCACTGTCATTTGGTAGATTTCCTTTCCTCCTCTCCTGTGATGGATTTCCTGTGTTTCATATTCCACATTTTTACCTTGATTTACATTTTTGTTTTGGTAGCTTCCTAGGAAGGGTACATGAGAAGTAAATGTTAGATTACTTGTATCTGAAAATGTCTTTTTTTCTACTTTACCCTTGATGGAGAGTTTGGTTGGGTATAGAAGTCTAAGTTGAAAATAATTTTCCATCAGAATTTCAAAGCGATTTTTCCATTGCCTTCTTGCTTCTAATGTTGTTGTTCAGAGCAGGAAGACAGTTTGATTCCTAATGCTTTGCATGAGACCATCCCCCCACCCTACCGCCCATCTCTGGAAGCTTGTAAGAATGTTCTGCTATTTCATAATGATGTATCTTGATATGGGTCTCTTTTCATCCTGGGGCGTGCTTGGACGCTTTCTATCTGGAAACTGAATGCCTTCAGTTCTGGGAAATTTGAGATTATTTTGATGTTGATTGCTTCCTCTTGTTTTCTCTGTTCTTTCTGGAATTCCTGTTATGTAGACATCTGTTCTGAAGGACTCATTCTCTTATTATACTTTCTTTCCCTTTCATCTATTTGTCTTTTTGCTCTACTTTCTGGGAGATTTCCGCACTGTTATCTTTCAACTCTTCTATTGAATTTTTTTTATTTCTAAGGGCTCTTTTAAAATCCTTTTCTGTAGCATCCTGTTGTTTTCATGAGTATAATGTCTTTTAGCTCTTTGAGACTAGTAATAATAGTTTTCTAAAAGTTTTATCTCCCTACATAGCTGTGTTTCTTCCAGTTAAACTTTTTCCATTTGTTTTGGTCCATAATCTTCCATTTACAGGCTCTCTTCTGATATGTATGTGTCTTTGACTGGCAGATAATGATTAAGAGTGGGGGACTTAAAAGATAATTGGAAGTTCTAAGCAAGTAGGAGGGTCTGGAAAGCTTGGGTCTTCCCTGAAAGATGATCTGGGTGGCCACTGTCGAGAATTGCCAAAGTGTTTCTTTAGTCCTTTCCTCTTGGACCAGCAAGATTTCCTAGTGACTAGTTTTCCAGTATCTTGTCTGGAGGGTAAAGGTTTTATGGGAAATAAGTAGATGAGAGTGTTGGGTGAGCTTTTAGTATAAAGCGTTTATTTTATATGTGTGGTTATTACATTTTTCTGTTTTCTATAGAGCAGTCATGCCTCCATTTGCTGGCTTGGCTGCCAGGTAAAGTTTTCCAGTTAAAAACCTCACTGTTGGCTGTGTTGGGGAAGAAGTCGTCACCCAGTGGTGTGGAGTGGGTGAGGGAATCCAGAGAGCTGATCGTTTTTCAAGCAACCTTTCACTGCTCCTCCTTTACCCCCAGTCCCAGAGACACCTGGTGGCCAGTTCTTATGCACTTTGGGGGTTTTCTGGTACTCAAAATGTGGGTCTCAGTTTTCCCCACTGCTGCCTTCCTATCAGCTGTCTTGGGTTGGCTAAGTTGCCACTTGTCCATCTGCTTTCCAGCTTTCACAATGCTGTCGCCTCTGTTGCTCACCTTGCCTATTCTCCCCTTCCGTCTGTTCTTATATCTTTAAGAAAAAATCTTTTGAGTGTAGTCTTAATGGATTTTGGAGGAAGGATAGAAATAGATGGTCTGCTTCTCTGGCCTTTTTACCTAGAAGCCTACTTCTTTGCCTGGCACATTCCTTCTCATCTTTCAAAGCTCAGCGCAAACAGCTCACCCTCCAGGAGGCCATCTCCAGCATTTCCGCAGGACGCCCTCCCTGTCTTCCGTGGCACAGTTTGTTTATACATCTGTCTCTCCAACAAGACCGTGAGGTCTGCGAGGTTAGAGCACACACCTGACACATTGTGCCTCTTGGGAGCAGGCGCAAAGAAGGCGCTCAGTAAATATTTGCCAAATGACCATGCTGTGAACAAAATTCATAGCTTTTCTACTTTCCACATTTCAGCTGTGGCCTCAGTGCCTTGGAAACAGCAGCTGCTGTGGAGACCTTGGACCACTTCAGACTTGTTCCTTCTCTCCTTCTCCCCTTCTGTCCTTTGTATGTTGACTCAGAGCAACACGGAGAACCTGACATGAGTCTGACTTACAGAATCCTGGGGTATTTTATTGAACACTCCAAGTGTCATCATGAGAGTAAGCTTTTCCCTGTTTCAGGCCCAACTCAAAGGAGCAAACATTTTTCCCCTTAGTTGCCATGACATCCATGTCTCATGACAACCAACGAGAGCCAGGATCTTCTGTGCAGGAACCCCTTCCATGCTGAGATCTACAACACTACTAATGAGGCTGTAAGTTGTCCAGGGCTCCAGCTATCTCTGACATCCGAATCCTTGTCCACTGTTGTACCTGACTCCATCCTTCTCCATCCTTACCCCACACATATAAAAAAATCTCAAGTTACCTGAGTTTTATGTAGCAGATTATTGACAGAGGTCTTCGTGACCACCATAGTATACTGAAATGAGCCATTTCCAATTAGCATGGAGGACAGAGAAAATGCAGACTGTAGGAGAGGGGAAAAGGTGATGCAGAAAGACAAGAGAGCAAAAGAAACAGGGTTAGAAGTTGGGCTTCCCCAGTCTGGAAAGGTGAGTGGTGGATGGATGTATGGCGGACACTGGCCTCTGTCAGACTGGCCTGGTAATCTGGGTTGTCTACATGGAGATAATAACCACACTTGCCTCTCTTCCTCCTACCCTATTGGTAGCATTTCATAAACTAGGCTGTGATGAGTCAGCCCCACCAGCACCCTGCCAGGAGCAAGTGATGCTTTCCTGGTGGATCAGAACCTAGTCCAGGTGACAGAGGTGTCTGTGCTGGTTCCCCGCGGGCTGAGGTATGAGGGATGCCCTTGGTGGATCAGAGAAGGAGAGCACAGCCCTGAGGTTCTTCCCTGTCAGGGAAAGCCTTGACGGGGCCTTCTGTCTCCTGTCTCCCCCAGGGGTCCCTCTGGCTAGAGTGCCTCTTGTCCTCCTTGAGACTGCCTATCTCTTTCCAGCATGGTGGTCGCCTTCCCCCCACTCTCCTTAACACTATTGTAGATTGTGTGTGTGTGTGTGTGTGTGTGTCTGCAGGCACACGCTTGTGCATATATTGAGGCAGGAGGAGGAGGGAGCACCAGCAACAGGTCAGCTTCTGTTTCTAAAGAAACTTTTTTTTAGAGAAATAAGTCAGTGTGATGACTACTGGGGATAAAAATGCATATATCAGTCCCAGAATCCCCAGTGGAAAGAGCATTAGAGAAAGGAAAAGGAAACTAGGGGCTTTGTTATGGGGTAGCTGTGTGACCCTAGGTGACTGACTTAGTTTCTCTGAGCCTCATTTTTCTTTTGTGTAAAAGGGAGTAAAACGCCTGCACTGTTTTTTAGAAGACAGGGATTCGAAGTTTGCCTCTTCTGCTTACCAGCTAGATGACTTTGGGCAGGAGTCTCAATTTCATGTGTCTTGATTTCCTCTTCCTTAAATTGAGGATTAATACCAGTACATTCCTCATAGGATTTTGGTGAGGACTAGATGAGATAATATGTGAAAAATGTTCAGCTCAGTGTCTGGCACAGAGTAAGTCTTCAGTAAATGTTAGCATTTATTTTCACAGGATTATTAAGGGCCAAGTGAAATTCTGTATTTGAAACTCTGGATTTACATTAACCATTATTCTCTTGAGTCTGAGCTTCTCCGAAATGGAATGGTTGGGATGAGGCTGCAAGTCCCCAAGCTGGGTTCTAGACCCTGGCCTGCTGGCTGGGAAGCAGAGGTCACAGGGTGTGACTGGAAAGAGGGAAGGCCACAGGCTCCAGTACTGCTGTGGACTCTTTTGGCTTCGGCTGGGTGTGTGTGTGTGTGCACACCTGCCTGTGGACATACACACGCGCATATGTGTGCACAGCAGGGAATAAAGGACCTCTATTGTTTTTGTGTGTTTTAGAATAGAGTTCCTAATATCCAGGGGACAAGACAATGTTTTCTTCCCAGATAGAGTTGTTTCCAAAACCCATTTTGCCATGGAGCCCTAAGCTATCAGATTGGCCTCCTGTTTGTGAGGAGGCACCAGTGGGTGACATGGGGGCTGAGGTCTAATAGTTTAAGTGTCCCCCTCCTGACCCCCTCGCCCCAGCCTGACTGGACTCAGATGCCCTGGAGGCTAAGGCCCTACTGGGCAGGTCACGGGGCAGGGAGGCTCTGAGCCGGGCCCTCGTAGGGGTGAGATCATCCCACAGGATGGTGAGGACACCTGTGCTGGCCCTGGCCACACACACAGTGATGTAACCAGGGGCTTTAGCTCACAGTGGAAACATGGGGTTCGCTTTACAGTCAGGCTGCCCAGAGCTTGTTCCTGGCCGACCCTGCTGCAGCCTTGCCTCTCTTGCTCCCTGCGCCTATATACGGTTCCTCAGGGTGCCCTTTGCTTTCCACCCTCATGCTCTGCTGCTTTGTTCCTTTGTCAGGCATGCCCTTCCCATCTACCTCTGGTTGGTTTGCTCGTTCCCTTACTTACACATGTACTCACTCATCCAGCAGATTTTGTTACATAACCACTATGTGCCAGGCACCATCTTAGGTGTTTTGGATATAGCAGTAAAGAAGATGTGATTCCTGTGCACAGGGGACATACAGACTCTAGGAGAGAAGGTGGACAAGGAAATAGTTACATAGAGTATCTTGATTAGTGCTATGAAGGGGAAGTGCAAGCACTGAACCCACATTTTCTGAAATTCTGCCCACCATTCAAGGCCAATTCAAAAGCCACTCCTCCCAGAAAACCTCTTCTGACTGCACAGCCAGGGGCGTTTTCTCCCTTCTCTGCACTCGGAGCACTTAGTGCATTGCTTCATTCATTCATCTATAAATACTTAATGAGCATTGATTTCATACCAGGCACTATTCTAGGAACTGGGGACGCAGCAGTGAATAACACAGACAAGTCGTGCAGCTGATGTTTCCACAGGCAGTTGGAGAGGATGGACATAAATAGAGTCATAGTGTACAATGTGTCAGGCAGCCATGCATTCTACAAAGAAAGAAACGTAGAGGAATGAGAAGTACAGGGTGAGAGAGCTGCTCTCTAATGCAGGGTGGTAAGGAAGGCCTCTTTGAGGAGGCGATGTGAGAACAGAAACAAGGAATTACAGTGTAGTGTTCACAGAGTGTGTGACAGGCGAGCCAGCAGGATCATGTGGCTGGGCTGCAGCAAGCAAAGCAGAAAGTGCTAGGTAAGGCCAGCGTGGTTACAAGACTCAGATCAGGGGACCTTAATGAAGTGTAAGCTGTTGGGTATTTTTCAGCAGAGGGGTTCTTGGCCTGACTTTATTTTAAAGGGCTCCCTATGGGAGCCCTTGCTGTTCTTAGAATGGGCTGAAGAGTGGCTAGGATGATAGTGAGATCTGCAAGGAGATTATTGCAGAAATCAATGTTTGAAATGTTGGTGATGGACCAGATTGGTGATAGGAATGGCAAGAAGTGATCAATTATGGATATATTTTGAAGGGAGAGCGCTGAGCATTGTCTGATGGAGTAAATGTGGGAAAAGAACGGAATAAAGACTTACCTTGATGTTTTGACCTGAGCCAAAGTAGAAGGATGCAGTTGCTATTTACTGAGCTATGTGGGGACTGACTCGGAGAGAAGGGAATAAGGAACTCGGCTTGGGCCCCATTAACTTCGATACCTATTAGACTTCCAAGTGGATGTCAGGTCCACGGTCAGAAACAAGAACCAGGAGTTCAGGGGAGAGGGGCTGCATATTCAAACTTGGGAGTCATAAGCATATAGATATTTAAAGCTACAGGCCAGGAATAGTCCCCCTATATCAGCAGTCCCCAACCTTTTCAGCTCCAGGGACCAGTGCTCTTATGAGAATCTAGTGCCTGATGATATGAGGTGGAGCTGAGGTGGTGATGCTGGCACTGGGGAGTGGCTGCAGATATGATAAAGCTTGGGTCGCCTGCCACTCACCTCCTGCTGTGCATCCTGGTTCATAACAGGCCATGACTGGTACTGGTGTGCAGCACTGGGGTTGGCGACCCCTGCCCTTGGTTATATGGAGAGAGAATGGAAAGTGGTTCTGAGGCCTGAGCCCTGGGACTTCTCACATTTATAGGCCTAGGTGGAGAGGATGGAAGAGATTAGGAAAAGCAGCCAGTGAAGCAAGAAGGGCCCTCAGGAGTAGTGTCGAGAAGCAAGTGAGGAAAAGGTTTCAGAAGGGGGATCAATGCTGACAGGTTGGATAGGTGTGGCTTAGAGTCAGCAGTGGATTTGGCAATGTGTGAGTCATGGGTGACCTGGACAAGAGCAAATCCCGGTGCACTGGCAGTAACGAAAGCCTGATTAGAGGACAGAGAGTGCAGACAGCAAGTACAGACAATTCTTTTAAATTTTTCTATAAAGTAGAGAATGGAGAAATCAGGGTAGGAGCTAGAGGAGGACTGGGCCAAATCAAGTTTTTTTTTAAAGAAAAGGAGACAGTACGACAGGCTCTTAAGCTAATGGGAATGATACAATAGTGAGGAAAAGTTTGATGATGCAGGAAAGAGCAGAACAGTAGTTGAAGAGATGTCCCTGATGAGGCGAGAGGAGGTGGGATCCAGTGTGGGTGGCTTTAGCTAGGTGTGTGGGCATTTCGTCCACACAGCAGGGAAGGCAGAGCAGGTATGCACAGATGCAAGTGCGTCTCTACCTTGTGCAGAGACCTGTCTTATCTTTTCTACTGTGCAGTAGGTTCCCTGAGAACAGAGACCCTGTTCGTTAAGTTTTTATATCATAACCCTCACTTGGCAGTCAGCTCCTACTTAATATATATATGTATTTGAGACAATGTATGTTAGGAGTCTTAGATTTCTAATGAATATTGCAAATCAGTTGGAGTTATCTTAAAAAATGAAGCAGAATTCATTGGTAAGGCTAGACAGGCTTTTTATTGAATTGACAAGTAGGAGTAAGGCCATGGCCAGGCAAGGAATGGAGCCAGTATTTGGAAGGATGTCAGCACTCTGTCTGGTTCCTAGCTCTTATTATATCCTGAAAATCAACTTCATTTTTCCATTTCACTGCAGATCAACTTTGTCTGCTTCTTAGTCTATGTGGCAGAAGACGACTGTACCTCTTTAAAGTTATGTTTCCAGACATAAGCATAGACTGTCTATAGGTCCTAATTCTCAAATCCTAAGTCAAAGAACTGGACTAGATTAGTTGATTGGGTGTCCATTACTGGACCAATCATCTCTGTGGCTACGGAAGCAGGGAACATGTGACTCTAATAGTTGGAAGCTCTCCTTATGGGTAGGGCTAGAAGTTGCCAGAGAGGAGGGCCTGGGAAGACACTTCAGTCAGTCTCACATAGTGAGTGGGTAGGTAGCTAGGTAGGTAGGTAGGTAGATGTGGGGGGCGGATAGATGGATGGATGTTTTAGCTGTGTCATCAAATAAGCCTAACAGTCCAGGAACCTGGAATGAAAGAAGGATGGCTCTCTGCAGTGGTCTTAATGTTGGAGTGTTACAGGGAGACATTTGCGAATAGAGCTGTTACTACAGCTGAGGATGTAGAGCAGGCCACTGAAGAAAGGAAGCTTATTGCTACCAGCCAAGGCTTTCTAGAAACTTCTTTCTTTTTTTCTTACCAGGAAGCTAGGAATATTCTCCTGCATGGTTGATTTGCCTTCTAGCTGCTAAAGAGTAACAGTTTTCATCTTTGACAGGGGCTAGCTTCTAAAATTAAGCTGAGCCATATGATAGCCCTGTTCTTTTAGCAAGCCTGGGGCAGGTGGGCCAGTCCAGTCTCTTTGGGTAGTTTGAGGAAACCATGGTGTGTCCTTCTCTCCTCCCACTATTTGGAACTGGTCTTCCTATAACCCAGTCTCTTGCTTTCTTCTTAGGATACCCAGAGCCAGAGGTGACCTGGTACAAGGATGACGTGGAGCTAGACCGCTACTGTGGCTTGCCAAAATACAAGATCACTCATCAGGGCAACCGTCACACACTGCAGCTCTTTAGGTAAGGGAGAGGGACCTTCTCTGTCCTCTGTGCCCTTCTGAGGGTCGAGTGGCCCAAGCCTGCCCTCAGGAGCGGAGTTAGTTGGGTGAAGATGCGCAGGCGGGATCTGGAGGTGAAGGGTGAGGTGCTGCTGCTGAGTTGAACCACCTGGTGAACCACGTCTGCCTGCGGCGTCTGGGATCTCCTAAAGCCAGGGTGGGAGTGTTTCTGACAGCCTGAGAGCTGAGTGCAACTACAGGAGGTACTGACCCACGGAAGCATTTTCCATGAGATCAGCTGCCAAAAAAAGGTCCTGTGTCATTCTTTACAAGGGGCTGTATGGGTCACCTGCTTTTGAAGGGAGCTCTCCTGGGCCCCAAGTCTAATCCCTCCTGGAAAACCATGACCTTGGTCAGCTCCTGCCCTCTTGCTGGCTCAGTTTCCTCAACTGCAATGGAGAGTGTTGGCAGTGCTTATATCTGAGATGGGCTTGACACTCGGGGCAGGACTTGTAGGGGCTGGGGCAGCTCACTCAAATTTGAGAGGCTCTGGCTGCGGGGAGTGGGGCCTCTCATCTCCCAGGAGCGGGGAATTGGCATCTAATGCTCTTGCCTCCAGGTGTCAAGAAGACGATGCTGCCATCTACCAGGCCTCTGCCCAGAATTCCAAGGGCATAGTGTCCTGTTCAGGCGTCCTAGAGGTGGGCACCATGACCGAGTATAAGATCCATCAGCGCTGGTTTGCCAAGCTGAAGCATAAGGCCGCTGCAAAGATGCGTGAGATTGAGCAGAGCTGGAAGCATGGGAAGGAGGCAGCGGGAGAGGCCGACACCCTGCGCAAGCTCAGCCCCGACCGCTTCCAGCGAAAGCGGCGGCTGAGTGGGGCTGAGGTGCCAGTCCCCTCGGCTCCAACCAGAGAGACTGAGGACAGCACCCAGGCGGCTTGGCAAGAGGTGGGGACTGAGTCTAGTCAGCACCCTGGTTTGGGCCTCATAAACAATTTTGCCTCCGGAGAAGTTACCACCAATGGGGATGCTGCCCCCGAGAATGGGGAGGCTGGGGAGCATGGCCTATTGACATACATCTGTGAGGCCATGGAGCTGGGGTCTCAGAGAGCCCCCAACAAAGAATCTGGGGCCAAGAAGAAAAAGAAAGATGAGGAACCTAAGCCAGGCCTGCCGAAGCCAGAGTTAGAGAAGGCAGTGCTAGGCCACCATTCTGAGAACTGTGGCCCCAGTGTAGACAAGCCTGATTCTTGTGGGACACAGGGGCCCATGGACACAGAGCAGGTTCACACCCAGCCCAGAGGTAGGGCTACACGGGTGCCTGGGTCTTCTGGAGTAGACAGCTCCAGGAAGCCAGCCTCTGCCGTGGGCTCTCAAGACCAGGCCCAGAATGCCCTGGCCGCAGCCCCTGTCCCAGGCCCAGACCAGGAAGCATATTTCTCCCTGAAGGACATGTATCTGGAGAGCACCCGGACAGTCACACCTCATGGAGAGGAGGGGTCCCGCACCCCAAGTGGTAGGGCGCCTGGAGAAATGCCCTCAGGGAAGGTGCCTGGCGAGGCCACAGGTGAGAGGGGGCCTGTTGCTCCTGGCCAGCCCACACCCTCAGCCCCCCAGCCAAATAGGCCTTTCAACAGGAAGAGATTTGCCCCTCCGAAGCCCAAAGTGGAGCCAGCTGCCAACAGCAAGCCTGATTCTTCCCTGAGTCAAGCTCCAGGACCTGGAGCCCAGAGCTTAGGGAAGGCCCCACCTCAGGACTCTCCCCAAGTGCCTACACCCCCTGCTCGGCGGAGACACGGCACCCGGGACAGCCCCCCACAGGGACAAGCAGGCCACAGGACTCCAGGAGAGGTAAGTGTGGGTGCTGGGTGCCTGGAGGCTGCTCTGGGAAGCTGACCTCATGGAAACTCTTGCTGCAACAGCTCAGCAGCCAGTGAGCAGTGGGATATTTATAGAAGGGGTGGGGTGGGGATGGAGTGCCAGCCAGGAACGGGGGACCACAGGCCCAGCCAGGCATGTGGGCAACACAGCCTGACTGTGACCCTCTCATCTGACAGTGTGGGAGTTCACAGCCAAGGGGACTGTGCCCCAGAGGGAGGCGGGGAAAGACTACGTTCTTTGGGGAGGAAGGCAGTGGGGGGTTTTCTGTGAGCTCTCCTGAAACAACGGTTCACAGAGCAGGAGTGTGCTGTAGAAAATTTTAAAATATCAAATGTCTAGGGAATTCTGGTTTAATGTGGGTTTCTGTCTAAGATTTTGGAGTCAAGCGTACCTACATGTGAATCTGGCTATCCTTTACATTGTGTGACCTTGGGCAAGTTGTAAAATCAGAATAATAATAAGACCTTCATAGGGCAGTTGCAAAAATCGAGTGCTTAGCACAGGCCTTATGCATATTAAGAACTAAATAAGTGGCAGTAGGTATATGATACTCCTGTAGTGGAAGGCAGAGGTAGACTGTTGTACATAGGAACAGAGTGTCATCATTTTCTGGGGATCAGATACCGAACAGAGAAAAGATGATGTTGTGTGGAGACATGGTTAGGGGGTCTTTGCTTTTCAAAGAAATAGGCAGGGAGGGGGAGGGACAGCACTAAGGCGTTTGAAGGGGAGGAGAGGCGGGGAGAGTGGGATTGAGAGGATGGACAGGGGGGGAACAGTTTGTCCTGGTTGGTCACTGTTCATGTTTCAGGGAGCAGAGGGCAGGCAGTATGTCACAAGAGTTCAGTGAGCCCCAGAGTGTTTTACAGTGGGGTGGAAAGAGGACAGTTTCCTTATGAGTGGCAGAAAGAAAAAGTGTTTCAGGAGTCGGGGTAAGGTGTATAAGATACCTAGGATGTACGTATACTGAGAAATTATTGGTGGTTTATCTGAATTCACATTTAACCGGGTACCCTTTATTTATTTTTGCTAAATCTGGCAACCCTAAGTGGAGACAGAATTTTGGCGGGAACTAAGATGACACTGTTCCGTGGGATGGAGGGAGCAGGAGTCTGTGTCCCAGGAAACAGGAGCAGCTGCAAGCAGTGCATCATAGTTGTTGGGCAGAGGACAGATGGCTTCTTGGAACTGTGAGGGAAATACATGAGGGACAAGCTACTATAGCATCTCATGGAGGGTGAAGAGAAAAGGATGCTTCATGGACAGGGGGGACCTGCCCTTCCCATCAAGAGATCTTTCATGAGGGACAGAGGGAGAGACCGGTTCCAAGCATGAACAGAGAAAATGGTTTTATTTCAGTGGGTGCTGAAGTCAGTCATTCAGTGGGTGATGGAGTGGGGCAGACCTCAGACCAGTCTCTGGAATCCGTTCATAGCCCTCAGGCCCTCATACTTAGTCTCAGGAGATTTTGGCAGCTGGTGTGGTGAGTTCTAGTGGCCCAGAAGGGGCTGCTCCATGTGCCTGACAGCCCAGCAGGGCCATGTTGTAGGATGGTCCTCATGGGCCCTTAGGGAGCTCTTCTGGGAAGTGACCAGGCTGACCGCCAGGTCTGGGATTGAATCTGGCTTCTCCGCCCACAGCGGTGGAGAATGCCACAGCCGGGATTCTGAGAGGGCCCTCCATGCCTCTCAGTGGCGGGATGAGAGGGCTCGGGTGACGTGGGCACGGGAGAGGCTGACTGCAGTGGTTCTGCTGTTCCTGCAAAAAGCATATGTGGCTTTTTCTTTTTTTACGTACTTTAAAAAAATTATGAAATATATACGTATGAAAAATGCATTTAGCATCTATGTATATTTTGATGCTTTTGTTTTTTAGTGGCTGAATTTGATTTTTCATATTCTCATACTTACAGAACTTCTTAAAGAACACCTTATTTTTCTGATTATGAAAGAAACACATAGCCATAGTAGAAAATAATTGAGGGCAGCCCTAAAAATTCAAAGGAGAAAGTAAAAATTCACTTATAATTCTACCATGAAGAGACATCTTGGTGTATCTAGCAAACAGCCTTTCTGCATACGTAGTTTTATTGGTTTCTAAATTTAATTTGCGCTGTTATTCTGATCAAATTTTACATCCTGCCTTCTTTCTTCTCATTATTTCATGAGCATTTTCTCATGGTGTCTAAAAATTATCTGAAAAACTTCATTTTTAATTGTTGTATATGATGCCATGTTATGCATATTTTAACCATTTCTTCCATAGTGTTTATGCTTCCTTATTCTAAGGTTAGTTAAAAATGCATCTGTATTGTTTGAATTACTTCATTTTACTTTTAAATTAATCTGGAATTAATTTGGGTATGTAAAGCATCAGTCTCTATTTCAATTTTTGATTAATAAACAGGTAATTTCCCTGATTATCATTTATGCAGTGTTCAACCTTTATTAGTTTGTAATAGTTTCTTAATATACTAATTTTTATATACACTAAAGTTTATTTTAATTCCTATACATATGTTTATCATAATCCATTAATCTGTTCATTGATTTTTACAATAGAAAGATCTTGTTTTAATTATTATAGCTTAATTTTTGGTAGAGCAACTCTCTTTTACTTCTTTTAAAGCTTTTCTTAGCTATTCTCTCTTGTTTATTTCTCTAGGAAAACTTTAGAATCATTGATTGAAATTCTCCAAACTTCCAGATACCATTGTTTTCCACTTTATATCTTTATTAGTCACCATTTAAAAAAACTCCGTTTTAAAATGATGAATTATTTTTAACAAGATCAAAAGCCTGTTAAATCCTTCCATGGAAAAATTAAAGTCAGATTTGCACTTCTAATGTTCTTTTAGTAAAACCTGTTAGATATGTATTTTTGAACAGCGGAGTCGTGCAGTCATTGCCACAGTTCAGTCCATCACCGTGAAAAGGTCCCCGTCCCGTTTTGCAGTTAATCCTTGTTCCCACTCCCAGATCCAGGTGACAGCTGAGCTGCTCCATCTTTGTACCATTGGTGTTTTGATTGGGATTGCGTTAAGTATAAGAATTTGGAAAAATCAATATCAATATTTATCTTTCTCATTTGAGAGTAAGGTATTTATTTCAGTAATTCAAACCTGTCTTTTTTAAGTATGGTCATCTACTTCATATGGGCCTAGCATGTCTCTTGCTAGGATACTTTAAGGGTTTCTGCTTCTGGAATATGATGCCACTGTCCTCCTAGTCTGTCTTGATTTCCTTTCCTGGAAATAAGTGGGTCTCTGGTAGCTCAAGCGAGGCTTCCATCTTGGATATGGATGAGGAGCAGATGCTAGAACAGAGGCCTCTTGGGTTAAGAATGTCCAGAGACCCTCCCCTCAAGCCCAGCCATACTGTTCAGACAGCTCTCTCCCTCTGCAGAAGCAGTCTTGCCTAAAGGTACTTAGCGAATGGGTACTAGCCATCAGTACCCTCAAAGGCTGCTTTTTAGTGCCCCAACATGACATCTTTGTGGCTGCCTCAGATCTCTGGAGCTGAGGTACAGGAGTGTGGAGACATCTGCCCAGATCTTCATAGGGGACAGCGGAGGTGTGAGAGAGCTCAGCTGAATGCCTTGAGACCTCAGAGTGTCTTTTATTGAGAAACCCTGTAAGTCCTGAAGATAACATTCCAAGATATGGGCACTCCCCTCCCATAATAAGTGCTGTTTGTTCTTGAGAGAATACATGAATAAGTGTTTTCTGATAGCGTTGAAGGGAGAGGGCTTGAGGAGAGACATGGCCCTTGCCTGAAGGAGTTACCAGTGAATCAGGAGACTAGACTCACTCCAGACCATAAGACCATAAGAGCAGAAGATCTGGGCGAAATGCGTGGTGCAGCTATTTGATGACTTTGATAAGCAGATTGTAGCAGACAGATTGGGGAAGAAGACCAGAATTCAAAGTACCACTGCACTGGCAGTGTTTCCCTTTTTCTTTTTTCTTCGGCCTTCTAGTGTTCCCTGGCCTGCTCTCAATGTGGTTGGGAACTCAGAAGTAAACATCAGCATGGACAGAAAGGGCTCCAGGAAAAGCCCTCTAGATCAGGCTGGATGAATAGGAAGGGATCTCTGGCCGTGGCAGCAGTGGCAGCAGAGGCCGCAGATGTCTAAAGCTTTGCGGTGGGAAATCTTCCATTTAAAGGAGTTGTGGTACCAAGAGGGTGGGATGAACCCCTGTTGCTTTTTTTCTCTCCTGGGTCTCTTCCTTGGCCCAGAGCACAGGATCATGCATGAAAGTATATGACAGAGAAGGATAAATGAAAGCCTAGCTATCTGGCCAGAGGACTCAAAAAGTACAGAGGAGATAATGGAGAGAGAGAAGTTTGAGAAAGTGATTTCATAAGCTGTTTATAAATTTCTGGGCTTATTCTCAAGCCATTCATGCATGAATCTGGTTCTGAACAGCCTATAAAAAATGTCAAAAATGGAAAAAAAAATGTTGGAAATAGAGCTAAGAAACTATCTCATCCAGGTCTCAGACTGGCCACTGGGTGGCACACACATAGGAGACAGATGATAGCAATGCAAAGGGTTTGGAACAGAACTGACATTTCAACTACAATCTCGGATGGCTGAATGGAACTTGAACAAAACCAAGTAGATTGTCTGCTAAATAAGACAAAGTATCCACATTCTCCACAGAATTTATACAAGAAATAGAATCTCATTTAAAATGTTCAGGGTACAATAAAAATGACTGGGCATATGAAAAATAGGAAAACATCAGTTTACATGGCAAAAGACAGTTAAAGAATGCCAATGTCAAGATGGCAGAAATGTAGGAATTATCTGACTTTAAAGCAGATACTGTAAAAATGTGACAAATAAGGGTGAATACTCTGGAAATAAATGGAAAGATAGAAAGTCTCAGCAAAGAAATGCAAGATAAAAAGAACCAAAGATTAATTTTGATATTGAATTGAAAAATACAGTAACTGAAATAAAAAGATTTGCTGCTTGGTGCAATAACAGAATGAAGATGACAGGAAAGTCAGTGAACTTGAAGATAGACCAGTAGAAATCATTCAATCTGAATAAGAGGGGGCGGGTGAAAAAGACAGGGAAAAGAAATGAGCCGAGCCTCAGGGATCTGTGGTGCAGTATCAGAATATCTAACATTTATGTCACTGGAGACCTGGAAGGGGACGAGAAAGAGTGTGGTGCAGGAAAAACAAAAAAAAAAAAAACATGAAAAAATAATGGCCAAAAACATCCAAAATTTGGTAAAAGACACAAATATAGATGAAACATTTCAGCAACTCCCAAATAAGACACCCACAGAATTTCGTGTCATCAGACTGCTGAGAACTAAATACAACAACAACAATAAAACTCTTGAAAGTAGCAGAGAAAAATAATGCATTATTTATAGGGGAATAGCAATTCAAATGACTGCAGATTTCCCATCAGAAATAATGGAGGCCAAAAGGAAGTAGAATAATATTTTTTAACTGCTGAAAGAAAAGACCTTTTAATCTATAATTCTGTGTTCAGCAAACACATCTTTCAGTATCGAAGGTGAAATAAAGACAATCCCAGATAAAGAAAAACTAAGAAAATACATTGCTAGCACACCTGTTCTAAAAGATTTGCTAAATGGATAGAAGGGATCTTGTAATATCAGGAATGAAGGAAGGGCAACAGAAATTAAGACTATCTGGGCAAACATAATAGATTATTCTCCTCTTGAATTCTTTAAAATATGTTTGAAAGTAAAAAAATACAAATTGTAACATTGCAGGGTTTTCAATATATGTAAATCTAAAACATAAAATATAAAGGAAAGAGGGTGGTAAGATTACTACAATTGGTACTGAGATTACTGCATTTTACTTGAGGTGATAAAATATTGACTCTAAGTAGGCCATGGGAAGTAAGTGTGTGTATATGTATATATATACATATACATATATATATATACATATATATATATACATATATATATATATATATATATATATATATATATATATATATATATATATATATATAGTAGGCCCTGATCAATAGTTAAAATACTATATAAAGAAATATAGTATCCAGAGGAAAGAAAGAGGAATTAGAGGGATTGTTCTATAAACTATATAAATGTCTAATCAATGCACTGTATGCTTGAAACTAATAAAATTAAAAAAGTATATAGTAAAAATTATGAAATGTAAATTAAAGTGGAATGCCAAAAACGTTCAGATACTCTAAAAGAAGATAGGAAAGGGGAAACAGAGGAAGGAAAAACAAGGAATAAATAGAAAACAAATAAAATAATTGGCCTAAATCCAAACATGTAAATAATCATATTAAATTTAAGTAAGAGATTATGAGAATAGATCAATAAAAGCATAATGTTGGGAATGTATTTTGATTATAAGAGAAACTGACTTCAACTATAATGATATAGGTTTAAAAGTAAAATAATGGAAAATATATACTATGCAAACATTAATCAGTTGAAAACTAGAGGGGCCATATTAATATCAGCCAAAATAGACTTTAGAGCAACAAAAATTACCAGGTGAAAATAGTGAATTGCCTAATGATAAAGGGTCGATTCAAGAAAACATAATCAAAAATGTGTTTGCCCCGAACAACAGAGCTTCAAAATATATGAAGCAAAAACTGACAGAACCGAAAGAAGAAATAGACAAATCAGTTACAGTTGGAGATTTTAACAGTCCTCTCTCAGTAATCAGTTGAACTAGTAGACAGAAAATTAGTAAGGATAGAAAAGAACTGAACAGCATTGTCAACCAACTGGATATAACAGACACATAGAATATTCATGCTTTATAAGTGTATATAAAACATTCACCGAAATAGATCTTATTCAGGGCCATAAACAAACCTTCACAAATATAAAATACTTGAAATTATACAAAATATATTCTCTGACCAAAATGGAATTAAACTAGAAATCAATGACAGGAAGATAATAGGAAGGTCTCCAAACACTTTTAAATTAAATGATACACTTTTGTGGGTCAAAGAGGAAAACCTTAAGGGTAAATGGAAATATTTTGAACTGAATGGAAGTGAAAATATAACATATTAGAAATTTGGATGCTACTAATTCAGTGCTTTGAGAAAAATTTCTACCATTAAATATTTATATTAGGAAAGAAGAAAAGTCTGAAATCAATAAGGAAGAGCAAAATACACTCCGTGCAAGAAGGAGGAAGGAAATATTAAAGGAGCAGAAAACAATGGTATTGAAAAGAAAAACTGTGGAAAAGATAAATTAAAAACCTGGTTACTTGAAAAGATCAAATAATTATCAAAAGCTATTATTGATATACCTCTAGCAAGACTCATGAAGGGAAAAAAAATGAGAGAAGACAAAATTACCAGGATTAAGAATGAAAGAGGGGCTTGGTTGTGATGATTACTTCACAGTATACAGGTATATCAAAACATCACATTGCACACTTTAAATATATACTGTTTTATTTGTTAGTTATATCTCAGTAAAGCTTAAAAGAATGAAAGGGGATAGCACTAAAGAGTGTGCAACCATTAAAAAAACAATAAAGGACTACTGTGAAAAGTTGATGCACATAAGTTCAGCATCTTAGATGAAATAGACCAATTCCTTAAAAACCACAAACTACCAAAACTCATGCAAAATGAAACAAGATAATTTAATCCTCTATTAAAGAAATTGAATTTTTAATATAAAATTTTCGAAAAAATATCTTTAAGACCAGATGGTTTCACTGGGGAATTCTAAACATTTAAGTATGATAAAACTTCACTATCAGCCATGGGTCTGGGCTTCAAGGGAAGAAGATTCCGGGTCCTTGAAATTGCCCTGCTCCATCCCTGTTAAGCTTCTGGTTTCATCCCCTCCCTCTAAAGCAAGCACTCCAGGACAATGCCCCTTAGAAGGTTACACGCTACAGTACTTGTCATTTGGTGGTTCATTCCTGTGAATCTCCTATGCGCTCGGGCCTGTGAAGGATGCAGAGGTGAATCAGACTAGGTCCTTAATTTCTGAGAATTTATGGGACCACGGAAAGACAGGATGGCAAGTTAATATTCTTTGTAATGAAGACGCTTACAGAGAACCCGCTAGGTTCATCCTAGCTACACAATTTATATTTTTAAGAAATACATGACATTTCTCGTATTTTCAGTTTCAGATGTTGACACACACACCCCATAGTGTTAGGACAGTGGTTGTACAGGAAGTATTCAATCAGTCATGTACCATTTAGTTATTGAACACCACCTCTAGCCCTGAGCCTGTGCCTGGCAGTCCTCAGAGGAGATGTCACAGATTAGCAGGTGGCACGTGCATGAAACAAGTTACTACCATATAGGATGAGGGTATAGATTTAGGTACATTTGCCATGGGTGCATGGGGTAGGAAGCCAGTAACGTTTTTTGGGGAATAGAAGAGGGAACTCAGAATTCCTCATAGAAGAGAAGAAACTTGAGTGAGGTCTTCAAGGAAGAGTGGGAGTCCTCCAGGTGGTCAAGAAGAAAGGTGAGAATATCCAGCAGAGAAAAAAGCAAAGTGGTTTTAAAATAGCACAGCTGTCAGTACAGTAGGTTAGTGTCATAAGGCGGAGGGACCCAAGAGATGACACTGAAGAGAGAGACCTGGGACCCTTGCTAAACGACAGGCCTCATCATACAAGGGTTTATTTATTTCCATTTTAAACTGAATTGCATTGAGTATGTGTCATATGCATGTGGTGTAAAATTAGAAAAGTATAAAAGTATAAAAAGTATTAAATCTTCTCCCCATGTTTCCCCTGTACTACCCAGTTCCTCTTCCTGAAGTCAGTTGAGCATCTTTCCAGGGCTGTTTTCTCTGCATTTACAAATACATGTGTGTGTTCATATATTTTTCCCATAGAAGTAGCATATGATACTTTCTACTCCATACCTTGTTTTTTCACATATTCATTTGGAATGTGGTTGTACCATAATTTATTGGATCAGTCCTGTGTCGATGGAATTTCAGTAATTTCTATAATTTCTAGTCTTGCTATTATAAACTACACTGCAGTGAACATCTTCGTAAGTCCATTTGTACATTAAAATATATCTGCAGGATAAATTCCTTAGAATGGAGTTGTTGGTCAAAGGATAGAATCGGGCCTCATGGCGACCACACCCGCGTCCCTGTGGGTTTCTCTCTCTCCTGCTCCTATCAGTCTGTCTGCCTACTCTAACATTTTCAGTTTTACTATTTGTAAATAAAGCCCATTTGCTGTGTACAGAGGCCATGTCGATGCCTGCTTCACTATCCCTGGGCCCACAGAGAGTGTTCTTAAACTTTTTGCTTTTAGGCTAGGGCTTTAGCCCTTATCCTGTAAGTGATGATAAGCCACTAGGAGGTTTTTAAGTGGGGAAGTGTCACAATCAGATTTGTGTTTTGAAAAGATCACTTGGGCTACAGTGAGGACACGAGTTTAGCAGAGACAATGAGTAGAGTCACGGGTATCAATGAGGATGCTTTGCAGTGGTGCAGGCAAGACAGGATTGTCGGCCCTTGGATTAGGTAGAGGGGAGGGGATGGACATTGAGATGCTGAGGAAGTGGGTTCAGTCAGATTCAGGGACTGATCAGGCTGGGCGTGAGGGGAGTGAAGATAGCTTTGGCCAAAAGTTCTGTTTTCCTGAGCCTTGTGTGCAAAGTCAGAATTTCCTTTGTAAATTTATATTTCTCCTGTCCATATCAGTATTTCTAATATCAGAAATCCAAAGAAGGTTCTAGTATATTACTAATCACTGTTATTGACTCCAAGCATTTTTGTCTGTCAGAGAAGCTAGAGGAACGTTTTTATTAAAATTCTTCAGTCAGTCAGACTTAACATTTGATGGCTCCTGATAGTCACCAAACTCTTCTATTTTTCCCATATTCATACCATTCATTCAAAATTTCATATTCAGTAAAGTATAAAAGTATAAAGTCTTTAAATTACCTACTCAGTTTAAATATATTTTAATTATATATTTTTAAAAGTCTTTCATTATATAATGTTTGCTTTGCTTTTGTGTGTGGTTCTGATATTTAGACGTATTTGTGTATAGTAATTTATAATTTAAATTTTATATTAATACCATTATTTTATCTGTTCAGTATCTTTCAATTTTTTTTTTATGATGAGCAGTGATAGTTTCCACTTCCCCTTTTTTTTCCCTTACATTTTCTATCTCTAGTTAGCACAAAGTTTTGTTTCTGAGTGATTCTCTTTATATAGTTACATACCCTATATTTCTGTTACCTGGTGTTTCAGCTTTGAGTAATTAATGTCTTTGGTTCCGGGCTTGTATAGGTGACAGAACCACAGAGCTTACTCCACTTGTCACCTTCTTCCTCTCCCCCTTTTGTCCTAGTTGTATGTCTGCATTGTCAGGCATAAAACACTGACATTCTGATCTGCCACGCTGAGCTCCTATGGTTTTAGTTTGGTTCTGCAGGTAAGTATACATTTCATGCTCACCATCAGTTCTTGGCTGTGATTTCCGTAATTGTCTTTTGGCTGACCAGTTTGTTCTCTAATAGTTTCCTCAAGCACGGCTCATGGGAACAATATTCCTTAACTCCTTATATGTTCAAAAACAATTTTCTTAGTAATTTCCGGGAGGTTTCTTCAGGAGTGTATTTTTGATGGTGTTTTTTCAGATCTGCATATCGGGGGCTGTTCCACTTCTCTTCCCCTGTCGCCTTGGACCCCTCCCTTGATGTCTTCTCTTGATTTCCACCCAGCCCTTCAGGATCCTGTAGTTTTTGTTATAAATGGGGTTTTGAGGCTTATCACCCTAGGATGAGTCCTGTATCGACAGTAACTGTTTTGCTGACACTTGCTGACACCTCCTGAACAGTGTCACTATTCATCTGCTGAACTGTTTCACTATTTATTTCTCCTATACGGCTTTTGTCACAGCTCAGTCCCCAAGTGTTGCATCTGTGTACCTGCTTTTGACAACTCTGACCCATTTTTTGAGACTGTAGGTTTTGTTTGCTTCCAGTTGTACTAACAGTGGAATTTGCTATTTTTTTTCTTGTTTACTATGTTGGTTTTGATTATATTGAGGAGGAAAAGAGGCAAATTGCTGTCTTCTGCCACTCCGTTTAGACAGGAAGTCCTTTAATGATATTTAAATGGTTGTCATTAGAGTATAATAGCAAAGAACATGAGATTTGGAGCGCGGCACACCTGGCTTCTAAACTCAACTCTGCCACTTACTAGCTGATAACAGACAAATCAGAGTGCTAGTGCTGTTATCTCTAAAAGGAGATAATTCTCACAGTTATTTCATATTGTTGTGAAGAGTCAGGTTTTATATATAAGTAATCTCACTTCACCCATATTTCTATCGAGGCATTTTGGTACCACAAGAGAGGGACAAGGAGGGCTTGGAAGCCCTCCTTCAAATGGCCGGGGTTTGGGGTGGGATAACACGTGAGCAGGACCTTTCAGGAGATGCAGAATTTCTTCAGGGAGATGTGGGAAGGGCCGAACTGGACCTGGACGCCGGGTATTCCTGATTCCCTGGAATCAGGGATTAGGGTAGGAGGGTTTGGCACTTTGTCACATGTCTGTTTCCTCCCAACCCCACACGGGCCTGAGAAACCAGGTGGCAGGATTCACAACAGGACAGTTCTGGATAAGGTCAGAGGAGGCTGGGATGGCAGACTGGAGAGAGATCCTGAGGCGCATGAGCTAAGCTCTTCCTTTTGTCCGTATGTTCTCAGGTCCTGGAGTCCCAGACGACCATGGCTCCTACCACGTCAGCCAGCAGCAGTGCTGATAGAGCCTCTGCTGGCGGCAGCGCCCCCAGAAGTCAGGGTGTCATCGAGCCCATGGATGCAGAAAACCAGGAGAGTAGAACATATGCTGACAGGAAGCTTGGAGACAAGAAGAATACAGAGGCGGATGGGAAGATGCAGGTGGATGGCAGGCCTCAGGGAGATGCAACACAAGCAACCCTGAGGATGCAGGCAGACGAGAAGACACAGGTGAACGTTGTGACACGAGAAAGTGAGAGGCTATTGTCAGACAGGAGATCCCAGGAGGATGTGATGGCACAGGGAAGGACAGGGACAAAGGTAGGAAAGACACAGGCAAGTGAGAGGACACAGGAAAACAGGAAGACACAGGCATATGCGACGACACAGGAAGACAGAAGGATACAGGAAGGCAAGGGGACACAGTCAGAGGGGAGCATACCCACAGCTGTTAAAGATCAGCCAGAGAAGGAGTCGGTGACCCACCTCGGCCCACAGCCCAGAGCCCCTGAACTCCCACCTTCAGAGGGTCCTAGGTCTCCTCAAAGTATTGAATACTTTGAGCAGACCCCAGAAGGATCCTGTGTTCCAGAAAAACCTGGTTTCATGCTCAGATCTAAAGAAGCATCAGTAACAACCTCTGAGAACCAAGAGGAAACTGTGCTGGGTCCCCGGGCAGGGGGCCTCATGCTCCCAGCACAGCTGCCTCCTGAGGGTAGCTTAAAGGGAGGAGAGAGATATCAGGGCCGGGAGCAGTCGGGGCCAGTCAAGGACAAGCCAGAGGATGGCCTGTTCCAGTGCCCCAAGGAGGAGCAGCTGGGCGACGTGCTGTCTGTGGATCTGGGCAGCTGTCCTCCCACTGGCCCACGCCCGGAGGTACCCACTCTGCCCTCTCTTCCTGGGACTGGTCTAACTGACAGCTCACAGCAGGGGCCACCCAGTACTTCTCAGCACAGGAGTACTACCTTCCTGCCCTCTGGGGACCAGGTCTTGATGAGTCCTGTTCCCGCACTGCACCTGGGGCTGGGGACCCCCACCCAGAGTCACCCACCAGAAGCCCTGGCAGCCAGCAATGAGGAGGCCTGCACCAAGATGCCCGTTGTGGAAGAGAAGCCCCCAGGCCCCCGGAGCTGCGACCCTGGCCTCATAGATTCCCTGAAGAACTACTTGCTTTTGCTGCTGAAGCTGTCCAGCACAGAGACAGGTGGAGGGGGTGCAGAGTCCCAGGGGGACGCTGCCCCCGGGGTCCCAGCGCCCTCGGCCAAGCTGGCCCCAACCGTGGAAGTGGCTGGTCTGAGTCCGCGCACGTCTCGGCGCATCCTGGAGCGCGTGGAGAATGACCACCTGGTGCAGAGCGCGCAGACCCTTCTGCTCAGCCCCTGCACCTCCCGCCGCCTCACCAGCCTCCTGGACCGTGAAGTGCAGGCTGGCCGCCAAGCTCTGGCTGCTGCCCGTGTGCCTGTCCCCAGCCCCCTCACCATCCCAGCCATTGTGGTAGGCCAGGAGGAGGGCCCTGGGCTGGCTTCGGAAGCGTCAGGGGAGGGGGAGGCTCCCCTTGAGGAGCTTGGTGTCCTGAGCCCCTCCCAGGAGAGCAGTGTGGGGGAGCTGCCGGCTGTGGCAGGTGGACAGATAGCCCCTGGTCAGGGGCCACTGTCAGCAGAGAGCAGAACCCAGGAACCCTTCCGAGAAGAAGTCCCAGGGGAGGTGCTGACAGGTCTCCCTGCAGCAACCCCCGAGGAACTGGCTCTGGGGGCCCGGAGGAAGAGGTTCCTCCCTAAGGTCAGAGCAGCAGGAGACGGGGAGGCCACCAAGCCTGAAGAAAGAGAGAGCCCCACGGTCTCCCCCCGGGGTCCAAGGAAGGGCCTTTCGCCTGGGTCCCCAGGGACTCCCGGGAGGGAGAAACGCTCCCCTACCCAGGGTCGAAAGGCAGGCCTGCTGGAGGTGCCGCAGGCAGAGGAGGAGCCAGCAGCGGGAGACCTGGGCTCCAGCCCCAAGGCCAGCGAGCTGAATGCGGAGCTGGCCCTGGATGAAGGCAAGCAGGAATCTCTAGCCAAGCACAAGAAAGCCAAGGACCTGCTGAAAGGTGAGTGGTGGCAGGCGGTGGGGACGGGTTCAGCGTCACGAAGAGGGCTGCCCAGCAGAGGACATTGCTGCAGCTACTGGGTGGCACATGCCTGCAAGGGGTTACAGAGAACCTTCTAAAGGTGTTCTCACCTCACGATCCCACAGGCTTCAGGATCTGGAAGGCCTGCCTCTTGCCCTGCTCTGCCACTCGGGTTTGGTAATAGCACCAACTTCGTAATGTTGTGAGGGTTAGATAAGGTAGAAGAAATGTGCTTAGCACAAGGCCTGGCTGCAGCAGCATCCTTATCACTGTGGTAAGGACAAGAGTTAAACGTGGGTCCCTAGAGCTAGGGGCCTGGCATGCAAATGGAAATTCCTCTCTTAGCTGCTGCCTCTGCCCTCAGCTGGGGTGCTTTCCCTGGCTTGGGAAGGGTGTACAGTGGTGGGTTCTTTCTAGCTAGTGTATGTGCCTTGGGGGTCAGGGCAGATGCCTCAGAGATACAGGTGGGGCACAGCTGGGGTATGTGAAGGAGTGGGTTTGTGTGGAGACTTGAGTCCTCTTTTCTCTCAGCCTGTCCCACCAAGGACATCCAGGGGTCTGGCTGGAGAGGGCACAAGATGGAGTGGAGGGGTGCAGTCCTCTTACCTGGGCCCCTGCTCCCAGCCCCACAGGTGATCCGCAAGATTCGGGTGGAGCAGTTTCCTGATGCCTCGGGCAGCCTGAAGCTCTGGTGCCAGTTTTTTAACATTCTCAGTGACTCGGTCTTGACGTGGGCCAAGGATCAGCGCTCAGTGGGCGAGGTGGGCAGGAGGTAAGCCAGCTGGACGGCGCCTCCCCTGACTTGGCTCCCTGATTACAGCAGTCATCATGTTGGGCATTGTCCTAACACTTTGGGTCTGTCACCTCATTTAATCCTCACAGTGACCCCACAAGGGAGATTCTAGCATTCCCATAGTAGAGAAAAGGAAATCGAGGCTCAGAAGTATTAAGTTACATGCCCAAAGGCACAGCTAGTGAGTGTCAGGACTGCAAACCAGACCCGTGTGATCCAGGACCAGCTCTTGACCACCGTACCTTGCCACCTGCCCCAGAGCTCCCAGCAGCCTCTGAGAGCGGGGTCTGAGGAGCCTCGGGACTGCAGTCTAGCCCTGGCCGTGCCGTGGTGATGGCCCTCATGGGAAGGGTCTCCACTCTCCGCAGTGCAGGGGACGAGGGGCCGGCAGCCCTGGCCATCGTGCAGGCGGCCCCTGTGGACTGCGGTGTGTACCGATGCACCATCCAAAACGAGCATGGCTCAGCCTCCACAGACTTCTGCCTCAGCCCTGAGGGTGAGTATACACCTGGTGTCTCTGCCCAGCCTGGCCCCTGAGGGAGGGCAACTGTTGTCTGTATAGAGATGGTGCTCTCTTTGGGCAGACCAGCCTGAGGGCAGCTGCTTTCTCTCCTTTTTATCCACACAGTTTTGTCAGGATTCGTCTCCAGAGAAGAAGGTGAAGGTATGGACCCCTTGGGGGAGTAGCGGGTCACCTTCATTCCTGCCCTGCCATCTGCAGGGGGACCTTCTCCGAGGACTTGGAATCTGTTCCAAATTCTGGGTTCGCCTCCACCAACAGATGCCCTTTGCCTCCTAGTTTAGGAGAGGCTTAGGGAGGAGGGTGGAACAGGGCTATTTCAGAAGATGGTGGGGGAAGTTAATTCAACCTGTGCCCTTTTGCCCATGACAGAGCCCTTGACCGAGGGCAGGTCAGGTTGCCACGGCACATCTTAACCCTGCCAGCTCCCTCCCCATGTTTCTCACAGTGGTGCATGTGTTAGATTCACACGGAGAGCCTGCTAAAAATGCAGTGTCGTGGGCCCTACTGCAGCTCTCCTTAATCACCGTCTCTGGGGAAGGACCTAGGGAAATTGCATTTCCAGTAGGCTCCCTGGTGACTGTGACGTGCCCCAACATTTGATAGCATTTTAAAGGCTTAGACATTGGAGGAAGAGTCTGTTCTTCCTGCAAGAGATGCACTAAGGATTAGGACTGCAAAGGCAGCTGGTGATGGAAGCATTCCAAAGGCATCATTTGCCAACTAATGCATTAAGTCCTTCATTCGGTCACTCATTTAATCATTCATTCAACCAGTGCTTTTTTTTTCAGTTATAAAATCAAATTTCATCAACATCAAATCAAACTTCACACCTACAAACTCAGTACAGGTATACTTTGTTTTACTGTGTTTCAAAGAGATAGCGTTTTTCACAAATTGAAGGCAACACCTTCCACCAGCAAAAAGATTACGACTCACTTTATTGCGATACTCACTTTGTTGCAGTGGGCGGTGTGGAACGGAACCTGCAGTGCCTCCGAGGTAGGCCTGTAGTGATTCATCAACATCATCAGATATCCAGTCCCATTCTTCCAGTTGTCTCTTAAGCATTGTTCATTTGAATTACGAACCAGTCGTTGCTTCCGACCAACGGGTCTCTTGAATCTCACTAACACATAACAGTTCTCCCTCACATGTTTTCCCTCCATGCCATTTATTTTTTTGAAGTCACTTGTTATGTAGAATTTCTTTCATTCAAATTTTGTTGATTATATCGCCATTTAACGTATTCATCCATCCATCCATATGCTTTCTGTAAACTGGTAGTCATATTGAGAGACTTGGTCAGATTCCAGTATAATTTTTTTTAAGCAAGAACACTTCACATGTGTGCAGTGTATTTCCTTTTGCACTTGTTTGCTGGAACATAATGTCTGATTGTTTTACTTCTAGTAATGTTGAGATTGATCAGTGAGTTCATTCAGTTGTTTTCCACCTGATCCATCCCCTTTAAAAGAAAAAAATACCTGTTTGATATACCTTTATCAAGGGGTTATCTAAGGGTTAGCAGTCACCGGTTATTGCCTAAATCCATTATTTTGTTAGGGTTCACAACATGTAGTATTTTAATTCTGTCATTTCTTCTTCATTCATTAGTTGAAATTTTTCTGTGAGGGAGAACTGGTTATTTGGTTGCCCTGAGTTGGTGCCTTAGTATCCTCCAAAGGTTACCACTGAGGTGGTTGTGTGTTTGTGTGTGTGTGTGTGTGTGTGTGTGTGTGTGTGTGTGTGTGTGTGTGTTTTGTGGGGATGGAAAATTTTCTTCAATTACAGTTATGAACATACAGATTTTTGACATTTTTGATATGTTCAGTACATTGTGGAAATTATTAATTTTTGTTGGTAAGATTGTCTGATTTTGGCTAGTGGAAGCCCCTGCAGAAGATTGGCCCCTGTGTCCTTTTGACAAGCCTCCAGTTATTTTCAATCACTTCTTTCCTTTCTGGTCTGATAAGATATTTCATGTCCATCCAGTATACTTCCTGCCCTAGGCCTGGAATCAGCCATTTCTTCAGGGAGCTCTGGTTCTTTTCAGTGGGAAATGGTAATGATCACAGTTTGGGTTCTAGGGGTGCTCACTGCTGCTGGATTTGATCAAAACACGCAATTCAAAAACAGAGTAATTCTGCTATTCTGTACTGATGGCCACTTCCTCAGAAAACCCCTGCTTGCCATAGACCTGGCCGCATCCTTACTAGGTGATGGGCACACTTGAGCACTGTTACACCATGGGATCTATCGCCTGCAGTTTCTGCCCTTAGAGGCTCACAGTGTGGTAGGGGACCCACAATGCGTATATACCAAAGAATAGTAATGGACAGAGAGCACACCTGGGTGGCAGGAGGGAGACTGTTCCTGCCATTTCTAGCCCTACAGACCCCACATCAGTGAGGCAGGAGCTTCTTGTTTTTCATGTTTTTCCTGCTCCCCTTCAGTTGGAGAAGAGATCGAGATGACCCCTATGGTGTTTGCCAAGGGTCTGGCTGACTCTGGCTGCTGGGGGGACAAGCTCTTTGGGCGCCTGGCAAGCGAGGAGCTACGAGGGAGTGGACATACATATGGCCTTCGGAAAGCCTTCCAGGCCAAGGTCATCTATGGGCTGGAGCCCATCTTTGAGTCGGGCCGCACGTGTGTCATCAAGGTGTCCAGCCTGCTGGTGTTTGGGCCCAGCAGTGAGACTTCTCTCCTGGGCAGAAACTATGACGTCACCATCCAGGTACGATGTCCCATCCCCATGCCCATCCTCCACTCTCACCACCTCCCCTTTCTCAGCCCGGGTCGTGTTGGGAAGCCCGGTATGGAGGCAGAAGCCATTTCAGCCTCACCCTTGTGAGGCTCCTGGGTGATCCTTGAGGAGAGCCTGCGATGTGATCCAGGCTATGTTTTTGGAGCCTTAGTTTTCAAACTAAATTTTTGCAGCAGAAACCTTTCCCACCATGTTCAACATATCTTGCACGTGAGATAAAGGGAAGCCTTATATGTGAGAGAAGAAGAAAATGGCTGTAGGTGGGGTGGCATGTACTCTGCTTGCTGTCCACAGCGTGGTCCCTGCGGCACTGCCACCTGTCACGAGGGCACCAGGAAATGCTATTAGGAAATCATTTTGAAAACAAGTCCAAAGCCTCTTGTTTTACACGTGAGAAAAGTGAGGTACAGAGCAGGGAGCAGGACAAGCGAGAACCCAAGTTTCCAGGGCTGGATCTCTCCCCGCAGTCCTCTAGCAGCTGGCCCCGTGCTTCAGTTAGGCGTGAGAGAATGGCGGGGGCCACCTTGCTGACAAGATCGGGTTCTCTGTAATCCACAGGGGTGCAAGATCCAGAACATGAGTCGGGAGTACTGCAAAATCTTTGCGGCTGAAGCCCGGGCCGCACCTGGCTTTGGGGAGGTGCCTGAGTAAGTGCATGGGGAGCAGGGTACACAGTGTCCAGACCTGACTTGAGCTTCTGCAAAGAACAGTGGTTTCCCAGGGGCTTCCTGAGTTACGGCTTCATGCAAATGAGCCCAGAGCTAAGCCCATGCTCAGCTCGATGGTCCCACAAAATGTAGAAATAAAAATCCCAAGATTCAGTGCCCACTTTAGGAAAGCCTTTGCCCTGGTCTCAGTCTCCTCCCCACTACCCCAGTTCTCCATGTGAGACACATGTGGCAGAGTTTGGACACAGCGTATTCTGGGCCTCTCTGAAGGTGGTGGGCTAGGCCGAGCCCCCAGGCACACTGGTCAGGACTCCTCTGTGGTCGCAGGCCATGGGAGTCAGCTGTAAATAGGCCTTGTTTCTACTTTGAGACCTGAACCTGGACTCCTACTCTTGGATATTGGGGTCTGGCTGGCATTGAACCACAGTCTGGTTGAATCCTCTCCAGAGGTGTTTCTTTCTGACAGAGTCTGGTCTTCGTCCAGCCCCCAGGCACAGAGTCCTTCTGGGGCCATCGTATGGCTCAGTTCTGCTCTCCCTGACCTCAGAGAATGGACGAGACTCTGAAGCCAGTGACCTCCATTTCCTTTCCTGAACTCAGGGTGGGCCTCCCCTCCCTTGCTGTCTTTCAGTCTCTTTCTTGGAAGGGTATCCCTTTTAGATCCAAGAGTACAGGATTGAGAAGCAGGGAGCAGCTCTCTGGCACCATACTTCCTGCTCACTGCAGGGTGAAACTATGTTTAGGATCATCCCACTGTATCTGATCTACCGGCCTGCAAACAATATCCCTTATGCTACCCTGGAGGAGGATCTGGGCAAACCCCTGGAGCCTTATTGTTCCCGGGAGTGGGGCTGTGCTGGGGCGCCAGCAACGTCTAGCAGCTCAGAAGCCATGCAGAAATGCCAGACCTTCCAGCACTGGCTGTATCTGTGGACGAACGGCAGCTTTCTGGTGACAGATCTGGCAGGTATAACGGTGTGAGTGTGCACATGTGCGTGTGCATGAGCATGTGGAGGGGCAGAGCACAGTGCTTGTGTACTAGTGTGCTACACACTTTTCATACTTACTCTCCTGCGCTTTTCACAGTGACTTTGTAAAGTAACTGGAACAGGCACCATTTTGTATGCAACCCTAATACATATGAGGGCCTCCTGTAACCTAGTCTATAACTGCAGTTGCATTTAAAGGTATGCATTCCAGGCTCCACTTAAAATTAAAAAGGAATTTATTTCAAAGAACATTACAAAGGATCTAATCAAACCTACAACCACTTTTTTGAAATCTCCCTTCCTGCCTTCCTTGCAGCTTTGCTCTGGACTGTCGCACTCTCCATGCTTCCCAGACTCTCCCTTTCATCCCAGCACTGGTGGCTTTACTGTCCCTTGCCTCCCCACTCCCTCCTTCCTTTCCTCTTCCTTCACGCTCCTCTTCTGCCTCTGTCTTTGTTAACTCTTTATTATGTAAACCATTGTAGTCTTTCTGACTTCTTTTTAGTGTATTTCTGTTTCTCTTACTACTCAGATTCTCCCCAACAAAGGAAGGCCAGCAAGCATGAATCCTCCTTCCTTCTCTGACCACCTTCTCCATGCCTCTGTTTAACCAGAACTGGGCAGGGGAGAGGAAAAGATAAAACTTTCTCTACAGTGGGAGGAGAGGAATGCTGATTCCATCTGGTTCCTAATGTAAATAAGTGAGAAAATCAAAGGCCAGAGAGAAAACTCTTAAATGTGCTTTTCATTGAGGTTAAACTGTACAGTGTAACTATTGTATCTGTAACTCGTGTATTGAGTGGAGGGGCCTAGTAACACATTAAGCCATTATCATTTACTCTTTAACTCATAAGTTCTCCCTCCCTTCTTCCTTCCATTCCTCCCTCCCTCCAACATTTACTCAATATTAGAAAGATAAAAAAGTGAATTAGGAATAATCGTCCTTAAGAAGCTGTGATAAGTATACCAATTTCTATAATGAGATAACATGATTTAGTAGAAAGACTTAGGAGTCAAAGATTAGATTTAAGTCTGGGCCTCATTGTTTTCTAGCTGGGTCTCTGTTTTACAGAGAAGGAAACTGATGCTCAGGTCATTTAATTCTGCCAAGCTGCAGTTTCCTTTCCCTCTCTTGGAATAATAATACCTTCTTTACCTACCTCTTAGCCTTGTTATGAGGATTAACTGAGACTGTATTTGTGAAAGCATTCTGCTAACCATGAAGTCAAAGTCTGTGCAGCCGTGAGGCAGTATCGTTATCATAATGCAAACTAGAACGTGATAAATGTTGAAAAACGTGACAAAGAAATTAATATTTACTGTATAACTACTGTGTTTCAGACACTAAGTTAGAGTCCTCCACACATTGTGATCTCTGCGAGCTGGGCAGTATCATCCCCATTTTTACAGTGGAGGATTAGAGATAGTAAGTGATTTGCCAGGTTCACACAGCTCAGAATAACAGAGCTGAGATGTGAATCCAGGTTCACCTGACTCTCAAGCCCACATTTTTGCCACTCTGTCACGCAGTGGTACCTAGCCCTGTTCGTGAAAAGCAGGTTTCTAGAAAAATGAGACCAGTTTGAAAAGAAGAAAGAAGGTCACAAATCTAATGCATGAGTGAGAAGATGCTGGGGCAGACTGGCAGGGTGGAGAAACTTCTCCCTCACCCTTTTGCCTGGCTTGATTCTTCCAAGGCTGTCTCCACCTAGACCATCTTGGCTCTAGCAGTGCTTGCTTGCTGCCTTTCTGAGTACGCAGAATCTGGTCTCATCCAGTGTTACGTTTCTGCTGCCCCGATTTTTCTCACATGTCCACCTTCTCTCTCCTGTCCAGATCGGCTAATCTGTTAAGAGAAATGAGAAAGTTTTAGCTCAAAGCCAGCGGCCAGCTCAGTTTGTGACCTAATCTGATTCAGTAGAGGCAGGGTCATACAGTTGGAAGTGTTTTGGATCTAGAAGTAAGAAAAATTGACTTAGCTTGAGTCACTTAACTGTGCCTAGTTCCTCACCTGTAAAAATGGGAATATTATTACTACTAATAATATAGAGATACCCATGCTGCCTGTGAGACAGGCCATTGGTGATGCCCCAGTGAGAGGATGCCTGAAGATGTGCCCTGAAACCTGGCAAGTTCCCATCTAAAAGATATCCACCTTGAAGACAAGCTGGGATGAAAGGGAGAGTCTGAGTCCTAGAACCAGCCTAGGCTGCCATCAACTCCCAACTTTTTCTCTTTTCAGGGGTTGACTGGAAGGTGACTGATGTGCAGATCGCCACCAAGCTGCGAGGGTGAGTACTTTGAAGGACACAATGCCCTCTGAGAGTCTTCTCACAGTGTCACATATCAAAGTTATTCTGGTCTCCATCCCCAAGGAGCTTGCCTGCGGCCAAATGGTCCCAGTCACATCTTAGCCATACAGTAGCATCAGAGGCCGCTGATTCCCACCGTCTGTGCTGGACCAGCAGCTGTTGATGCCCACACACGGGGTCACCTGCAGTCCTGGACTTGCACTGTACCTGCTTCTCTTTCTTCTCACTTGAGAAAGCTCATCACCGCGCAGCTGCGCCAGGGCCCTGTGAGCAGAGGGATGCCTTAGAGTCTGCTCTTATTTATGTCAAAAAGGTCATCCTCACACCAATTAGTGTCCTCCATGATGAGTTCCATGAGCCAGGGCATGGTGAGACCTCAGTTTAGAATTGAGGTTTTGGATGCTGCCACCTGAAGTAGCACGGGGCAGACTTCCCAGCACCCTCAGGTAGGGTATACTTAGGGCATGACACACTGGCCACAGCCATCCCTGGGTCAGCCCCGCAAGGACCCTCAGTCTGGGTGGGACTCCCACTCAGCTCTTACTGTTTGGCTGCAGATACCAAGGCCTCAAGGAGAGCTGTTTCCCTGCCATGCTGGACCAGTTTGCCTCCTCTCACCAGTGCAACACCTTCTGTGAGATGCTGGGGCTGAAACCCCTCAAGGGCCCCGAGGCTGCCCACCCCCAAGCCAAGGCCAAAGGCTCCAAGAGTCCATCTGCCGGCAGAAAGGGACCCCAACTGAGTCCTCAGCCCCAGAAGAAAGGCATCCCCAGTCCCCAGGGCACCCGGAAGAACGCCCCAAGCTTCAAGGCCACTCCTCAGGCCTCCGGGGCAGTCGCCACGCAGTTACTGGGACAGCCTCTCATCCATGAGGAGGGCTCCAAGGCCCAGGGCACACGGTAGCCCCCACAGGAGGCTGGGGGCCTCCACCCAGCAGCAGACCAACAAGGAAGCAGCTCGAACCGGTGGAGACTTTCCCAATACAGACAAACCAGAGAAGGTGCACTGAGAAGGCCTCACTTAGGGGGACTCTCTGAGCATCCTCTCCTCAGTCAGCTCCTCAGTCAGGTGGCTTTGGTGCGTGGCACACAGCCCAGTGGCGTCTCCTGGTTCCATGTCACCCAGGGCTTCTAGGCCCCACCTCCAAGTTCCCCGGGGGCTGAGGCCCTCCTTGAAGTTTACACTGGCCACTGCTGCAGGCTCCCCGAGTCCTCTGCATGAATTCTGCACCCTGACTCCTTGCCCCAGGCAGACGGTGTCCTCTGGGGCTCGCAGGCCGGCACTTACCCTCAGTCCTCTGCTTGGCACTGGTCTTTCTCTGTCCTCAGGGCTCCAGACTTCCTCTGCTGTGTCTGGCCTGGTGACTCTCAGGGTGTCTTCTTCCGGCTACTTTGCCTCATTCATCCCAGCTTACCCTGCAACTAACTTGTCCCTGAGCCTAGGTGGGGCTCAGGGCCCTTGCAGAACCTGTCATGTCCTTGTGCAGTGGTCTTTGGTGACGTGTGTTCTTGCTCTTCCTTCCCTCATCACTCAGGCACTCACCTGCTTCCCATGCTTTCTTGCACCCCACCCCCCATTCCTGGCTTTGAGCCCAGTTGCTGCCTACTGCCTGCTCTTTGCTGACTCTGCTTGTCCCCTTATCTGCTGGCTCCCTAGCCTGCCCCAGAATCCTACCCACCCGGACCCAGGTGTGGGGCGGACTTTCTGGCCTCTAATCCACCCCTGTCTACTCCTCCCCTACTTCTCCCAGGCTCTCTGCCCATGGGTGAGAGCTGGCATGAGGGTTGTGTCAGCAGCTTTGGCCAGAAGGAAGGTGTGGACTTGGAGGGACATTGTACCCTTTAGTGAAAGGAGGTGGGGTCCTGTGAATTTGACATCCCCTCCTAACCAGGGACGGAGGGCTGGGACTCTTTTCCATAGGGAGGTAGTGTGGGAGTTCCAGGAAGGATGCAAGCCATCCATGCTTGGGTAGAGAGGTGTCTCTGTGTCCAGGACTTAGGACCCATACCCGCAACCGTTAGCTCTGATCCTGGAACTCCAGCTCTAGGCCCTCATTTATGGTCTCCCAAGGAATTGCTGTGCTCCGCACCCTGGGTCCTTTCTGAGAGCCCCGGCTGGGGGCCCTGGAAGAGGTGGGTCTGGAGCTAGCCTGCTCCCTTTCAAATGCAATAAAGGCAGCAACTGTGTTTCCTGCTCACCCTCATCTGGTGTGGTTGTAGGTGTATGGGTTCAGGGTCCCGTCTCTCCAGGCAGATTCTCCCAGAGCGACCTACAGTCCTTGGGCCCATTGGAAAAATGGATCCATATTTTGGCTCCTGAATTGACGTTCAGTCTCAGCCTTCTGTGGGCACAGCTCAATCGTCTGTGCTTTTTGTATAATTGTTCTGATAGCTTGTGCCCCTTAGCAGGGCGTCTGGAGACTTGGGCCCAGATTGAAATTGCTCCTTCGTGTGGGAGAGGAACACAAAGGAATCCAGGAGGGAAAAGCAAAGCTGGGGGCTCAGGGGAAACACCAGTGTCTGGCTACCTCTGCTGCAGCCAGCCCAGCACAGGGGACAGCCAGCGTTTGCTTCTCAGCCACTCGCTGATCCTTTCCTGCCTTTCAAACAGTAGAGAGGCTTCTCAATCCCAGCCCTCCTTGCCACACCCCCAGGGCCTTTCTCTTGCCTGATGTTTATCCCCTCCATCTTGAGATTTCTGACTTCTCTGCCTTTCGTGCTCAGGTGACTTTTTCCTTTTGCCCCAATGTGCTTCCGACTCTCAGCCTGCCTATACAGATTGCCTTGCCGAACCAGAGATGGAATATTGTTTATTCATTTATTCATTCATCCATTCAGGAGACAGAGAGAGCACCTACTTTATGCCAGACCCTGAGCTGATAGTTCTTGGGGGGCAAAGATGTATGAAGCAGTCTCAAAAGATACTCTTTCTGTTAGGATTTTTGAGCAACAGAAATGGACTCAGACCAATTTTAAGGGAAAAAAAGGGTTCATGGGAAGGGCATTGTAGTAGCTCACAGAACCAGGGAATAGCTGAGCAATTGACCTTGAGAAGTGGGGCCAGGGTAGCTTTAAGCCTGTCTCCCAGGAGCTGCTGCTGCTGCTGGCAGGTCAATACCAAACAGCTGTCGGTCACAGTGGGTCCCCATTCATTCAAGATCCAAGTTCCTGGCCTGGAGTAAGGGACTCCTGGAGTGAGAGAGAGGTAGTTCTCCAAAGGATGGAAATTCTTTCCAGAAGAATGGCAGAGAACGGGAGGATAGAAAGGGCTCGGTGGGCAACAACAAAAGATACCCCCAACACGCATGCGTGTTGTACTTCCTGTCTGATGTAGTAATGACTCTCTTACATACAACCAAAAACAAATTCCTCTCTGCTAAGGCAGACCATTCAAGATCACATCCAAGGACTAAGTCCAAGGGTAATGACTAAGGCTACCATTCTTCAAAGTCTAGTGTCACTCTGCCCTCTTTTATCACAATCCCATTTTGAAATTCTGCAACCTGTGGATTAAGTGGTAAAATTAACTTAACATTTTTAACCAAAATTATATAACTGCAGGAAAGCACATGTGGGTAAAGGCTAAAGTCCATCTGTCGCTGGTCATGAGAACTAGCGTTTATGACTAGTGATTTTTGCCTGTTGGAGTGACCCGAATCTTTAGTTCCGAAGTCCAGCTCCTTGGTGGTCCTGCCTGGGTGGCAGCATTTCTCACTGGGTGTGGCAGTACCAGGAACACTCTAGGAACCCCTCATGTCCGCTTGTACCCCCTGCCCCTTTTCTGTAACAGCAAGCATATTTTTTCTTGCATATTTTAATCATCCTAGCTGCTCCTATGACCTCTTGCCCTTTGTCACTCAGAGATACGAGGAGCCTGAAATGGCCAGGCACCTCAGCTTCCAGTTCACTTGAGTGATTAGTGTGATTTGGGGGAAGTATTTCCTTGGGGGACTAAAACCTCACACCAGCCTGGTCCCAAACTTCCGGTACGAGAAAAGCATTGAGATGTAATAACACATCCCTCTCCACTCTGCTTCCTAGCCTGTAGAAGAAATAGCACCATGACTTGGTTGCCAGTTCAGAGCTTATGTTACATCCTGCAGGCCTGACCCAACCTTGCAAGGTATTGTTCCTCAGCTGGTGCCATAGCTGGGTTTTCAACAAACCATTTCATTATACTGTCAAGCTAACTGCTTCCGGACTGGGGATCCTGGCAAGATGCGTGAGTGCCCTTGGCATCAACCCATTACTTTGCTTTTGCTGTAAAATGGGTTATTTGGTTGAATGCAACATGTGGGGATGCCACAGTGATGTTGATAGCCTTTGGTAATTCCATGGATATTGATGGCGGGAGAGGTGTGATGAGTAAGGGAAGCAAAAAAGTCCTACCCTCTTAAGCCATGCATTGGTGTAGGTTGAGGAGAGCCCAGCAGCAGGGCAGGAGAAGGTGGTGTGCGTGAGTGAGGGAGCAGCCCCCAGACATGGCTGAGAGCCTTGTTCTGGAGGGCCTTCTGGTGGAGTGCTGCTGGTCATGCCTGATTGTGGCTGGGTGGGTCAGACTCTGCCTTATGAGGGGCAGCATGGCCATCTGGTATGCTCACAGCTCAACGTTTAGGCTCCGCGTGAGCCCAGTGGTCAGCCAGAGGCCATGTCTCAAAAGGGTAATAGTTACTTTTTGGCCAGAGCATCACTCGGTTCCAAACCATAGGTTCCTCTTCTGTATTTTTCTGACCAGGACTCGCCCTAAGTGTTATATAGCACTCTGCTCCGCCACAGGCTCCGCGTCATTCCCCAACATGCGTCAAGCACCATTGAATCTGCCGGGCTGTGAGGCCTGGTGGCAGAGCTGTGTTATAAAGACTTTCTCAGTGAAGAGCCTTCACTCACTCTAGGCCCAACCAGAGGTGGTGGTGTAAGTCAATCAGTGAATGGGTTGGAGCAAGAAGTCCCAGAGTGACAGTTTTGCCTGGAATTGGGCCTTAGTGGCAAGGGATTCAAAATGCAATAATTTGTTTTACATTATGGGGGAAATATTCTGACCTCAACAGACCTATTCCTAACCCTAACCCTGGAACTTTATCAAGGGGGCAGGTCTTTGCATTTTAATGTGATTTATTTCTCATATCTGACTCATGCTATGTCTTACCAAGGCATTTAGGGAAATTGGTGATCTCCAGGCCCTGTTGCCATGATGCCATCAGTGTGATGCTACACTGTGGTGGTAAGGTCACTGTCCCTGTGAGCCAGGCTGTGTCGTAGAGCTGGACAGTTAAGATAGTCTATATGTTTAAGCCAGGGCAGCAATGGACTACTGCTGTCCTACCAGATGAAGATAAATTGCTTCTGATATTCTTTGTTCATCAGAATAGAGGAAAAAAATGAATTCATTAGTTCAGAGGATTTATACCAAATACCAGGAGCTGGATAAATTCGCTTTAGCAAGAAGATCATCTCTGGCATAGCACCTGCAATTGGAGTCATCACTGTGAAAGTTTACAACAGCCCAAGACCTCCTGGTGTCTTGCACTGGCCGAGTTGAACTGCGCTAGGAACCACGGTGACTCACTCTTGTCCTTGGTGGTAATGCTACTGTCTCCAGCTACCCCGGGGGTATGGTATTACTTTTGGTTTACCATTTTGCTAGGGAGGGAGAATTCTAATGGCTTTTACTCGTCCTGTCCTGCCACAGTCACTCTTACCCCGCAAATCAGAGAGCCATTGTGGGATTTATGCCTATTTCAGAACTTATCCATTTCAGCTGTACCCTCAAAGTAACCCCTGATTGGCTTTGAGATTCTACTGGGTCCACTGTAGCGTAGAACTTGGTCTATTAATCATCCCCATTAATTGGCAGACCTCATCTTTTCCATTGTTCCCAGAAATTAGACTTAGCTTGGAGCTGGTGTCCTACAGAACCCCTCTTTCCAAGTTTGGGTGTTTTTCCTTCTCTTTGATAGTTCCCAGATATGTGGATATGGATGCCTTTGAGGAAGGCTGCAAGGAAGGTTTGCTATATGCATCTGAGTGTTGAAATGAGGTTTCCCTTCAAAGATATTTGACTTTATCTCCATCAAAGGTCTGGAAATTAAGTGGGAGATGTTGGTAGCTTGACCCAGACCTTTTTGCCCAACCAGAAGTCCTTAGTTGTGGAGGTAACATCTTAAGGGTCTTCTGGTCTTTTACATTCCTGGGACCCAACAATTGACCAGCCACATCTAGAGGCCTGGTTTCCCTGCCCACTCTCGTTGTGGTGATTCCCATACTGTGTCCTTCTCTCTGCCTCTGCCGCTGAGATCAGGGAGCTCGTTTCCATGGCAGCTCTCCCAACCAGCATTCCAGGCCTGGAGAGGAAAGCCAGCAGAGCCTCGCCAGTTTATTTCTTATGGCAAGGAGCGAGACCATCCGAGTCCTGCCAGAGGACAGTGAGGGTGGATGGACTGGATACATGTTGAGGACTCAATAAAGCATTCTTGCCTGTGAGTTCCTGCCTTTCTCACACTTTTGGTATTTTGATATAGTTTAGCATGATTAACAATTGTTCCAGATTTGTATTATTCAATGCCCTCTGCCTCCATGCCCCCGAAACGGTAAGAACCCTTATCTGTCTGTTTGAGCTTCTACTTTACAGAATCTTTGGTGAGTGAACATATAAAAAAATATAACCTGCATCAAAATTATGTACTGCTCCCTTGGTCAAACAGCCTTAGAAGAGTTTCTGTCCATTTTCCCTATATTTTTTGACAGTGTATATTATCTAGTTCATACAGTTTCTTCTGTATGTAACTTCCTTTTCCTGATCTGAATCTGCCTGTCATTCCCTGGGCCATGTTAAGTGTGGAGGCTGGTTACTAGCAGATCAACTGCATAGTGTGGGTCAGGGTCCGGGTCTCAGTTTTGTAACGTGATGACCCCCTCAGCTGATCAAACTCAGGGAGGCCGTCTCATTCACTAAACTTACAAGAAAATGGAATTTGTACACCAGAAACTCAATTTGCTAATTTTTAATGAGAAATTTAGCCATCCAGGAGACTGGACACTATTGTTTACCTGAAAGAAAAAGCTTAAGGGTATCCATTATGAGAAGGTTGTTTAGTGAGCTTAGATCAGGTCAGACAAATCCTTAGTTCAGATCCAGCTTTACTAGCCATGTGAATTTGAGCTTGTTGCTCAACATCTCTGACCTGAAGTGCTTTTTCTTTTTAAAAATCTTTTCACTAATACTTATAGACCACCTCTCATATGTGATAATTCTCTGTCCTGGGTGTGTAATAGTGAACAAAATAGACATCCACTTCTCTCTGAAGAAGTTCACAGTGTGGTGGGGTAGCCAAACATTAAACAAATATACCGATAAATGGCAAATGTAGTACTAAGTGCTATGAAGCAGAAGAATGAGAGAGAATCCCAGCAGGGGGTGGGGCCTAAATTAGACTAAGAGTCTTAGGAGCCAGTCCGAGGGTGTGATATTTGAGCTGAGATTTGAAGGATGTCGGTGAGAGGAAGGGGAAGGTGGAGAAGCATGTACCAGGAGAGGAAACAGTCTGTGCAAGGGTTCTGCATCAGGTTACAGTAAGGGCAGAACGAAAGCTCGTGTGATGTGTGCAGGTAATCCAGAGGACTGTCACATTGCAGTACAAGGCTCAGGGGCAGTGCCAAGCACAGGACATCTACAGTGGGAGCTAAGGGCGGTGGTGCCATCAGGTGGGATAAGTTACAACTGGAAATAACAGAGAAGCCCTTGAGTGACAGTGGTGTTAAGCTAGAGAAAGCTATTTCTTCCTTAGCAAGAAATCTGTAGTAGTAGGAGATCTGGATGAGAGCCATCTAGGGCCGGCATGGCAGCTCTAGGATGTCGTCGGAACTGATCTCTGTGCTCTATTCTCTCAACCCAACCAAGAGTAATAATTGATCCTAAGTGCAACGTCATGAATAGAACTAAAATAGTAATGCAGCTGTCAAACACTACACAGTTAAATCTTCGTGTATATAGTGGTCAACAGATAACATCTAAAGTTGAAAATAAAATATATTTATGTATCATCTGTCTGTCCATCTGTCTGTCTGTCCATCCATTTATCCATCCATCCATCCACCCACCCACCCATACATCTATTCATCCATCTTATCACTCATCTGTTTTATAGAGGTTACTACCAGAAGTAAAAAGCAAAAATGCTTGTTTGTGGTTGTCTGAGGTGGGGTTGTGGGGAGTAGGGCTGGTCTCTGGTTTTCCCAGCTCTGGTCTCCCTGAGCTCCCATTAGGAAACTCCCTAATGATGAGCTTCCTTTAACTTTGTTTCGCTCGTTACTCACTTGGATTTTACTTGAAACAGAAGGGCCTACAGAGGGACCCAGCTGCCTCTGCTTCGGGAAGTGCCTATCAGAAATTGGGATACAGTCTGCCTATTAGATTGTATCCCATTCAACTAGGCAAATTTGAGTTCCCTTATTAAAGTGTAAAGGCAAATATGAGATTGATGGAACTTGGCCAGACCGGAGTATGTCTTCAGGAGGCTGTTGTGTGGCTGGGGCTGCCTCTGGGTAGGAGGCACCTATTGACACCCAGAGGTCCTGTAGCTCCTGAGAGACTGTCCTGTGACATTGGAACTGATGTGGTTCAGATAGCTCTTTCCTGTTTTTTCCAAAGGGTGGTGAGGGGCAGCATCTACCAGACACGCTGCCTCTGGGGACACACCACACATGAGGGTGCAGGACCTCTACCCTGGCACTTGCAGCCCGTTCCTGGGTGGTGGAGCCACAACAGGACATGACTGTGTAGATTCCTGGCTGAGATAATGGCCTTGTCAGCTCTGCTGGCCACTGGCTTCGTAACGAATCGAGCAGTGCATCCAGGTCCAGTATAGGACATGCCCTTGTGGGTTCCAGCCGACTGACATTTCTGACCAAATTAAACATCCTGGTTTCACACTAAACCTCTTCAGTTCCACCAGACCCCATGAGGATTCTCATTGGAACAAGGCTATAAACAAGTCCAGCATCCTCTCTGGGATTCCCCTGAGACAGGCAGAATACCTGTGGGGAAGAGACTCTGTTTTGGTCCGGCCTGTCCAGACCAAAGCAGCTTGGGAGTGAGGGATGCCAACAGCGCCAATGAGTCCTCAGCCGCAGTGGGTGGTGCTGGTGCCCTGCGCAGGTCCCGTTTAGCATGAGCATCCATCTCCCTGGTGCTGTGAGTTAGTCTGCTCACAACTGCCCCTTGTCTGAAGAAGTGTCCTGAGTTGAATGGAAGCCACTTACCTAGGAGGCGAACCCCCCATCTCAATCCCTTGCCTAGTCCTTGGCCCATGACTCACTGGCCTGGCCTCAAGGCGGGACTGACCTGTGGGAGAGCTGGTGTTCCAGAGTTTCCCTGTGGGATCACACTAAAGCCAGGCTCTTGCTAAGACCACGCTCTCACTTCTTACCCGCCCCATTCTGCTCCCCCCCTTACTCCCCTTCTGCCAAGAGCCCCTTTCTGCCCTTTGGAAATAATAGGAAAGGGCTACCTCTGAGCCACATCGGTTCTGAGATCAGAGGACAGTGCCTTAAGGGTTCTCAAGCAAATCATTTGAACAGGAATGATGAGAATCTCAGGCTAAGGAATCTGCCTAAGATGTACCGGGCACCCTGCTGTGTAGACTCGGTTACTGGTGGAGGCATTTCATTGGGGCTCTTTTTTTCTATCAGGGCAAAATGTATGTCCTCAGAGCAGTTGGAGTCTAATTAATTATTCAGGTTATGTGGCTGATTTCCCGGTAAATCAGCTGCTGCAGAATTTGTGCTGGGTCTTCCTCAGGAAGTCTCTCAGGGACATCTCCAATGTCTGAATAGAGAACACAGTTCACAGCCATCAGGTCTGGGTGTGGGCCCAGAATCCACCCTGCCTGCCAAGCAGCCTGTGAAGTGGGAACATGGGGTGGATGCCTCAGGTGCCAGCTCAGATCTCCCAGGTGTGAGCATGTAGCACAGCGGCCCCATAGTTCCACCTCAGGCCGTTCAACTTCTCAGTAGTTGCTCCATTTATGGTGCTAGCTCCCCCATCACACACCTCTATGGAGGACAGGTGGGAGAAATGGTGACCACTACCTACCTACCTGAGTTACCGTGAAGGGTAACTGAAATAGTGCAGGTAAAGCTCTTAGCACAGCCTGGCACATGCCAAGCTCTCAGGCGTCACTCAGCTGGTGCCGTTGTCATCAACATCTGGAACCATAGGATCCATCGCAGGGCCCACTCACACACTGTTTTCCAAGCCGGGAGACCCTTCCCTCCAGATGGTACGACTAACAGTTTTCTACCTCTACCCCTAGAAATCGTCCCTCCAGCTTTCATGTTGTGTGAAACAGCACCGCCTCCTGACCCACATGCTGGCCAGTGTTGACCTCTTGTGGTGGGTCAGACTTCCCACAAACCACCACTGCACTGGAACTGAAAGGAACTGGACACAACCTGTGGAATAATGAAACTTGCTTCTACAGGCATAGTGAAACGGAAAGTATTTCAGAATGAGTCATGGCATGTAATTGGCAGGTCTGCACAGAACAGTTGGCACTAGTCAGAGGAGGCTCAGAGATGAGGCCATGCCTTTCATTCTGCAGCACATGTTATCGGTGGAATCACCCATGTCGAGGGAGGCAAGATAGGCCTGGACAGTTCAGTGTTTAGATGTGACAGTCATAGGTGTCCATTTCGTTCTTCCTGACAATTGTATTTAATTTGTGGTGCCCCACTTATGGACACTCCCATATGGACACTGCTGGTCTATGATAGGTTCATTTTACTGGCTCCTCCCAGGAGGCCTGAAGTCCTCCTCTGTAAAATCTGGCTTTGCTCTGGAGTTCAGTAGGTGCCACATCAGACCATGTCTCTGATGGGGAAAAGATGGAACAATCAAATTATTTTTGCCTATATAATTAACTAGCTTATCACTTGCAACTCAGCATCAGTCTCTGGGCCAACAAAGCATTGGAGATCCAAACTAATAGCCCTTTATAGCCCCCGCCCTTGGCTGGAGGAAAGTGGTGTACCTCTGAAGGAGGATACGGCTTTGGGGTGAAACTCACAAGAGCCAGGGATCTCATCCTTGAACCCAACGGGAAGAGGTGAATTAAGAGCTGCCTTGGTTTGTAGAACATCTTAACCTGGATCAAACTGAGAAGAAAGCATCTCCTCCTCTCATTATATAAGAGCTAATATGAGGTATAGAAGCAAGAAGGATGGAAAGCAAAACAATAACAACAACAAGGAAATATTTTCCACAAAGTAGCACCAAGTTAAATATTTGGAAACAGTGATCTCTGAACTGCCTCATCTTTTAAATTTCCCCTGCCTGGTGGTCTTGGGCACCTTTGGATGTGGGTCTAAGTATTCTTATTTTATCAGCCCTTTATTGTTAGCTGACAGAGATGATCCCCAGACCCATTCTTTCGTTTGTTGGATAATGGCCATTCGTGCCCATCTGTTCTCAATGAATAGAGAGGGTCAAGGGGTGGACTGTATCAGGTGATCCTTGGATAGTCATGCTAAGCAGGCTGGTGGGGGTGGTTCGGCCTTTTGGGTATTGGAGGGCTTGCTGTAGAATTATGAGAAGAGCCCTGTGTTCGGAGTCTTGGGATGGCGCATCCCATGGAAAAGGACCGGTAGGAGATATAAAAGCCTGCGATGGACAAGAGTTTCAGTTTTTGTATTTTGCTCTGTCATCAGAGTTTGTTTTCTAGCTTAGAATATTTCTGCTATGACTATAGAAAACTCATGTTTCAATACTCCAAGTGAGAAAAGAAACGTATTGAGTGTCCTTTCTGCTGACCAGCCAGGTTTAAGAGAAAAAATATCAGGTTCAATGGAGAACGGTGAGGTCTTGTTCATGGAACCTAACCAGGGACCCTCTTTTTGTCCACTGCTTGACCTCATCTGCAAAGAGCCAAGAAATGGGAGCGGACAAGATTGTGAGAAGAAAAGAGATTGTTGAACACTCCTGATAATGATGTCTTCCTTTCACAGGCCTGAGTGTTTCACTCACCACTAATAAAAATACCTTCTTTATTATATCAAAGCCTGGCAAGGAGAAGGGATTCTTTCCCACTCTTTGGACAAGAATTCCCCAGAAACAGGAGGTGGCCCCAGAGAATTAAAACCAGAAACAGGTAAGTGGTTGCCACTGAGGAATGGGACAGCCATGGAAGAGGTGGAGCAGCCTCTTCATTATAAATCCTTCTAAGTATTGCTCTGCTTTGATCGGAAGAGAAATTGTGTTTGTGTGTGTGTGTGTGTCCGTCCGTCCTGGTCCCAGCACCTCACTCTGGCTCAGTCCTAGGCCTCAGACATCATCTCCTCAGGAAACAGGCCACAAGGGGTCAAGTGACATGCTGAAGTCACATAGCTGGTTGGGGTGGAGCCAGGACCCCCAAGGTCCTCCAGCTCTTGGACTTTCCTTGAGGCCTCATCCCAATCTTTCTGGCCTCCCAACTGCCCAGCCTGTGGTCAGACAAATGCCAGCTGAGAAAAGTGTGTGGCTTCTTGGAGCCAGGATTACAATTGGCCACCCCTCCTTGAGCTGGGGAGCAGGGCAGACACACAGGATCTCCTGGCCTGGAGGAGGAGTACTATGATAAACAGTCTTCTGTTGGGCTCTGGGATAGAGGAAGCATGTGAGAGCTCCCCCTTCTGGCCTCCAGGCTTTATTTTAAATGAGATTTCTGTTTTTTCATTTTTACACAAGGCAACACATGGGCCCCCTCATGGAGTGAATGGGGCAGGGTGTAGATCTCTTCCCAAAAAAGCAAACTGCAAGAAAAGCTGGTATAGTATGACCCCTTTTGTAAAATGAATAACAGAGAATTGCATTCACTTAGGGAAAAAAGTCTGAAGAAAAATGCCACAAACTGGTGACATCTCCATAGGGCTCAGATTAGAAGAATTTTTGACTTCCTGTGTTTTGTATATTTTTATAAAATTTAGATGTTTATCATTGCATGTGTAATGTTTTGATGATCAGAATGACAGACAAAAAGTTTTTGAAAAGAGTGGTAGCACTGCCTACCATCCATCATTCTCCAACCTTCCAAAACAACCAGCATTTGCAGGTAACTCTGTACCATGTGTTACCAGGAAGCAGTGATGTATCAAAGGATTTTGTCCTGAATGTGTGATTAATGATTAAAGAGATGTCTTCAGTCTGTTAGATAAGTTTAATGTTTAGAGGATTCAAACACTAAAGGGTTTGCCCTTTGACTTTGCACACAGTTGCTTAGGTGTCAAACAGAAAATGGAACAGAAAGGAAAATTGTGTGATTTTGTTTTGTTTGCAGTACTGTATGGATGCTTAGACCTGAAACAATTCTGTTTGTATGGCTGCACTGCTTCCCTTATCTTCAAGTTCAGAAAAATAGGTTGCTGTTGTAATTACTGGTTCGGTGAGGAAGGGGAACTGGGTAAGAGGCTAAATAAAAGGTAGAATGCACAGTCTGAAAAATGGAGCAGCAGCGATGGCAGAGGGAAAAGGAGACCACAGGAGGGGTTGTAGGGAGGATGAGAATGACCCTCCCGAGAGAGGTGGGTGTGTTTGGGAGTAGGGGAGAGTGGACAGGAGGGTGTCTCTGATGAGGAGGGCAGGTTAAGTAAGAGGGCAAGAGTTAAGCGGGCCAGGCCTAGAGTGGGACCCACTTGTCCTGTTTCCCCTTTTCCCTGAGAGAGGTTGGGGTCCCACCAGGGCCATGGCCCTGGGCTTTGGACAAAGCTGGGTGGGAGGCCCAACCTACTCCAATTCTGAACTCTGCCCAAGAACTTCCACTAAAATGAGAAGACAGGGCAAAGTGCAAGCAGGTTGGATCCAGCTCATCTTCACAGAAATACAGTCTTCCACCCGTCCCTGAGAGTGGCTTCTTCACCACAAATACGTGAGTGGGAATTGCATCCTGCCTCTCTCTGTGCAGCTGTGTGTGTGTGTGTGTGTGTGTGTGTGCACAGGTAGCTTGCTTTCTCAGGCCCCACCTGGGTGTGCACTTCCACATGTGTTCTTGCTGGTGTGTACAGGCATGCATACATGCCTCTGGGTATGCGCGTTTAACCAGGCTGACATTAGGATAGTGTAGGGTGCTCCTCACCAATGAGAAAAAGTGAGGGAACAGGAGTGAGGAGAGATGGACTTTTAGCTGGGGCTCTTATTTACAGGTGAATTTAAGCCTCTGAACTGAGCTTCAGTAAAAAAAAAAAAAAAAAAAAAGAAAGAAAGAAAAAAAGAAAAAAAAAAGACTATCTTGGTTCTTACAATTGAAAAGTTCAAGGGTAGGGCTGGTTTCAGGTCGTTTGATCCAGGGACTGGAATGAAGTCTTCAGGATATTGTCTGTCTGTCTTTCAGAGGAGGGAAAGTACAATACAATGAAGATATCACTTAATGGCAATGTTTTTAACCTGTTGTGGGGAGTGATGAAAGCTAGGGCCTCTCTTCAGAAAACTATATCAGGTACATGTTCATGCTATACATAGTTCCTTCCTTTCCTTGTGAAGTGGGCAGAATTTCCCTGTTTCTGCCTGGCCGCTCAGATTTCCAGGGCTGGCTTCTCGCAGATCCTGAAGCGAGTGCAGGAAGGGATGCCTTCCTCTGTCACTGGGGAGCCGTGGCCTCCAGGCACGCTGAGGGCGGAGCTCTGGGATGGTATAAGCTGTGCCAGGCATCTGCTTCCCGTGCCCAGCCCCCTCCCCGCCCATCCTCCCTTCTCCAGCCTCCCCCCTGGGTCCTGCCTGGCCTTCCCCTTTCAGTTTTGGGCCCCGACTTTGTCTTTCAGCTGGAAGATCTGGCACATGGAGGATGATGCGCCAAGACCGAAAGAGTCCATCTCTGTTGTATCCATGGCCTATGGTCTGGAGAACACGGGGGCTGAGCTCTTGGACAGTTCGGTCTGTCTCCTTCCTCATTCCCTTTCTGGGCCCCTGGTGGGAGGGGACTTTGTTCACTATCTTCCTTCACCCCCTCTGCCTCCTCACAACTTTGCTTGAACAGTTAGGACCCCCCCCCCACCCAATGTTCTGGCTTCCTCAAGGCAGAGCAGTCCCTTATTTCACTCATTAAATATTCATTGCTTACCTACTGTGTGCCCATAGAGCCTGCCCTAGTCTGAAAGGTCAGGGAAGGTCTCAATAGGGAAGTGCCATTTGAGCTGTGATATTGAGGACGAGGAGGAGAAACCACATGGGGTTGGGGTGATGGTGAAAGAGGGGTCCCTGGGGGAAGTCTCGGCCTTTGAGGAGCTGGCAGCTCCTCCTTGCTCTGGAATGGTCAAGTCGGGGCCTACCACCCAAAACTCTGGAGCCTAAGGTGATGCCCTCTTTCCTGCCAACCTTCCCTGACAAAGTCCCTTCCCCGTCACCACACCATACAACCCAGGATGCGCCTTTCACACTGTGATCTGCACAGCAACTTCCTTACACAAGGAACACAGCTCCAGGCACTTGTTCCCCGGGGCCGTGTGACCAGGTGGCCCTGTCTGGGACTCTCCACCAGCCACAGCTGAGGCACAGCTCAGTGTTCCTCCTTCACGCAGACCGTGATCTCCCCAAGGGCAGCGTGTATCTAGCACAGGGCCCAGCACACAGTAGGTGCTCAATGGATGCTTTGAAAAATTTAAGTTGCCCTCTAATCACTTCCTGTGCAGAAGCCCAGCCCCGACTCCAGCCCACGTCTGGGCCTCTCCCAACTCTGGGTCCCCAGCTCTACTTCTCACTTGGAACAGCAGGCACACTTTGGTCATTCTCTGGTGGCTTTAGGAGGAAGGCCGGACTCCTGGCAGTGACTTGAGACCCGCGGAGGGAAGGGACAGTTGGAGCAAGTCTAGCCAGGAGCCCTTTTCAGGATGGTAAGTGGTCTCCAGGAGGGCCGTGGGCTGGCCTGCCAAGGAGGGTACTGTTGGGAACAGGGATGGGGAGCATGGCCTTCAACAGATAGGGAGGTGGCTTCCCGAGCCTTTGTGGAAGACAAAAGGAAATGTGCTTTAGCCAGTGAATGGGCTCTGCTAGCCTCTGCCTCAGAGATGAGCCAACTCAGAGGCTCCCAACCTGCTTTGAAGCAGCAAGAGTGAAATCTCATTGGAAACCCCAATATATGCTATGGGGCTGCTTTGGTTGAAGCCGAATGGAGCTCCCAAAGCATCCTGGCCCCCTTTATCATCTCCCCCATCTGCTTGCTACTCCATTCAGTTTCTGAGCACCTTGGGGAACTTCGAGGTTTGGTTTGAAAAACCCTGAACTCGGCCAGGCTCCTCGTTTCGCATGGGAAGGCAAAAGCCCAGAAAGGGAAAGGAATGGGCCCAGGCAACACAAGCAGCAAGCTGCAGCCTAGAACTTGGCCTCCCGCCGCCCAGGCGCACAGTTCTGAGGCCAGTTCTGAGCTGAGGAGAGCAGGAAGGGTGGTGGTGGTGCAGGGGGCCATTCCATCGTCTGCCTTGCAGGGGAGATGATTGGGGAGGGTGCACTTAGGAGGTGGAAGTGGGAGGTGGGACAGAGAAATGGGAGAAAGGGCCCTTAAAACAGCAGCTGGTGCCGAATGAGCACTCAGCGTCTCCTGCATGCTCAGCCTCTGGGACCCCAGAAGCTATTCAGGTTCCAGCCTTTCCTGCAGGGATAAGCAAGTGACCAAATGACGAGGCAAGAATTGGCATTCGCACTGGGCCTGGGAGGCAGTGGGAGCCACAGCTGCTGGGTGTGGCATGGGCCTTTCACTTATCCTCTCCCCGGGAGGAGCTACTGACTCATTAAGCGTCCTGTGTCCCAAGGGAGCAAAAGCAAGCTGGGAGCCTTTCACCTTGCTCTCTGCTGGGGCAGGGGAGGAGAGGCAGCCACCTGCTTTACTTTGTGCAGGTTGGTAAGCTCTTCCTTTGGTCAGTTCATTTCCTCCCAGCCCTGCAGGCAGGGTCATCACTGGGCTGGTGGTGCTGCTCTAGGCGCACGGAAGAGGGGAGGGTGCTTGGCCTGAGCTTTTGCTCAGTTCGCTCCGGGCTGGGGTTGTTCTTCAGCCCTGTGGGGTGTCCAAGGCAGGTCCTCACTTGTCTCATGTTGCCATGGCGTGGCTTCCACCTGGAGGGGTTCAGGATCCCCATGAGGGCGGGAGTCTGGGGGCCACTCATGGACCCTTTGGTCCTCTCTCCAGGAGGAGCCTGCAGCCAGCCCTGAGAGTGAGACACTTCTGCGGGGAGCATACACAGCTATTTCGATGGATCTGCATAGGCCTGCTCTGTACTGGTGAGCCCGGGGCCTGATCCCGCCTGGGACACTCCCACCCCCTTCCCCATTTCAGCCACCTGTGCTTCAGTCATCTATCTCCCAGGGTAGGGTTGTTCACTTACCCAATAATTCAACAAAACTTTGTTGAGCACCAGCTCAAGGCCAGCTCTCATGCCAGAAGCTGGGCCATGAGCATTAAGCCAGGCCAGACCTTGCTCCCAGGGCACTCTCTGATCAGAAAGGGAGGAGGCAGCAACTATTGCCCCATAGTGCTGCGAGCCATTTGGGAGTGCCAAGGAGGGCTGGGGGTGATCAGAGGACTTTCAGGAGGAGTCTCACAGTTGAGCAGGAGTTAGCCAGGTAGAGGGAAAGGACAACAAGGAGTGAGAAGGCAGAGAATCCCCAGGAGCAAAGGTGGAAGGTGTGGGCAGGGCGCTGATCAGGTCTAGTGTGGCTGGGAAAGCAATGTTTTAGATGAGTGCCAGAGGCCAAGCCCGCAGGAGTGCAAGGGGGCCGGTATTCTGTCAACATGAGAACGTTCAAACCTATAGAGCATTTTTTAGTAATTTATTTGAGCTAAACAGAGGAGGTGCTTGGAAACGAGATCTCAACAGACTGAGAAAAATACTTCTGAAAGTACCAGTCTGCAGTTTTTTTTATGCATTTGAGATTAAGGAGGGAACATAAGATTATATGAAGGTAGGAGAAAGCCAGGCTGGGATCTCCCAACTCATGTTCTCCATCTAGTCTGACAGCAGAAGGGTAAGTAGGGCTTGCACTTAACTCACATGTTTCATCCCACATTTTTTATGTAGTGGAAAGGCTATAAGTCCTCTTCATTCCACAAGGGCCCTGGCTTTTGAAATTCATAAGTCAGGGAGAGAGATTTCCTCCTCCACTGTCATATTCCTTTCTTGAGGCAGAGCATAGACTGACTTAGCTGCTCGAAAGGGACAAGGGCGAAGACGGTCATCGATTAATATTTCAGAATGGGATCCTGGCACACACGCAGGCACATCCTGGAGAAACCAACTAGTCCATCTCTGTCTTCTGTGGAACATACTTAGCTCTGAAACAGCAGGAGCTCCTTTGATGCCCAGAGATTCATGCTGTCTTGCCTTCTCACACATCTCCTCCTTCACATGTGGTCTTCACTTTACAGTTTGCAAAGCCCTTTCACATACATTCTGTCAGTTAACTCCACAATAATCCCCCAACAGAGTAAGGATGATCGTTCTCATTTCCAGGTGAGGAAACTGAGGCTCTCACGGGTTGGCTGACATTCTTGCCCCTGACATTCCTGCCCTCCCAAGATCTGGATGGCAGGTCTTCAGGGCCCTGTGTCATTATCACTGACCTTCTCTGTACCTTCCCTGCCTGTTCCCAGCATTCGCTGCCTTCCTGCTGGTTTCCTGTCTTCTGGATTTCCAGAGGGCCTTGGCCCTATTTGTCCTCACCTGTGTGGTCCTCGCCTTCCTGGCTCACAGCCTGCTGAAGAGGCTGCTGGGGCCAAAGCTGCTGAGGTGTGTCAGGCCTCTGGGGCATTCCCACCTGAACCTCTGGTTTAAGAGGTGAGTGAGCTCACAGCCCCCAGGCCCAGTGGGGGTGGGGAAGGAGGGCCTGTTGGCTGAGGGCCTCTGAGTCAGCTCCCAGGTCACAGCCAGGGCTGGGTGATGGTTGCTTCTTGCCTCAGTCCGCCCTACCAGATGATTCCTGTGCCATGGGGGATATACCCCATGTTGCTTGCCTTCTGGGAATCCCAGGGCAGGCATTGCTCGGTGGCTTCAAAGGTGGCAGCCATCTCTGCGGAGATTTATCAGTTCTCATCTGGTTCTGTGCCCCAATTACGACAGGTGACTATGACAGCAGAGAATAGGACTCAACAGTATCATTAAGTTAGAGATCCCAGCCCTTGCCAGCAGGGATGGCCCATATCAGTGCCTCGTATTAGATCACATGGGGCACGTGTGAGATGTACGACTGAGGTGGGGGGACCACCCCTGGAGTCAATACTTTTAGGTTGCCCCTGGGGGATTTCAAAGTAGCCACCCATGTCCCTGGACTTCAGTCTGGGATCCCTTGGTTTTCAAATCCATTTCTTTAGAGCTCTGGAAACCTTAGAGATACCAATGGGCAGGAGAGGGAGTTGGATAGGGGACCGTCAGACGCTCCCCTTTCCCCCAGCTGTCTCATTTCAACCAAGCACCTCTGTTTTATCTGTTTTACAAACAAAAGTTGACAAAAATAAATTCACTAGAAAATAAAGTTTCTGTTGCTTAAAAAAAAGTCTGAAAAGCACCAGTCTATTTCTTTTTTGTTGAAGAAACTGGTGCCCAAAGACATCCGAGGACTAAGCCAGGAAGGTGCAGGGCATGGCAGTTTCCCAAAGTGAGAGCCACACACCGTAGCAAAACAATGGGAGCCAGCCGACAGATGAGCATGTTTTAAGTTTTATTTATAAACAGATTTGCTTTTACATTTCCTTTTCTTTATTAAGTAGATTTATAAAAGGATTTGTTTTTACAATTGTCTTCTGTTTATGACAAATCATTGATATTGGTTTTCCACTTGAGGTATTGATATAAAGTTTTTTTAAAAAATACGTGCAGATTAATTAGACTATATAAAAACTAAGTACTTGTTGATTCAATGGATACCGTCAAGAGAATGAAAAGAAAACACACGTAATGAGAGAAAATATTTGCAAACGTGAATGTTCGAATGTTCATAGCAGCTCTATCTGGAATAGCCCCAAACTGGAAACAACCTGAATGTCTATCATCGGGTGAGTGGGCAGGCCAGTTGTAGTCTATCCACACAATGGGACACCTCTTCGCCATAGAAAGGGATGAACTGCTGATGCGTGCAAAAACATGGATGAATCTCAGAATAATTAGGTGGAGTCAAAGAAGTTAGATGAAAAAGATGTGCCATTTAGTTCCATTTACATACTGATCTGGTGACAGAAAGCAAATTAGTTTTTGCTTGGAGACAAGGAGGAAGGGAAGGTGCTAAGCTCAGTACACACGTCCTCTTGTTCACTCCTCTCCCAGCTGTAAGGAATGGGGAGTCTTTGGCTTCATTTTCCCGGTAAGGAAACTAAACTCAGGTTAGGTGGCCTGCCTGAGGTCACACAGCTCTTTCCTCCCAGCATCCCTGAGTGCCCTTTCTCTGGAGCTCTGGGTGCTCATGTATGGAGGTGGAGCAGATGCTGAGGGCCATGGCTTTCTGCCTTTCCTGCAGGGGTCTGGCCCTCGCCACTTTCCTGGGCCTGGTCCTGTGGCTGGTTCTGGACACCTCCCAGCGGCCTGAGCAGCTGGTGTCCTTCGCAGGAGCCTGTGTGTGCGTCAGCATCCTCTTTGCCTGCTCAAAGCACCGTTGCGCAGTGAGTACAGAGTTGTCAGGCCCAGAGCAGGCCACAGACCTTCTGTCCCTCTGCCTCCTCGTGCTGCCACCACCCCAATATCAGGACCCTCCCGGTTTCATAGTGTGGCTAACACCTCCCCCCAGGCTCCAACAAAGCCTCCCAGAGATCCCAATGCACACCTGAGTTGGGGCTCACTGCTGAGGAATTGCTAAATGCTGAGAGGAGTCCAGCTTCCCTCTGCTGGATTGGAAGCATTGAGGGAGTGGGGTTAGGACAGCTGGGGACCCTGCTTGTGGAAGAGGGATGGGGGAGGGCCCAGGCAGATAGAGGTTACCCTGAGGCCAGACCCCGAGACCCAACTCTGCTTACCCAGTGCTGACCTAGGACCAACTGCCATGGCATGCCCAAGTTTGGTCAGGTCTTATGTGGGTCCTCGGCTAGACCTTGCCCACCCCTGCGCACTGCCCGAGGCCCGTTGCTGCCAAAAACCTGGACTGTTCTGAACCCCAGGGGGGATGTGACCACTGACAACAGGTCCAGAGGCCTGGCTGTGTCCAGCTGCTGTCCCACAGGCAGGCCAAAGCTTCTGTAGCCCCTCAGAGCAGCCTTGTGCCCTCTGCTCTCACCCACCCTGTTCCCCCTGGGTTCCCCAGGAGCTGCGCTCACCAGGATTTCTCTGTTGGTGGCAGGTGTCCTGGCGAGTCGTGTCCTGGGGCCTTGGGCTACAGTTTGTACTTGGACTCCTTGTCATCAGAACAGAACCTGGGTTTATTGCATTCCAGTGGCTGGGTGACCAGATCCAGGTGTGTGAATGGTTGCCCAGCTGCCCAGGCCATCTTGGGTTGCCAGGGAATGGAGGAGAAGCCATTCCATTGGGGTAAGGTGGGCAGTGAGGCCGCAGAAAGGAATTGGGACCAGGATGGCAGGTGTGTCCTGGGCCCTAGACGAGGTGGGCAGCCATGGGCTGAGCCATGCAGCTGCTGCTTCCCTCAGGAGCCTGCAGCCTCCAAATCCCTCTCTCCCCGCTGGGATGTGGAGAAGGCTCGTGGAGGTCCTCCCAGCTCCCCCAGCCTCGTTCTGCCTCACTCCAGGCCTTTGTTTTGTTTTTTTTTCTTTCAGATCTTCTTGAGTTACACTGAGGCCGGCTCCAGCTTCGTGTTTGGGGACACTCTGGTCAAGGATGTCTTTGCCTTTCAGGTAAGCTGACAGTTTGCCCACAAGGGCTATATAGCTGCTGGCCCAGGCTTCCGGCTCTGGGGAGTGTGAGCAAGCCATGTGGTCAGGCCTGCCTGGGGGCGGGGGCTCCTGCAGCAGAGCCTGGGGGGCAGTTTCACTCATGCTGGTTAGCCGCTGTCCTCCCATCTTTCCTCCCTTTCTGGAGAACGTGCGCACCCCTGCTACTCGCATCTCTCCCTAATCACCTTTCAGAACCATGGATTCATGGAGCGTCGGGTGGAAGGGCATTCTGTGGTCTCAGGTCTCCCTTTATATTGGAGCCGGTCAGACTAAGCCCAGAGAGGAGCAGCAACCTGGCCGCCGTCATGTTGTGAGTTAGGGCAGAGCCAGGGTTGGAGCTGGGACATTGGACTACCAGTCAAGTGGTGTTTCTTCTCTAAGTAGAAGTCAGTGACGTCATACCTCCCTTCCAAAGAGCATCCCTAACAACAACAATGATACCTTTAAGTTACATCACTGGTTGCTAAAGACTTTGAGATCAGATGTTCTGTCTAGAGAGAAAAGGTGAGGGAGGTTGGTTGATCATTAACCAGCCTCAGCATTGCCCTGTCAGACACTTTCATGGCCCCTGGAAGACACTGTCTTCTGGACAAACTCCTGGTCAGTGAATTAGCCAGTGGCCTTCTTAGCAAAGATGGGCCAGGAGAAGGGAGACTTAAGACATATGCTCAGTGGCCACAGAATTCCCTTTCTCACAAGATTCACTAGTCACAGAATTTCATTCACAGCCCCCATCGCTACATATCTCTCTCTCTCTCTCTCTCTCCCTCTCTCTCTCTCTCTCTCTCTCTCTCTCTCTCTCTCTCTCTCTCTCTCTCACACACACACACACACACACACACACACACACGTGTATGCACACTTACCAGGCTTGGGCTTGTCCTCAAGCTGGGGATGGCTTTGTTGGTGCCGAGTTGAATATAAGACTCAGAAGCTTTCTTTCAGTTCTTTCCATGAACCATGTGGACCTAGTCCAAGGCCTTTGGCCCACATCAGCCTGGGGAAGTCTTCTCTGAGCTTGCTCGGATTTTCAGAATCTAAGCTGCTTCCTGCTGGGCCGCAGTCCAGCTCGTCACTCCTCCGGGAAGTTTAGCCCCCGCCTCCCCTGGCCTGGAGTCCAGCACAGTTGACGCGGCAGCCACCTCCTGGCTGTATCATCGTGATAGTCATTTCACCTTGGCTCCATCTCCCTTCTGGTAACTTTCCACCCACACGCTCAACTCCCATCCTTCCTGGGTCCGGCGGACCTGGGAGCGAATGTTCACTCGTTCCTTTACTAACACTGTAGCCTCCTGAGCTCAGCAGTGCTGCTCACACTGAGAGGGGTGAAGGAAAATGCTTTCATCTCCTAAGGGGTTTAAGGTATCTCCCTGATGCAGCCTCTGCGACCTCCGGTGGTCAACAGCGTCAAATTTTGCACATAAATAAATGAAATAAGATAGGGACTGGGGAAAAAAAAAAAAGTAAGGTAAGGACTGAAAGGTGCCATTGGATTTAGTAGTTAAGGGGCCACTGGTTACCTCAGTGAGCACAATTTTCAGAGGAGGGAATAGGAAGTAGATGGAGACGGGGGTGAGGTGTAGAAAGGAGGGAGATGGGACAGTTGAACCAGGAGAGCTCTTGTAAGAGCATGGCACCTGCAGAGGTCTCTGAAGAAGACTGACAGGCAGAGATGGGCACGAGGGGCTGAGTGGTGAGGTCGTTCTGGGTGAAGGGATGGCATGAGCAGGAAGTCAGGAGGCGTGTCCAGTTTATCTGCTTTTGCCTAATGTTGGTGACGGGGCGGACACCTCTGAGGAATCTTCCAGTTTTGGGTTTTTGTGGTTCATTGTCTGGTGGCGGCTCAGTCAGCAGCGCTTGGGCCTTGGGGGCTGGCGGTGTGGACGTTTGCCCAGACAGCCTCAGGAAGTCATCAGGAGCCCTGGCTCAGCTCCTTCCAGGGAGAGGAAGCAGCAGGGCCATGTCCAAGTGGGTTTAATCCTGCCTTCAGAACCTGTTTCCTGGTGAGGACATGATGTCTGCTCAGAGCGTGTGGTTCTCAGAGTGTGATGTCCAGACCCTGGAAAGGCCAAATTCTCAGGTCCATCTCAGACTGACTGAATCTGAAACTCTGGAGGCGGGGCTCCAATTTTGCATTTCTAACAAATTCTCAGGCGATGCTGCTAGTCCAGGGACCACACTTTGAAAACCACTGGCTGAGAGAAGTAGAAGTTCTCCTCCCTTGACTTACAGGTGAGCATTGCTGCCAGCAGGCCAGAGTGCTCTGACTTTCCACAAAGCAGTGTCGGGACTTACTGGGGCAGCTGCACCCCGACTCATGCTCTCCCTTGGAGGGAACGAGTGCTGCCCCTGAGGACAGAGAAACGAGGCCTCAGGACTGGCCCAGGGCAGAGCTGCTCAGGGTCAGGGCAGTGTCTTGGCAGCCTGGTTGGGGGCTAGGACGTACTCTGTCTCTTTGCAGGGTGTGACCTTGGGCAGGTACCCAATGTGTCATACCATCAGTGTCCCCATTTGTGAAGTGGAGTTACATCTACCTCAGCGGCTTTGAGGACTGACGAGTCATTGCATTGGGTACCCAGCGCGTAGCAGGACCACGCAGTAGATACGTGGTAGGATTTAGTGGCCCTCCCCTCCCCCTTCCCGTGGCAGCATTGTCTTCGATTGCCTGCCAGGTCTCTGCCACCTCACACACGACAGGCCCAGGCACGTGTCCCAGCTGGAAGATCATGTTGGCCTCAGGGATTTTACTGAGTACTAAATGTCTCACCACAGAAAATCAGGGCCACCTCTCTTCTGTTCCATTCATCTTCTCTCCCTAGATAGTTACCAGTTAATCCCAAGCACAGCGCCCTCCCGCCGGGGACTCCCCGCACAGCAGCACGTCTCCTGGGTGCTGGCAGGAGCACGTCTGCTCCTGCAGACCACCGCTCTGGGCACATTCCTTCCTGGCTCCGGCAGTCTGCAGCACTGCCAGCCTGCTGAGCAGTCCCTCACAGGAGAGGTTTGACAAGCCGTCTAGACAGTACGTGATCCTCCACGCGTTTCACTCCAAGGGACAGCAGAGTGATGTCACACGCCTCGTGTTGGGGATGTGTTCAGCACCAGGCAGCCAGGAGGAGTCACAGGACAGGGAAGGGTTTCTTCAGCTGATGCCTGTGCTCTCTGTCAGGTGACATTCCCACTGCAGTGAAGAGGGTGACAAGATGTTGAGTGGAGCAGGTCCAGATAAACCCCACAGGCTTCGTGTGGGAAGAAAAGCACCAGCCTGGCAGTGGGGCTTGTCTCTCACCTCCAGGGCCGGGCCTTGGCAGGCTCTTGTCACCAGGCCCACCGTATCAGCCATTCACTCTGAACCGGAGCCTAAATCTGATTGCCTAAGAGTCTCTCTTCTTACAAAAAAAACAGCACTCCCCCCTTCCCCTACTCTGGCCTTCCTCTTCCCACGCAGCCCTGCTTCTGCCCTCGCTGTCTCCACTTCTCATGTCCCACTGCTCCTTGGTTCACTGACACCTAGCCTCTGTCCCCACCCCTTGTGTGACTCTCGTCTAGGACACTGGGGACCCCTGAATCCCCAAGTGCCAGCGGTCCATCTCAGTCCCTACCTTTCTAGAGTTCTCTGATGCATCTGGCACAGCTGACCGACTGCCCCTTCTGGAGAAGCTGTCCTCATCTCCTGGATGTCCTCCAACCCTCTGTTTCTCCTCCGTCTCCTCCATGTGACTGTCCTTCCCCTCTCACCCCTTAAAGACGCTGGCCGCAGGGCCCCGGTCTTCGGTCTTTGTTACTGCTCTCTCTTCGCACTCGGTGACTTCCTCTGAATTGCATCACCCCCCAGCCTCAGCCTGCGCTTCTGTGCTCAGGAGCCCAAACCGAGGCCTGGCCCAGACCTCACCCCTGCTCCTGACCTTTTGTCCAGCTTCCCACTCAACATTCCACTTGGATGTCCCACAGGCATCCCAAACCCAGCAAGTTCAAAACCGAGCTGATGAGCTTTCCCCAAACCTCTCCTCTGCCTGTGCTCCCCACCCCTGAGACGTGTCCACTTTATAGAAAATTAGAGGAGCAGATAAGAAATTGGACATGCAGAAAGAAGAAAACAAAGTGTCCACAGGCCCAGTACACAGAAGCAACTTTGGCTGTTTGGGTGCCCTGCCTCTTGGCCCTCTTTCAGTGGTTTTAATGTTCCAATGTTCCCACGTACCATTTTAGCATGAGAGCACTCCTGTGTTGTTACCAACACTATATAACTTATTTTAAAACTGGAACAGGTAACACATTCCAACATAGTGAAAGGGGATATGGTAAAAAGTGAGCCTCCATCCCACCCTGACCCCCAAGTCACCCAGTTCCCTCCCCAAGGCAACTGCCATCACCGGCCATTTGCAGATCCTTCTTGGGATACTGCGCGCCCACACAAGAGCACACCCAGTGCCACCCCCGCCCTTCACTATACACCTAACAGCACCCTGTTCTTCACCTTCCCTTTTGCATTTAACAGCGATCCTGGAAATCATCCCCAAAGCCCAGAGAGTGCCCTCATCCTTGCCTCCCTACTTTAGCACGCCCCTTGACCATCCTGCAGGTCACTGAACTCGCTCTCCCCAGGGAGACATTTATCGTGTTGCCAGTCCTCTCTCTTGTAAATCAGACTGGCCTGGGGACTAGCAGTGGATGCGAGAGAAGTTTTGAAGGAAGAGTTGGTGAGGCTTGGAGTGAGCAAAGAGAAGTGATAAGCCTGGGGCCAGGGAATGGGGTGACAGGAGGAAAAGCTAGTTGCAGGTCCACGAGTAGTCTCCTTCTGAGCTCGTTGGCAGTGAGTGGAAGTAGAACGCTTGAGAGAGCAAGGACCCCTCATTCAGGCCCAAAGCACAGGAGGGAGGTTAAGGCTAGAGTCAAGGGTCAGGGAGTGAGCTCATGGCAGAGGTCAGACACTGTGAGGAGCCAGGCCCTGAGCCAGCTCCTTCCACCCTCACAGCCCCGATGAGTAGGCACCCTGTCCTCATTCTACAGGTGATAGAAAGTGGGGGACTCAGGTCCTGCCTCTCTACCACAGCACAAGCTTCACCTTTGGTGAGGGAAGCGGGGAAGATGGCCGAGTGAATGGTCAGTATTTACAGGGGATGGGACTCCAAAGAGGGCATGTGTGATTTCATGCACTGAGTTCAGAGCTGCTTCCCTGACGCCGTCCAGCCTCCGAGTGGCAAGGCCTCAGATGGGATGGGCTGTCCGGAGGCTCGGACGCCTTGCCCAGTCTCCTGCCGCCTGCCTGCCTCTGACCTGGGCCCCTGCTCTTTCCTGGCAGGTTCTGCCCGTTATTGTTTTCTTCAGCTGCGTCATGTCAGTTCTCTACTACGTGGGCCTCATGCAGTGGGTGATCCTGAAGGTGAGTTCCCAGCGCCATGGCCTGTGCTCTCCCGGTCACCTGCTCACAGGGCTCATTCTCTCCCAGAGTGACATGCTCCCAGAGCGCCATGCTCCCAGAGCCGAAATCTTCTCCCAGTCCCCTGCTCTGAGAGCTTGGACCTTCCCAGAATCCCTTGATCCCAGGGTCTACACCCTGTCAAACCTACTGCCAACCAAACCTCCTTTCACAGAGTCTCTTGTCATGATATACTGAGAAGTGGCACGAAAATCCAAGGAGGTCTTCGTGGGAGGGAAGTTTGAAGAATTGAGGCTGCATTGAGAAGAAATGTTAGGGGAAAGAATGATTCATAATTAAAGTTCTGAGACTGGAGCAGTGAGCCGCATTGGCCAGACTTAGCTGTTGTAAATGCTTATCTTCATAAAATCTGCTATACAAAACCAGGACACAGGAGATAGCATCGGTCCTGGCAAAAGATGCTAAGCTTTTGGCTGATTGAACTCAATAACCCGGTACCATCAGGTGGCCACCAGAAATGCAGAAACCACCTGTGGTTAGGTGAGAGCTCAGTGTGTGGCAGGAGGAAGGCGGTGATCCCCAAATCTGGAGAATGCAATCGGCCAAGGAGCTGTGATAAACTGAACTGTTGGTGGGAGAGTGGAAGGGCCGGACACCGTCCGTAGAATGGCTGAAGGAAGTAGGGATGATGGGACTGAGAAAGAGAAGGCCAGGGCAGAGGAGGGGGCAGGGCAGCCTGAGAGTGCCCGCAGAGGAGAAAGTCCAGGGAAGCAGATTTCATCTTGATTGAAAGGAGGAACTTTCTAATACAGTGTTTCCCACAGCCCTTTTCACAAAACTCTAGTTCTACAGCAGGTTAATAAATGCTACAAGGTAAAGGCATCCCATGGTCAGATGATTTTGTGGAGCTAACAAATTTAAACGAGCTTCACGCAGGACTTCTCTGAGCCTTTACTAAACAGTATATACTGATTATCTCCAAGGTGTCTGTGTACAGTGCTTCTCACATACATTTGACCAGGGAACCCATTTTTTGTGGATGGTAGGCCACATCAACAGAGGTTTGTAAGGAGAAGATGAATGGACCTTTTGGGGAAATGTATGTTGGGGGTTCTACCTGGGTTGGGATTTGGAAGGAAGATTTGTAAGGTAATTCTATCCATGATTCTCTCTGCCTCTGGGGGGCTGGCTGATGCCAGCCCACAAAAAGCACCCTGCTTCCTTCTAGATTGCCTGGCTGATGCAGGTCACCATGGGCACCACGGCCACCGAAACCCTGAGCGTGGCTGGAAACATCTTTGTGAGCCAGGTGGGTCCTGTGGCCTCCCCAGGGAAGGCAGGGCTCTGGTTCGCTGTGATTCAGTCGTGTGCACCTTCTCCCAGGGTCATCAAAGGCAGCTGCCCCACGAATGCATGTCTGGGGGTCCATTTTGCCTGGGTCATGCCAGGGAGGATGGTATCTGTCTGGCACCTCCTACCGCTCTAGGTCTAGGCTGTCTTCATCAGCTTACAGACTGACACATCCTACAGATGGAGTCCCACCTTCTCCTTTCGGAAAGCGAGGCTCAGGAGTGGGGATGACTTGCCGAGATCCCACAGGATAAGCCAGGACTTAGAATTCAGTTTCCTCTTTCTGACCAGGGTTCTTTGCACTACCTAATTTTGTCTTTTGCCTCTTTCCTCTTTTTGAAAAGGTAGTTTCCAAAGTAAATATGACTGAAGGCACTATGAGTCCCCAGTCCCTTTCAGAAGGCCTGACCCTTCTGAGGGTGAGCCTCTGCAGACTGTTCCAGGAACCTGGTCCATCTGCCCAACATTCGAGTCATTAAAAGACATATTTGCCTTCCGGCAACCCCCAGGCTTCATTAAGAGCTCAGGCCTGGAGTTACATCTGCTTCTGGCCCTTTGCGTGAACAGAGGTCATTCTTCGAACCTCTCTGATCCTGTTTGCTCTCCTGGAAAATAGGGGTGATCTCTTCTTTCTCAGAAGGTTGTGAGTAATGAATGTGAGGTACTTAGTGGGGTGCCTGGACATGATAGGCACTTGACATGGAGGAGCATTATTAGGCCTAGTGGAAGGGCCAGGAGTCCTTGCACAGAGCCCAGCCAATGCTGAGGTTCAAAGAGGCTCAGCCAGGCACAGGCCACAGTCCTTACCCCACCTGCTGTCTCTTCCCCTGAGATCGCCAGCACTCACTGTGACCTGCTCACCGCTGGGGGAGGAGACCCCTCCCCCAGGTGCCTGTGCTGGCCTGGCCAGTTCTCTTTGTCTGATATCTTTCCCGTTTGCAGACGGAGGCTCCTCTACTGATCCGGCCCTACTTGGCAGACATGACCCTCTCTGAAATTCACGTTGTCATGACCGGAGGCTATGCCACGATTGCCGGCTCCCTGCTGGGCGCCTACATCTCCTTTGGGGTATGAATACACACTTGATGAGAGTGTAATTTGTCATTATCTTTTTGGAGAACATTTATCAGTCAGTTTTACAATACTCCTTCCTTTTGATCCAGTTAGTAATATTATGATACAGAAATATGTTCATGAGTGTTCCAAACATGCAGAATTCCAGTATTATTTGTGGTAGCAAAAAGGAACAAACAAAAGAACGTAAATGTCGAGCAGTAAGGGGATGAGTTGGGTAAGTTTCTCCATACAGTGCATTGCCACTTAGTTCCTAGAGTGAGGTGGACCATGGTCTGCCTGTCACTGTTCCTCATGCTGTGTGTGCATGGGTGAGGGGATGACACCCACAGTCTCCTTCTGTGGTCTCAAATTCCACCTGTCTCTGTCCTTGGGGGTGGCCGAGGGGTGGGCTTGAAACAAGCCAGCCTGCCCCTCGGCCCCTGCTTCCCTCAGGACATTCGGGCCACACTAGTAACCTCGTCGGCACATGCCCACAGAGCTGCCTGGGCAGAGAGGCAGCTGCGTGACTCTTCAAGAGGGCCCCTTGCACTCTGGGGCTTTGTCTTCTGGCCTGGCACCCTCCTATCTAGCATTTTAGAGGTCACCTGATTCGCGCCGAGGCTTAGGAAAGGCCCATCAGAGCTAGTGCAACCTGCCCACCCCTCCACCAGTTGATTTAGGAAGGAATTTGACATTTCAAAAATGGAAACTCAAAACTGTTCCTGAAACATTTTATGGTGGCGTATTAGGGGAGAGGATGCCATAATATTTTTGGAGACTTAGGACCTTTAACTGTCTTAACCTGTCTCACAGCTAGTTTAAGGAATGGTATCATTTCTACTGTGTGGATGTAGCTGCCATTATAGCTCAGCCTACGTTTCTCCCCTTTCTTAGGCCTCCCCACTGACAGGGCCTGGGGACCCACTTCCCTGAATCTCTACCAGATCAACCAGGTAGCCATGGGCCTCTGTGTACAGCCCCTCGTGTGGCAGCTCCAGAGCTGTCATCATAGCTGGCCCAGGAGAAGAGCACCTCAGAACTTACCTGGTATCAGAGAAGCTCTCTTCTGCCCCCACCTGGCTCTCGGCTGCCACTGCAGCAGCTTCGGGGTCTCCCACAGCCCTGCCTTTCTACCTTCTCCCTTCTTTCCTTTCACTCTCTCCTCCAGGAAGTTCCTCACTGTGTCTTTGGCTCTGCCCTCAACCCCCGAATTCCATAAAGATCCCTCCTGCTCTCTCCTTTCTCCTCGTTGCTCAGCTTCTGGCTCCGTTCACCCCTCCATTGCTAATATCTGGATATTATAGTGCTGTCTGACACAGTAGCCACTCACCACACGTGGCTGTCGAGCACTCGAAATGTGGCTGGTCTGAAATGAGATCTGCTCTGAGGTATCATATGGAAAAAATATATATATGTGTATTTTATTAAAAAGTTTTATATTGATACATGGGTGGAAAAAACGTTTTGGATATATTGGGTTAAATCAGATATATTGTTAAAATTAACTTCACTTGTTTCTTTTTATATTGGCTACTAGAAAATTTAAAATCATAGATGTGGTTCCCGTTATATTTGTGTTGGACAGTGCCAGTCTAGACTTTCTTCCCTGGTCTGAGGTCCCGGGGGCCACCTGACTGAATCCTTTCATGGGGACCTCCACGTACATCTCCATTTTCACCATATTTCCTGAAAGCTCTAAAGCAAGCACCAGCTGTCTCTGCTAAACCCAGAAACTGGTCTCTCTACTCACCCCTCTGGTTCAAGGGTCACCATGAGAAGATAATTAAATGTGTGTCTGGAGCTGTGGACCCAGGTTGGGCAGGGTAACATTGAGGGGGTCGGGCACTGATGCTCCTCAGTTGCACAAGAACGAGATCCCTTGGGACAGGGTCTGTGGGGTCCTGAGCAGGGCCAAGTGAGCATTTACTTGTAGGTCTGTTAACAGGATTACTGCCCACCTCATAGCAGTTTAAAAATTAAATGCAAAAACTGGCAGAAGGCACTTCTCGTGGTGATGAAGCCTTGGTAGTTCTTTCCCAAACATATTAGGAAATCCATCCTTCTGAACTGGACCAACTTTATGCTTTGTAGTTGCCTGGATTTATTTCCTTTCCGAGTAAAGAGCTTTTTGAAAATTCAAACAGAGGGCTCAGACCCTCTGTCTTTCCCTAACCTGGGTCCTGGGATGCTTGGACGAAGGCATTCCTGACCGGGTGCCTGGAAGCAGGCCGGGGGATGTCGTGGCCTTGGGGAGCCATCAGGAGGCCTTGTGCGCGCTGACCGCGTGGCCCAGGGAGCCCTATCTGTGAGGACTTGGCCCTTTCCAAGATGAGTGGGACATGACTGGATGGGGCATTTGAAGCTGTGGCCACGACTGGCTTACAGTGTCCAGGAATGGGACAACTGTAAGGCATGTTTCCTCCTGGGACTCAAGTTGACAAACCAGAGGTAACCTCCAAGCTGGAGGAAGCATCCTGGCTGGTGGAGGGAAGATCCTAGGATTCCAGGTTTGGCACTGTCCCCACTGGAGATGGGCAACTGAGGAGGAGGCCAGTGAAGTTCCACAGCCCAGCCTAGAAGTCCAGGGAGGTCACCTGCCCTGAGGCTGGCCTCTTCCCACAGGACCAGGGTCTGCACACCCAGTGCCTGTGACAGGGGCAGAGGAGGTCATGCTGGTGCTAGTTCATGTCTTAAGGGGTTTTTGCTTACCATTGAAAAGAACCCAGTGGGGTTTAAAAGAAGAAGAAGGACATTATATGAGTTTTGGGGCCTTAGAGAGTCGCCTAAGCTTTTCTTCAGCAGCAGTTCCAGGTACTTCCGTGGCTCTGGGCCTGGGCTTTTATTGGCTTGAGTATACCCCCCTCCTTTTTATCCTTTTTATTTAAAATTGAAGAACTACAGTTGATTTATTACACAATTTATGGAGAAGAATTCTATTTTATATCTCTGTTTATAAAAGCAAAATATTTCTTTGAAATATACAAAAAAGCAGAAAGGAAAGAAAATCGGCCCTGGCCCCATTAGTCAGGGATGGACAATCAGTTGACATTTGGGTGTATTTCTTTCTGATCTTTTTATGCATAATTTTGGAGTTGTTTTTTTTTCCTCATTGTGGTTATGTTTTACGTGCAGTTTTGTGGGCATCTCGCTCCATTATTGCAAAGCCTTGGTGACCATCCTTTTCTATGGCAACTTGACAGTGCTTAGCCATTTCCCCAGGGCTAGATGTTTGGGTTAGTTCTGATTTTCCCATTTAGTAAGTACCATAGCGGTAAAAAAGTGTCCTGTCTATCTCTGTGGAGGAGAACAGGGAAGCAGAGGTTTGGGACCACGGTCAGGATAAAAATCTAGGCAGGAATAATGTTGGGGTCAGGTGGCTCCATCTTGCTGGGAAGGGTTTCTAAGCATAGCTCCAGGACATGGCAGAACCCAGGGCCACAGGATGGCTGTTGTAGGGGGTTAATTTCCTGAGAAAGCGCTCTCTGACCACAGGAGTGGGTGTGATGGGCTGCCTTGACACCATGCGTTCCCTGTTACAGTGAGTATTTTTGAGGAGAGATCCTGTAGAGGGAAGACATTCCTACACTGCGAGGTCAAATTGGGTCACCACTTGGTTCCATCCCAACTCTCAGGTTCCATGAGCTTTGTCTGGAACCATCACAAACCCCTCAGCCTGCGGTGAACCAGCCTTCTGATTAGTGGTCAAAGGGAGAACCTTGAACTTGGAGCCAAAAGACATAATGTGTTCTAATGCCTTGGGCAAGTCAACATTTAATTGTCTGATGTCTCAGTCTCCTTATCTGTAAAATGGGATAATACTACAGTTGACCCTTGAATAGGTTGAGTTTGAACTACATGGGTCCACTTATGTGTAGATTTTTTCAATAATTTTCAAATATATTTTCTCTTATGATTTTCTTAATATTTTCTTTAGCTGACTTTATTATAAGAATATAATGTATAATACATGTGCAAAATATGTGTTAATTGACTGTGTTATTAGTAAGGGAACAATAGGCTGTTAATAGTTAGGGTTTTGGGGAGTCAAATGTTAGACGCAGCCTTTTGATGACACAAGGGTTGGTGCTCCAAACCCGTGTTGTTCAAGAGTCAACTGTACTCGTCCTGCCTCACTCACAGAAGTACTGGGGAAAATACGAGGTTCTGTACATTGTAGCCTGCAATCCTCTACACATCAAGCTGTCATTATCAATAGCGATGGCAGCAGCGCTGATGATGATGACATACCGGTGGGGCCAAATACAATGGCCCCTGCTGCCCTGGGCTGCACTCCTGGGCCTTGGCACGTCCCATGACTGTCTCTCCAAACTCACTCTTGCAGATTGATGCTGCCTCCTTGATTGCTGCCTCTGTGATGGCCGCCCCTTGTGCTTTGGCCCTCTCCAAGCTAGTCTACCCAGAGGTGGAGGAGTCTAAGTTCAGGAGTGTGGAAGGAGTGAAACTGAGCTGCGGGTGAGCACAGCAGGAGGGCCTGCAGAGGGACGAGTGGCGGTGGTGGGCGGTGGGGACAGGAGCAGAGGCGGGAGCTGCAATGGGTCCCTTTTCGTCTGCTCTTCCACCAAGCCCCGGCCCACCTCTCCTCTTTCACTGCCCTTGTTATGGTTTCGTTTGCAAAAACACGGGTTCTAGTTTTTACATCTTAATTTCCAGCCTTGGAACTAGGCAGAAACAATGGACTGCTCAAGGCATGGGACAGTGGCCTGGTGTGTGTGTAGTGAGGACAGTCGTGAAAAGGCTCCATGCCACCTTCTCTACCTGCCTTGAGCTCTGACCATCAATGCGTCAATCACATACCGACGTATTGAGCACCATTGTGGATTTCACTTACCTCCCAACATCTCTTCATCATAGTCTTAACAACAGTCCTTTAACATTTAATCCTTTAAAAATGTTGAAAAAGGCACCACTTTTGACAAGTGTTCTTGGGGTAGTGAATGTGGTGGTGAGGTCAGGCCCATCTCCAACTTCCTGAAGGCCCAGAGCAGCGCTGCCCTGCGGAAACATGTGATACACATCTGTAATTTAAAAATTTCTAGTAGCCATCTTTAAAATAGTAAAAAGAAAAGAGATGATTTTGATAAAATATTTTATTTAACCCAATATATCCGAAACGTTATATTGTCATGTAATCAATATAAAAATGATTAATGAGCTATTTTACATTTTTTGTACTAAACCAAAATAATCTGGTGTGTATTTTATACTTACAACATATCTCAATTCTGAGCAGTCTCCTTTCAAGTGCTCAAAAGCCACACGTGGATAATGTCCCCTGTCTTGGACAGCTGTGTGCTAGAAGTCTGGGTCTTATCCCGGTGCTGGGACCAGCCCCTTTCTCTCAGGGAGAAAGCAAAGACCCTCGGCTTCTTCTCTGACCCTATAAGATGGAGGGCTCTGTTGTTTGTGGGGGTAGGCCAATAAGGTGGCTCTTGATCCCAACAACAGAGATGCTCAGAACCTCTTAGAAGCCGCCAGCAGTGGGGCTGCCGTCTCTGTGAGGATCATAGCCAACATTGCAGCCAACCTGATTGCCTTCCTGGCCATGCTAGCCTTCATCAACGCTGCTCTTTCCTGGCTGGGGGGCATGGTGGACGTTCAGGAACTCAGCTTCCAGGTATAGTTCTGGCTGCCCCATTTACTCTGTGGAGGGGCGGTCCCCAGACCGTGGGTGGTGGTTGAACACTCAACAGAGCCCAGGCCAGCCCAGATCCCAGCAGCTCCTTTTGCCTTATGCCTCAGCTCATCTGTTCCTACGCCCTTCGGCCTCTGGCCTTCTTGATGGGCGTGGCCTGGGAGGACTGCCCGGTGGTGGCTGAGCTGCTGGGGATCAAGCTGTTTCTGAATGAGTTTGTGGCCTATCAGGAGCTCTCCCAGTACAAGCAGCGCCGCCTTGCAGGGGCTGAGGAGTGGATCGGCGCCAAGAAGCAGTGGATCTCCGTGAGTATCCCGGTCCCCTGAGGCAGGGGCATGACACAGATGCTCTTCTGGCTCTCTGCCTTTGCTGAGAGACACTGAAGTAGCCCTCAACCCCCAACATCCTACTGCCCTGGGCAACAAGACAGCTTCAGGCTTCACTACCATCACCTTGAGATCTCTTAGGAGGCTGATGGGTGGGGCAGGAGCCTTGTTGGAGATATCTGAGATCTAGCTATAGGTGAGTCTCCATCCTGTGTGGCCTTGGGACAGCTGCTGCTCCTTGCTTCTCCTATTGAAAAGCCCTGTTGGATTTTGGGAAAAATTCCTATCGGAAAACTGGTGTAGCACATGCCACATCCACCCCAAAGGAATAGACGTGAGTGTCCAGTGAGCTGGCAGTGAAGAAGGGAGACCTCACCACTACATCACTGTCAGTATATTCATTCCGTTCAGGGACTGGCTCTTTCTATTATCTTTTGTAAAAGAATGAAAGTTCTATGTAAAATCCTTGGGAATGAAAAAATTACCCATCTCGCCATCCCAAAATAACAGCTATTGTTGCCTTATACATTTTTTCTATACTTTTTAAGAGAATTCACATAGTCGTCACTATAGCACTCATACTGTATTGTTGCCAGCTTTTCCCCCGCCTACTGTTACGACGTAAGCATCATTTTGAGATCTGTATCCTCACATATTTAACCATCCCCTGCTATCAGGCCATTCAGGTTAATTATAGTATTTGGCAATTATATATGATGCTTAAAGGAAGAGATTCATGCACAGAACTTTTCCCTTCTCTCAGATCGCTTCCTCAGGAGCTGTCCCAGATGTGGGATGACTGAATCACATGCCACGAGTCCCCGTGTGATTGCAGCCAGTAACTTTCCCAAAGGGTTGTAGTAACTGAAATGGCCCTGGGCTGTGCCTGTGAGCATTGATGTCACCGTACACTGAACAGTATTGAGTGGCCTCTTTAAAAAAAAAAAATGCTATTTGAACAGGCAAATAATACCTCATTGCTTTAATTTGCATTTCTTGGGTTACTAGGAACTTTTAACATGATATATTTTTTCTTGTCTTTTTTTTGGAAAGCAATGTACTCTTTAGTTTTTTTAAAAAGGGTTTATATGCAGTGAAAAGCACAGGTTTTCCCTCACTCCTCATCCTCATCTCCAGTCTCACTCTCTCCTCTAGAGATGAAGGATGGTACATTCCTTCAGGACTTTTTTTTTTTTAAATGAACTTCATTCCTTCAGTAAGTATTTGTGGAGACTGCTGAGGTGCCAGGGATAAAAAGGGAAATTACACAGACATAGTCCTTGGGATCTTGAAAATGAAAGACAGATACAAAACACAAGAAAACAAAAGAATAAAAATAAAATTACCCCAGTTCGTGGTAAATTCTCTGAAGGAAACAAGGAGAAACAGAGAAGGGGTTTTCCTTGACTGATATGGTCAGAAAAGGCCTTCTTGCAGTGTGGCATTTAGGCTAAGTCTTGGAGGGAGGTAAAGGGGCCAGGAGAAGCCGGGAAGAGCTTTCTAGGCAAAGAGGCATGTGCAAAGATCCTGAGGTTGAAAAGCACCTGTTTGGAGAAACTAAGAGACAAGAAGTACAGTTAGAGAAGGTGGTAACCGATCGTAAAAGAGAGTGGCACAGGCCAGGAGACTTAGGAAGTTATTGAAGGTTTGACATGTCACGTTCCTCGGGCTGCTGTACGGAGGGTGATTGTAGGTAAGCCAGCAAGATGCAGGTGCCTTAATATTTTTTTCTACCAATTTGCATAAGCTCTTTATGTTAAAGGCATTAATCCTTTTCTGTTATATTTCCTGCATATATTTTTCCTAGTCTTTTTTCCCCCTTCTATTTTGTATTTATTTTGTATTCAGGGATTTTTCTTGAAACAAATTTTATACCAGTCTTTTCCTTTATGGATAACATAGAAAGTTATCTCTATTCTAGAAATCTGGTAAGTGTTAAATTCCTGAAATAATGTAGTGAAGTATTTAAACGTATGACTTTTATAGTCAGAGCTGAGTTCAGATGTGACACAGCTGCCTTCTTGCTCTGTGAACTTTCTCAGCTACCTGACCTCAGTTGAGCCTCAGTTGACTTCTCTCCAGAATGGGTTATAATATTACCTTATAGATATAATAATAATTATCCTATATTTTTTATTATTTGTTTAAAATGTTAATTTTTATCTGCATCTTTGATTTATAATTAATTTTTTTATGTGGTGTGAGGTATGGGTCTAAGCCAATTTTTTTCTCACAAATCATTCCATTTTGGCTCTTAACACTTTTTTCTGAGAAATTAAACAGTCATTTAGAGCAAAAGAGAAGGAGAATTATTTTGCCTGAACACATACTGTACACTCGATACTTCCCGTGCATGGTACAAATCCTTAAGACAGCCCTTCCAGGCTAGAACTATCATCCCCACATTCCAGATAGAGAAGCTAAAACGTAAAGAGGCTGTTGATTTGCTCAACCTGATTATAGGTAGGGACAAGCCTGGAACCCAAGTTGGTTGGGCTCCAAGTCTCTCACTGTCTTCACCAGGCCACACTCCACCGTTCACCCTCAGCATGACAAGAGCCAGAGGGCTCTCAGTCTGAGAGGTTCACAGTAGCCAGATGGCAAGATGGCAGAGTGTTGGGATAGGGCCACCCACGCGAGAGCCCCCTGGCTCCAGAGCTTGGTAGGACTGAGAAAGCCTGACTCATAACCAGAAAGGCTGGAAATTAAGGAAGCAGATTAAAGAGCTCTGTGTTTGAGGTGGTGCAGCCTGAACGGACTTAGAGGTGGGTGGCAAGGCCAGGGAGGGGGCAGCACTAAGCACTTCCAAGGTCAAAGACACAGAGCAAGTGGGTGACATTAAGGCCAGGGAGCTGGGTGGTGTCTGGTGCTCCCGTCCCATCGGAGGGGACCCCCTCCTCACCTGTCTTCTGCATTTTCAGGTCAGAGCAGAGGTCCTCACGACATATGCCCTCTGTGGATTTGCCAACTTCAGCTCCATTGGAATCATGCTGGGAGGCCTGAGTGAGTCCTGTGGGGGCTTCCCCAGAGCGCTGGAGAATTAGCGACCTAGATTCCAGTCCTGGCTGTGAAATGCCTGCCCGGGGATCTATAGGTCTCAGTTCTCCCATTGGTCTCAGGTGGAGCCTGAGCAAGATGGCCATGGAGGCTTCTCCCGGCCCAAGAATTCTGTAATTTCTTTGTTGTTTGGGCTGGGGGACAGGGCAGGCCGGGCCTGGCTCAGGATGTGGGGAGGCATGAGAAGTACGGTGCTTTCCTGTCCCCTGAGGCTCTGGCCTACAAGTTCCTGCACCCACTGTGGACAGGCATGACAGGGGGTGGGGAGTCCCTAGGGAGGAAGGCTCTTCCCAGCTCTCAGCTCTTTACAAAACCATTTCCACTCCTCACACGCCCCCTGTCTGGGGTGCAGTCATCCCATTTTACAGAGCAGGAAACTGAGTCTTGGAGAAATGAAGTGATGGCCCAAGTCACTTGGCTAGCCAGTGGCTGAGCCTGTATTTAATCCCAGGGCTACCTGACTCCAGACTCACGTTCTTTTCATATGTCTGCCACTTACGGTGTATGGGGAGATGTGGAGTGCTGCCTACAGGCCCAAGTCAACCCAGGGAGCACTCCCAACCTCAGTTAGTGGTCAGGAGGACAGCGTCCATCCGTCTGGCCACCCAGGAGAGAAAGGGGCGTCCGCAGAGACAGCTGGAGGCGCTGAGCCCGGGCAGGGAGGCCCGTGGTGTCCTGGCCCTGAGCTCTTCTGTACCCTTGCAGCTTCCATGGCCCCCCAGCGGAGGAGCGACTTCTCCCAGATTGTACTCCGGGCACTCTGCACAGGTGCCTGTGTGTCCCTGGTGAATGCCTGTGTGGCAGGTGAGTCCCTGCCTGGCTGAGCCCTCTTTGCAGCTGGCCCCAGGGCAGGGCTGGGTGCTGGAAGTCCCGGGGACGGGCAGTAGGGAAAGGCGCCCTGCTCACCACTGCTTTCCCTGCGCAGGGATCCTCTACGTGCCCCGGGGCGCCGAGGTCAACTGCACAACGCTCCTGAACACCACCCTCAGCGCCAGCAGCTTCGAGGTGTACCGCTGCTGCAGAGAGGCCTTCCAGAGGTGAGGGCCTGGGCTGAGGGCTACGGGACACTGAGTGACAATGCAGAAGGCCCAGGTGCCTGGGGGATGCCTTGGGCACCAGGATGAGTGGTAGAAATGTCATGGCTGTGGCTGATGTGGCCGAGGAGAGGAAGTGGGGTTTGAGAACCAAACTTGGGGAGAAAGGGCCAAACAGAGACATGGAGTGACTTCCCCAGGGTTGCACAGGCTTTAGAGGCCGATGGAGCCCGTCCTGGAGCTTAGACTGCAGCCTTTCCTTTTTCTCAGCACCGGCCCAGAATTCAGCCCACAGGCCCTGCATAACTGCTGCCGGCTCTACAACCACACCATCTGTGCATAGTGGGGACAGCATGCCTTTGTGCCTCTGGGAGCTGTTCCTTCCCAAGAGGCAGCTCTCCCCACCTTTCCTTCTCCGGGCCTCTCCTTCGGGAAGCCACAGGGCTTAGACCCACCATAGTCACACACGGGAGGAGCTGCGGGGCAAGCGGGTGGAGACTGAGTGGCTGTGTAAGTGAAGGGTGCCCCAACTCCTCACCCACTTCCTGCTCCACCGTTTCCTGCCTCCCACATGTGAGTCCTCAGGGTCACTTCTGCCTCCTCCTCTCTCTCCTTCACATCTACTACCACCCAGGTCTTCTCTAGCCCCCGTTGTGGGGCTCTCCCACGCACCCTTCCCTTCCCGTATGGCCCCTCCCCCTGGCACTTTGGCCCCTCCTCCCCTCCTCTCTGGGCACTTGAGTCTTGCTGGGGCTTACCCCTGCCCCCTGCCCGTGGTTCGTCCTAGAGACCCCCTCCTTTACTTTCAGAGATTACCCCACCGCCTTCCCCCATGGCACTTCCCACACTGGTGTCCTGTGGAACACTGTCCCACAATGTGTCCAGAAGCTTCCATTTTCCACTAGGTTTGGGGAACACTGGGATAAATAAAGTTAGACAGGTTTGGGTCTTTCTTCCTCCCTCCCTGCCCCCCCCACCCCCGTTCCTATGGACTTGTCAGAGCTCGTTGCGGATATCATAGGAGACATTTTCCAAATTTATTTGACTAGAAGAACCTTTTTGATGGTAGTGTCTTTTAGTTGAAGAGTCCATGGAGCACAATTTTGGAAATATAGGTTAATGTTTAAACTACTTCACATAATTCTTCTGCTCACAAATGTTTACATAGCACCATGTGCCAGGCACTGTTCTCAGTGCTTCACACATTCTAACTCAGTCTCTACAACAACCCTATGAAGGCAGGTACTATTATTATTCCTAGCTGAGGCCCAGAGAGGTTAAGTAACTTGCCCAAAGCGACACAGCTGGGGAGATGAAGAAGCAGGATTTGAACCCCGACTATCTAGTTCCATAAGCCGTGGTGTTTAATGTCTTTTCTGGGCTGCTTCCAGTCAAGGACTCTGTTGTGTGCTTGCCCTCAGCTGCTTCCCTGCCTCTTCTCCCTCCCCAACACCTCTGACCAGCAGGCCAGGCTTCTGGTATGTTCTCCCAGCCCCTGAGCATTCACCTCTGGACTTTGGTCACCCAGCACACCACCTCCTTCTCCCTCTGTCTCTGCTGCTCCTATCTCAATTCTTAGGTCCCTGGTAGCTTTGGTTACAATGACCTGCCCTGTACCCGTCCCTGTGGTCCCTGGGCCTCTGTACCCTCACTTCCTCTGTCACGTCAGACTGCCCAGGTGGGAGCCCGCACTGGCTGAGGCAGGGGGAATGTGAGGCTCAGCAGCACTGACCCTGCTCAGTTCCAGTCAGCCAGGAGCTGCTTCTGCTCCGTCGTGGACTTTGGTTCCGCTGGCACTAGTCTTTCTCCTTGAAACCTCCACAGGCTGCTTTGGAGTTCCTGTCCTCAGGGCCCGAGTCCTTCCCCTTAGCTGTGCAGAGTGGATGGAGTCTTGGCCTGATTCTCATACCCCATGGCCAGGCCCTTGCCTTGTTCTCTGCGGCTTCCCACCCAGTCCCTGTCCCTGCCCCAGTTTCCTCTGGGCTTCACAGGGTGCCCTGCTGATACGGACGGCACAACCGTCTCCCAGCATCGGACCCCGGGCCCCTCCCCAGCCTCTGCTGGGTCAGGAGCTGCCTAAGGGCCCCCTTCCCGGCTTCCTTGGCCCCTCTGCTCACTCAGCACATGCCAGTCTCATTCCCTGAAGACCGTGAGCTCCAAGGAGACGGGGCTCGCGGTGCTTCCGTCTTCCTCTCAGCGCTCAGCACGGCATTGGGCCCTGAATGTGAGGGAGGGGATGTGTGGAACTGAGTCACACCTTCTCTCAGAGCCACCAGCGTGTACACCACTGTAGGAGAGTAAACGTACTGCGGTGTTACAGTGGGGTGACTTATGTCCCCCCAGAAGATATGCCCAAGTCCGAACCCCTGATCCCTGTGACTGACCTCATCTGGAAATAGGGTCTTAGAGAAGTAGTTAAGTGTCTCAAGATGAGATTATCCTGAATGCAATGTGAGCCCTGAATGCAGTACTTTGTGAGAAAGGAGAGGGCAGTTTGAGGCACCCGGGCAGAGACACAGAATGAAGGCCCTGAAAAGATGGAGACACAGATAGGAGTCATCGGCTGCAAACGGGCCCCCCGTGGCGACAAGCCCAGGCTGGCTGGAGCTACCAGAAGCTCGAAGAGCCGTGGAAGGAGTCAGAGGGAGTGCCCTACAGATTGTGGACTTCTGGTCTCCAGAACTGTGAGAGAATAAATCTCTATTGTTTGATGCTCCCACGTTTGTGGTAATTTGTTCTGGCAGCTCTGAGAAATTAATACAGGTATCTTGAATAGGATCCTGGAACAGAAAAATAACATTAAGGGAAAATTAATGAAATCCAAATAAAGTATGGAGTTTCGTGGATAACACTGGGTCGTGAGAATGCACCATAGCAGTCATGTAAGGTGCGAACGTTACAGGAAACGGCACGGGATGCGTGAGAACTGTGTATTATTTGTGCAGCCTATTTGAAAGTCTAAAACTATTCTAAAATTTAAAGGTTTATTTTAAAACTGCATGGAAGAAAACTGTCTTGACACAGGTGCAGGGTAACTTGTATTTTTGCCCGTGAGTGGCTTTGTCCTAGACAAGGCGTGTCTCAGTGGGCAACCCACCGAGGCCTGTGAGTTGCCCGTGGGCTGCGTCTACTCCCTTGCCCCAGCTTCTTCCCGTGGCCCTGCTGTCACCTCTGCCGTCTCCAGACTTTAATTCAAGCCCACACCTTCAGCTGAGCATGAATTAGTCCTGACTTCTTTACAACCACACAAAGAACATCATCTGCTTGGAATTATTTTTGAGCCAGAATTAGTGAGCCCTGAGTTTGGACAGGACCTTCACCACCATTTTGAGGGTATCTGCCCCTCTCAACTTTTCTGAGAATTTTTACACCCACAGCATGGATGTCTCTGTCCCCACGCTCTTATGTTTGAATCTTGGGGCTTCACCCGCATGACCATCGCTGACGGAACTAGGACCGAACTCCTGACTCAGGAAAAGCCAAACCCAGTCTTGCCAATCCTTTCAGATTCTTAGGAAAGAATTTGAACCAAAACAAACAAACAAACAAACAGAAAAACAAAAAGAAAAAACAAACAAAAAATGCCCCCAGAACCAGAGGTGGGAGCTGAGTCACAGTAGGGCTGGCCCAGAGCTGGTTGCATTCTCACTCTTCCTGCAACTGAGCTGAATCCTCTCCAGAAATCCCGGGAACCTGAGCTGCTGTGTGAAGGTCCCCCTTACTTCGTAACCAAAAGGGTCCTGCCTAAGATAGCCACATTGTTAAGCCATTCAGAACAAGTCCCAGCTTGTGTGTATCTTTATTGTTCGTCTTTTATTTATTAAAGTAATGCTTGCTCATTTTTTTTTCAAGTCAAGTCTTATCAGAACCTTATAGAAATGTTCTAATCCATTTTCCACATTGACAGACCTTCAGCTGAAGATGTTGACCATGGAGGCTTCCTTTCTCTGAGCAGGAAACCCTTTGTTCTTCCTTTTGTCTCTCACATATTACATAATAGTTTCAAAATTTGTCCCAGACCTGATTCTTCGTTGTTCTGCATTCGTGTGCAGACAGTGCATGAGTCATGAGGAAGTCTAAGATTGAAGCCCGAGCGCCGAGTGGTAAATGTGATCTCATGGGTGTAACCCAAATGATGCGATGGGACTAAAGATGGACATAGCCTTGGGAGGGCATTTAAAAGAGGCAGACCGATGAGGAGAGAAGAGTGTTAAGAAGCTATATGCCTGCTTCGGAAATCCTCAAAGCCAAGGACTTCTATGTTGAGGGTGAATCGTGAGGAGGAGCAGCCACTGAGGGAGACGATAGGAGACGGTCCTGGTCCATGTCCCAGAGGCGATCAGAGATAGGCTATGGCAAGGAAGGGGTAGGTGGGACCTTGTCTCTTGGGACTCCTACTTACCCACCAACAAGAGTGCAGCAAAGTCCTCACTTGCCTGGGTGGCGCTCTCCGTTTCCAGAAGTGGAGGGGAATTGCCGCTCCGACCAAGTCCTGACCAAGATGTGGAACGGCGAAGTGGAGTGGTCACGACAGAGACTTTGTGGCTGGGAGTGAGGGCAGGCCAACACAGCCAGGCACTCACTCCATACCCGAGGACAAAGATGTTCAGGAAAGAGCCTGAAAGGAGAGTCGGCTCTGGAATGGAACTCTGGCTCTGCTGTGGCAAAATATGCCAATGAGGAAGCGAAGGCAGAGGCGACAAAAGAAATCAACATAGTTGTAAATGAATGTAGGAACCTGGTTTATAAGCTCAGAATTTTAAAATAACAGGCACCAAAATCTGCCTGAAGGACACATGACTGATTGTCCTGCAATAGTCAGTCATTCCCCCTTTTTTCCTTTAGTAAGAGCTAACATAGTCTAGTTGGGCAAACGGCCTCCTAGCAAGGACTGTCTCCCAGCCTTCCTTGCAGCTGGGTGTGCCCATGTGACCAAGGTCCAGTCAGTAGAGTATGAGCAGAAGTCATCTAGGCAGCCTCTGGATCATGTCCTCAGAGAAAAGGTCAGCAGACTTAAAGAGCCAGAAAGTAAATATTTTACGTTTTGTTGGCCATACTATCTCTGTTGCAGCCACTCAACTTAGACAATACTAAAGCAAATGAGAGTGGCTATGTTACAACAAAACTGAGTATACAAAAACAGTGGCCAGCCCACAGGCTGCAGTTTGCTGACTCTTGCCTTAGATGAAGGGGCGCATCCTCCATGTCCTCCGGTCCATCTCACAGTCCTGCTCTATGCCCGTTGGAATACAAATGAGAAGGCAAGCCCTCGTAGACAAAGGCAAAACCCTAGGGATGCAGCCACAACTTAGAAGGAGTCTGGGCCCTGATGTCTTGGTAGAGCAAGGTTGTCATGACTGAGACCTCATGTGAGAGAGGAGTAATGTCTGTCTTGTTTATGTCATTCTTTGAGAACTCTGGTACACATACCCTGCTAGTGGACAAGAAGAGCAAGACAGGACATCTTTGCTTCTTTCCTGAGGGGTTCCTGATGGACAAGTGGGAAATAAGGTAGTCTTAACCAGGTGCCCATCACCTGGTTCTCTGCATCCCTGGCTCTCTGGTTTATTTCACTGGAGCCTTACACAGGGCCACTCCCTCTGGCAAAGTCCACATCTGAACTATAGCACCCATTGGCCCCCAAGACCGAAGAGAGGAAAGGGGAGTCCCATTACCCATGTGAGGAGGCATGGAGAGAGAGCTAGGCAGCCCAGATGCAAAGTTTTCCAATTTAGCTTCATGACAGGAGGGCACCAGAAAGAGAAAAAAAGGAGGGATCTCCTATGAGCTCTGCATCTCAGGCTCCTGGAAGCAGGAAATGGAAGAGAGTTTGATCTACTGCACCTAACCTGCTAACGTGGCCCAGCCTACAGTGTGGACGCTAACCATTTAGATCCGTGTTCCCTCCTTGCAGTGAACAGCAAGATGGAACTGGAAGAACATCACTCCCCATTCCTCAACCAACCCCATTCATCCAATCTGCTAAGCGTTGCAAATTATGTTCAGAGCAAAAAAAGAACGGAACAGAATCCCACAAGGACTGTTTGGAAAAGATTTCAAATCCTAATACAGGTTATGTTGCTCTCTAACTTCTCTCTGTACAACACTTTTCGTATCTTTTCAAGGTAGGACTCCTTAGTTATTTTCTACAAGTGAGACAGGCCATAAGCGACAGGTCAAGGCTGTTCACAGGACTGGCGCATGGGATGCCGCAAACCCTCCTAGATGTTGGTAAAAACCTCGCGTCCAGTGACTGCATGTGCTTAAACCAAGACGAAAGAGCCTGCTGAGGCTCGAGAAGCTACAGTGTGGCTGCTTCTGTCACCCAGCTCCAACGGATAGAGGACACATTTTCCCCCAAGCAAAATGTTTTCTGTTTTTCTTTAAAAGGCATTTAGGGATGGGATGGCAAACTCACTTTATAAACTGAAGATTGCTTTTATCTCCTGGAACTTACTTTCTCAACAAGATTCTTTTCTATTTATAGAGATATCACTTGCTTATATTCTAACTAAACTGGGATACCCACTCTTGGCACCCTGACCCACAGTGTAAGAGGGCTTTCTACCCCAAGGCTGCCGTGTTGTGAGGAAGTCCAAGCCATGTGGAGGGGTAACAAACAGGCACTGAATCAACCTTCCAAACTGAGCCCAGCCTTTAAAACATCCTGGCCAAAATGCTAGAGATGAGTAAAGAAGCCTCCAGGTGGTTCCAGCTCCTCGCCGTTCTAGTCTTCCCAGCTGAGGCTTCAAACATCAAGGGACAGAGACAAGCCGTGCCTATGGTGCCCCATCCAATGGATGGTGGTCGTGTGATGCGACAAGGTTTGGGATGGTTTATTACAAGCAGCGGGTACCTGGAACAGCTCTGGAGCAGGCATCAGTGATGTCTGGTTGTGGAGCATTTGGAAGAAGAGAAAGATGAAACAGAGTTGTCTTGTATCAATAAAATAGCAAAGTAATGTTTCTTCCCAACAGGGGAACAATAGTGAAAATGCCACAGCTTCAGGCTGCAATCTCCTTTCCTCCACCAGGTGGGGTGGATGCGCTGGCCACTGCCTCCGGGCCATTCCCCACATGCGGTGAGAACGGGTCCCCTGGTGCCGCAGGACTAAGGATGACCCCACCCCAGCTTGACTCCCAGGCTGCAGAAGGCAGAACCCCAAGAAATCAGAGGAGGTCAGAGCCTCTGAAGAAAGGTAGGTCCTGAACATGAAATCCCCTGGCGGATCTGCCGCCCCACTGCAGGAACCCCCCCACACCCCCCACCCCTACCGCCCTGTCCTGGAAGGAGAAGGAAGAAAGGGTGGGTCTTTGAGGGCAGTAAGGAGGGAGAAGGAGAGACTTTCACCCCAGAAGCGAAAGGGCTAGAGTGTAATTAGGGCCGGAAAGGGGAGAGGTCCCATGCCCTGATACTAGGCAGTGTCCAGGAGGTGACAGGGCCTTGGAGGGAATGGCTTCCAGCTACACTCAGGAAGGGTGGACCCTAGGCACAGAGCTCACACCCCAACCCCATAATCCCCACATCTCAAGGGGCTCAAAATCAGCTAGGCTCCTTGAAGCCAGAGCGGGCACCAGGCTGGGATGGTGAATAGTCTTGCAGTTACTGGTGTGACCAAAGGGGCCATTTTGAGGCCTCAGTACTGCCTGAGACTCTGGGATCTTGAAAAAACTTTGGGATTGGAGCAAAGCAGCTCAATGAGATGCCTGAGATTAAATCTCCTGCCAGTTCAATGGGATAGTGGCTTGGAGTCAGGTTTAGATTAAATTAGAAAAAAATAAAGAAATATGCCAAACCACTACAGCTTTGCAGTCCCTCAGGCAGACCATAACCATGCCGCTCACTCCCATCTACCAGCAAGCAAGTGGCGACTAACACAGGAAGCTCCCTGTGACCTGAAGTCAGGGTTTTCCATACACCCTCCTCACCGGGTCAGATGCCCACCAGTTGTGTACAGGGGACTGACTGTCAGGGAACTCCCAAATCCTCTATCCCGAGGTCCTACTAGAACGGGCTGTCAGGGTAATCTCTGACCAGAGGAGATGGGGAAGCAGTTCTAGAAGCGGGGAGGGCAGTGCCCAATGGTGGGCATATGGCATGGGGTGGGCCATCCTTTCACAAAGAGGCCCATCACCCACCAGGCAGCAGTGGGCAAGACTGGCTTATCTTCAACTCTGGTGTGACCAGGCAGGGGTCCGGCTGCATTCCCAGCCTCTATTAGCCAGGGCACACCTGTCCACTGCATGATGGGTTGAACTGTGACAGGAGCTGGACGGTAGCCAAGCTGTGCGAGGGCCCCTGGGTGGTTAAGAGGCAGTTGGCCAAGTTGGTGCTTTCAGACAAAATGTCAGCTGCTCATGGCTCACGAGTAGGGTGTGATCCAAGCCCTGATGACCTCCTCGTTAGGTTTCCAGCCATTTCTCAGCACCATCCCACCCCATCCCAGCTCCAACCTCACTGAGCTGCTTCCCATCCCTTGGGAGAGTCGTGTTCTCTCCTGCCTCGTGGCTCTTCTGTGCACTGCTCCATAGACTAGAACACTCCCTTCTGTCACTTGGTCCGTCTTACTTATCCTTCAGGGCCCAACATGACCGTCTTCTCTAGGAAGTCCCCTGAATGGCCAACTCTGGGTCGAGAGTCTGCTCTAGGCCTCCCAGAGCACCCTGATTTCCTGTCTCAGTCCTTGACATGCCCGTTACCCCATGAGTTAGTGCGTAAGCTCTCGGACACACTGTCCATTTTGTTTATCGTGGTATCTGCAGCACCTCATGTCTGATAAAGGAGGAGGGAGAAGAAAGGAAGAGAAGGTCATTGCCCCTCTTTGCCTTCCCCAAAGTCTTGCGACTTCCTGGCCTGGAAACTCTTCCATAAGGAAGCGCAGCACCCGGCCTAGCTGACACCTTGGTCAGGGTTAAGGAAGGTGCGTCTCCAGCACCCACAGCGTCTTCTGTCTGGCTTTGGGACAGGCTGCGGCGAGGACCCCAGGGTGGCTGGCAGCTGCATTGCCAAGAGGAAATTTCAACTGTAACCACGCAGAAAAATAGAGGTCACAGACGAGTGGAAAGACTGCATCTGTGTGAGGTGAGATGAAAGAACATATTGTAGGAAGTCCAAAAAATATCCTTCGGGGAGGGTCCATGCCCTTCTGTGGTGACCAAGTCATCAGGTTTGCCTGAGACTCTCCTGGTTTTAAAACTCAACGTCCCATGTCCTGGGAGATCCCTCAGCCCTGGGCACACCAGGGGAGCTGGTTGCTTCTCATTCTCCATGTGACTATGAGAGAAGCCAGCTTGGAACCGTGAGGCGGGTACCGCGTGCTGGGGACGTCAAGGCTGAGCTTCTAGAATGGCACTGGCACAGTGACTTCAAGTGACTCACGTTGCCCTAAGTTGGGATCCCCTGAGCTGGGATCTCTGACGATGCCCTTTAGGCTTTGTTTACCAGACAGAAAAATAAGCTTCTGCGTTGTTTAAGCTTCCGTTTTTTGGGGTTTTCTGCCACAGCAGCTCCTCCTAATCCTAACAATACAGGATGAGAGCCTGGACGGGTGCTCTGTTATGCTGCCTGCCATGTGGAGGGGTTAGTCCCGAAAATGTCCAGTATCTTCTGTAGAGGACCTCAGGGGCCGCCCTGGGGCGAGGGGCTAACCTTATGGCGGAGCTTCTACCCGACCTCGCCAAAGGCGTCAGGGCTTCCTGCCCTCGTTTCCTTTGACAAAATGGTTCCCTTCGCAAAAAGCTGTCTGAAAGCCCTCGTTTTTTAAAGGGATGGTGATGGCCCGACCTGCTGTCCCACCCTGGCCCTCCTGCTCCTGGCTGTTCAGCCACTTCTCACCCCCATATGTGTGAACGGGCACAGAATCCATTCAGATGGATGTAATGATGAATCAAAAGGAAAAAAGAGGTCGAATCCTAGAAAATGTTGCATAAGCCTGAACCTCAGGAGACCTGGCACCAGGTGGTGAGGCTGGCAGTGGCCCTGAGGGGTCTTGCTGCTACAGGTGCCTCTCCAGGGGCCACCTAGGGAAGGAAACCTCCTCCTGGGGGTGTTGCATCACACCCCAGGTGGCCTTGTTTCTAACAAAGCACTGCTCTTCCTGGAAATACTGGCCTCAGGTGCACCTGTGCAACCCAGGAACTGTCCAAGTGTGTGGGTGAGACTGAGTGGGCTGTTGGACCAGGGACGAGGGCACACGGGGTTACATACAGATGCACATTTCATGGACCTGGGGGCTGGGAGTTCCCTTCTCGCCCCACTGTTGGGTGGCTTGGAGGTGCCAGCAGAGCCCTGTGCTGGAGGAATAATGGGGACCAAGATGCCCAGGACAAATAGCACAGAACAGGGGGTTTCTGAAGGCACACAAGCAAGCAGAGCTGGGCCAGCTCTCCCAGCCCAACCCTTGAAGTGAGGGCCTTGCTGTATCTCACTTCCTGGCTGTGCCTCAGTTTCCTCTTCTGCAGCTTGAGGAAACAGGAAAGCCTCCTTCATGAACGCTATGAGGGTGGGGTGCAAAAACTCAGTCCCAGACCTGCTTCGATGTGGCTGGGCTGGCAGTTGAGGTCTAGCCCCTCTCACAGGGTCGCAGTCCAGCTGTCAGTCAGGGCTGCAGTCCTTTGAAGGCCTGACAGAGGCTGGCGGGTCCACTCCCAAGATGGCTCACTCGCAAGGCTGTGGGCAGGAGGCCTCAGCTCCTCTCCACATGGGCCTCTTCCTAGAGCTGTGTATCTTCACCATACGGCAGCTGGCTTCCCTAGTGACCCAAGGGCGAGAACCAGCTGGAAGCCACAGTGACTTTTATGACCAGCCTTGAAACTGTACGCCGTCATTTCTGCAGTTCCCTAGTGTTTATACAGGCCAGCCCTGTTTAATGCTGGAGGGACTATAGCAGGGCATGGGTACCGGGATGTGGGGAATCACTGGGGCTGTCTTCAAGGCTGGCATCACAGTGACCTGTCCCGGGACACCTGCTCTCTGACTTCTTGTTATGTGATATTGTGTGACCTATTGATATTGCATGGCTTATAGCCCAAAGCATCCTGATCCCTTCCCAGAAGTTCCTTTTTGGCTTAAGGTGGCCAGAGTTGATTCTGTGACTTACAGCTGAAGCCCTTGACTGACACCACAGAGTAAGCCTAGGCTGTCTGTCAGCCTTGTTTAGGGAAGAGGGAAAGCGGTGGGCTTTTGGGTGCAGGCACCCTCTGTGACTCTCCTCCAAGCCTCAGAAGTCTGACAGGGCTTTCTAGGCTCCAAGAACAAGCGCTGTGAGGGGAGAGAAAGCCTGCTTTAGCATGCCTAAGTAGTCCTGGTGAGTTAAAAATAAAAACAGGAAGAAAAACGCTTACTGTAATGGCATGACTGGTTCTGTCATGGCCAAGTCTCTGTGGGGAGACGGAACCCTTCTCCTTCTTGCTCTCCTGTCCGAGAGTCCCTGTTTAACTTTGGGATTGGATTCCTTCCCGCAGAAATCCCAGGCTCTGTCCCTTGGATGGCCAGCAACCACAGGAATCTCTGAGCTGCCACCGGGGTCCAGGACAACACCGAATTGACACAAGTCTGCTCTCCTCCAGAAGGTAGGTCAGAAACTTCTATTCACTGAGTTCTCTGCCACCTTCCTGCGGGCACTGGTGAGCTTTCACATTTCAGAAGAACGAGGTGCCTTTCTGAACCCACCCTTCTGTTCTCCGGGCTCAGCTGTAGCTGAGAGCGCACAGTCGGGTGGCCCACCAAGGCTGGCAGCGCCGCCGCTGCCAAGCACGCCAGTTACGCAGGAGTGCAGCCGCATTCCGCCGTGTCCAGGGCACACGTCCACAGGGGCAGGCTGCAGGGTGGGAAATGGTCTGGGGGCACCTTCGTCCAACCCCAGGGAAGTGTAGACGAGTGGGAAAAAGAATCATTTCTTAGCAACAAGAGCTGTTTAGCACTGATCTCCACCACTGTGCGCAGGGCGTGGGCAAAGGGGTGTGATGGGAGAGAATGCAGCAGACGGGGGGCCTGGCTTTTCCATACACGTGTGCTGGGGCCTTGGACAGTTCCCCTCTCACCCAGCCTTGGTTTTCACAAACTGTTGGCTCTATAAAGGACAGGTGGCCTGCTATGTAAGGTGGAATGCTTTTGGCTGCAGATAACAGATGACCTAACTAAAAAGAGCTTAAACAACAGAAATTTATTACACCACATAACAAGTTCATATGTCGGGTGGTTCCCGAGTTTAATTCAGCCCCTTTGGCATTACACTTGAGGCACTGATGATGCTGGTTCTTTCCGTCTTCCCACTCTGCATCCTTGCTTTGTTGTGGTGGTCTCAGCCAAACCTGCAGCACCTCTGAGGTGTGCCTGTATTACCCAGGGATCAGGAAGCTGCCACACATACCCCAGGAACCCACGCACCTCATTGCTGAGCTGCTGGAGGTGCTGCCCCCCACGTCCACCTTACAGTACTGCTGCCACTAACTCAGCTGCAGCCACTGCCACTGAGCTGCCAGAGTCAGAGTGGCTTTTCCCTTCCACTGCCTTCTAACTTCTAAAGTGCCTCCACTGGCCGAGCCCTCTAGAGACCAGCTGGCTAGAGCAGTGGGATGGAAGGGAAAGGCCTGAGCTCTCAACTGATGCCATGTAGAACAGAACATAGAAGGTGAAGGTCAGCAGCATAGATTTCAGAGTCAGGGAGGCCTGGGCTTGTGTCCTTCTCTGTGACCTTGAACCAGTCACCTCCCTTGTGTGAGCTTTAGTTTACTCATTTGTAAAATAGGAGGGACAGCACACCTATCCTGGAGTGCTGTCGTGAAGACTCAGAATATTCTTATCAAGAGCTTTTAGCACAGCGGCCAGCAGCTTAGAAGGGGCTCAGTTCCTGAGCATACCCTGCTCCTTCCTCTCCCTTCAGGACCTTTGTACTCTGTACTCTCTCTTACCTCTGCCTGGAACGTTCTGTCCTATATTGCTTATCTCATTGACTCTGACTCATCCTCCTAGTCCAGCTAGGACATTTTTGGTTGCAAGAGACCAAAAACCATACCCAAAGAGGCTTAAGCAAAAGCAGACGTTCTTGGTTGTTGAAGCTGAAAAGTCCAGGCAGAGTTCTGACTTTAGGTATGGCTTGATCAGGGCCTCAGCCAGTGACATCGACACTCATTCACTCTGGATTGGCTCTTGCTTCCATCTCTAAATCAATTTCTGTGGCCAGGGAAGCGGCACAGGCTAAACGTGCCACCCAGGTATTTGGAGCTGATACTAGGGGTGACTACGATCTCCCAGAGGACAATTGGGCACAGTCATAAGAAGGATGAATGGGTGCTGGATGTGAGAAATAGCTCTTTACTCCCATGCCAGTTCAGGAACAACTTCCTGGAGTTCACTGTCCACAATTAAGTCATTTCGTGCTGTGATACACACTCCGAGCTCCTTGTACGTCACAGCACTCATCGGCTTATAATTATAGTCTTGTGAAGTTGAATGATGCCTGTCTCCTACCCCAGGCTATGAGTGCCAGGGGCTATTTTTGTCGTCGTATCCTCAGTGGCCAACCTACTGCCTACACACACTAGACACTTAGTACAGTCCATGGTGAATGGATGACTCTGGGGCCCTGGTTATGAGGAGGCCCAGCCTGCTATGTTTACTTTTTTCCAGCTGCACTGCTACTTAGGTCAGACTCTAATCCCTTCAAAGTCTTCTCCCTCCTGCAAGCAGGTTTGGGGATACTTACACAGGGCACACCCTCAGAGTAGAGAATGACAATTTTTCCAGGGAACCTGAGTGGCCTGAGACCCAGAACTTTGGGCAAGTGATTTCAGGCCAGTAGAAGTGACCTGATGAATCAAGAGAAGAGCCTGAGGAGACAAGGGTCACTTTGGATTAAGGGCTTTAAGAGGAATGATTCATGATCATTGCGGCAGACGTTTGAAAAGCCCACATACTTTTGGTGACCAGAGAGCCACTTTGCATTTTGCCCACATTTGTCCTGGGAATGAAACAGCCTTCAGCTGCTCTGGGGTTTATCATATTTCACTTTCCGCTTCTCATGCATCAGTAATGTTTGGCTCCTCAGTTTCCTATATGTAACACACTCTTGCCAAAGCTGACCCTTGTGGAAGCCGTTGCACTGTAGAGGAGTTGAGCTTTGCTGTCAGATAGGCACAGTTTGCAACCTGGTTCTGCCATCCTCATTCTGTGTGACCTAGGACAAGTTACTTAACCTCTCTGAGCCTCCACTGTCTCTCTGGTAAAGTGAGGGTAATAATGCCAACCTCATAGGTCTTTGGGGGGATTTAGATAGGGACATTTCTGTGCAGTGTGAGCTCCAGGTTTTGCCTCAGGTTTGGCAGGATGGTGGAAAGAGTGGGAAGAGACACGTGTGCTGTGTGAAGGAGGAAAATGGGGAAACTACAGGGCTCTGTTCTCTCTTAGTTCTGCCCGGAAGTGGCCGTGAGTCTGAGTCCTCAAGAGAAACTCTACGGACAGAAGCTGGAAAGGCTCGTTGCCCAGATATAAGCCCTGCAAGACACAGGGCACAGTGCGGCTTCAGGCCCTGCAGACAGTGTGAGATGTCGTGTGTGCGTGTGTATATGTGTCGGGGGGAGGTCATGAAGGAGGTGCAGAGTGACCAACCAGCCCGGTTTGCCCGGGACTGAAGGTTTCCTGGGATGCAGGACTCACAGAGTTAAAACTAGGAGAGTCTTGGGCAAACAGCACAATTGGCTACCCTGTAAGTGTGCCTTTTTCCACTTGTGCCTGGAGCCCAGAGGACTCCTGCACCCTGAGGACGCCAGGGCCTCAGCCTTCACAGCACCAAGAGTCAGTGCTCGGGGCCCAGTAACAGGGCAGAGATGGGGTAATGACACTCCCTTACCTTAGACAAACACCCTCAGACACTCCCAGAAGTAACTGGGTGAAGCTTTGTTGGGGGCTTGAGACCTGCATTAGTAGAGGAAGGAAGAGCTTGCAAAATGTGGGTTGTGACGACCGTGGAACCCCGAGGAAGGCCCAAGGAAACATGGCTTCTATAGGGCCAACCCAGTGCCTGGCACTTGGTCTGACTTTGTCATTGAATCTTTTAACTGTCACAGATAGTCTGTAGTACTACTTTTCTACTTTGAATCTGACCACTTTAGAGAAATCTATCGTCTTGATAACTTTGGATTTGATTTTAGATATCTTGGATGTAATGCCGTGTTACCTGCTATGAATGATACATTTTATCTCCAGTTCCATTATCTGTACTCGAATTTCTAAGTCACATCTCATTGACTTTTCAGAACATCTAGACAATGCTGGTAATAGCAGCAATGGGGCTGGCCCTACGTCTTGTCTCGGATTCTATTAGTTATGATCCTGTCAAGTGTCTCTTGGTCTTGGGAAACTCTTTAGAAATAGACCTCTTGAGTCCCAGCCCTGGGGAGTATTCTAGCGCTTCACTATTAAATATGTAGAAAGCTCTTAGCCAGAAATATGCTTCATCATATTAAAGAAGCATCTTTCTATTTTAAAGAGCATTTATAAAGGATGGATATTGGGTTTTATCAAAGCCTGTATCATCCTGGGTTCCACAACACCTCAGTATCTTTGTCTATAAAATGGAGATAGGAGGAGAGGAGTGAGGGGGTGCTAGTAACCACTCCATGGGGCTGTCATGAGGAATAGTGAACTCATATACATGAAGTGTTTAGGAGAGAGCCTAACATAGTCAGGCTGGCAGATGTCATCGCTGTCACAGGTCCCATCTCAGGGCTGTCTTGACACACTGCTCCCCTTCTCCAGGCCAGGAGGCCCTGTGTTCCTCCTTTGCTTCTACCGTCAAGAACGGGTGGCCAACAGAGATTCTGCCCCCACAAGCCAAACACTCTTTTCAGGTGGCATTTGGCTGACAGCCACAGGCTGGGCACTTGGGAGGCCAGATGGGTTAGGACGAGTCTCCAAGGGAAGGGCCAAGAGCTGGAGGACATCGGGGGTGTGGCTGTGCCCCATCCAGCTGTGTGACCTCAGCACTGTTGAGAGGGGAGAAGCCTGAGATGCAGAAGTTAATAAGGTCACTTTGAAGAAGGGAGTCCTCACTGGGTTGTCAGTCCGAGCTCCAGGCGAACCACAAGTACCAAGGTTCGCAGCCATATAGAGTAGAGAAATGCAGGTGCGCCTGAATTCTTGGAGGAAGGACACTGTCCTAGGGCCTTACTCCCCTACCTGGGTGCCCTCTAGGGGGCGCCACTCCCTCCTTACAATTCTGGCCTAAGGGTGCTCACCCAGTTCCTCCCTTGTGTGAGAAAGGCTGGATCTTTCAAACACACTTCACTAAAGGCCTGGGAACACCAAGAGAAATAAAGATATGGAGGTCTGTGAATCTGGAGAAAATGATCAACAAAGGCATTGCATCTGTGGCTGGCTGAATCCCCCTTCTCCAGAGGCAGAGGGGGTGCCCAGGGAGTTCTCAATACCTCAGCCTGGCTCTCTTCATGTTTCCATTTCCTCTCAACCCTTCTGGAGCTTTGGCAGGGCGGGGGGGCGGCACATAGCTTTGACAGGCAATTCAAATTTTAGGAGTTCACCTTTCAGAACAGCACTGATGCTCACTACAGCCCTGTTTGTGATATTAAAATAGCGTGCGCAGGGTCTGTGTGTGTGCGTGTGTGTGTATGCGTGTATGTGTGCACATGCGTGAGCACACAATATGTTTAACATAGAAACAGGTCTGGAAGGTCTGGAAGCATTTGGTCCAAACTGTTAACAATAGTTACCTCTACGGAAGGAAGGGAGTGAGGAAGGAAGAGAGATTTTCCTTTGCCTCTGTTCCCTTTATATACTTCTGCTTAGTTTTTTTTTTCTTTGCTATTTTTCAGCACATATTCATGTGTAAATTAACAGAATGTGTAATTTTAAAATGACACTTAAAAAAAATCACATCTTACAAAGTTTTGAAAGAGGAATGAACCTGATGAAGTCTGATGCCATAGGTCGATAATTTCATTTCCCCTGCAGAAGTGATGTGGAATAGACCCAGGAGACGGTGGTGAGCTAAGGTGCTGGGGCTCAGTAGTTATTCTAGGCATTTGACATCAGTTAGCCCATTTAATCCCTGTGGGGTAGAGATTGTTACTCCTAGGTTTACAAGGAAAAGCCGCTCAGAGAGGACGAATGGCAGGGCTGGGAGTCAGACCTCAGGAGGCGGGCGCTCTCCTACTTGCAGCTGTGTCCAGCCCAGTTCAATGGGAAGGCAAGGGGAGGAGTAGAAAACGGTGCTAGACAGTCTCTGAATGCTGACTCCTAGGTAGAGGAGGAAGTAAAGCCGGGAGGGGAAAGGGCTGTATAAAGGACCAGCTTAGATGGAAGAGATGTGGAATCAGAAGAGGTTTGGATTTTAGATGAGCAAAGCTGTGTGAGACCGCACATTTTTGTGTTTTTAGTGACCTGGGGAGGTAAGCTGTGAGGACTGAGGGGTCTCCTGGGAATTGACTGTGGTAGCGGTGGGGCTGGGACCAGGGTGGTGTCTGTCCCTTGGTTTGTCTCCTTTCACAGCCCCATTTACCTCATGCCTGAGTCCTAGGAGTAAGAACTGCATCTGACATTCAGCTACAACTCTGAGCCTTGTTGGGCTCAGGCAGTTGTGCTTGGGGGTCTCCATGCCCAGGGGGAATGGATTGGGGACTGTGTTCTGGTGTGTCACAGAGCTTTGAGGCGCACCCATGACTGGCGTGATGGGGTGCTCCCCCAGCAGGACCAGATTGTTCGAGAGCCCCTGAGTCGTCTCCAAACGGTGGGATTCTGCATCGGGGCCCAGAAGTCCTGAGTGGGCTGCTGGGTGGCACACAGGTTGCTTTTGTCAGTGTGAGTTCTTTTGTGTCTATGGTCTCGGAGGCCTGGAGAGAATGGTTTCACAGGGTAAAGGTGTTCAGGGACCTCCTGAAGGTACAGGTTTTGGCCAGGGAAGGAGGGACGGGGTGGCATTGATGTCAGGTGGTTGAAACTGAGATGGGCTGCCTGTGCCCTCCCGGAGTGTTCCAGGCTGAGTTCCTGGGTGTGAAAAAAGCGTGCAAACCCCAGAAGCAGGCAGAGATGACTTCTACCTTTCCTGTTTGCTCCTGCATCATTCTTAGCTGTAAGTGTCTAAGTCTAGTGGCCCCAAATTGCAGAGTTGAAAACCAGTCAACGCTGCTATCCAGCAGCTCTCTGAGCACAGAGAGGGTAAGCGACCAGCTCAGGATGGCTCAGGGCAGCCCAGGGAGCCTGTGAGGGGAGTGGAGGTGGGAGGGAAGAGCGTTCTTACCCTACCGATTAGCGCAAAGCTCAAGGATTTCCAAGGGAGGCCAGGTCCTGCCTGCGTGGGGAGGGCCCAGAGGGTTGGAGCAGTCTGGAGCCCCAGGGGAGGCAAGGTCAGCCGGCGTCATCAAGGCCGGATTTCATAGCGTGGAGGGGAGGGGAGGACAGAGGGCGCAGGGTAGACTTTCATGCACTTCTGTGGTTCAAAGAGTTTTCTTCATGAATTACTCTTTATTTAAAAGTGTCCAAATTCTGCCTGGAAAAATTACCTTCTAAAATCTGCAGAGCAAAGGTAGAAAACACTACAATTTAGGTGGAATAACAAGTGATAGTAAAAAATATTTCCTGCGTTTTTCAAAACACATTCATCGACCCGCTGGTACCTTTTATAAGGCAGGGAGGCATAAATATCGTTGCTTAATGTGCTTAAACTTGATAATGTCGCGTGCCGGCGGGCCACCTCAGCTAGTAAAGCGGGCAAATGGCACAAGCTGCTCTTGGGTTACCGCCCTTTCTGCTCCGTCGCTGTCAGGGAACCGCTCGGCGCGCACCTTGGGTTGGAAGATAGAGGTTGGGGAGGCGCCTGGGCTGTGGATCACAGGGTCCCTGGAGCCAGACCCGCCTCGGGGCACCTGAACTGTGCCGCAGTCCCAGTGCCGGAGCAGAGACTCCAGCCCGGAACACGCTTCCGGGTCTTTACAGCAGCCGGGCTTGAGGAGGGAGAGGCGGCACCTTTGAGTTGCTCCGGAGTCCGTTAGGAAAGGTGTGGACCGTGGGAGGGGAAGGGAAGGGACTTGCCACAAAGGGGTCTCCGCGGACTCGGACTCGCAGCTGCAGGGAGGGTGGGAGTGAGGGCGTGGCCGAGGTGGGCGGCTCCGGAGTAGTGATGGACACCCAGGGCGCAGCCCTCCAGATGCCGGGGAAGGATCCCATGCACAGAGATGTTTAGTGACTGGTCCAAGGTCGCACAGCAAGCTGGTGGAGTGACGAACCGGGAGCAGTGTGGAGTCTTCAAAGGCCTCTCCCTGCGCGGCAGATGCCTGGTTTTGCTCTTGCAAGCAAGGAGTCTTTAGGGGTTTGGGTGCCCCACTCTTTTGGGTAAAACGAGAGGAGGGTGGCGCCCCCAGCCTGCCACAAAATGTGACTTCTCAGCATCCGCAGGCTCCCCATCGCAGGTGCAGCCAGGCGTGGTTCTCTAGGTCTTGACATGGCTGTGGCCCCCGCGGTAACGCCCAGACCCCACGGGCGTGGGACCCGGAGTGCGGGCGCTTTCATGGCTTTCGCACGGCCACAAAACGGAGGTCCTTCCGCCAGCCTCTTTAAGGACTCAGTGATAGGGACCTGACGGAAGTCACGCAGCTGCTAATTTATGGAGCCGGGATTAAAGCCGGGTGATTTTGTTACCAAAGTGCACGCGCCTGATGTTTAGAAAGGCCAAAACTCAAAACGTCAGAGTTTGGAGTAAGGAAAGGTTTATTGTTTGAGAAGGTGTGAAGATGGGAGCCCTAGTAGTTCCTCAAATTTATCTTAAGGAATTACAGAGTTCGGCTTCTTTTAGGTCAGGGGAAGGGGAAAATGGGAGGGGCTGTTTTCTGGGACTCAAACAGCAAGCAGAAATCCTCTGATTAGAGTGTCTACGTGCAGGATAGAGGAAGCGCTATTAGCCTGAAGGTCATGGGGACAGTTCAGGGTTGGACAAGATGAGGCAGAGAGATGGAGCATTTCACCGTTAGAACCTGGGTCTTGGCGGTCCGAGGTCACAGCCCCTGGCCTGGTGGGATGAGCGTCCTTGGGCAAGTCGCGTCCCTGCTCCCGACAGCCGGCAGCCGGCCGGCCGCCCCGCCCCCGGCGGCCGCGCATGCCCAGTGGGGCTGCCCGCGGAGGCAACGGCGGCGCGCCAGCTGCTTTGCATTGACGCCAGCAGCCACTGGAGGTCACCGCTGGGGGCTGGGCGCGGCGTGCTGCCCTCAAAACCCGGCCAGGGCAGGAGCCGGAGCCCGCGGCCCGGAGCTCCCGGGTGAGCGCAGCCACTTCAGCGGCTCCCGACGGCGCGGCGGCGGCCGGCTGGAGCCGCGGTTCCTCCCTGCCTGTCCAGGCGGCCGCGGCCTCGCCGCCCCGACGGGCTTCCCTCAGCCCTCGACGGCGGAGCGCCCGGGCCGCCGGCACCCCGGCGAGGGGCGTCCCGGCGGCGGCAGCCGCCCCGCGGTCGGAGCGGCGAGGGGGTCCCGGCGGGCGGCGACAGCCGAAGCGAGGCGCGCGCGGGCGCGGCGGGGACTCCCGGGCTGGGAGAGCGCAAATCTCCTCCCCCGAAATTCCCCGGAAGCGGCCGCGGCGAGCCGGGCGATGTGAGCGCGGCCGGCGGCTCCCGCCTCAGGAAGGGCATGTTCGGAGGGGCGGCCGCGGCGCGCCGCCCGCCCCAGCACCCCCGCCCCGCCGCCGCGCCCGCACCGCGATAAAAGCGGCGGCCGCGCTTCCTGACGCGAGACCCGCGCTCCCCGCCGCTGCCCGCTCGCCCGCCCAGGCGGCGATGACCCGGCGCCCGCGGCGGCCCCGAGGCGCCGGGCGGGCCGTTTGCTGACCGATCGCGGCTGCCCGCCAGCGTGTCCGCGGCGCCGCCGCCAGCATGGGCTGCGCCCCGAGCATCCACATTTCCGAGAGCCGGGAGACGTTCCACGGCGGCAAGGAGGCCGAGGACGCGCCGGGCCCCGCGGCGCCGCTGCCGCCGGGCCAGCGGAGCCTCCCTCGGCGTCAGACCACCGCCACGCCCGGGGCCCGCGGCGCCGGCCTCGCGGAGCCCAAGCCTCGCGACCGCGACCGCAGCAGCGACACAGTAAGGGGCACTGGGCGGGCGGCGGCAGCTTTCCCGCAGGGCCGGGCGGGGCGCCCTCCGGGCCCCGGTGCCCAGGGCCTGGCTTTGGGTGACTTTGATGGACGCCCGCGGCGCGTCTTGCGGGACTGCGCGCAGAGGACGGACCGCGGTTCTCGGACCCGGATCAGTGGAGTTGTGGTTAGGACGCGGTCGGCGCCGCCGCCGCGCGGGTTCCCCTTGCACACCCGACGTCTGGAGCCGCAGGACCCTCTGAACTTGACCGAGGCGCTTGGGTCGATCCCCTGTCGCGGAGCGGGGACGGGGAATCCCCGGGATAGTGGAGCGCGCCCCCGAAACGTTCACTTGGGGCGAACTTTGTTCTCTTGGTTCCCGTAGAGGAAAGGGAAGGGCGGCTGGCACCGTGAAGCCAGAGTCCGGGACCCTGCCATCCTGTTTGGTTTTCCCTGTCAGCGTGCACATGCATGCGGTTGCAGTTTTCCATTTGCTCGGGGACCATTAAAATGTAATCTGGAGCAACATCGGCTTTGCTTCATTGCCCATGTATTTGAGGTTCGCGATGATTCGCATGCATGTTTTATTTAAAGCGCTTGTAATTACAAAATACGACCAGAAACGCGATTTCTGAAGCGTTCAGCAGAACCAAGTTAATTTTTTATTAAGCAGTCTTTCTGGTGGGACATTTTGTGACTTTACTGTTTCTTGGGTTTTTTTACCTGTGTGTCTTCTCAAGCGCGTATTGCCTTGGCTATGTTTTGTTAAAGTATCTGGGCTTAATCTGCAAAGGTTAGATATTTAAAAGAAAGAAAGAAAGAAAAAGAAAAGAAACCGTGGCAAAAAGTTCAGTAAGGCACAGAGCAGCAGCTTTCCAGTTCTCTTTTTTGAAATGTTAGAGTTGGAATTCATACATTCGTTTATGCTTGAACGCGAAAAAATGTCCAGCTTGCGTGGCAAAGGTGGTTGAAGATCATCCCTCTCAGCTGCTGCTCATTAAGAGTCATTTGCTATCTTGTCCTTTTCTTACTTACTGAGCACTGCTAGACTTCCCAAGTTTGAGGGCTATCGTTTTGTTCACCTTCTGACTTAAATTTGTCAGTCGTTCTAGTATTTTTTCTATATGAAAGTGAAAAATCTTCTTCAGTGTTGCATAGGTGAAGTAATTTTCCCACCCGTCCCATTCCTGATGTGAAAATTCACCTTTCTCATTAGCAGAAGTCGGCTGCTTTCTATAGATTCTTTGAAGACACCAGTGTTGAAAGTTTTGGACTGTTAACCCAAGCCGTTCTTCATACCAACACAATGCTTATACATGAAGCTTACCTAACTGGCTTAAAAAAAAAAAAAAAAAAAAAAAAAAAAGGCAAAGCATTACACAAGTGAAGTTGAATGTGGAAGCTTTGACAGCTTTCAAGTTTTTGGCCCAAATCTAATATTGGGTATCTTGCATTAACTAATATTAAGCTCGTAGGTCACTAAACTAGCTTTTTTTCAAAGAGGCCTTTGTGTGCGGTGGTGCGGATGCCCTAAAATTCATCTAGGTGTCTTGTAAGCATCTCCACTGCAGCCTCTTGCTCTCCTGCTTGCTATCCACAGTACCTGGATGTCCCTTGAGTTTCTGAATCGTAAATATTCTGTCCTGTTGTTACACCATTGTCTTGATTTGTTGCCCCGAAAAATGCATTCAGCATTACAATGTTTAATCCAGTGACATACATATAGTAGGTGTTTACTGAGTTTCTTTCTTATTTATTGTTAACTGAATAGTGAAACTTTTTCAGTCACTGGAATTTGATTCCATAAAACCTCCAATATAGGCTTTAAGAATATAGTATTATTTACAGAGGAGAAGTCAAATTATAAGTAATAACTCCACAACCACAGAAATAATGGTTCCATGCTTGTGATTCACAAACTGTACATGTTGATACGATATCTCAGTTACACATATGTTAGCCTTTTTTAAATTCAGATTATTTCTTTAAGGTAATATATTAAATACATTTCGGAAATTTATAAATACATATTTAGAGAAGAAGATAAACTTCCAGCAATTTCACAAAGTCAAATTATTTACAATTAATTTGAGTTCCTTTTTCATTAATATATCAAGATTCAATTTTAGTTCATTAAAAATTTTTCTCCTTGAAAATACAGTAAGTCAGCATATTGAGTGCATCTTAACAATAAATTCAGTGGGGGGAGTTTTTTTATTCCCATAACATGTGGTAAACACCAGTTCATCAGAATGCTTGGGAGATTGATAATTTATTGCATTTTCAGATTGATTAAGCAGTATGCCTCACTCTGTAGTGTATCCCATGTATGTTCGCTGAAGCAATTTGCAGATTGTTAATAGTTTTAAAAGAAAAAAGGGTCCATGGTCAAATAAGTTTGGGAAATACTGGCTCAGACTAAGTTTGGCAGATTTCTTTCATGCAGGATTTGTCACCAAGCTGAATTTTCTAAAATACACTTTGAATCCCCAAATGGAGTTTAAAGTGTGCAACATTTCCTAAACTTGTTTGATTATGGGGCCCTTTTATTGACGTGTATCTGAGGCACGCCACACGTTAAGACATGATTCCTACGTGAGATACCGGTATTCAAAGTACAAGAAATACACTTAGCAGTAAAACTCAGTAAACATAATTTGCTTGTTAATGATTCTAAAGGTGCATAAGGCTGGATCATCTTTGTGAACTTATTTAAGTGTGACTAAAAATACTCTGACAGTTGATTCGTTTCAGGAGTTGTGTAGTCTGTGTGGTTACAGATGATGAATGCTGTGTTCAGTTTGAACACTTACGGTTTTGTTTTGTTTTTAATCAGGGTGGGCATTAACTGTAACATTTCAATGTTTTCTTGTCAGTCTTTGGATTTCCTCTGTTTTCCCTTTCCTTAGCTAGGGCTTGAAGTGCCCTTGAAAGATCTGAATATGGGGGCAGGAGGAGATCCTGTGCTCACACTTCTTCCCTTTTTGCAAACAACCAAAACGCTGGTAATGATTGATGCCATCCCCACCATGTGTCATTAGTCAGCTCTGTGAGGTGGTATTCACATCTGTTTCATTCACTGCTGTATCTACCCCCTGTCACCCCCACAGGGCTTCTACAACCATTTGTTCAATCTGAGACTTGGGTGGCCCAAGCTATAGAGGTGGAAAATCCACCGAGCCCGTATAAAAGGAGAAATAGAATCCAGTTTTAACCAGAGCGGAGGCTGTAGAATTTGGATTTGGTTTTGTGGAAATCTCTGGTTATTGCTGTTTCAGAGCATTTGTACCCAGGGAGTAAGTAATCTGTTTCCACCCTGCTGATCACAGATTTCCCTATAAAGATGTAAGGATTAGTGCAGGTGCATGGGCAGGACACAACAGGTGACAAATAATAGCGTGGCCACACACTAACCTCTAACCAAGGGTTACTTCCTCTAGTCCTCAGAATCCTTTCGGAAGGACCCTCCAAGTTCTCTTTTAGTCTTTGCTTCTGTCATTCTTTTTTCTTCACCTGCTTTTCTTCTGTTCTTCCCACCTTCTCCACTGTCTTCCCTGCTTTTCCTGCCAGCCCACTTTCCTCCACAAAACTGGCCAAACTAACCATCTTAGTATACCGAGTAGATCAATCAAATTTTTGTATTTCCTATCAACTAAAGCAAATTTCTGTTTGTATGTGACCTGTCTGATTTTTTTCTCCCACTAGGGGTCATTGATCCTTAGTACAGTATATGGAAGTGCTGAAAGTTTCCCTCTGAAAGCGTAGTTGAGAAAACGAGACCCCACTTTCTGTTTCTGAAATAAGTCACTGTGATTTATCTCTGGAGCTCCTGGGCTGCGACCTCTGTCATCTTCGTGTTCTTATGCCTTTTGGTATACAGAATCTTATCTTGCCAAGACTATCTATAGAGATTTTGCTTTTTACATTTTCTTTAATGCCTACTTATATACTTAAAATACTTTTTTATTTGTATTACTTTGTTTTCCCCCTAGTGCTTAATATTATTACCACCATAACTTCAAGTGTGATTCTTAAGATAGGTATTATGAATGTCACAACTCTGTCAGCTCAGACCTGCCCTGGGTTGGCCTTGACCTTCTCCCTGCTGAAGTGAGAGTCGAGATAGGGCCTGTTGGTCCCCTCTGGCACAAATGTTCTCTGCGAAGTGGCTTATGACAATGTTTTTCCCTTGGATTGCTTGCCCATTTGGACTGGGTTCTTCAGTAGGGGAGGGTTCCTGAGATGTGAGGCACATACCTCAGAATAACCTAAAATGTCTTAAAAGACAGAATATTTTTAAAGATTAAAAAAAAATAAAAGAACAAAGGGTGAAGTTGTTTAGGACATGAGTAATTCCTTGGTCTTTTCCAAGGTCAGTGACTTCAGCCTGGTTTCTCAATACAGTGAGACAGTGGAAGGCACTGGACTGGAAGTTCTTAGAGTGCAGACTGTTCATGTTAATAACATCCACCGTTTCTTGGATGCTTTCTGTGCTGCAGGCGCTGTGCTGGATGCCTTACACATGTTATCTCATTTAATCCTTGTGAGACTGTGAGGGAGCTGCTGTCACTTCCCTTTGGCAGGCAGGCCCCTGAGTTTGGAAACTCACCCAAGGCCATAGGGTTAAGCTGGGATTCAAATCCATTCGTTGTTCCTAGCTCTCATCCCCGGGGTTATCGCTCTCTGTTAACCGCCTCTCTCCATTACAGCTCCCATTCTCTGGCCCTCTGCTAGGCTGTAGATGTTGCAGGTTACCTGAGTTTTAAGTAGGTCTCCTGAATCTACATTATTAGGATTTTATTAAGTCTTGACGTCCTGGGGAACTTGGTTCCAGCCCTGACTCAGGTTCCCACGTTTGTGGAAGTAGCAGCCATATTCAGCCCTGTGTCAGCTAACTTCTGAAATCAGGCATCTTGTCCTCTTCGGTCTCTGAAATGAGTTGGCAGGCATCCCTCTTCCTCCTGCTCAGGCTGCAGGTAACCTTCCTCAGCCAGGAGTTGCCTCGGAGGCAGTTCTTCCCAACGTCGACCTTTGCCTGGCTGTGCGCTGCCCGTCCACCCCCCCCCCCCGCCCCCAGTTGTGCATGTACAAATCCTCTCAGAGTTTTCAAGGCCCAGCTGAAATCTTTCTTGAGCCCCTGACTGTACTTATGTGCTCTTTTCTGTGCTCTTGGGACTGTCCCCTGTAGTGTTTGTGGGCCTAAGATTTTTGTCTTGAGCCTCCTGCTGAATTAGAGGTCACTTGAGGGCAAGGACTGTGTCTTACTTTCATTACAGTTCCCACAATGTTCGACACACTAATTAACGTTTGCATAAAGATGCCAATTTCTAAGGCTATAAGGGCTTTTATTCATGTTCCACGGTTCTATGTTACCTTGTTTAAAATTTAAAAAAATTGTTGGGGTGTGTCGTATGCACTTTAACCAAAAGCCAATATACCTTGAAGCCAGTGATTAATCTTTGGGGTGATTAGTAAAGCTTTGTCTCTAATTTTGGCCCTGTTAGGGTTGAGCACTGCTTCTGGGTCCCCTCTTTCTTTTCTCCTTCTGTGCTACTCTGGTGAGAAGGGTGGCAGATTATGTCATCAGAGGGCGGCTTTGACAGGTTTTCTATGGCAGTTTCTCAGCCGCAGGCATCAGTTAGAGTTTGTTCATCCACACAGACAGGAAGGATGTCATAAATTTCCTCAAACTTTGAGGATAGTTTCAAAGAACTCAAGGAGGGGGGCTTTCTAGTGCTTTTATTCTCTATGGGTTGGAAATAAACCTTCAGTCTGTTGAATTCTTGCTCTTCTGTGTATGTCTCCCTGTCATGTCCTGCTAGTGAGAACAGCAGCCGCGTTGGCGCTTCTCTGGTGCTGGGACAACGCAAAGGGCTGGTGGCAAACAGTGTCCGCGTAGTCCTCAGACATTTGGAGTTGCTGGCAGCTCTCCAGTGAGGTGCGTTTGTAACACTACAGGTGAGAGAGGAGCCAGAGACATTGGTTTTAGGTCCAGCTCCAGCAGGTACTGGCTGCCGGATGTTTGTCAAGTTCTGATCCTAAGTTTTCTGAAGCATAAAATGGGACTAGAATACCTGCGTTTTGGTGAGGATCACTTATAATAGTCTGTGTGACAGCATTTTGTAAACTCCGGGGAACTATCACGTGTAAGAATTGGTCTTTTTCTTTTGGTTACCTTTCTCAAAGACAAACTTTGCTCAAAAATATCTGCTTATTTTAAAAGAAAATTTTTAAAAAAGTTTTTTTCTACTTTTCCTTAGTTTTTTATTGTGAAAGACCTCAAGCAAAGTTGAATTTGTACCTGCATGACTACCACCTAGATTCTGCAGTTAATAATTTCTCACGTTTGCTTCATCACAGCTTTCCATTTCTTAATCTGTCCAGCAGTACATTTTATTTTTGGATGCATTTCAAAGTAAGTTCCATACTTCACTGTACTGAACCCCTAAACTCTTCAATATGCATGTCACTTACTAGAGTTCCAATTTGGTTTCCTTTTTTTTTTTTTTTTTTTTTTGACAAATGTATATAGCCGTGTACTGCAAATGTGTAAAGATGCAGAATATTAGCATTGCCCCAGAAGTTCTCTCTGCTCTTTCCCCATTCCTACCCCCACCCAGGGCAACCACTGTTCTGATTTTTTTCCATTATAATTTTTTGCACCTTTTCCAGGCTTCATATAAATAGAATCTTTAAGTATGTATTCTCGTGTGTAAGGTTTCTTTCACTCATAGTATTTTTGAGAGTCATCTATGTTGCATGAGTCAGTAGGTTTTTTTTTCTTGCTAAGTAGTATTCTGTTGTATTACTAAATCATATTTCATTTATCCATTCTATTGTTGATGGGTACCAGGGCTGTTTCTATTTCTGGGCTATTAAGAATAAAGCTGCTGTGAATATTCTAGGGTTATGATTTTGTGGACATACACTTTCATTTCCCTTGGGTAAATACCAAGAAGTGGAATTGCTGGGTAGATGAAAGCTATCTGTTTGGCTTTTTAAGAAATTGCTTGACTTTTTTTCCAAGCCGGTTATACTATTTCACACTCCTGCCCACAATGCATAACAAAAGTTCAGTTGCTCCATATCCTTGCCACCGTTTGCTGTTATCAGTCTTTTAATTTTAGCCATTCTGGTGGGTGTGTGATGGTATCTCATGGTTTTGATTTGTATTTCCTTAATGGCTAATAATTTTGAGTACTTTTTGATGTGCTTATTGATCATACAACCTCCTTTTTAAAGTTTTACTTTGAATACTTTTTTTATTAAAAGGAAATATAAATATCGTCATGACCTTTGGGAGAGAAGGACTCATTAAACAAGTTACACAAACCATTTACTATAAAGGAAAGTGTTTGATAAATTCAGCTGTCTTCAGTAACTTCTGGGAGAGGAAATTTGTAACATGCAATACCAGCAAGTATATACAGGCTGCCTACAAGTCAATAAGAAAAAGACTTGAACAGGCATGTCACTAAAGAAGAAGCCAAGTGGCTACTGTATGGAAAGATGTCCAGCCTCACTAGGGAAATGCGGATGAAAACCACAGTGAGGTCACACTTTACACCCGCCAGATTGGCAGACGTTTATAAGCGTGGCAGTCTTCTGAGGACTCTTCAACACTGCAGGCAGAAGAGTAAATCAGTGCTGCCCTCGGGAGAGCCCTTGTCATTTCCAAGGAGTGCTGAATATGTGAACTAGCAGTTTCCCTCCTAGAAACTCTTACACATGTAACCCAGAAACATGTATGGGAGTGTTCATAGCAGCACTGCTTTTAATAACGAAACTTTTTAACTAAACTCAACTGTTCATCAACAACATAATGGAGAAATAAGTTGTGACATGCTCAGTAGCCTAGTTTACAACTTAGAAAATGAATGGATTATAGCCACAAGTATCAATGTAGATCAATTTTAAAAAAAACCCTCAAATTTAATGATGAAAGAAAGAAGTTTTAGAATTTGTAAAGTGTGATACTTCTTAAAGTTTAATAGCTAAATGGTACATTATATAGGAATATATGTAATATACATGTATATATAGATATTAAAAGCTACAAAGAAAAAATTACAATAAGATTGAATTAGGTAAAAAAAAGTTTATTTTAAGGACTAAAGTGATAGCAGGTTAATTTCATTGCCTAGCATAGAGGCTATAGGAGGACTGTGCCAGGCCCTGTCCTCAGGGCACAAGTGGTCCTCTCTGAGAGGGTGAGGCAGGCCTCTGGCCCAGAGTGGTGGTGGTGCAGATGGGCAGAGCGGGTGCTTGGAGGACCATCAGGAGCTTGGTCTGGATTGGTCACAAGGTACAGAGAGAAGAAGGGACGGAGAGGTTTGACCTGGGCCCAGAAGACTGGGAGGACCTGGGTAGGAAGAGATGTGTACGGCGGTGGGGGGCGCTGGCTTGTCCTGCAGACTTGCGAGGAGGCTGACCAGGAACAGGGTCGAGGCCCTACAAACCAGATCGAGAAGTTTGCAGTTCAACCTCAGAGAACTCCCAAAGGCTTTTCATTTTCAGCAGGGTGGTTAAAGGATAAATTCATTTTATGAAGTTTAAGTTTCAGAGGAAATTGCAGTGGGTAGGGTACGGAACAGCTAGAGGTGAGGTAACACCCAGGGGCCTACTGCACTGGTTCAGGCACAAGGTATGGCCAGGTATAACCAGCGTCGTAGTTGTCGGGTGGTTTGGGAAAGTGGGGAAGGAGCTAAGGACAAGCTGACAGGCTAGAGACCAGATTGGATTTGGGGAGCGAGGGCTGAGCGAAGTGGAGGGTGATTCAGGTTGGGCTTTACCAGCTTAGACGGACCGGGGAAAGCACTGCTTTATGGTTTACCAAGTACTATCTTTATATCTCATTCGATGTTTCCCACACTCCTGTGCGGTAGGAAGGTAGGATTTTATTTTCCCCGTTGAAGACCTAAAGAAGCAGAAATTTAAAGAGATCAAATGACTTGCCCAAGTTTGTGTGACGAGTTACAGAATCAGGTTCACTGCAATGGCATGGGCAGAAGTCAGAGGAAAGAGAAGTTAGGGAGTTCTTTAAAAAGCCTCTCTTGTCTCTTGTTTTTGATTCATTTTATAAAAGTAAATTTATTTTTGCTCATTATAAAAGTATTGATCATCGTGGAAAACGTGAAAAATATGGAAAAGAATGAAGATCCCTTAATTACATAGTAGAGAGGTTCTCAAAATGGTATGGTTCCTCCTTCAATACAGATTCCTTTAAATAAATAACTAAAAACTATTCTTTAAACAGTTTTGTTCTTTAGTTCTAGGAAACGCTTAGCTGTTATTTCTTATATCAAATGTCCGCCTTCCATTTCCTCATTTTTTTTCTTATGCAGCTCCCTCCAAGAGATGGGGTTTAGACACATCTTGTTCTGCCCTCCATGTCTCTTCACTTTCTCTCACTTCCCATCTCTGCACTCGAGTCTGGGAGGATTCTTCAGCCCACTGCCAGAAGGCTGATTCATTCCTCAAGCTCTGCTAGCTCTGTAGCCCACTGGGTTTTAAATTAGACAAGTTTGTGCGTTCAAGATTTAAGGTTTAGTGACAAGTGCTTATTTATGTTTTTTGGTTGCAGCATACTCCCTTGTCCCTTTGAGGATCTTAATTATACACACTTTAAAGTCCTATTATGATTGCTGTTTATTTAAAATATTTTTAATTGAGGTGTAAATGCAGTCAGCAAAGTGTACAAAACCTTAAAGTGAACAGCTCGATAAAATTTTACCCATGTGTGCTGTATATAACCACCATCCAGATCAAGACAGAACATTTCTAGCACTCTAGAAGTTTGCCTCATGACTTTTCCCTGTCTTTTAGTAGTTTTAACTTTATAAAAAAAAAAAAATTGCAAATACACAGCATTCCTGAAGGAGTTTTACATTAGCGTCTTCCTGTGCTTGCTTTATCACCCATTCATCCAGCCATCATTCTGTCTAGCCATCTCCTTTTTCTTTCACACACTTAAAGTCAATGCAAACGTCAGTACATTTTCCCTTAAATATTGCATCTCATTAATTAGAGTTCGATATTTGTTGAGAATTTTTTTCTGTTGAGGCAAAATTTACATACAATGAAATTCACAAATATTTATTGTCCATTTGCTGAGTCCTGACAAATACATACACATACCTTTGTAACTGAAACCTCTTTCAAGTTGTAGAACATTAGCATCACCCTTGAAATTTCCCTCATGCCGCTTCCCAGGCAGCTACCCTTGTAATTTACCCCCACTGATTAGCTTTGTCTGTTCTAGAACTTCACATAAGTAGAATTATATGCTATATACTCTTTTATGGACACTTCTTTCAGCATTATGCTTTTGAGATCTATGTTTGATGCATCACTAGTTCATAGTATTGTGACTATTAACTTTCCAAAGCTGATGATACGTATTGTTAAATTGCCCGTCAGAAAGATGTGATCAAATTTTAGTAGCACAAGGGCGCAGGAAAGCATTTGTTTTGCTTTTGACAGTGTTACTGAGAGAGAGAGAGGTGTTTTATTGGTATTTTAATTTGAATTTATTTCATCTACTGTCTTTTTTATTCCAAGTGTGCTTTGGACACTTGAACTTTATCTTCTGTGAATTATTTTTCCTGTTGCCTATTTCCCTCTATGGGTTTTAGAGTTTAAAAAATCTTAGAAGAGCTTTTTAATGCATTTGAGAGTTAAATTCTGATCTCTCATGCTTATTGCAAATCTTTTTTCTCTAGTCTATTTATTAGGTGTATTTTGAAAATTGTAGATAGTTTATATTTTTATGAAATCAAATCTAGCATTTTTTCCTTTTATGTTTACGTCATTTGCTTTATATATCTTTTATTACGGAAGGAGCACGTGTATTGTAGAAAATTAACAAACACCAAAATGCAATTTTTACCACCTAGAGATTCATTTATTGTAACATGTTACCCTTCTATGTATTTATTTTAGAAGTTGTGATAAGAGATACATAAAATTTGCCATTTAAATAATTTTTAAGTGTACAGTTCAGTGGCATTAGGTGCATTCATATTGTTGTGTAACCATCACCACCATCCATCTCCAGAACTTTTCATCTTCCAAAACTGAAACTTCATATCCATTAAACACTGACTCCTTAGTCCCTCCTCCCTCCAGCCCTTGGCAATCAATCACCATTCTACTTTTGACTACTCTGTGTACCTCCTCTAAGTGGAATCTTATAGTATTTATACTTTTGTGATTGGCTTATTTCACTTAATATAATGTCTTCAGGGTTCATCCAAATATCAGAGTTTCATTCTTTTTTTCAGGCTAAATAATATTCCATTGTATGTACATACCACATTTTATCTATTCACCCATTGGTGGGTGCTTTGGTTGTTTCCACTTTTGGTTATTGTGAATAGTGCTGCTATGAACATGGGTATAAAAATTATTTCAGGTATATATAGACAAATACCCAGGAGTGGAATTATTGGACGCTTATGGTAATTCTATTTTTAATTTTTTTCGGGAAACACCGTAAGTACATACTGTTTTATAATGGACTTTTCTCAGCCAATAATCTGTACATTTCCATTTCTGCAATTTTCTTTATCTTATCTAGTACCCATGTCCTACCACACTAATATCACACATGATCCCAGAAATGTCCCCTGCATCACATCTATTTGTTATGGCCCTTACATTTCTTTTAACTTAGCATATCCCCCATGATTTTAATTACAGTAATTTGTTAAGGAGATCTGACCACTTTGTTCTAACTTTGAAATTTGTTTTAGTGCTTCAAATGAATTCAAGTAAAATGTTTTTGGTTAGAATACATCACTCGTGGTTCACAGATCATCACATCAGAAGGCACACGGTACCTGGTTGACCCACCATTACAGATGTTCAGATTGACCACTGGGTGGGGCGATGCCGGTCAGATCCCTCCACTCCTCCATGAGGTTCCCCTCACGTGACCAGAAAGTGATCTGTGTGGCACTTGGCACTATACAGATGTGCATGTCAGTAAGGCTATTTACCTAAGGCTTTCTGTCTGTCTCTCTTTTTCTTTCAGCACCAATTGGTAATCCTTATCTAAAATAAAAAATCTGATTAGGAGTAATACATGGTGTTTCCAATTTAGTTAATTCTGTACAATGCAGTGGTGGGTGGTGTTCTGTATAGTAGACATTTCCTTCATCACTTGGGGCTAGGGCTGGTTGATTACAATAAAATAGAGTTCCTGCTAGAAAGGCAGGATACATGCTTAATCTTACCCTTTAACAGTTTTAATAATAAGTTGTTACCACAAATAACGAATTTTTAAAAATTTTACTCTTTTTGCATATAATTATGGGCACATGGATTAACCATCCAAATATATAATAAATTCATAAATTTTGAATTTAATTTCAACATTCTGTTTTTTTAAATTTGACATTTATTTTGGGTATATTGTGTGAGGTAAAGATATTAGCTCTCCGAAATAGCTAGCTATTGTTCCAGTACCTTTTATGTGAATCATTCTTTTTATTCTTGACTGGTTTATATTTTCACCTTTTTCATATCTTTGGGGTGTCTGTTTTTGATTGTCTACTCTTGCTTGCACTGTTTTCATTTTTTAGCTTTATAATATGACTTAATGATGTCTGATAAGGTCAATCCTTTTTCTCATTTGCCTCATTGACAAAAAACTTTCTTAATCCATTCTTGTCTATTCTACATCAATTTTAGAATGATTTTATGCTATCCCCAAATTTGGGTGTGATTTTGATTATATTGAGGTTAAATCCACCATAATTTGTAAAGAATTGATATCTTTATGTAATTCTTTATGTCCATGATTATGTTTATTATTCATTTATCTTACTCTAGGCATTTTCATATGGGTCATATTCTTTTTAGGATAATTTATTACAGTCAGAATCTTTTTTTATTAACTCTTTTAAATAATTATTTTAATTAGTTAAAATATATTGATGTTGCTGAATTTTACTAAACATTCTTAACTGTTTTTCAAGTTGATTGTTTTTGTTTACTAGATAAATTGTTTACTAGATTGTTTTTGTGCAATAGATAAATCTTAAGTGTATGGTGTCTTGTATTTTTGAGACAAATGTTTTTTAGCCGGCTGATGATTTTGGGTTTTCCTCTCCAAAAGTAATACTTTTAAATCTGTATTTCCTTATTAGATTGGGGATTCAGAACATTGTTGAATAATAATGGTGTTGGTGTGCATATTTGTTTTATCCTGATTTTAATAGTAATGTATCTGGTCCTCTACCCTTAGGTGTGATACTGGCTGTTGGTTTTAAGGCAATATGTTTTCATGTTTTATTACGTTAAGGAAATAGCTTTCTAGGTCCTGTTTACTATGAGGGTTTTTAAAAATCAGAAATGTCATTTTATCGCAAGCCTTTTTTTTTTTTTTTTTGCATCTGATGTGATAATCACATAATTCTCGGAACTATTGATGCAACGTGGCCTAGTTTGATTTTTGATATTAAAAAGGATTTGCGTTCTTAAAACAAATTCTGCATGCTCGTTACAGATAATTTTTAAAAAACCAAAACTTTAACACATACTGTTGAATTCAGTGTGCCATAATATAGTTTTCTTGTCTATGTTCGTGAATGAAAGCAAAGCTCTCTGTAGTTTATACCTAGCAATAACCCTTGTAATGTTCTTATATCAATATGTATATAATATATAAAATAACTCCTTGCATTCTTTTTTTCTATGCATGCATAGGGAATTTTAAATTAAAAATTTTAAACGTAAATTTTAAACAAGTACTTCTGTATTATATTTTAGATAAGTACTTCTGTTTTATATCCTACTTTTAAATTTAATAATAAGTAGCAGTTATTCTCCCATGTCATTAAAATTTCTTTAAAACACAATTTATATAATGATACCAGTATTGCCGTGTGCATCTTCTTACATTAATCTTCCTATCTGTTACCATTTTCTTAAGATTTATTTTTAGAAGTAGAATCTATTTTCAGTGTTGATTTAAACAATTCCGATTTATAAATTTGGCTCAGATAACTTTTATTTACTTATTGAAATCTTTCATTTTCTTAGAATTTTATTCCTTATTAGGACCTTTGACTTTACCATACCCAACTTCCTCATTTTATGGAGGAGGAAATTAAAGCCCTAAGGGATTTAGGAGACATGTCCAAGATTACACTGCAAATATTGGCAAAGGTGGGACAAGAATATCATCCGAGCACTTGCCCCTTAACCGCCCCGGTACCTTTTACATTCATGGGCAGTGGAGGTGGTTCCACCTCTGGTCCTTGCACTGAGTGGCCTGGGCGGCCTGGGCGTCGGACTGTCTGCTTGGCCCTCTAGTGCAGCTTTGCAAAGTGTACTTGTATCTGGTGGTTTTATTGTATTCAAAGCAATAATGAAATCGAACACCTGGAATTTTTGAGCTTGGATATTATTAGTGGAATTTCTTGATTATTGCAAAATGGTTACATTTTCGTTTTAAAGCCTAGTGCAGTTACCAGTTTTTTCTTCTTGGTTTGTAACCCACATATTTGGAGTTGGGGTTGGCATGTGATGAAACCTAGTGTACCTACGTAGTCATTCACTGCATATTTGACTGGCTTCCTTTACTGTCATAACATTTTTATATAAAAGCAGGAAGCCTTGTTGTTCCTTTTTCCTCCCAAAGCCTTATGCCATGTCTTTGTTATTCTTGTGTTAAGAAATAGGGTCTTGAAAAGCCGAGAGTTCCAAGTGGGGTGAGCTGCAGTGAAGCCCTGCTCGAGAGTGAAGGCAGGCTTGGGGTCCTGGCACTGCGATCCAGCAGCGTCGTCAGAAGGCTCGGAGCGCCGATTGTGGTAATTGATAGTGGACGATATGGGCAAACACATACTTATTTTTAATACCGACAAGCACCAATAGTTGCATTAGACATTAACATCTATGGTGAAAATAGTTTTCAGAGACTCTGAGCTGGAAAGTGATCTAGTGGTCCTCTAGTCCTCCTTCTCCCGATTGTGGACGTTCCGTCATCAATTGTCCATCATGCAGGAACTCCAGTTTGGTAAGTTTCGTGATAGGGAGGTCGCTAATTCTTTGTTGGTCAGTGGAGTCTTCTTTCGTTCAGACTGTGCATATTCCCTCGCTGCACTGCGGGCCAGGGGCTGCTCTCGGCGTTGGCCGGTCACGTGCAGGCGAGCGAGGTCAGCCTCCTTTTTGGATGATGCACTTGCTAGACAGTAGGCTTGCCTCGGACTGTGCGTGTCTCCCTGTCCCCTGATGCTCCGGGGCCTGTTGAAGTATCTGAATGTACCACTGCTGTGGTACAGTCGAAGAGGTTAGGACAAGTGGAGTCAGAAGCTTTGTGTTCGGATTCTGGCTTTGGAACTTATTTAACTGTGAGCCGGAGCAAATCATGTAACTCGCCTGAGAACCCCAGTTCCTTGTATGTAAAATGAGTGTATATGAGAAGATGTGGGAAGATACCATAGAAGTGACAGACTTTTCTTGTTTCTCTTTGCTTGTTAATCAGAATCGCTTTCTCACCGCTGGGTCAGTAGAGAGGGAAACTCTGTCATAATCCTTTCAGTGCCTCTGGATATACTGATAATGGAAAAATAAACAGGGATGGACTGCTTTTCTGGCCCGTAAACCAAAAAACAGTTTTCAGTGCCAAAAGCTGTGTTTGTCTTGAGAGGCCAAGAATATTTCTGCCATGTGGATCCCACAGTGACTCTCTTGGGTAATCACGTGATTTGGTTTAGGTTCAGTTGTTTCTAGCGCTGGCTTCGCTACACTGTGGAGTTTGCTTGCCGTGCAGTTTCCGCTGGAGTACAGTCGTGCAGGCGGGCTGGCTGGCCTCTCTGGTAAGGGCTAACGTGAATTGAGCTTGCTCGTCCAGTGCGCAGGGACGGCCAGGTGGAGCAGCGTGCCAGTCGCGTAGTGAGGAGCTCGAAAGCCCTGCGGGCAGGACACTGACAGAGGGCCCTGGCTGCTCCCCACCAGGTTGCGTTGGAGCCAGCAGTTTCTGAGCAGTGGTGTGAGGGCTTTGCCCCTGGCCCCAGCATTCTTAGTCTTCTCTGCTGCTGTGGACCCAGGTTTCTAACGTGATCTGCCTGCTAAGAATTTCTCCCTCACAGGGACATTTTCTGGAATTTCTGCGCCACCTAAGCTATTCTTCTGAGGAGCAGACCTTCAGACTTCATTTCTTTGATTCCCAGATGACCAGACCCCACATGCAGAGGTTCAGAGATGGAACAGAGTGAACGTCTGCAAACCCGATTGTGCCATTCCTGCTCAAAACCCTCTGTAGCTCCCTCCTGCCAAACCCAGAGTCCTTGCCTCAGCCTGCAAAGCCCAGCCCGGTGCGGCTCCTGCGCCCTCTGCGGCTTCAGCCTGTGCCTTACACACCCAGCACCGCAGGTGCTCACACTTCCAGGGACTTAAGGACCTCTGGGCATTTTAAAAAATTAGCTGACATACAACAGTCTATTATTTCAAGCTGTACAGTACCTTGATTAGACATTTATATATCTTGTGAAGTGATCACCCCAAGAAATCCAGGACTCATCTGATGCCATATGTAATTATTACAATACTACTCACTCTGTTCCCCATGCTGTACTCTACATCCTCATGACTATTTTGTAACTACCAATATGTACCTCTTAATCCCTTTCCCCCGAACCCATATCTCTCTCCCCAATCCTACGAAAACGTGGCTCACTAACCTGGAAATCAACTAAGATTGATGTAACAGTAAAATGATCACGTGTTGAATGTTTACCACATACCAGGTACTGTGCTCAGTACTTTCTGTGTATTAACTAATGTAATCCTTATGAAAACCCAGTGGGCTTGGCGTTACCTTAGCAGTTCACCTGTAAGAGTAAGAACACTGAGCCAAGGCAGAGGTTAGACAGTTTGCCCAAGGTTTCCTCGCTGCTGACTGGCAGCGCTGGGATACAGCACAGTAGCCTGGTTCCAGAGTCCATGCGAGACTTCACTAGTTCTGTATTTTTCATTTTACTTTTTAAGATTTGTGAGATGCCATGAGTATTTCTTGTTTGTGTGTTTTCTGAGATAATTTTCCTAATTGTATTGGTCAGGATTCTTTTGACTATAAGTAACACCAACCTAACCTAAACAAGCTGAGGGCAAAAGTGAAATTCGTGGGCCACTAAAGTTGGCTGATACAGCCAAACCAAGGGCAGGACCGGGGTATGCCAGCATCTGGGACAGATGAAACCAAGACCCTTGCTCCATCTTTCTCTCTCCCTTGCTGTCATCTTCATTTTCTTGGGCTGCTTTTTTCTGCTCAGCAGGAAACAGCCCATTGACAGCCTCACGTTTTTCGGCTTCATCCTTGGAGAGCCTCTCTCTTCCTCTCGTTCCAACATGAAAGTCCCTGGGAAGGACCAAGACGGGCCTGGCTTAGGGTGCCTCCCACCCCAACAGCGAAGCCAGTGGGTGGCGTCTATGATGGGCAGTAGCTTTCACGGATGGAGTAGTTGGATGGGAAGGAGCAGCCCTCAGAGGGAGTGTGGAATGGGGGGGAAGGGAAGGCACTGGTCAGACAAAACAACAGCTGCCCCTGCCCTGGGGTTCAGCCCAAGGCCCTCGATGCATTTCATCTTAAGAATTCATACCACTTTTATGTGTAATGAGAAATTTTTATTATGAATCTGAGACACTTTGGCTTCTGAGTTATCTGAGAAACTTTCCATTTATCGTTTACTAAGAGAAGAATGGATAATAACTTGTGGGGAAATTTCAACAAGTTTTGACATAGAAAGGCTTCCCAGTTGACCTCCTCCCTTACTTGCATGTTCTGCCTAAAAGATAATGACTGTATTGCATTACTTCTCTTCTTATTCAGTGCTTTCAGAGTTGTTGTTATCATTCTGTCTTTGCATCCCAGTGTTGAGATCATTGCATCCTATATTTTTCTGTTTCTGTTTCGTCAGCTGACTGTTTCTTGGGCAAGTCATCCAACTTCGTGGGCCTTCATTTCTTAATCTTAGGATAGGCTAATTGTTCTAACAAACCCCAAATATACAAAAGTCTCAACCTTGACAGAGGTTTCTCAGTCATGTAAAATTTAAAATAAGTGTCCCCGAATAGTGCAGGACTCTTCTCAGAGTGGTGATTCGGAGACTGAGGCTCCTTCCATCTGGGAGCTCTGCCATCTTCAACACGTGGGCCTCAAGGTCACTGTGCGTGTCTGCATGGACAAGCTCGCAGTATGGGAAAGAGCATGAAGGGCTGTGTGTGAGAGATTTTAAGGGGTCCATGTCAGTTTGTTCCATTGGCCGCTTGGCCACACCCAACTTCAGTAAAGGCTGGGAAATAGGATCTGCCTGTACGTGCCCAGGAAGAAGAGGAACTGGGTTTGGACAGCTGGCCATCTCTGCCACATCTCTTTGGTGACATTTGTAACTCTTCCCCTTTTCCCCTCTTCCATGCGGTAGCAGTTGTGAAGCTTGGTCTCTGAAGTCCTCCTCGCCCCGACCGTTGGTTCAGCAATAGACACGTAACCCAGGCCTAAGGCAGGATGTTGAGTTCCTCTGGTCCCAGTTACGAGTTCTGGAGTCCCGTTGAGCCTTGCCAGGGGCTCACAGGATTTCACTCTGGGCTTTGTATTTACATTAACCCATAAATTCACTTTATTGCATAGTAGTTTGAGGTTAATTTTCTTTACTTACAACTAAAAGCATCCTGATTGATAAAACTTATGAAATGGCAGGGGAGAAAGGACAGAGAGAGGATAGAATCTGGATCTCTAAGCTCTACTTCCTTTTGTTGCTATAATGTCTGTGATGTTTCTTCAAATACTTCAACACCCAGTCAAGGTCTGAATTGATGTTATCCTAGTTTGACTTCCAATTTCCTGTGATTACAACTGTGATGACATCCTTATTTTACTTTTAGACAATGATTTGTCTCTGGATTGAATGATAGTTTTATTGAAGAATAAATGGTGACATTTTATTTCTCTTCCACCAAAATGAATGGAGCATAGTTCATATGCTTTCTTTTCTCATGTTTTATTTTAGCAACTTCTCTAAAGTTTTTCTTTTCATCAAGAAAATATGTGGAATAAATAGATCATACACATTGCAGAAGGCATTTGATTTATAGCTGTGTATTTTGTCTATATCATATAGGAATTCTTTATTTCTTGAGTTCGAATGTTCCAAGTCCTTTTGGAATGTGAACAGTTTTTCAAATTTGTTGATTTTATAGCACCTCTATTTTGAAAAAAAAAAAAAAAAAAAAAAAAGCCACATTGTGTTCCTGAAAGAACACATTGAGAGAATTCCACGGTGTTTGGTCAGGCCATTGGAAATGACCTGTTAAGTATTTTAGGAATTGTTGCTCAAGAAACTAATATACACAACCAAAAGCTGTTAGCTCGACACACAGACACCTCATTCAGCTGTGGTGACAAACGTAAACTGTGAAAGTCCAACCTGACTCATCCCTCTCAGAATATGAGGACCAGCAGCGGGACGATCACCTCAGTATCGGAACTTCCCTACCTTGGTTCGCTTCAGTAAGGATTCGCCCTAACTTGAAGAATACTTACTGTAGGATGAAAATGATAGCAGAGAAGGGAATGGGGGCCGAGGAAACACAGGGGCGGGTCATCATGGAAGTCAGGAGTCAGGTCACATGGGCAGTGCATACCACAGGGACTCGCATGGTGGCCAGGGGTAGGGTCACATTTGGTTCTGAGCTTCCACAGTCCCAACAAATAGGAAGACAGCCCCAGATCCCTGAGATTTAACACAAGCTAGTGACTCAGGAGAAGTGGAGTTTCTGAGCTGAGGCCTAAGGAAATTCCTGGGTCCCTTTTAAGGGACAAGGCTCTCAATGTTTTCCTAATAAATATGGGTGAGTGTCTCTCGGTGCCAGCCGAGGGCACATGCCATATGTGGGCTGCAGGGGTGGCCAAGGTAGGTCTTCTGGGAGAATGTGGTATTATCAATTTCATCAACCATCTGTAATTTCTGTTATATGTTGTCTGTTACTTCGGCTATTTCTTATGGAAGAATCAGAGGGCCTTTTTTCAAATTGTATGGGATCTTACAGAAATTAAGAATCTTATTAATTCATTAGTCATATATGGCAAATAACTTTTTTTTTTCTCATTTGCCTTTTTAAATTGCTTATGGTAAATGTTTTAGGGTTGCTTATTGAAAAGGGGGTTAAGCAGTCGTGCTGAGTGGGAAGATGGGGTTAGGGCAGCTGGCTCGCGGGAGAACTTCCGGCCCCTCTGAGGAAGGGAGAAGGAGTGATCGGGGACATAGAGGCAGCACGCTGGGCTGCGCGTGGCACCCAGGTGGTTGGACAGCTACTGACAGGGCAGACAAGGGAGCACGAGTGAGGGCTGTGCGTGTGGGTTTGACAGCAGCAGCAGACACTCGAGCCTGCGAGCCTCGGAGAGCAGGGGGCGAGGCCTCCCTTCACGGGAGCAGCAGGTGGGTGCTCAGCGCGTCCCGATGCCCAGGGCTGCTCGGAGCCGTAGCCTCTGCCCCTCCTGCAGCGGCGCGTGGCGCAGTGCTCTATGTTTTCACCTTTTTCATGTCTTTGGGGTGTCTGTTTTTGGTTGTCTGTTCTTGCTCGCACTGTTACTGCACTGGGGTTGCCACATGAACCTTGGCATTCCCAGGGGGATGACAGGATTTGGAGTGCAGAAGATTGAGCTCAAGGTGCCAAGGCCCTTAATGAATATGTGCGGCCTGTTGCATCCCTGGGGGATGTGCGTCCCCGAGGGCTGGAGGTAGATGGGGCGTCTGGGAGTCACAGTGGGAGCGTCAGAGGCAGCTTCCCCCTGGTGGAGTGGCGCAGAGGCGGGCAGCTGTGGCCTTCGGGGAGGCTTATTTCAGAGCGGTCCCCGGAGGCTTTGTGTCTGCGCAGTTAGTGGCCCAGGGAGGTGGCAGAAGCCTGGCGACGTTTGCTGTGTTGTGACAGTGAAATATAGCATAATTATGTCTGTTTCGGTATATTCTCAGACGTCTGCTCTCAGTCCGCCTGGCCCCTGTCACTGCCTTTCTCCTTGAACATGGGCTAGATTTGTTAGGCTCCGCCAGCCCCCTCCCCCGGCCCCCTGCGTAACCACTTCTCCAAATTCATTTGGAGAAAATTGAAGTCATTCTGTTCCAGTTCCATGCTCTGGGACTCAGTCCCATTTCTAATTACTGGGCCTTGTTGCTGTGGACACACTCCCATCTTAAATTCTCCTTCTTTGTCCTGGCTACCTGCCAGCGCCCCGGTTTCTGCAGCTGAGGCTCCTTCACGTTCAGCCATCCACTTTCTGACCCTAGGCCCCAAGGATGAGATCCTGTCCCCTGACATGGACCTCCTCCCACTGCTGGTGCGTCTGGGGGTCCTTTGCTGCCACCTTCCACCCACCCCAGTTCATGCAGCCCCTGCTTGCTGAATCTCCCTAACGCAGTGCCTGCAGCGTTTTTTGCTGGGCGCTGGTGCTCTTCCTGACTGGGAGCCTCCCTCTCCCCTGTCTAGGAGCCAGGCACCTACTCCGCCTTCGTGAGTGTGGACTGCAGAGGCCTCCTGGGCCAGGTTCCTGTTCTGACAATGGGCGCGTGGGGAGGGATAGCTTTTGAGTCCTGTAAAAAGAAAAAGGAAGTGTCATTCACCCAGCTTCTTTCTCCCTCCTTTCCCTCATTCTTCCTGGGCTGTGTGTATGTTTGTTGTGATGTTTTGTTGTTTCAGGGGCGGGGATACTCCAAATGGAGAAGGGCAGGGGAGTCAAAGAGGAATTTTTACTTCGTAACCAGATAAAGGGAGTCTGAAAGCCAGCCTGCAGAGCATTCTCACTCTCTTTTCTCTCCCTTTCTAAACAAGTGACGTAAAAACCAGGCCTCTTTTCTTTTGAAAGTGACTGTTAGAAAGGCATCTTGGGCTGTTGGTGATACAGGATGTTTTATGATCAGGCCAACAAAATACTGCTTCTGAATGTTTCCCATGATCTGGAAGTAAGGATGTTATGGATCTCTTTTTGTAATGGCATTTGTTGGTCCTGACCACTTACTTATTATAAAATTTAGGAATTTTGAGTGATAAATGATAAAATCTATGTAAACGACAGTACACAGGGATTTCAGGCTGGAGAGGGATCCTTGGCCATCATTTTTACATGGCCAGTTTTCACAAAAGTTTAGATTTTCTCTAGACTGTGGTGGCTTATCGTGTCTGTCGTGACAAAAACCAATTGAACAGAAATACCAGTGTCAGATGCTGTTGGTACGAATATAAATTGGTAAGATTACTTTGGAAAACTGGCAGTATTTACTAAAGTTGAACATGTGCATATTCTGTCACCCACCAATTCTGCTCCAAGAGATATACCCAAAGAGGTGTATATACATATATTTGCCAGAGTCACATACTAGACTGTTCACTGCAGTATTGTTCATAATAGCGAAAAACTAGAAGTGATGCCAAAGTCCATCCAAAGGAGAATAAGTTGTGATATAAGCATACAACAGAATACTGTATGCAGTGGTCCCCAACCTTCCTGGCCCCAGGGGCCAGTGCTCCTATGAGAACCTAACGCCTGGTGATCCGAGGTGGAGCTGAGGCTATGACACTAGCGCTCGGGGGCGGCTCGCTCACCCACTGCTCACCTCCTGCTAAGTGGCCTGGTTCCTAACAGGATGCGGACCAGTACCGGTCCACAGCCCAGGGGTTGGGAACCCCTGCTCTTTAGCAAAAGAAATGAATGAAACACTGTTACATGCAAGAGCATCCATGAGTTTCACAAGTGAAGTGTCGGCTGAAAGAAGCCAAACAGGGTTCCTTGCTATGTGATTTGGTTTATACCAGGTTCAGAATCAGGCAGAGGTCTGGTGCTGGGAGTGAAGCTGGTGCTGACTTTTGGAAAAGAGCGTGAGGGCTTCCGAGTTCAGTAATGCTGTTTCTTGACCTAGACGGTAGACGGGTGAGTTCATTTGTGCCAATTCACCAAGCTACCCACTTAAGATTTATAATTTTTTCTGTAAGTATTGTTAACCTTCAATAAAAATTTGTGTTAGAAACTTTAGTATGTATTATGTTTGAGCCCGAATTTTTGTGAATGTCCTCTGGTTTCTGGACATGGCATGTGCTTTTGCCTCGGTCTAAAATTGTCTTTACTCCATTCTCACTTGATTCCTCTTCACCCCGCGGGTCTCCCCTGAGAGGCTGTTTCCCTCCTTCCCCACACACGCAGGAGCCAGTTTCCTCTCACGATCTCTGTCGGCACCGCCAGAGCACAGCTCTGACGTCTCATGTCTGTGTGTGTGTGTGTGTGACCACCTCTCGTGGTGGGTACGCTCCGGGGGACGGAGAGGCTGGGCCTTGCTTTGCCAGCCATGTGTCTACACCCGCTGGTATTTGTCAAATGAACGAACTGAGTAGACTGACTTCAAAGGCAGCAGCCTTTTCCCCCACCACCCTTTTCAACTTTCAGTTCAGAGAAGTGCAAGCTTTAAGGGGTCATGAGGTGGAAGCGGCCATGAGGTTGCATGGAACATTTTTGAGGCTGTGCAGAGTGACTTTAATAGCTTTAAAGTGTGACCAGTAGGAAACTTCTGAGCTGGAAGAGGGAAGCAGTGTTGGCTAATCAGTCAGTGTCCCTTAACCTGGTTCCATGCCCACTAGCATGTTCTTGAGAACAGTTTATATATGATGACTTCATTTGTTCTGGCTTTTCTCATGACAATCCTAAGGTCAAGCCTATTTTAAGCCTGAGAAATATGTCTTGGAAGTTAGTTCCAGAGTCCCTATTTCCTTGTTCCTTCTGTAGTATGGAAATTGTGGCTGTCCACGCCATCCCCTCCCCACGCAACTGTTTTCAGAAACAGCTTTGAAAGTGATATAGATATCCTCTGTATTCATTTTCCCTGCACGTCTGTTCTTTTTCACTGAGATATGGGAAAATGGCAAGTTCTCATTTGCCATTTGAACCTCGCAGAATCAAGCCGAACGCCATGCTCAGACTGACTCAGAAAGGAGAATTTAAGACAGTCCGTTTGCATTTAGGCTTTATTTGTTGGATGATGTTTGTGGGTTTTTTTTCCTTCTTGTGTGAAGGGGTCAGGAGATGGGCTTTGGAGACAGTGCGTCTGAGTACCAGCCCCACTACAACCTGCCTTTTGACCTTTAGACTCTAAGAAGTAGATTCGGGCTTTCTTTTTAAGAATATATTTGGAAATTAATTTTGGGGACGTAAATGATTATACAATACTCAGTTATATAATTTGCCCTTGGGAACAAGGAAGTAAAGATAGTATCATTATATTGGTTTGTATAAATCCTCTCTCCTCTCCCCTTTAACTTTGAAAAGAAAAGAGTGATAGGGAATTTTGGAGAATCTGATCCCCTGTCACATCTGCTAATCATTTCCTGAAGAATAGCTCCATCCAGAATTCCATAGAAATCTGAATGGGAATTGGAGCTTTGAGCTCTTGTCTCTTTTTTGTCCTTCAGCAGTTTCGGGTTGCTTGGCATTAAGGGTGATGTTAAATGACACTGAGTCTGTTGGTGGGAAAAGGGGAAGCGGCGGGATGTTTTGCAAGGGATGGAAGATGGTATTTATGTACAAAAGTGACCCATTTGAGCCTTAGCAACTTTGGTCCTGGAGGGCTAGATGGAGAAATTAGAAGGTCAGAAGGGCTTTGAGATGCAGGGGAAAGAACAGACTTTCTGTATCCTGCCTCTACCACAGTGCAACTTGGACAAGTTGCTAATTTCTCTGAGCATTACTTTTCTCGATTCTCTTGTTTACAAAATAGGAATAATAAATTCTGCCTTATAAAGTTTTTAAAGAGGATTAACTGAGATATCACATGATAACTGTTTTCTAAGAGACAGTGAGATATACATAAAGAAGTGAGTTTTTATTAGTTCTTTTTTCCCCTCTATCATTTTAACCTCTTGTCTGCGTTGACAAAAATGAAGAAATTCTGTTTAAAGGATTCTCTGTAATTAGCTGACTTTTTATTTCAAAACATTGGGTTATGGAGGATTTATAATACGTACAAAAGTAAAGAGCACAGTGTTAGATTTGTTGCATAACAGATTACCCCAAAATTCTGTGGGTCAGGAATTAGAGAGCAGTGTGGCTTCGTGGTTCTGGTTCATAGTCTCGTTGCCAGGCGTTGGCTGGGGCCACAGCCACCCAAAAGCTTGACTGGGTCAGAGGCCTCACTTCCAAGGCAGTTCCCTCACATGGTCAAGTTAGTGCTGGACGTCTGGGGTGGAGGCTCTGTGCCTTTCCGTATGGGCTGTCTTCATAGGGCAGCTCAAATGTCCTTCCCCCGGAGGAAGCCATCCAGTACCAAAACAGAAGCTACAGTGAGCATTCTTTTTGGCCTAGTCTGGGAACCTGTATATGGTTAGTTTGACCATATTCTATTGGTCACATAGATCAGTCCTGACTCAGTGAAGGGGAAGACCACACCGATCTTATGATGACCATCACATCTTTAATTCATTAATGGTTGCAAATGGTAATACTCCCATCTGGCATTCTTTTCTCATTTGGATAGCATCTCTAGTGCAATGTTAAAAAGTAGAGAAGATTGTGTTTTGCTTTTATGATACAATCATGTCTTGTTTCTGACTTTGGCAGGAAAGTTCTAGTTTTTCTCCACTAAGATTTAGTAGACTTTTACATTGACTAAAAGGAATAGTGGAAGGAAATTATGTAGACAAAGTGTTTTTGTTTGTTTGTTTGTTTGTTTTGCTCCTTTTCAAAATGTGAGTGAGATATACTCAACATTGATTGTACTCTCCAATCTACAGTATAATATCTTAATCATTTTCTCAATAGTCGATGAAATAATTTTCAACTACTTGACAAGAAAAATAATATATTTAAGTGATGAATATGCAAAACTGTTACTATGTGGTTCTCATTTTGCAGATAATTGCATAGAAAAATAAGATGAAAAGAGATTTTAAAAAGGAACACCCAGAGGCTACACTAGGTTATGATACTGCCATCTCAACGCCTAGCCTCAGGGTTTGCTGTGGTGGGGGCAAAAGGTACTGAGGGCTCTCACACCATCAGTTAAATGCTTCAGTGATACATGTTACTCCAGCTCCCAGTGTAGTCAATGGTCTGACTGCAGGGGATGGGAAGAGTGGTCCTCCTGTGCCAAGAGAGAGAGGTGTGGGTAAGCATTAAAAGGCCCTGCCACTGTTCAGAACCCTTTTTTGGTGCTATTCTTTAGTCTTTCCAATTTCTTCTATAGTTATCGGTGTGTTCTGGTTTTACCCTACTTTTATAAATTTCAGTTTGTTTCCAGAGCATTGTTGATTTCATCAGGAGTTTAAAATATATTTGCAGTGTATCCCGAATAAGCGTGCTTTGATGGGCATTTCAAAATGATCACTTTGATTTTATCTCAATAATATGTAATGATGGCTACTCAGTGGGAAAATGGATGGTAGGGCACAAAAGTAGCAGGTGACTAACTAACTAGAGGACTTTCACAGCGGTCCATTCGGAGGTTGTGTGTTTTTTTTGGTGGTAGCAGTAGATGTGGAGGGATGTGGACGAAGTGTTGGAGGCAGAATCGGTCGTGGTGTTCCACAGGAAGTCAGAGTAGGCAGACTGTGTCTCTGTTTCAGGACAAGGTTAGGAGTTTGTGCCAGATGTAAGTAACACACCGATTTCTTTTTCGAGAACACCTTGCTGTTAAATTTTTTTGTGGTTGATTCACGTTCTGGCTTAAACTCTTTATTTGGGGACCAGTAACAGCTGGTCCACAGGCACACTTTAAGCAGAACCAATCTCTAGTATTTCCATTTTAGGGACATGCCATGATTTTATTTACCAGTCTTGTAATGTTGGACATTTAGATGTTTGCATCTCCTCACCTCTACCCTAAATCTTCTTTTTCGATACTTAGAAATAAATAATTTTGTTATGAAATTCTCATTTAATTACACATATACTTTTTATGATTTCTTTAGGACAGTTTCTGCAGATCCAATCAAGATCACCCATGTTATCATGTACCTTAGTCTTCAGTGTGAGATAATTCGTCGATGTTTGTTTTTTGGATTCTAGGCCTTTTTGAAGAGTCCAGGCCAGTTATTTTGTAGGACTTTCTTTATTTTAGTTTTATGTACTGTTTTCTCGTCATAGATTCAGGTTATGCATTTTTGGCAGGAATACCACAGAAGCGATGTTACCTCTGCTGCGTGTCGTAGCAGAGGGCGTGCGGTCATTCCACTGCTGGTGCTGATCACTATGACTCCTTGATGAAGATGGTGTCTGCTGGGTTCCCTCACTGTTAGTCCCTCTGAACTTAATGAATATCTCGTGGGTAGATATTCTGAGACTATGTAGCTATGCTTTTCCTCATTAAACTTTCACCAACTAGTTTTATCATCCATTGATGATTTTTGCCTGAAACAGTTATTACCATCTTGGTTACCAAAGTAGTGAGTTTCACATCCTGGGCAGCATGTTTTGACAGTGTTATTCAGCCACTCGAGGTCTGTCTCACATGTTTTTAGTGGCAAATATAGCCCATTTATGGAGAAGAGCAGCTGGATCTCAGCGTTGGTCCAGACCACATGAGTGCTTCATATTTTTCCTTCGAGAGAACCTGGTTGGGTCCAGTTCTCACCCCTGCTGCACTGTTCAGGCACCGCGTCGCCCCTGCCAGTCTGCTGTCCTTTTAGCCCCAGCACCAGTCCACAGTCCAGGGGGCAGTATCTGGGTATTGGGAGTGGTTTTATGGCATGTCTGTGACAGATCGTATCACGTCAACTAGAATAAACCAGGCGAGGCTGCCTTTTCCAAAAGGGTCTACAGCAGGGTAACACGTCATGGATTTATATCTAATTGGTCAAGGAAGGTTTTGTCAAATGGGAGATATGTGAGCATGTTCGCATGCTGAAGGGACAATGGCAGAGGAGAGAGTGATGATTAGGACAGAGGGGACTGTTGTTGGGACCCTCGAATGGACGGGCCTGGGTAGTAGGATTATCCTGGGCGAGAGGAAGGACGTTGCTTTTAGGAAGACTGAAAGCAAGGGAGTGGGCGTGGGAATGAACACTGCTGTTCTTGTAGGTTAGGCATGGGCACAAAGTTTAAGGAGTTCTTACCTGATTGCCTCCTTTTTCATTGTGAAATAGTGGGGAGGTCAGTCCCAAGAGTGAGGGGGTACAGACTTTGAGGACATCACTACACAGGGAAGGAGATGGGGACTAAGAGCTCTCTGGGCTCACCGAAAGATTTCTAGCTGTGGGTGGAGACCACGAGTATTTGGGGGCCTCAGTCTACAAGGCTGTGTGTTTTTTTTCCAGCAGCGTCCAGCAACCCAGGTGTAGAAATGAGGGAGCGAACAGTTGCGTTGACTGGAGCAGGTAGCTTTGCCAGATATTGTGTTGGAAAGGCAAAGAAGGGGGGGTGGGAGAGTAGAAGGTGGGGCGAGAGGGTAGAACTTTGTCTGGAGACGCGGTTCAGGTAATGGATCATGTAGTCTGTACAGGATGGGAAAGGTGGGGAGTTGGGAAGAAAGTAGAAGAGTGAAAAGATTGGAGGTGAGAGAATTGTAAGAGGAGGAATAAGGGTCCCTGAAAACTGGCAGGATAGAGAGCAGGACGTTGGCGTTTAGCACTTCCAATGTGGGACAGTCCTGGCTGACGGGCTGGAGCGAGGTAGGGTGGAGGTGAAAATCACAGGACTGTGGTGGAACTTGTTGAAGTTGCTGGACGGGTTGTTTATGTGGATGTTGATACCACCAGGTTGCTGGCAGCACGTTGGTGGAGATGGGACAGCATGCCCCAGATGTTCGGGGAAGTACTGGAGTATTCAGAGGAAGACGGAGAGTTGAGAGGGAGTGAAGCATGTTAGCAGAATGGCAGTGATAACCTTAAAGAAAGGTGTCATTTTGTCTGTCAAGGGGTCAGGAGTAGCTGCATCTGAAGGTGTGCTGGAACCAGCTCACCACAAGCCTTCAGAGATGCCCGGAGCCCGTGGAGAGTAGCATTCATGCAGGATTCCAAGCAAAGACTGGTCATTGGGTCTTTTCTTATATTACTTCTTCTTCCTGTATCTCCCTCCCCACCCCCGCCAACCTCCTGCTAACACCTGCTTGTTCTTCAAGAGTGAGGTCCGAGTCACTTCTCTGAAGAATCTTTCTTGAACTGTCTGGTCTGTGCTCACGTCTAGCTTAGCACGTAGCACACCGTTTCATCACTGTCTGCTCGTCGTTCTCCCCCCCAGACCATGACTTCCTCGGTCGAGGGAGGGACCATGTCTTGCATCCTTAGCACAGTGCCTGACATGTATTCTGTTGAACTGTATGAAATTTCCACTCAGGAACTTTGCTGTTTTTCTCCCTAATGGGCAACTTTCCTTTGTCAGCTCATCTTGAATCTTTCTGAAGTCGCAAGGCCCTTTCTTAGTTTGGCTTAAGCCAAGGTTCACGCAGATGAACAGAGTTGTTTCTTAGGGACCAGCTCATTTCTATGCGGGCACAGTCCAGTCTGCTTAGGCTTTTGTTTCTGTTTTGTCAACTTTCCTTTTGCTTTTCTCTACACATGGTAGAAGAGGTAAAAAGAAATGAGTTTGTTCCATCTTCCCCAGTTGCTCCCAATTCCCCAGCCTGTCTGTCCATGCATTTCATTCTACGGGTTCTTGCTGGGAACCTTGATGCCAGACAAAACTCGGGACTCATTCTGATTTCTCTCTTCTAGTGTATCTCATGCTGCTGCTTGGTGGCCTAAATGTGCCGGCAGGGCTGCTGCCACTGTGGTGGTGGTTGGCGCCTCTTTGAACAGTGACTTAGGTTACCAACTGCTCTAGATGACAGTTTTTCAGAAACGAATGACCTGTGCGCACTACGCATTAAAGAATGCACTGAACAACAGCACACTCAGATTAAAAACAAACAAAAAACCAAACAAGATTTATCTGATGTAATAGTAGAACATTTTCTTTTATGGGTCAGGGGAGGACATGCTGTGACTAAATGAATTAAGTTAGCTTAGACTTTTTCAGTGGTTTCCAGTTCTTTCTGGCTGGTCTTTTCTTTCATTGTCTCAGGCTCAGAAGTGTGTGTCCTTGCTTTTTGGTGGTCACCGAGGATGTAATATAAATACACTTTTCACATCCCAAGCCCACCATAAGTCGTGGATCTGATTTAAGATTTCCTCCAGACCCTGCTCTCACTTCCTCTCTGATCTGGACCTTTTCTTTCAAGGGGCGCTCCCTTGAGGCCAGTTCCTTACGGTGACCTACTTTGATGAGGAGTGCTGCTTGCAGAGCTTTCTCTCCCTGGGGCGGGGGGGTCCCTCGGTGCTCCCATTCCAGCTGTCCTTCCTGGGAGTCCTATCCCAGTCTTGAATTTCCTGTTTTTTTTTCCTCAGGACCAGTACTGTAATATTAGCATAACTAGTGACTTTTAAAGAAAGAAACCAAAAGCCACATTAGCTAATCAAAGTTGAGGTCTCTGGCCCCAGGCCCTCTGGACACTCTCCATCTACCAGAAATGCTTCTCACTCCCTCTCCCATCTTTTTTTTTTAATTTTTATTTTTTACAATTTATTTATTTTTTTAATTGAAATGATTTAAATGTTTTCCCTTGTCAACCTCCCCTCTCCCCCCTACTCTCTGGTTCTGTTTTTTTTTTTTTTTTTTTTTTAAGAATCTGGTAATCCTTAACAGATTAATCTGAGTTTTATATTTAGATGAAAGTTATCCATTAACACAAAAGTTTGAAAGTGTAGACAGGGCTGACAGCAATGAAGGTAGATGGGAGTTAATAGCCTTTAGCCCGAAACACTTTTGTGGGGCCTGGGCACCTTAGGTATCTGTTTTGGCAAAGAGTCACACAGGGACGTTGGACCATCTTAGGAAGCTGGGAATACCTTGAGGCTCAGACCAGAACGTGACCCACTTCTGCACTTCAGAGTTTGACCTCAGTGAGTCTCAAGCCTTTTTGATGTGGGCCCGTTTTGATGGGGCCAAACACCCCGCCGTCTGCCTTACTGCGCTCTACCCATCCCATCCTTCCCAGTTACAAAATTTCAATCCCAGTATGCAGAGACTTAGGGGAACCCTAACTTTGCAGGGTTGAATGCAGGTATTGAATCAGTGTTGGTCAGACGGCCTGCCAGTGGGCCATGACATCCGTTCTGCAGGTCACACCCATCACTCTCGCTCCAAATATTGCTGTGTAACAAACTGCCCCAAACTTAGTGGCATTAAACACCAACCATTTTATTACATTCATGGATTCTAGACCAGGAATTTGGACAGGGCATGGTAGGGAGGGGCTTATCTCTCATCCTTGATGCTGGGAGACTCAGATGGCAGGGAGCGGCCCCAGTGGTTGTGGATAAGAGTCGTTTGGAGGCTCCTACACTCACATGGTCTGGTTCCTGGGCTGGGTGCCTTGAAAGCTGGTGGGATCAGCTGGGCTTGTTGACCAGAGCACCGGTGTGGAGCCCCTCCACGTGGTTTGGACAGCTCGGCATGGTGCCTCAGTTCCAAGAGAGAGAGCTCCTAAAGGAAGTGTTTAGAGAGTGAGGTTCTCTGTTGATTGAAGCAGTCACAATCCTGCCCAGATTCAAGGGGAGGGGACACAGATCCCCACCTCAGTGGGAGGAAGGTCAAAACGTGCAGCTATCTGAAAAGCTACTCTAGGTGACTTTAAAATAAGATGGAATATAAAATAACAGTGTCCCTCGTGTGTAGTCAGAATGCGTATTATGAAACTTGTGTTTCCATTAATGTGTGTCTGTATGTTCTGGTTCATGATGTAACATGTTTTTCTTACTGTGGGCTACAGGTCTTTTTTTTAAACACTACTTAACTGTAGTAACATCTAATTTAGTTTATGAACATCAAATTTTATAGGTCAGTGCTGTCAGCTCTGTTTCAATTAACAGGTTACTATGATGTGGTTCTTAGTCACTTTTAAAGATGAAAACCTAAGGAATTGATTGTCATTTTCCTGCAAGGACAAAAGAAAGGCCTGTCCTTTCTGGATCTGTTGTCATCACCCACTAGAACTTCAAGGCCCCTTTGAAGAGTCATTGAATTTCAGAATAAGCTGAGATCTGGACTGGCAGCCAGACTTCCCTAAAATTTTAATCTAATATTTGCCAATCTATTTCCTAAAAGAGATTAAAAGGAAGAGGGCATATTTCCCTTTGAAGGTGATCAGAAAATATTTAAGGATTGGGAGGCTGAAGAGCAATCCGTAATAGAGAGACAGCTGCTCACCGTGAGTAAGGTGGGTTTGAAGTAAAAGTCTCAGGAGAGGTGTCCCACAATCCGTGTTGAAGCCAAAATGAAATACAGAGATTGGGCTCTGCTCAGTCTGCCTTCCTCTCCTTTCTCCCATCTTTATTTCTACCCTTTCAAGGAAGTGTGCAAAGATGACTGAGCAGTGGCATTCACTGTCACCTCATAAAACATTGCATCGCACAACAACAGTTTTGTGGAATAGTGACTAAGTTTTTATTAAAATATCTTGGAAAATGTGTATAATTCCATGTTTTAATTTTTTAATATGAAATGATACATGTTCACTCTAGAAACTGGAAAATACAGATAAGAAGAATAAAGATCACCTGTTATTTTACCACTTAGAGAAAATCACTGATTTTTGTTGTTGTTGTTGCATATCCTTCCTGTCATTTTTCTTTGGATATATATACATACATTTAACCCCCACCCACACCCCACCAAAAAAAACAAGTGATGGCCTCTCGCAGCACATTGTTCTGAAACCTGCTTTTAAAACTTATGTGAACACATTCCGTGTCAATCAGTGTACTTCCATTATCGTAAATGTGTAGTAGTATTACATTGTATAGAGATAATATTTAACTACGTACTTGGCGACAACATTTGACTGTTATAGACAATGTTGTAGAGGATATCCATATAACTATATAACCAAATGTTTTCTCCCGTACCATAATTATTCTTAAAATTTTCCTACGCTTTTATTTTTGAGTATGCAGTATATGCACATGGTACAAAATAGCATCATTTTTCTCTAGGAAATATATGTGTAACTTGAACTGCTAAATCAAAGAGCACGAACATTTACTAAACTTTGTATTTGTACTGCTATAATGGCCCTTTTACAAATGGACCAGTTTACACTCCAACCAAAAGTGTTATCTGTTTCTAGTATTTGATTATCTGTTAGGGAGGAAAAACTCATTCCTTGCTTGCTTAATTGTGGAGTTTATTTGGGTTATAATCCCCTCTTTGCCTTTTTTGCCTCTCAAAATCCTGCCCGCCCGTGAAGACCCATCTCAAACACCATCTCCCACCTGACCGCTCCCTTACACCTGCCAGCACAATGAAGTCACCCCTTTTGCTCCGTCTTGTCCTTTCCAATCAGCTTGTAGTGTTCTCGAGAGCAGTAAGCACTGTGTCTTGCTCAATTTTTAATCTTCTTTTGCATGCAGTGTATTTCATTGCACATATTTAGGACTCAGTAAATACTGAGCGAAATTGGGAGTCCACTGAAAAGGAGCAATGGCCACAGAAAGCAGTCTCCCAGGAGAGATATAAAGAATAAAAATGTTCATCAAGTTTAAGACCACGCAAGCTCTCTGCAAAGGATAGAATTCTAGCATTTCATTCAGGCAGCCCAAGCTTGACATTTTTTGTTTACAACAGACTTATTTTGTCAGTTTTATTTTAACCATAGGTAGTGAGATTCCTCTCAAGCCAGGAATTTTTTTGTAATGATCCAACTTTCGATTAAAAGTTATTTTCTGAATAACTTAGTGTTGGCTAACACCAGAAACTGAGATTTCTTTCTTATTTTTACTGCTTGTCCTTCCCCCACACCCTGTACTTGCTTCAGACTTCTTCAGCTCTATTCTGTCCTCGTGAGTCTTTTCTTTCTTTTTTTTTCCAAACTTTAAACTTTGGAGCATCATTCACAAATTCTCAGATAAAATTGTTTTACTTTTTTTCCTTTTTAAGCCAAAGGCTCTTTTCTGTACTTACAACATCTATTACATTTTGCCTTCTGTCTTCCCTTTTAACCAAATATACAGTATTTTATTTCCACTTAATCTTTTCTTTCCTACTTGGATGTATTTTTGTGGTGCTGAGTAAAATTATGAGAAGGCACAGTAGTAAAACAGCCTGTAAAACCTTGGGGTAGGAACATTTCTGGGGGCTCAACCCCACCCAGCATCCCTGCCACGTCCTAGCAAGGACCTTTCTGGGCAGGCTGCTGCTCAGTCTTGGTTCATCGCTGAGCCGCACCTAGGAAACTAGAAAGCATCCGACTTTTCTCACAGTACAAGATGGAGGAGAAGTTTTAGGGCAGTTAATGCAGCAGCTCTGGGGCAACTTGTCTACCCCAGGATACAAGGCGGTAGCTCTGTCTTCAGGTGTCATGTACTTATAGGACACAGCCTCAGGCAGGGAGGGACACTCTTTGAACAGGGAGGAAGCAGTTGCTTGTAAGATCCTTGTCCCCTCCCCCTCAGTGGATTTTCCCTGGGGTCCCACTGGCCAGGGGTCCTGTGTGCCTTGCTCTGCTTCAGAAGAGCTTGCAGCACTGGACGCCCGGTGGTCCCTGCTGCAGGCGGGGGCAAAGAGGGGAATGGAGACGTTATGGAGAACGCCACCTACAGAGGCTGTCGCAGGTGTAATTCTCCTGTACATTGAGCTCAGACCTTCCTGTGACTTCCACCAGCCAGTTGTAGTTCTGCTCTTTGGGGTCCCCATGCCATTTTAGCTCTCTTTGCTCATGTGAAGTCCTAGAGATGTGTGAAAATGCTATTATGACCGTTGCTGAGTTTGGTCTCCTGCTCGTGGAATGTCTTCAGTTCCTTAAACCTGTGACAGGGGTGCATCTGGCCTCAGTAGCCGCCACTGAATCCACTCTGCTTTGGCACGATCTTCCAGACGTCAGCTCCCCGGTCCCCGGCCACACTGCTTTCCTTGTCCTGTAGACACAGTCACTCACTCCAGCGCCAGCTGTGGTCAGAACCAGGAACGTAGGAGCAGCTCTAGGCCGTGCAAGCTGCTGGTGTTTGGAATCCGTTTTATTGTTGTAGCCTAGTATTCATACCTGGGCACCCGAGTGCTCGCCTGACTGCAGCACTGTTAACCGCTGAGACCTGCCAGTGACCTAGGCTCTCTTGTCACCTGACCCTGGCCCCTCTGCAGTCATCAGCTGTGGAATCTTCCATCTCAACCACACTTAGCCATCTGATGATTCTGAGTGTCCTGGGTGGCTTTACACCTACCTACCCTTGCACAAAATATCTTCTCTTTCTAGAATGCTCCTTCTACCTTCTAACATGGCAGAACCCTACATTTCCTCAAGATTTACCTCAGCAGGCATCACTCTTCTGAAAACTTTTGTGATTTCCCCCCCACCCCCTTGGGCAGAGTTAATCAGTCACTTTTCAGTCATACTCGGTACAAGCTTTTATTGTTAAACATTCACAAAGTGTTGTAATTATTTGTTTTTCTATCCTATATTTAGCTTCCAGAGATAGGATCCGTATTTTTATTTCTACAACTTCAGCACTCATCATAGGTTTACTGGTTAAAAAGTGCTCTATAAATATTGGTTGAAATGAATGAATGAATGACAACCCAAATTTGCTGATCGAATAGCTACTTTATATCATCCTTACAATAGGAAATCTATATAGTAAAAGATTGTAAATTAGAAAAGATATCAGATATTGTTATGTTCCCTAAACCTGAACCCCATAGCCTATTACATTTCTTTCTTCAAAGTATTTTTTATTTTTCAATTACAGTCGATATACAATATGATGTTAATTTCAGGTATACAACATAGTGATTATGCATTTATATAACTTATGAGATGATCACCCCTATAAATCTAGTGCCCATCTGACACCATATGCAGTTATTACAATATTATTGACTGCGTTCCTCCGTGTTGTACTTTACATCCCCGTGACTGTTTTTATAACTGCCAGTTAGTGCTTCTTAATCCCTTCACCTTTTTCACCCAGCCCCCAAACTGCCTTCTCATCTGGCAACCATCAGTTAGTTTTCTGTGTCTAAGAGTTTGTTTCTGTTTTGTCTGTCCATTTATTTTGTTTTTTAGATTCCACATGTAAGTGAAATCATGATGATATTTGTCTTTCTCTGACTTATTTCACTTAGTATAATGCCCTCTAGGTCCATCCATGTTGTCTCAAGATTCTCTCTTTTTTTTTTATGGCTGAGTAATATTCCATTGTCTATGTGCACATCTTTATCAAATTGTCTATTGATGAGCACTTAGGTTGCTTCCATATCTTGCCTATTATAAACAATACTAAAATGAACATAGGGGTGGATATATCTTTTCGAATTAGTGTTTTAGATTTCTTTGGATAAATACCCAGAAGTGCAGTTGCTGGGTCATATGGTAGTTCTATTTTTAATTTTTTGAGGAGCCTCCAGACTGTTTTCCATTGTGGCTGCACCAATTTACAATCCCACAAACAGTACACTAGAGTTTGCTTTTTTCCTCCACAGCCGCACCAACACTTGTTCGTTGATTTATTGAGGATTGCCATTCTGACAGGTGTGAGGTGATATTTCATTGTGGTTTTAATTTGCATTTCCTTGATGATTAGTGATGTTGAGTATCTTTTCATATGTCTGTTGTCCATCTGTATGTCCTCTTGGAGAAATGTCTATTCAGGTCCTCTGCTCATTTTTTAATTGGATTCGTGTGTGTGTGTGTGTGTGTGTGTGTGTGTGTGTGTGTGTGTGTGTGTATTAAGTGGTATGAGTTCCTTATCTATTTTGGATATTAACCTCTTATCCTTGGCGAATATCTTCTCCCATTCAGTAGGTTGTCTTTTTTGTTTCGTGAATGATTCTCTTACCTGTGCAAAAATGTTTTAGTTTGATGGAGTTCCATTTGTTTATCTTTTCTTGTTTCCTTTGCCCTAGGAGACATATACAAAAAATATTACTAAGAGCGGTGTCAGAGAGTTTACTGCCTATGTTTTCTTCTAGGAGTTTTATGATTTCAGGTCATACATTTAATTCTTTAATCCATTTTAAGTTTATTCTTGTATTTGGTGGTATAAGAAAGTGGTCTAGTTTCATTGTTTAGCATATGAACAATTTTTCCAACACCATTTGTTGAAGAGACTGTCTTTACCCCTTCTATTCTTGCCTTCTTTGCCATAGATTAATTGACCATGTAGGCATGGGTTTATTTCTGGGCTCTCCGTTCTGTTCCATTGATCTGCGTGTGTCTTTATGCCAGTACCATGCTATTCTGATGACTCTAGCCTTGTAGTTTGATATCACATAGCGTGATGCCTCCAACTTTGTTGTTCTTTCTCAGGATTGCTTTGGCTATTCGGGGTCTTTTATGGTTCCATATAAATTTTAGAAGTATTTTTTCTAGTTCTGTGAAAACTGCCATTGGTATTTTGATTGGGATTGCATTGAACCTGTGGATTGCTTTGGGTAGTATGGACATTTTAACAATGTTAATTCTTCATATCCATGAGTGTTATATATGCTTCCATTTATTTATATCTTCTTAAATTTCTTTCTTCAATGTCTTACAGTTTTCCAAATACAGGTCTTCTACCTCCTTGGTTAAATTTATTCCCAGGTATTTTATTCTTTTTGATGCAATTGTAAATGAGATTTTTTTTTTTAATTTCTCTTTCTAATAGTTAATTATTGGTGTATAAAAATACAGCCAATTTCTAAATATTAATTTTGCATCCTGTTCTTTTAATGAATTAATCTGTTAGTCCTGATAGTTTTTTGGTGAAATCTTTAGGATTCTCTCTATAATGTCATGTCATCTGCAAATAATGACAGTTTTACTTCTTCCTTTCCAATTTGGATGCTTTTTGTTTCTTTTTCTTGTCTGATTGCTGTGGCTAGGCCTTCCAATACTATGGTGAATAAAAGTAGTGAAAGTAGATATCCTTATCTTGTTCCTGATCGTAAAGAAAAATCTTTCAGCTTTTCACCATTGAGTATGATGCTAGCTGTGGGTTTGTCATATGTGGCCTTTATTATATTTAGGCATGCTCCCTCTGTTTTTATCATAAATGGAATCTGGATTTTGACAAATGGCTTTTCTGCATCTATCGATATGATCATATGATTATTTTATCCTTCATTTTGTTTGTGGTGTATATCACGTTAAGTGATTTGCGGATATTAAACCAACCTTGCACCTCAAGAATAAATCCCACTTAATCACGGTGTACAGTCTTTTTACTGGCGGGGTGGGGAGTGGGGTGTAATTAGCATCATCCACATGGCTGTCAAAGACTCTGCCTCTCTTCTCCTATGTGCTTTTGCTCACGTGGGCCTTTCTCTGCCGTTTTGCTACCCAAGTCCTGCCTTCCTTTTCTGCCTTCTTCAGTCAAAACCACTGACCCCTCTTCTGAGTTCCCATGGCTGGTGTAGCGCATGAGGCAGTACATGCGGTGATGGACAAGTATGGGCCTTGGGGCCACAGAGCCCTGGGTCCACATTACACACCCCACTTACTGACTGTGTGACTGACAAGTAGGGCCTCTATTTTCAGATCTGTAATTAGGAAGAATAATAACAGTTCCTACTTTATAGGGTTGATGTGCGAATTAAGTCAGATATTCCTTAGTACATAGTAAACACTCAAATGTTACATACTGCTATTATTGGTGGTGGCTTGATTACTGTTAATAAATCACTGGAGGCCGATTACTGGCCTCCTCCAGCTCCAGTTCTTGTTGTGCCTGACTGCTTATTGCTGAATCCAGGGTTACCCAGTTCTGTAGGTGGCATATCCTTACCTATAGGCTACCTTCACATACTTGTTGGAATATTTTTTGAATAACATTCACTTAAAATTGTTGTTCCTTGGCACATACCACTCTCTGCCATCTGGAGGTTTGCTCATTTGTGTAGGGGATGTTCCATTGAAAAAATGGTCTCTGTGGTTTGCTCAGAAAAGAAGCAGAATGTTTTCTGTCTTTTCTTCACAGCTGCGATCGGCTTGGGGTTCAGTGTCTGTATAGCTCTAAGTCTCTATTAAGGAAGTGCACTGGAAAAGCCAGTTTGCTGGAAGCCCCCAGACTCAGGCAGTGGCACACAGGCCCGCATCTGGCACCGTGGTGCAGCTCGTCTCAGGCTGTATGAGCAGTGGTCTGTGATTCTCTCGACTGCCCTCCTGATGAGCAGCCTGTAGAGACGGTCCGTCCTTGGTGTAAGACTTGGACGATTTGGTTGTTTGGATCTTCCCTGTCTTGTAAATGAAAAACCAGGAAAACACAGTGTCTTATACAAGGAACAAAGGTTGTAGAAACAGTAACTTTTAAAAAGAAGCCTTAGTTACCTAGCTTTTAAAGACCTGTGTCTGCTTGTTTTATTTCTAAGAGCTGGTGGAATAACCCCATCATTTTTTCTGATTTACAAGGAAACTAAAATGTGGACAATTTGATCTTTAAGGGGCGTGACTTCTGGTTTATGGGATTGTTTATTTTAAAGTTTAAGCATTTTAGTGTGTCATGATACTCTAGGTAAAGGGAACGTCTTGTGAATGTAGCTATTAAAACTGTAATTTAGATCTGTATTTCCAAGAAAATATTCGGTTTTAAGTATTAAAAAAGCATGGGAAAAGGTCAATTTATATGCATTAGGATCTGTGCTCATATGTTAACAGGGATTACTTTAGATTAATGAGGTTTCAGGTAATAGCTTTTTACTTGTTTCTTCTGAACCCTTTACTGTCTGGATTTTGGAGGAACCATGACACTTTATATTCAAAGAAATTATAAAGCTGTTTTTTTGGAGGAAAAAAAAATAGAACTTAAGATTTGAACATGGTAAAGTTAGTCTTTCTCCATCCTCCCCTGGAAAATTATCCCAAGCACCTAGGAGAAGAAGAAACAGAAATGCAAACTCTGTTTGAAGAAATTAGATGTCTGAAACCCCAAGCTAGAAAATAAAGGGAAAGGGTTTCTGAAAGATCGAACTTATAGCTGCAGATCTCAGGAAGAGAAAGAAACAAGCAAATCACATTTCCCACGGTTAGAGATACACCCTGGGGTTCAAAACCAAAATGTTTCGTTTGAAATAGTGGCAGCGAGTACACGAGCTGGTGGCAGGAGTTTCACTGGATCCAGTTTGATTCCAAGATGCAGAGGGGGCTGGAGTGAATGAGGATTCGCACAAGTGATATTTGCGGGGAGCCGTCTGACCTGTGGTGGCAGGAAGGAGAGAGACTCCACACTGTGAACAGCTTGCAGCTACTTATCTCTTTTGGTTGGGGAGCGAGAGAAGCTAAAGAATACCTCCCTGCTCCCCGTGTGCACACGCACACAGCGTCCGAAAAGGGAAGAGCGCTGCAGGCCCCGCACACGGCTCGGCTCTTCTGAATGAATCTGCAGATGACCAGCCCAGGAAGCGCTGCCTTCAGAGCTGAGTCATCGAAAAACAGGCCCATTCAAGATCTAGTCCAACATAACTGTAAGAAGAATGATGAAGAAACATGAAAAAACAGAAAGATGATGAACAGCATTCACTATAGAAAAATACTGGCACAGAACAAATGAAATTATAACCGGATATTTCACAAATTGAAAAAAAAAGTTAAAACGCCTTATAAAGAACTGGAGCACAAATCAGCAATACAGGGAAGAGATGGCAAGCTGATAGGGAAAAAAAAAAAAAAAAAAAAAAAAAACCTGAGTTCAAGAAAAAATAAAAACCATCAAGGAAATAAAGGCAAAGTTAAAAGTAAAACAAGACAACGTATAGAAAATAGGAATTAAGTTAGTAAGCTAAGTGAAATAGAAATAGTTAAAAAGGATTAGCAAGTGAATGATAGATCTGAACAAAGTACAAAAATTCCCTAAAGAAGGATACAAATAATATAGAAAACAAAAAATTTAAAGGTATAAATCAATAAAAGTTTTCAGAAATGAGAGAACTTGAATCTACAGTATGAAAGGGCACACGGTACGTCCACGGAAAGCTAACACAGAATGGCCAGCCTTGCAATATGTCCCAGTATGGTTATCGGACTTCAAATATACAGACCTTTTCGGACAGCCTGGCTGAAAAGATCAACTTACTTATAAAAGAAGACATTCTGGCTGCTTCATAGCAAATCATCAGTCAACATGGGAGAACACTGACAAAATCCTTAAGAAGAATAAGTTTGAGTCAAGCATTTCATTGTCAATTAAAAAAAAAAAAGGTGAGTTTTAAATGTAAGAAATTTAAAAATAATATTCCATGAACCCTTCTTGAGGAATCTAGTCAAAAACAAACTTTGGTCCACCAAGATAACTGGAATAACTACAGCGAAAGAACTAGTTATGAGCATTTTATCTGTTTAGGTTAAAACTAATTTGGAGATTATGCAATAGAACAGAATGGAAAGGTTAGATGACCTGACAATGTGAAATTACACAAATTTGAGAAAAGGGAAAAGGAGATGGGAGTAAAGAGTGCTCTTCATTCATCTTTAATAGTTATCATTCAGAGGGTATCATTTGAGCAAATGAGGTGTAGACATATTTAAGGGTACAAAGCTAAACAGGAGGAGATAATATAATGGACCAAACTAGAATAGTGGAGGGGACAGTGAGGGAGAATAAAATATTTTAACCTCATCATTTCTCATTAGGGATTAAATAGGTACTGCCTAAAGAAAGGAAAGTTTACAGATAATAAAAGTAACCACTAGATAAAAATATAAACCACTTTTATTAAGACACACCCACAAAGGAAAACAGTCCACCATGGGTAAGAAAAATAATTGATAGGACTAAGGCCAGTATCTGTCCTATCAGTAAATATAAATGGGGATTGGTGGTTACAAGATGGCAGCCACCAGCTTGGCTATCAGAAAGTCAAACCACATAACAGCAAAAGAGGCAACTTAAAGCTAATATGTCAGAAGCATTGAGGTCAGTTAGGAACACCATCTCACTTCTGGAGATTCACTTAAAAATGATTTTTTTTTTTTTTTTTACTAAGCCGACTGAAAGGTACTTAGCGTTTGGTTTAAAGTGATTAGCTTTATATCTCTAAAGAAATTAAAAACCTAAAACTAATAAATGAATGAAACCTCAAAAAAGAAAAGGCTAAGTTACTATTTATTTTGAGTAGTATTTTGAGGTTTTGGTGAAGTTTTTAAGAGCTGTCACTGGAAACCAGGAGAAAATTGATATTTTGTTTTTGGAAGCTCCTGGAATATAAACAGGCCCTTGTCCTGAAGTGTCTTAATATTTGGTCCCTTAATATGTTGATCCAATGGAATCCTTTGTTTCACCCTTAGAACCTATTTAAAGCCTTAGTATTTATTCCTTGGTCTCATGAGAATAGTGAATATACACAAAAAGTAATAGAACACATGGGGATTCTAGTTTAAGTGATATCTAGCAGTCTCTCATACCACCTTCCCAAATCATCAATTGATTATTTGAAATTGAAAACTCACAGCACCAAAAGCAGACCTAGTAGGGCACTTATTGATAAAGTGTACAACTAATGGGACCAGACTGGAAACACATGCCTTGCAACAGGAATAGCAACCTTGTGAACTTGAAAGGAAATAGGCAGCCATGTTGCCTTCCTCCATCTGCCTCCTGGGCTGCCTCCTGGGCTGCCCTGGCAGCCATCCAAATTCCTCTGCTTATGCAGGTGCTGCTTCTAACAGCAGTGAGGCATTACATACCTTTTCCGCCTTCTGCTTCCCATTCTACATCCATCCGAAGACGCTGCCTCTTGGCCTACGTCTGAACAGTGAATGGGGATGCTTTCTTGGGGATCCCCATAAGTGAAATGAAGGTGTAGAAGGAAGCACTCCAGACACTAAAGGTCAAAGTACTTCTGTCAGGTCGGCAGAGCCTCTCTATCTGAATGCCTGGTGGGCTCGACCCTGAGTGTGTCACCCTCCGTCCCACCGAGCAGCACACTGGTGTTCAGAGAGCACAGCTGTGAGCACAGCTTGGCTTTGGGCAGCTGCCGGGCCTAGGTAGAGTGTTGACCTGGGGCCCTTCTTGAAGGGCTCCTACCCAAGATGTTAGCCTGCCAGGCCGAGGGGACCCCAGCACAAAGGCTGTGGGCTCTGCAGCAGCGTAGAGAAGGAGGGAGGATTGGGAAAAGCCGGCGGGAGGAGAGGTGCTGCCCATCGGAAGGGAGTTGCGGTCAAAGGGACACGGCAGGAGTCTCCAGAGGAACTGCAAAAACGCTCCATCAGAGAAAAAGCTGTGGAAATCTGTCAGGCCCCAAGAGTGAGAAATGGACTAGTAGTACCAGTCAGGTGAGAACTTCTCTCCCGTCCTCTCCTCTGTTCCCTGCGTCAGAAACAACAGCTGGCAGGTGGAGGAGGAGGTCGGGGGAGAGAAGCCGCCTCCACCCCGTCCTCCCCTAGGCCTGCTCCCTTGCAGCTGGCCCTGCTGCTGCAGAGAAAGGTTTTCTAATGAAAACCAAAGTGCTGATAAGATATTGTACTGATTGCTTTCTTTTTAAAGTAATCTCTTTTTGAAAGTTAATGCATAAATCGTGTATACAACTTGATGAATTTTTGTCAATGTAACCAGCACCCAGATCAAAAAATAGAACATTCCAGGACCACATAGGGCCTCCTTGAATTTTCTCTCAGTTACCCCACCCCTACAAAACACACTATAGATTAGTTTTGCCAGATTTGAACTTTGTGTAAATGAAGTGGACTGATCACTTTTAATTATCGAACTGAGGTGTACTTGTGACTTAATGAGTGTGTTAGGCTGATTAGCGTCCTCCCAAAATTAATGTCCACTGGAACCTCAGAATATGACCTATTGGAAATAGTCTTTGACAGGTGTAAATTGTTAGGTAAGGTCCTACTGGATTAGGGTGGGTCCTAAATCCAGTGACTGGCGCCTGTGGACCTGCTCTGAAGGGCCTTCTCCCAAAAAGGATCCAGTCTCCTGGGGGTCTGTGTGTTTCCCTAAGTCCTTCAGTCACCTGTTTACTGAAAATTAACATGTAATAGGAAAATTAACACGTAATAGGTGAAACCAGCCACTTGCAGAAGTGGTCTGCCCTAATTTCATTTTCACAGGGTAATTATAACTGCACATTTTAGATTTATTCCTTATCACTGCCATGTATATTTGATACTTTCCCCACTTCTAATGATTCTTTTTATCAGGACACTTTTCTTACACTATTATATCAGCATGATAAAATTCGAGTTTCAGTCAACTTGATATGTAAAGATATTTTCAGTGTATATAGATATACATCCAAAATTATTACGCTCCAACATATCTTTGCTTTTGTTATTGATCTTACACATTTTTAATAAAGTCACATGATCATATTTTATAATTTTTATATGAAAATCATGCCTTTGATTGAACTAGAAGGCTTATTTACTTCTTGTTTTTGTGCATCATGCTTCATTTCAGATTCAGTTACGTGTGCTCAAAACCAATGCTGTTTTTCACTTCTCGTTAAATGTTATAATTTAAATGGGAAACTGCTCAGGTACTATCTATGGTATCTAAGCAAAACGTGGTTGGAAATAACAATTGATATGGAGAAATAAAATGCCCAGAGCAGCAACAGACAAGAAAGAACACAATCACACAGAACCGTGACTATTTGGTTAATTGAGGATATACTCAACTGTAACAAAATTAAAGATTGCATCATTTCTTTCTAGACCTTTGAGAATGAGAGAGAATATCCATTCAGCTGGAAATATTTCATAGTGAAATGAGAAAAAAAGCAGAATGATTTACATAAGCCAACCACAAGACCTAGCCAGTTTCATCCTGCTCTAACAACTGGGGTTGTTTATCCTTTTCTCTTAGATATTTCCTTTAGGAACATTTATTATCAAAGCATGGGGCAGTGTGGGGAGTGTCAGTTATTCAGTAATGGATTCATTCATAGTTACCAAGCACTGTACTTTTTGGGGAAACAGGTGACTGTGATTCTACTGTGATGCAGAGAAACCCAGGACCCTTTGGGAACACATAGGCATGGCACCTCATCCAGTCAGAGGTTCGGGCCAGAGGCTTAGGTAGAGCCTCCCTACACTTGAGTCTTGAAAGATGAGAAGGAAGCAGAGGAGAAGAGGGAGAAAGCAGGAGTGTGGCCCTCTGAGGGAGCCACGTGGCCGCAGCGCAGGGGGAGTGAGAGGCTGGCGTGGCGGCGGAGCTCCGAGTGGCGAGTGGCAGGGGCAGTTGGAGCATGGGCTCCACGCCCTCCAGGAGCCTGCAGTGCTATCTCAGCGTCCAGGCCTCGTGCAGGGCAAGGCCGAGCCCTCGAAGGACTTTGCGCATACTGTATTTATGGATCCTACCTTTCACTCCTGTCGAAGCTTAACATTCCGATGTTTTTGTGTTTTGGATGAATAATTTCAGGCATTCCTCACCACGCCCCCTGCAGTGTACAGTTTATCTGTTGAATTCACGTAGTAATGACAGAAGGAAGACAACTGACTTGTTCAGATAGTACAAGAGGATGCTTAAGTAGCGTAGATGCACTAGCAGAAAGATATTTTAAATGTTTTGTGTTCTTTGTGGTTAGTATTTTTGTACATCCTGTTGAAATGTGTCATTCCCTATATATTTTCAGGCACTTATGAAATTTTGGGGATATGAATTCCTTTTTCGGACTTGGGTGGATGTATTCTCATTATGTTATTACTGAAGTAAAGAGGAAATGATATCAGCAGATGTGCGGAGCTTTTATTCACACTGAATACACTATTCATTTAGACAAAAAGATCATTTCTCAATTCAAATCGGAATATTCTAATTTAAGGCCTAAATCAGTTGTGTCATGATCTCTATGGAAACAAAGCTGCCCACTGTGTAGTAGTTGCATAAGTAACTCATTTCCCCTGTGGATACTCAGATTGTAGATGTAGATGCTTCTTTTCCCTTTTTCTCTTAAGAACTCTGTTACAATGGAAGAAACTTTAGCTGGTGACATTTGTTTATATGTTTTATAGAACTCAGAATATCTGTTCATATTTCCTGTGTACACACATTCTTATAAAATTGTTAAAACTAAAACATTGTTGATGAGCTCGGTTCGCTTTGCTAGTTGAACTTGGTGCCGAGGATTCAGTCATCCTTCTCAGTCCTTAGCGTGCAAGGCTCTCAGTCAGGTGCCCTGGTTTTTTTCTTATTGATCTTCAAGCATTTTTTATATATTATGGATCTGAGTCCTTTATGAGTTATATGTTTTGCACATATCTTCTCTCATTCTGTGACTTTTCATTCCTTTACAAGGATCTTTTGATAAACAGAAGCTCTTAACTTAAAAATCTAATTTATCAATATTTTCCTTTATGGTTAGTGCTTCTTGTGCTTAAGAAATCCTTGCCTACCTCCCAAGGTTCCTCTCTTTTTGTCATTTGGTTTATTTTTATCTGATTCTCCTCTCTCTTGGCTTCCCTGTCTACCAGAGGTAACCATTCTGATGTGTTCAATGTGCATTGTTTTGTTTTTATGTATTATTATAAAGTATGATTGTTATGTGCCTATGTATTTTGAACTCATGTAAATGGTATTGTATTTACATGAGTTTCATTCTGTTTCTCATTCTGTTTCTTACTTCTTTTCACTTAGCAGATGTTTTTAGGATCCATTTTACTACTGTCCCACATTGCCATCACCTGCCTGCCACTACGCATAACCCTGGACGTGCATCTTTGCACATGTCCCCTTATGCAGATCTTTGTGAATAGACCCCCCATTCTCAGTTCTGGGTCGTAGGGTGTGCAAGTGCAGATGTTTAGGGCTTAGCCTTAATAATGGATACCACATGCTGTAAGTGAAAATTTCAACCAGGAGCCATCTCTTACTATTTTAAATGGGAAAAATTACAGTGTATGATAAGTCACCTCAAAACCCCGAGCCTATTTCCCAAAGCATAATTGAAATTCAGTAAAACAATATACACAAATAACAATCTAGCAAGTTAGTATAGAAAATGCCTAAAAAGATCACTTGATAGTCACCGACATTATGGTTATTCACAAGCAGTCGCTTTGGCCGCGCTAACAAAGGTAATTTTCCTGCCACCTGCCACCTGCCACCGGATGGCGGAGAGCGGCCCCCGCAGGCCGTGCTGGGATGCTCTCCGCGCCGCAGCTTCAGAGACGCGCATCCCCTTTGCCGGGCCGCGCTTTCCGAAATGCTAACGCAGTTAGGACTACTGTGATGTTCCAGCACGTGCGTTTGGGTTGTAATCTGAGACTTCCTGTATATCATTTTGTTGAAAAAAATATTAGATTTCTGATCTCCAGTTCTGTACATAAGGAGCTTAGAAGTCCACACTCTGTCTGAACAAGTAGAAAACTGAGCAGACTGAAAAATCAACAGCTCTTCTTAAATCCATAAGAGAAGGGAAGATCTAGGGCGCAGCATCGCCCCAAGATTCAACAGAGGCACAATACAGGGGGTCGCTGCCTAGTAGGCACTCACAAGCGGAAACCCCTGCAGGAGTCAGGGGAGGAGTAGGGGAACCTGACTTGTAATGAAGAATTGCTGGAGGCTCCGTGTGCACAGCTCTGAGAGTTAAAACCTCCAGGGGGCTCTGGCATAAGGACCCCCACAAAATCGTGAGGTTTACCTCCAGGGGCTTGAACAGAGTCCCTCAGTAAATATCAGGAAAAAATGTCTACAAGAAACCCGCTTTAAATATAAAGACACATATATGCTAAAAGAAAATGGATAAAAGAAGATATACCATGCTAACACTGATCAAAAGCAAGATTAGCTATATTAATTTCAGACAGAACAGTCTTTAAAGTAAGGAAAATTATCAGGGAAAATAAGGGCAGTATATAATAGTAAAGAGGTCAACTCTAGAAGAAGACATAACAACTATAGACCAATATCTCTCATGAACGTAGATGTAAAAATTCTTAACAAAATATTAGCAAATTAAAGTATAATAAGAATTATATACCACAGCCAAGTGGTATTTATCCTAGTAAGCAAGGCTGGTTCAACAGTGTAGTCTATCATATCAGTGGACTGAAAAAGAAAAATCACATGATCTTATCAGTAGATGCAGAAAAAGCATTTGACAGAATTTAAACCCCATTTATTTAAAGACTCTGGGTAAACTAGGAATAGATGGGAACTTCCTCCAGTAGATAAAGAATATCTACAGAAACCTACAGCTACCAGAGGGTAGGGGGGAGGGGAAGGGGGTGGTAGATGGGGTAAAGGGGGTCAAATATGTGGTAACAGAAAGAAATCTAACTATGAGAAGTGAACACTGTAAATATATATATGCCTTACTGTTAAACTTACTGGATTTCATTAACCAATGGCACCATAAAAAAAAACAAAACAACAACTAATTTTTAAAAAGTTCCTTTAAAAAAACAAAAACAAAAAAAAAACCCTATGGTTAACATCATACTTAATGGTGAGAAATTCAAAGCTTTCCCACTAATATCAGGTACAGGTCAATGATATTCCCTCCTGCTCTTCACCACTCCTTTTTAATGTCTTACTAGAAGTCCTTGCTAATGCAATAAGCCAAAAAAAAAAAAAAAAAAAAAAAAAAAAAGAAAGAAAAGGTGTACAGATTGCAAAGGAGGGCACGAAATGGTCTTTATTCACAGATGACATGATCTATATGTCTCTGTCGAAAATTTGGCACAATCAGCAGAATTTCTGGAACTAATAAGTGATTATAGAAAGACTGCAGGATACAAGGCTAATATACAAAAGTCAATTACTTTCTATACATTCTAACAATGAACAAGTAGAATTTGAAATTAAAAACACAATACCGTTTACATTAGCACCCCCCAAAATGAACAAAATATTTAGGTATAAATCTTAGCAAAATATGTACAAGGTCTATATGAAGAAAACTACAAAACTCTGGTTAGCAAAAGCAAAGGGGAACTAAATAAACAGAGAGATATTCCATGTTTGTAGATAGGAGAACTCAATGTTGTCAAGATGTCAGTTCTTCCCAATTTGATATATAGATTCAAGGAATCCCATTCAAAAACCTGGCAAGTTACTTTGTGGGTACTGACAAACTGATTCTAGTATTTACATGGCAAGGCAAAAGACCCAGAACAGCCAACACAATATTAAAGGAGAACAAAGGTGGGTGACTGACAGTACTCGACTTCAAGACTTACTATAAAGTTACAGTAGTCAAGACAGTGTATTGGCAGAAGAATAGTCAGATAGATCAATGGAACTGAATAAAGAACCCAACATAGACTTCTATAAATATGGCCACCTGATCTTTGACAAAAGAGCAAAGGCAATATAATGCCACAAATGTAGTCCCTTCAACAAGTGGTCTTGGGACAACTGGGCATCCACATGCAAAATAATCACTTTACATACTGACCTTCCATCCTTGACAAAAATTAACTCCAGATGGATCATAGGCCTAAAAGTAAAATACAAAACTATAAAAATCCTAGAAGATAACATAAGAGGAAATCTAGATGACCTTGGGTATAGTAACGTGTTTTTAGATGTAGAGTGATGTGTTTTTAGATATAACACCAAAGGTGCGATCCATGAAATAAATGATTGATAAGCTGGACTTCATTAAAATTAAAAACTCATGCTCTGTTAAAGACTATATCAAGAGAATTAGAAGACAAGCCACAGACTGGGAGAAAATATTATAAAAGACACATCTGAAAAATGACTGTCACCTAAAATGTACAAAGAACTCTTAAAGCTCAACAATAAGAAAACAAACAACCTGATTAAAAGTGAACCAAAGACCTTAATAGACATATCACAGAGAAGATATACAGATGGCAAATAAGTATATGAGAAGACGCTCCCCACCATACATCGTCAGGGAAATGCACCTTAAAGAAGCAATGAGATACCATCTCAAACCTATTCGGATGGCCCCAAATGCTGGTGAGGATGTGGGGTAACAGGAACTCTCACGGGGTGCTGGGGAAATGCAAATGGCATAGCCACTCTGGAAGACAGTTTGGCAGTTTCTTACATATTCTTATCATCTGATCTAGCAATTGCTTTTCTTGGTATTTACCCTAAGGAGTTGAAAACTTATATTCGCACAAAAACCTGCACAAGGATGTTTATAGCACTTTTATTCATAATTGGTAAAACTTGGAAGCCACCAAGATGCCCTTCAGTAGGTGAATGGATAAATAAACTTGGTCTATCCGGACAATGGAATACTATTCGGCATTAAGGAGAAATGCGCTATCAATGTGGAGAACCTTAAATGCATATCACTAAGTGAAAGAAGACAATCTGAAAAGTCTACAAACTGTGATTCCCACTGTATGACATTCTGGAAAAGGCCAAATTCTGGAGACAGTAAAAGGATCAGTGGTGGCCAAGGGTGTGGGGGTCGGCGGGAGATGCACAGGCAGAGCAGAGCAAAGGATATTTTGGGCATTGACAATACTTTTCATGATATTTTAATGATGTATGTATTTCATTGTACTTTTCTCTAAACCCATAGAAAGTATACACGAAGAGTGAATTGTAAAATAACACATGGATTTGGGGTGGTCATGATGTGTCAGTGTCGATTCTTCCTTGGTAAAAAATGTACCGTTCTGGTGAGTGATGTTGGTGAGGGTGGCCGTGCGTGTGTGAGGTGGGGGTATAACAGAAATCTCTGTATTTCCCTCTCAATTTCACTGTAAACCTAAAACTGCTCTTTCGATAGCTCATTTAATCCCTACACCACTTTTTGCCCAACACTGTGGGTTTGAGGAAAAAGAACCTGAACGGTTTTACCCTAGTGTGTGACTCGATTTTGATGTTCAAGTTCGGGTAACATATAAAAGGCTCCTTGTAAATATTTGCTGTTTAAATTGACTGAAGGGGAACTTAGGAACAGGTGAGGGGAGAAAAAGACTAATCGGTGGAGGTGGGTATATGGACTACTTTGCTTGCTCTCAGGATGGACCAGGGAAAGCGCTTAGAAGCTTCGCCTCACAGGAGATCATGGTGCCATCTTGTGGGTGGATCTGGAAAGGACCAAGCAGGCCCACCCCAGCTGCTACCAGGATGCCTCGCAGAGCCCCAGGTCCCCACGCAACGCTGATGCAGAACTGCACGTCATGCTCAGAGCTCTGGTCTCAGAGTCCGTGCATTCGATGGTGTCACTCTGCCTCCAAGACACGCCCCCAACCCATCTGCTCATGTCCATGGAAACTGCTGGGCCAAGCTGCCACCCTCTGTCACTTGGAATACTGTGGAGGCTCCCTCACTGGCCTCCTTGCCTCTATTCTCATCTTCCCACTGTCCATTCTCCACAAGTAGCCAAAGGGATCTTTTTAAAATATTAAAATCGGTCAGAATCACTTCCTGTATAAAACTCTTTAGTGGCTTTTCGTGAAACCCAAGTTTCTTGACTTGGCTTGGAGAGCTCTGCATCTTACAGCTCCTGCCTAGCTCTGCGCCCCCTTTCCTGCAGCGCACCCCTGTCTCCACCACAGATCCCGTTCCCTCCGCCTGGTGCTCCTTCCTCCACTTCCTTCATGGCTGGCTCCATCTCTCATTTAGATGTCGCCTTCCATATTGCCGCCTCAGAGGGGCCTTCCTCAACTCTGATTCTTGTTTCTCCCTGTTAAGTAGAGATACCATCTTTCTTCTCTGTCGTGTGCCCAGTGCCTCGGAAACCATTTCACACGTAGTGGGTGCTCAGCAAAGATCTGTTCAATGAGCAAGTGCTGCTTTCCTGCTTCTTGGGCGTATTTCAGCTAGATACAGGGAAGGAGCATATGATTTTAGGCCTTTCTCAATGCCGCAGAAAAAGACCATGGGAATTAAATGCCTGTGATTAGGTCCGGTCCCCACCATTGCCACCTACCAGCTGTTAAATGTGCTGTTCTGAGCTGCGGTTTCTTCATCCATAGAATGGAGTTAATGAGCTCACTTTACTCATAGAGTCAGGGCCAAACTGTATCTGAATATGATTGGAAGCAGAGTATAGAGCACATCCTAGGTACCCTCCTTCTCTGTTAAAAATGCTTCACGTTTTCCGGCCAGGGTTCGGCACTGGTCCTTTGCATTCCCAGGGCCTGGCTTCGTGCTTGGCTTATAACGTAGTATTAGGTGGTCTGCACCTATCCGGACTGCTTTTGACTCTTCCCGCCTAAGAACTGGTGTCTTCTGACTCTTGTCTAGGCTGTGTCCCTTTGATCAAGTGACCACTCTTTGCTGAGAGAGAGAGACACACACACACACACACACACACACACACACACACACACACACGATGACCGCTGGCTGTACAGGGAAAGCCTGGGGGGACAATGTGGTTCAGGACAAAATCTGGTTTATGTTTTTACCATAATTCTTTTCTATATAGGTTTATACTCTATTAATGTAAATCGATCCCAGTATAACTTTCTGTTTCTAACAAAAATATGTAGGAAAGAGAGAGAACATATTATTTTATGGCTCCGAATGCTTAGGCTTCTCAGAAGATTCCTTCCTTTATGTTCCTTTATGAAATAAAATGTATATGAAAATACCCTGAAAACTGGAAGTGCTGTATAATATAATGTATATAGATAAGTTGGTATGAGTATGATTTCTAGGTAAATGATTGGCTCAAAGAGATAGCTGTTGAGTAAACATTTATTCAAAAATATTTTCTTGAATGCCTGCCATGTGCCAGGCACTGTTTTGGGTATTGGAAATATAGCAGTGCATAAAACAATAAAATCCCTGGTGAGAGAGACAATAAAGATAAATAAGAAAGTAAGTAGTGTTGCAAATGGTGACTAAGAGCTACGGAGGAAAACTCAAAGCAGGCAGGGGATAGGGAGAGTCAGGGGAGTAGAAATTTTAGATGGGTTGGAATTATGTATCTATTCTCCCACCACCACCTGTGATCAAGATCAAGATTCATAACCTGGTAACTTTGCCTCTAGAGTCACATGTAAATGATGTTAGGTCAGTTAGGCAAACAAAAGAAATTTGATGTATGGTTCATCAAAGCTTCTAATAACAATTTGCTATATGTTCCTGCAGCCATATTTATAAAAAAATTATTTTAAAATATTACAATACAAATAGACATCATCTTTATCTGATATCCTAATTTTACAATCTTTTTAAAACAGTGAATCTTAATAAATACATAAATGCTTAAAAATCCAAAAGGCTAAACTCAAAAATTTGCATAATTACCCATAGCAATCCATGAGCATGCTGTGATTCTGTATTACCTAAAAATATCAGCTGCTTTTGAAGCTGAAAGATTAAATCAAAGCTGTGTTATTACAACTCATTTGGAAATAACTATTCCCTTCTAAATGTTAATGTGAAAAAAATACTGTTAAGAGACCTGTGACCCGAAACCTTAGATCAGTTTGATTCTGATTTCATACACAAAGAACAAATACAAGAATTCCAGGATTTCTGATCCCCTACCCGGAGCAGGAGCCGCTGGGAACTTGTTTACTCTTTGAGGGCCCAATGCTGACGTCCGCTCACTGAATAATGTCATCAGATTTCCTGGTGGTGGTTATTTTGGGGGGGCCATGGTAAATAGTTATCGGGCTCTGCTGAGACACTGCTGGACAGAGGTCCTGAGAGCCGGATATACCCCGCAGACAGGATGTGAGGTTAAAATGCAATCTCGTTGAGTAAATAAATGTTCAGTAGTGAACTAGAATTGCCGAAACAGAAATGTTTTAAAATGGTATTGCTAAAATTATATGAAGGCAGAATTCATGATCCTTAAAAAAAATTAACCTATAGCTTCTTTTGTTTCTTAAAATTAGTGTAGTGGTGAGTCGTTTTTATAAGTTGAGATATGAAGTTATGCTTCTTTCGTCTGTAGAAGTTATTTCGCCCTTTTGGGGTAGACCGCGTCCACAGTTGTTTCCCAGGAGGGGCGAGGCTCTGGCCCTGAGCCAGCCACAGTTTTATCTTATCCCTCAGCTTCTGATCAGCCTATGTGCACACGCTGTGTTTTTAAAAATCACAGTAGTCTTTAAAATTTAAAAATTTTATTAATTATTGCCTTTAACCTTATTTTACTCTTCCTGTTTTTCTTAAGTGTTTGCCGTTGACTTTCTCAGACTTAGCGAGTGACTTGAAAGCTTATTTGCTTAACTCTTATTTCATGACAAAAAGATTTAAGACTGAATTTTGCCTCTGAGTAAAATTTATCAGTGTCCTCTAAGTCTTTATTACATGATATTCTCATTTTTACCATTTTTCAAGTAACCTATAGGTATAGTTTGCATTTCCCTTTCATACAACAATTATGAGTTAATATTTTTAAAATTTCCATGGAGAGGGCATTTTTCTTGATTTTCTTGAAATGTATGTTTTTAATTTCTGCTTCAATTGCATGTGGTTGGAGAATAAAACCTGCACGCATTTTACAGTTAGGAATGTTTTAGGGTTTTCTTTGTGACCTAGTATATCATTTTTACACTATTCATAAATATTTTCTTTCTCTCCTTTCACACCTTATTTTTTATCCACTTGACCCTTCATAATGAATTTCATGAGTCTCCTTTGTCAGAGGCCACAGGCCCCAGCTCGTGCGGAGGACCCCCGGGCCGCCCGCCCCCTTCATTGTCTTGTGGGGGAGCAGCGGCCCTCCTGCCCCCGTGCTGCAGGAAAGTAACAGAATGGTTTTCCTTCTCTTTTTCCTGGTAGGGCCGCCATATTCTCTAAGCAGTAGGCCTGTATCATTCCTTGTTCTTTCATTCATTCATTCCTCGATTTAAACTTGGTGAAAACCAACAAAAAACTCACCACCGAGAGCGGTCCCTCTCAGGGCCTCTCGCCGGCCTTCTCCGTGCGCTGTGGGCGCATGATCGCATGGGCCAGGTCTCCCCTTTAAGACTCTACTGGCCCTTGTGCATTATCTTCTCTCAGAGATTCTGGCTTTGGCATCCAGCCGGGCCTCTCGGTATGAGGCTGGCCTGTAGCTACATCACTCGGGGGCCAATGGGGTGCCCTGGAGTCTGTTCTCCCCTCCCACCCTGCGGCAGGGTCCTCCTCCTCGGCCTGAGGTCTGGAATAGTAGTGACCCCTCTTTTCTCTTACTCCTCCTGAGAGACGAAACTGCTACAAAGCGAATCGGAAACAGCCAGTGTCCCACAGTAAATAGACATCAGCTTAGGAGCGTAGGAGGACTGCCCGCGTCAGAGCAGGTTTCGCTCAGTGTTTACGGTGGGATGGGCGCTCCCCGAGGGAGAGGTTGGAGATGGGCAGCAGCCGGGCCGTGTCTTGCGAGAAGGCTCACAGATCCAGTTCTGCTTCTGCTGTGTCGCAGGTGTGTGGTCATCCCATCACTCGGGGGCCCCCGGCGGGGAGGGGAGGGACGCCCTCAACACTTACGCTGTTTCTGGGGAAACTGCAAGGTGTGTGTGTCCCTCTGGGTCGTGACCCAGTGCTAGGCTTCATCGCTGGGGGCTGGATTTCTCCACCTACAGCTTCCAGTGGCCCTGTGTTTGCAGCCCAGGCTGTAGAACTGAATAGACTGGTCAGCGGAATGCAGCTGCCAGGGACCGGCCCTGCGGCCTTAAACAAGGTCCTCAGAAACTCAGTTTTCCAGTCGTGACCTCTCACCATGTCACTGTGAAGATGGGGCGAGCGGCCCTGTGTTCAGCCCTTCGCACAGTGCCTGGTGCATGCCCAGCCCTCCTTTGGCGCTACGATGATTACTGCTTGGGGTCTGGTTATAACGTGGTATTTATCTTTGTGCCTTTTAGTGTAAAGCTCTCGAATACCATTTATTGATACAGCACTATGCTCTTCTGTAAAATGGAAGTGCCAACTATTTCTTTGGCTTCCAGGTGCCACGGTTGTGACTGCAGGATTTCATATTTATGTGCCATTCCAGGTGTAAGCTTTCGTTGTTCGTCAGGGGAAAGATGGAAGTAGGCATGGAAAGAACCAGTGTTTATTCAGCATCTCATCTTCTGGGACTCTGTGCATTGTAATCTCATTTAAGCTTTGGAACAAATGAGAAATTGAGGCTGAGGGAGGTTGAGTAATTCACTTAAAGTCACACAAAAGTAGGAAAAGAAGACCCGAGATCTCACTCATTTCTTTTCCACCCCCCTGCTCCCCACCTTTTCCAGGGTCATAAGGAGATCCCTGGGACTCCTCTGTCTAACAACCATTTCCTTCATGAAATTTTTCTCTGGAATAGAAATTTCCGTTTCATCTAAGGCTCTGATTAGAGGGAAAATTTCAAGCAAGCTTTAAAATATATGTAGTTAAGCAAATCTTTTTTTTTATAGGTATCAGTAGCTGATGTGCAATTTGGCCCCATGAAATTCCATCCGGATCAACTCCAGGTAATAATAAACCATGCTGTAATTTCCACATATTGATTTTCTTTAAAGAGAGGGAGGGAGAAGGCGTAAAGTTATACATTGAAAATAGTCTTCCGTTTTAGATAATTTGTATTATATTTGTACTATAATTATAGGAGAATGTACTTTTCTTAGAAATGCACATCGAGGTATATAGAGATGAAGAAATATCTGCAACCTCCTTTAAAAGTTCAGCAGTAAAGTGGGGGGGGAGAGAGAGAGAGAGAGAGAGTGAGTGAGTGTGTGTGTGTGTGTGTGTAGAGGGGGAGAGGGAAGAGAGCAAAGGTGGCCAAATGTTAACAGTTGATGAAACTAGAAGAAGGGTATACAAGCATTCATTGTCATTTACAACTTTTCTGTAGGTTTAAATTTTTCCAGTATAAAAAAGTAAAAGCATGTTCTTTCGTATGTTTCTGAATCAGCTCTATCAGAGAGAAAATCTATATAAATTGTTTGATCCAAAATGTTAGAGAAAATAACCAATTGAAATTTAGCTCCAAACTTGTTCGATGTTTCCTGCACACAAACGCACATCTGCTATGAACATTTTTTTTAAGTGTGGAAAGCGATGGCAGTTCTTTGCATTTTGTGGTATTTGTGCACGTGGGAAAACTTAAGGGAACGAAGCATTTTGGGACAGGGCTTCTGGTGGCTGCATAGCCTCTTTCTCATGGGTTGCCCCACTTCTCCCATACCCGTGGCCCCCATGCGCAGGCCCAGGTCCAGAGGGAGTGGAGCAGTGCGCTCCTGAACTGGGTCCGGCCGGGGAGCCTGGCTGAGTAGGTGAGAAGCAGCAGACCCAGACCTCACCTGATCTGGGCCAAGCACGGGGACAGCCAGCATCATCCTGGGCAGAGGCATAAACGCTGCCTCTTGTACCTGGTACTGTCCTGTGTCCCTTAACTGACAAGTTTTGAAGGATAACATTTTGCTCTACTTTAAATCTCCTCTCTTATAATCAGAGTAGATTTTTTAACATGGAGGAATTACATAAAATCTTGAGTCAAAACATCTAAATACATTATCCTGTGAGCTTGAGATATTAGCATTTGACATCTAAGGACTTACCTAATTAACTTACTGTTAACTAAAACAAATATTCATGTGCTTTAATTTAGTTTCAAGATAAAGTGCTTGATCAAGACTTTGTTGAGTCTGCCAGTGGATTTATTGGCAAAAGAAGTTTGTGATCTATGCACTTGGACTTCCAGACTAAGGACAGACAGAATAGCACTGACTTCCGGGAGGAAAAGTGATAACGTCCCCAAGTTGTGCGTAGGGGGAGGATTTAGATCAACGGATTATGTCCACATCTGTGTCCTTGCCTTGGAACACTGGGGAGTTTTCTGTAGCTTGTTAAGAAATGAAATTCTAACAAGTTTTCTCAAAAAAAAAAAATGTTTACACTTTTTTGATCCAGGTACTTTTAGTGTTTACCAAAGAAGATAACCAGTGCAACGGATTCTGCCGGGCATGTGAAAAGGCAGGGTTTAAGTGCACCGTTACTAAGGAGGCTCAGGCTGTCCTTGCCTGTTTCCTGGCCAAACATCATGACATCATCATCATCGACCACAGGAACCCCCGACAGCTGGATGCAGAGGCGCTGTGCAGGTAAGCCTGAGACTCAGGCCCAAATGGCCCCACTGGCATTTGTGAGAGTAAGGCAGCCCCGAAGTACGTTACGTTAAATTCACTGTCCCCTAAGTTGCCTCCGATGCGTGTGAAGTTAACAAGACATTAGATTAGAAATCATTATTTCTAGATCTGCTCTTTATCTCCTTTGTTTTGCTTTCCTTTGCTTAAAACGGTAGGAAAATATGAATGAGAATCATTAAGGGTTAAGGGAAAACCTAATATGTAATTAACCACATTGTCACCTGTGTATTACTGCAACAAGTTATTATGATTTTCCAAATGTTTGAAAATTGTTTCTAGTATTAGGCGAATGTGCCTTGTTGTAGTGCCTGGTGTACACTTTTATGATGCCACGTCATTTCTTTCTTAGTGTTTACGGATTCTAAAGGAAAGGGCGTCGTTGTGCGGCCCAGGTTTCTGCTGTTACTATTTCCTGGCCAGTTCTTCCTTCTGTGGACCAGAAAAAGTCAAGTACACCTCTGCCTTTTCCCACAGTGCCAGACCTCCTGTCTCCAGGGAAGCATGGTCTTCCTTGCCACTCTGTCCTTAGCCCAGGGCCCTCATTCCGTACCCCGAGTAGGTCACCAGGAGCTACTTACTGAGCTCACCTGCATGCTCGCCTGCTTGATGCCACACCGCTTAGACGTCTGTTTTTCTTCTAATGGGAGCTGGTTTGAGAGGCCTGGCTGCACACTTAAATTTGCCTTTTCTCTCTCTAAATCTCTGTGGTGTAATCAAAATATAAGCACAAGAACAAGTACAATGTCCTAAGAGCTCACGGAAATACCACTTGTGAGTCCATGTCCCTCATTCCCTTTTTAAGATGAGTGTTTGGCTCATTACTAGCCAGCAGGTTTGAAAAGCGAACTGGCCTTGTCTGTGTGAGTGCCTGCCATGCCAGTCACCCCCAAACGGAAACATCCCTTCCCATGGCCCCTTCTCCAGTCAGGGAGACGTGGTGGGGCTGGGGATCGGCACCCGGTGGGCGAGCCGCGCGGCGGCCTGTGGGAAGGCTCTTCCACACAGTGCCCTTGAGGTTGGCGTCCTCTGGAGAGCAGAGGCCGGTGGACCCTGGAGGAGTGGAGCAGATGCTGGGGAAAGCAGAATTGTTGGGGGTGGGGCATGAGCCACAGGACCCACGGGGAGGCTGCCTGGTCCCTAGAGCAGCTTCCCCGGCCCAGACCTGGTCTGCAGCTATCGCTAGACTCTAGGCCTTTCTCAGCCCGAATTCCCTGGGAAAACCAAGGCCCAGTGTCGTGAGGCGAGGCGGGCGGGGGGAACACGGCCTCCGCCGTTCAGGGGTGCGCGCGCTGCAGCGGCAGGACGGGGTCATTGCTACGGAGTCTGTCCGACCTGCTCAGCCTCAGCTGTGTACTGTACGGTCCTGGGCAGGAAAAGTTTGCCAAAGCCGAGGCCTCACCTGTATGTGACGAATTCATTTCTCTCTTGGCTGTGTTGTTTACCATCTTTGGGGGAATCGAGAAATAGCCACTCAAATCGTTTTCTGTGTTCTGTGGTTCAGAAGTGGTTCTAGTTCTTGAACTAAGAGAACTGAAGCAAGGCGGTAGGTGTCCGCTCTCCTCTGTCCCATCCTGGACATGTCGTCCAGCAGCCAGCACACCTTTGACTTGGCTGGGCGGTCCGGGTGTGGTCCCCTCCATTCCTCTCCTTCTGGAGTCCCCTCCCAGGGAGTCATCATCCCTTCGGTCTGAGCTCCTCCCTGTCCTGTGGCCTGGTCTCCTCTGGAGAGTCCCGCCTCCTCCCCGCAGCCTTGAACGATTTCACGATTTCACAGCCATCGCGGTCCCCAGCACAGCGTTCCTTTCCTTCTCCTGCTCCTCTGTGTCACGGTCACTTCGCCCTCTCTGATCTCTTAACGGGCTTCCGTTCCCCAGGCTCCCCTGGGAGCTGCTTCTCCGGAGAGTTGAGCTCCCTCTCTGGGGAGCCCCGATTCTTTCTGTCAGGTGTTGATTTCCTTCTTTTGGACTGAAATGCCTGGCACTTTTCTAGTTTTGAATTTCGATTGCTCCTTTTTGCCTACCTTCCACCTGGGGACTCTTCTTTGCTAGTACTGCTTAGAATACAGTGGAGAGGTGGCCTTGGGTTCTTCCTCCCACTGGCATCACGGCCATCATTGTCCCACACAGATAGGCGCGCATCCCCTTTGGTCGGGAGAGACAAGCGACCGTTTTCATGTAAGCCCAAGGGAGGAAGAATTGTCCCTCTGAAACAACGAGGCTAACGAAGACCAGAGCAAGTGGAAGGCGCATCACCTCAGTCAGCGGTTACAGTCTCCCTGCACACTGTTACGGTCGCCACGGTCCACTGATGAGGAGTTTGTCCCCAAAAGAGAGGAAGTTCAAGCAGCTAAGAAGGGGAATCCGGAGCGTGAAGGAACTTTCACTCTCCCTTCCGCCGCCCCGCCAACCTTCATTGCTCTAGTGAAATTATCTAAGTGTGTTTATTTTTTAAAGAATTGTTTTTAATTTATTTTAAAATTTGTTTTTTTAATAGGTCTATTCGATCATCACAATTTTCAGAAAACACGGTTATTATTGGTGTAGTACGCAGGTAAGCTTTCTTTTTCTTTTTCTTTTTTTCTTTTTTTTTTGAGAAATTCAGGTGTCAATGTGATGCTCGCTCTTAACAGAGTCATGGAATGTGACTACACAGCACTTTTTAGTTTGCCCTTGTCTTCTTTATTTTTTCTTATTTTCTTTTGCTTTGTCAGGTAACTTCATGGTAGGACTTTGTACTGTCATACTTGGGCTTGTGATTTTGGACTGTCTTTCACTTTAGAAACAGGCAAACCACTGGAGCATTCCATTCCTGAAAACAGGAATGTTTTCCAGGGGTATCTTCCTAGGGCCTTCTAACTTCAAATACCTACGAAGATCTGAATTACACATAGATGGAGGAAATCTTATCTTTCATCTTTAAACTGGAAGTAAAGAAGGGATAAAAATATGTGATAAGGGCAATATTGAAGTAAATGTTATTTAGCTTTTATATTTTTATAGGTAGAAGAAATGTTTCTCTGTCCTTTAAACTATTTTTCTGAGCTTTGGAGGGAAAAGGAATTTTTAAGAATTATTTATTTGTTTTTATTGAAGTAACATTGGTTTATAACATTATATAAGTTTGGGGTGTACAATGTTGTAATTTGACGTCTATATCGTGCTCACTGCCAAACTCCAGTTTTCCGCTGTCACCATAGCATTGATCCCCTTTACCTGTGTTACCCTCCTGCTAGAATTTTTTTTAAATAAACTGGCAGTAGAAGAAAATAGGAAAGAATTTAGTTTAAATTAAAATGTTTACGTGTCAGATGGTACGGCTACTCCTGTATTCTGGCTGTTAGTTTAACCTCTGTATTTCAGGTATTAATATATGCTGCCAAAAAGCTACATATGAAACTAAAATAGAAACTGTTTTTAACTTTATGCTTTGATTTGTATATCACCTTAATTCGATGAAAAGAACTCATTATAGGACAGTCACAGTATTAATGTAAATCAGGTAATAAAGAGGTGAGATGTAATCGATTAGACTCTAAACCATTTACTATGTTTGTTTGAAGGGCGGATAGAGAAGAGTCATCTGTAATGCCCCTCATTGCTGCTGGCTTCACAAGAGTATGTACCATTTCTTTGTTATACACGTATAATTCAGCATGAGAAAGAATTTTATTTCAGTTCAGAACCAGCAAAGGTTCTGAAGTAATTTGAAGAAAAAAATTTGTCGTTCTTGTGCCGTATTATTACATTTTGGTTTAACTTCGTAATCTGGTAATCTAATAATCTACAACACCTCGCTTTCTTAGTCTCTCAAAACCTGCTAAAGTCGTCCAAACATAATACAATCTCCTTTAAGGGCACACTCATTAAAAGTTATATGATAGAATGTGTTGTTATAATGCCTACTTGTATACCTACAACCTTAAAATCAGCTCAAGGATTCTGGAAATAAGATAACCCAAACATGGCTCCCTTCTCTTCAGCCCCAGCTTCAGTCCCTTGGTTTCTCCTGAGCCAGAAGGCTGAAGGCTTTGGTCAGCTGGTCGCCAGTGAGCCTTGGGAATCATGGTGGAGGGAACCTATATATGGCCGGCCCTTGGGGAGATTTGTAGTTCCAATTCATATCAACAAGGTGGTTAAGAAACCTCAAGCCGTGAATTTAGTTTCAAGGGTTCTGGGTGGTAGGGCTCCCAGGTACCTGCAGGAGCCAGTACAGGTCCTCCCCAGGGAAAAGCCTTTCATCTCTGGCCTCAGAGAATCAACACGAATAATTGTCCACGGGCAGCAGGGAGCACTCAGTCACAGCTACCCGGTCCCCGGGAAACAGGGCATCGCAGGTGAGGGCTAGTGGGGAGATGGCAGAAGCAGAGCCCCTGCTCCTCGTACTGCGGTCCTCAGATGTGCATTTAAAGCGGTTATGCTTGTTATAGAGAAAGAAATAAAAGTCAAGCTTGGAGATATCTGCAAGGAATAGGAAGTGATAAAAAGCGACATAGCTGATTCTAAGCAGAACATAATTGAATTTTGAGAAATGAACTCATAATAAACAAAAATCGTAAAACTTAGTAGGTCAGAAGAAACTATCCAGTATGTAGCACAGGGATACAATGCTAGAAAATAGGTTACAGAGGCTAAGAAATGTGGAGCTAGAGTGTGGAGGCTCAGCACATCTCTAACTGGAGTTCCAGAAGGACAGGGAGAGAACTGGCAGAAGAGCATTTTCCAGAACTGACGGAAGACTGGTCCACAGACTCAAAAATCCCAACAAATTCAAAGTAGATTCAATGAAAACATAACACGCCATAGCAAAAGAAAAATGGAGAGAAGATCCTAACAGCAGCCAGAGAAAAATATTACCTTCAAAAGAATGACAGATTAAAAGCTAGCTTCTCAGCAGCAATGAAAAGAAAATAGAAAACAGTGGAATAATATTTTCAATGTGATAAAATAACTGCCAACCTAGAATGTTATGCCAGCGTAAGTATCTTTCAGAAATGAGGATGAAATAAAGACTCCCAGAAATAGGAAAACCGAGAGAGTTTGTAACTGGCAGATCCTCAAAGGACATTCTGAGGGATGCACCTCAGACAGAGAAGGGGAATCCCAGGTGGAAGGCCTGAAATGCAAGAAGGAATGGCAAGCAAGAAGATGGCGAATATGGGGGTAAATATAGACACACAGTTGCTGCGTGAAACAGCCACAACAGTTGTAGAGATGGCAGCGGGAGAAGCGCCGTGACCCGAGAGTCCCACCCCAGCCAGGTCGTCGTCCACCTGCCGGTGCGAAGAGCTTCCTCTGGGGATGTGTGTAAAACTCAGAGATGTCCTTCCTTCGGAGGCTGGTCCGAGGAGAATTACTGAGAGAGGACTCCAGCCATGCAACACATGGGCTCGAACGGGAACTTTAAGATGAGGGAGGACGAAGCACTGAGGACAGGTGATGTGAGCGGGGAACCTGCCACATGCATGCGATCGCCTTTTTTCTCTATGTACATGCACAGGTGTGTATGTGTTATATGTATAATTACACAACGTGACATATAAATAAAATGTTTTATCTCTCTGTATAAATATTAGGCCTAAATGAAAAAGCATAGACTGAAATATATTTGGCATATCTTCTAATAGAAGGAACATACCAAAAGAGAAATTTTAATAGTAGCTCATTGTTTAAGTTCTAGACTGTCTTAGCCAGCCCTAGGTGTCTTCAAGGCCTGCCGGAGGAGGCAGCCCCACGTGGTGGGGAGTGGGCAGAGAGGTGCCCCTCTGCCCTGGAGGGTAACCTTTTGGTTTAGTTGAGCCGTAATGAGAGGTTAGTGTAGGAAAATGTTGCCTGAGCGGGGGTTATCTGTGAAATCCAGGTGCAAAGAGAAATGCAGGCGTGTTTTTGCTTACCATGAGCTTGTATAACTTTAAAGAGAACAACAGATGGCTCTCGAATAACTGAACGTGCTCTGAAAGTTAATGTCAATAGGACTCTAGTTGGTAAATTTGGTCCTTCTCCAGATTCTAGCCTCCGCGAGTGACATGCAGGCAACCGAATCCTCTTACCTTAAGGCCCTGAAAGAAAATCATTCTTAAGTCCTATTTTTTAAAAAGCTAATTTGGTACCCATAAATATCCACCCTTCTTTCCCATTTATCATTAAAGTTAAAAGTATTTTTTTAGATTTCAGTTACCAAATTGAGAAATCTGTTGAAAAGAATTATTTTCATTGCTGGATGTGATCATTTAAAGGTGCACAGTAGTTTATCCACAAACCTCTTTCTGTTTGTAGAGGTATGTGGAGAACCCCAGCCTCATGGCCTGTTACAACGAGCTGCTCCAGCTGGAGTTTGGAGAGGTGCGATCGCAGCTGAAACTCAGGTAATTCTGCCGCCTCTGGAAAGCCCCCCGCCCACACGGAGCAGTGGTTGTGGAGCACTACCTTTTGGGGGTAACTGACCTCCTGCTAAAACGGGATGGGGTGGTTGGTGGCTCCCCTCCTCATGTGGACTTTTGGAGTCTGCCTGGGTGCCTAACGGGTAGATGGTCAAGTTCGTAACCAGAGACTCAAATTTGAAGATGAGGCTCCAAAATAATAGGAAATGAGAGAGCAGGGTACAAAAGTCACATACTGAATTATCTGTTTTGTTTCTTAAGGAAAAAAAAAAACATTTGTTTTACATACATGCACCCCCAGCCTATTAACATTGGTTATCTCTGGTAGGTGACATATTTTTTTCTCTACGATAAGCACTTTATCATTTGGTCTTAATAAACAGATTTTTTTTTTAAAGTGATATAAAAAGAAACCTAGCTCCTTGTTGAGCAAGAAAAATAGAAAAATTAGTAAAATTATGTGAGATTGGCAGAAGAAAAAAGGCAGCCACTCTCTGTCACCCTAGGCTTCTTCCTTGGGTGGTCTCTATTCTCTCACATTTCCTTTCCTAGAGTCATAGAGAGGTTGACATTCTTCTGTTTGCATAAGCCCAAGGCAGAGAGAGGAGTCGGACCTGGAGTGCTGGGCGCGTGAGGGCAGCGCAGGGCTCCCCCTGCAGGGAGGGCGATTCCCACAGTCGCACTGCGGTGCAGCGGAAGGTGACAGGCGAGTGCTGAGCAGGCATGGCTGAAGGCGCCGAGGCTTTCAGAAGCACTCCTCTTCGTCGCCCAAGTTTGCACGGAACCGTGAGGTGGACGCTTGTCCCTGGGCCTGCTTCGTTCCTCAGTCCAGGCCCGTGGGCCTGGCTGCAGCGCTGGCACCGGGGGTGAGGCCACTGGGAGCGGAGTGGAGCCGCGGAGCAGGGGGTGATGGTGGAGCTGGTTCTGTCCAGTCAGGATGCGGAACCTGAGCCCGGAGAGGTTAACCAGCTGACAGCGAAGGTCTTGCAAGTAGCAAACGGCAAAGGTCATCCTTTAGGGTGTAACCCACGTTTTCAAAACTGTAGCCATTGTCTCCCCTCCATCCCTAAATTTACTAACTTCCGACCTTGTCCTTCTGAATGCCTTAGTGCACTCTGAGCATCACCTACCCTGGGAGCCTAGACCGAGCCCCTGTGTCTCCTTCATGCCTCCCTGACTCCGATCACTCACGAGTCCTGTTGGTTTTGCTTCCTAAGTGTCTGTGGAGTATGTCCACGCGTCTTCCTCTTGAGGCTGCTGTCTTCTAGTACCTGGACTGTGAAACTGTCGGTCCCTACATCTCCTCTCGACTCCTTTGTGTCCATTCTCTGTACCTCAGTAACCTGTAACTCCATTTGCGTTTCTGTTCTGCAGCTTCCCCCGCCACACACACACACACACTCCACTGCCTTCGAAATAAGATCCAAACTCTAAAATGTGGCCTACATGGCTCTTGCTGGTCTGTCCACTGCCACTTATCCCTCTGTCCTCATCCATCAACATGCCCTGCTTCGTTCTCTCTGCACCAACTGACAGCCAAAGGGAGATGTGCATTATAAAGGGAGCTAGGAAAATATGAAGGGAAGGGGGTACTGTGGGCTTGAGAATTGGAAGAAAGAGAGATTTGTTCTGCCAGATATTAAAATGCACTAAAAACCTACAACAAGCAACTTTGTGTTACAGTTAGATCAGTAAACTAGAATGTAAAGTCTAGAAATAGACAAGTATATTTAAGAATTTACCATACGATTAATATGTCAATTTAAATCACCACAACAAAGGGCAGACTCTTCATTGAATAGAACTGGTTAACTATTTGGAAGGAAAATCAAGTTATAGCCCAGTCTCACACACAACCCCCCAGATAAACTCCAGTGAGTTAAAGACTTATTGTTAGAAAGTAGAGCCATACAAGTACTAAAAATATAAGGGAGCATATGTCATCTGATGATGCATTCTTTTTAAACTCAGCCTGACGTAAAACCCAGATTCCATAAAGGAAGGGAATCAGATTAGACAACATAAAAATGTTAAAGTTTTTCTACGGTTTAAAAAAATTTAAATAATGTTAAAAATTTAGACAGCTAAACTAGGAAAGATATATTTGTAACATATAAGACAGACCAGTGAATATCCTAAATATGTCAAGAGCTTTGATGAATCGGTTGGAAAATGGAGACACCTGGCAGAAAAAAATAAAAAATGACAGGATCGAGCAGTTCATAGGAGATACAAATGGCCAGTGAGTGTGAAAATACGTTCAGCTTCACCAGTAATCAAAGAACTGAAAACGATATACCATTTTTTATTTACCAGATCTGCAAAAATGATAACAGAATGATAAAACCAGTAGGGCTTCTCACAGATCTATAATCAGAGGTGGGAGCGTCTCATTTTTTTTTAAAGAACAGCTTTATTGAGGCATAATTAACATATCATCCCTTGATTTTTATATGCCAAGAAATAAGGGCTGATTTTTATTGGCCAAGATGCTTTGTCTTATTTAGTGAGACAGTTTAGTAATACCAGGAATAATGTGAAAAAGCATCATGATTATTAATTTTTTAAATATCATCTCTGCACTTTATGGACAAGTAGGCAGCTACTTTTTTTCATCTTCTGAGACACGTAGAAGAAAAAAAACTGGAAATAACCTAAATGTCCAGTCATGGGGGATTTGTTGAATAAATTATGGTATAATGTTATAACAGAATGTTATATAGTTATTGAAAGTCATGATTAAGAACTATAATTGTCACTATAGAAAGATATTGATGTATATTGTTCAATAAGACAAGCAGATTATACAACTGTAGAGTAAGATTCTATTTTCATAAATATACATATTATATAAATATATATATATATGTATGTATATATTACTTAAATATCTACACAGGAAATTTCCTGGAACACCAGTCAATATGTTTAAACAATGGGATTTCCAACAATTTGACCTCATATATTTTTAAACAGCTTTACTGGGATATCTTTCACATTCTGTACAATTCACCTGTTTCAAGTGCACAGTTCAATGGCATTGAGTGTAATGACAGAATTGAGGAATCGTTGCCACAATTTTAGAATATTTTCATCAACCCTCACTCCTGGACAACCACTAATCTAATTCCTATCTGTATAGATTTGCCTGTTCCTGTCATTTCACATAAATAGAATCATATAATACATGGTCCTTTGCAAGTGGCTTCTTTGCCTTAGCATGATGTTTTCAGGGTTCATCCATGTGTATTGGGACTTGATTTCTTTTTATGTCTGCATAATATTCCATTATGTGGCTATACTACATTTTATTCATTTGTTTGCCAGTTGATGGACATTTGGGTTGTTTCCACTTTGGGCTATAAGTTTTTGAGTGGACACACATTTTCAATTCCTTTGAGTATATACCTAGGAGTAAAGTTGTTGGGTCGCATGGTAACTGTGTTTAAGTTCGAGGACCTGCCAGATGGTTTTCCAAGGGGCCTGCACCATTTTGCATTCCTACCAGCCATGCAGGATAATTCCTCACCAACACGTGTTACTGTATTTTTGGTTATAGATATCCTACTGGTATGCCGAGGTATCTCATTTATTTTTATCTATATCTTCTAACTTTTTTCAATAAATCTTTGTTACTTGTGTAATTGAAAAGTGTTTCAAATGCTAAGGAATGGGAGAATGCCCATGATGTAAGGCTGAATGAAGAAAGCAGGGGATGAGGTTGGAGTCGTGATGATCCCAACTTTGTGACCAGAGTTTATTTAAGCTAATAGCTACAGATGCCTGACTGCCTCCTTTCTGCCAGGCTTTGTATGCTCTCAGCTGGGGAGAAGGGAGGTTCACATCACCTGCCCAGGGTCTCACAGCCAGTGAAGGGTTGTGATTTGCACCCTGGCGTGTGTGCCACGCTGGTCCACTGGTCTCACACTGGACCGAATTGTGTATGGTCATGATCCCAAGTAGTGGTATTTACCTCTTCTTTATGCTGTTTACTGTATCTTCTCTCCTTTTTTTGAAGTAGCATCAGTTACCTTTATAATCAGACATAAAAGCATGTAGATAAGTTAACGTAATGCCCCGAGAGCGTATGAGATTTTGCAGCATTTACATTAATCAATCCTTTTCTCTTACCCATAAAGGGCTTGTAACTCAGTATTTGCTGCGTTGGAGAAAAGCCAAGAAGCAGTTGAAATCACAAGCGAAGATCACATGATACAGGTTCGTCATTCTGGAGGTTCTTCCTTCTGGGTTTCTGGTTTTGTTCATTCTCATTTTTAGGATCGAATCCCTCCAACGTGACTTTTTTTTTTCTTTTTGAAGTTCAAGAGACCAGTTTTTCCATAGAGGATTATCAGAAGAAAATCTATAAAATATGTAATTTAAAATAAGTTCCCTATTGGTAAGAAAAGGCACTAATAATTACTTAAGACATTAGAAAATATTCTGTAGAAATACCACATTTGCACAGATTATTTCTCGCTTTTTGTTTGTTAAGGAGAGACTTTTATCCTGAAGGATTATGACTGGGTGCGAGGAGGGGACATTTGGACTGTGGAGGACGTTCTGACTGGAGGTCTGCAAGGTCTCACCTTTCTCCCTCTTTCTGAAGATTGTTTACACCTTTAGAAATTCACTAGGAACTACTCAGAACTTCAAAAATAACCTAGTAATTACCAAACATATTACTTATTATCAGCAGGTCATTTCAGTGACTTACGATGCCATGGCTTTTACTTTTAGATAACAGCAGAAGAGGGAGTTGTGCCTTCTGTCTGAGAGAATAGCTCCACTTTGACTTAGTTCTGAGCAGCCCAGCCCCTCACGTTAATCTAACTTGTGACTTTCTTGGTAAGGAGTTGATGTTAACATTCAGGAGTTGGTCCCCTGAGAGGCACAGGGGCCGGGGGTTGAGGGCACAGGTTTGGTGTCAGACAGACCTCGGCCCCTTCCTAGCCGAGTGGCTTTGGACAAGTTACGTGATGTGTCTGAGTGTGCTCTATCACCTGTACAGATGGCAATTTCAATACTAACCACAATGTACCTTTCGCAGGGCCGTCCTGAGGGCTGAATGAGTTAGCATGCGCCAGGCACTTACTGCGATGCCTAGCAAGGAAGACAAACCTTAAGCAGTATCACTTGTTGTTCAGTCACCCTTGTTTTTTATTATTATTTATTAATATTTTGTTATTAATTATTAGCACCGCATGCACAGCTTTTTTACACATTTTCTAGTCTTCCAGTCCTATTTGAAATTTAATCATAAACCTTTCCATTTGCAAACACTTCCTAGCTCATAGCCTGCTTTCCAGACACATTATTCATTTGCATCACACGGGAAAGGCAAAGTAAATGTGTTCTTCACAGTGAACAGATGCGCAGGCTGAGACTCGGCGGGGTGGAGGGGCTTGCGGGAGTGGAGCCTGGGTGTTTCTGATCCTAGTTTGGTGCCGTATTCCACTGTAGCATAATCTAGTCTTTTTGTGTTTGTGTTGAGGGGGGCGTGGTCTGTCTCCTCGGGGCTGCTTTCCTCTGCAGGTGTTTCATTGTGAGGGGGCCTGCTGCCCTCACCGGAGCCTCAGGACACAGCAGAAAGCCCAGCGTGGTGGCCCTGGGCAGAGGCTCCTCTGGACACCAGGTTCCTCAGGGGTCGTGCACGTGTGGCTTTGGAATGGCTGCGGGGAGCTCCAGGCTCCTGAGCTTTTTTCGGGGGAAGATGGTAGCTTATTTGTCCTCTTTTCAAATTTTCTTTTAATTCACTTGATGTTTTTTCTTCTGTCTCTCCCCAGTATGCAAATCCTGCATTTGAAACAACAATGGGCTACGAGTCAGGTGAATTAATAGGGAAGAAGTTAGCCGAAGTGCCTATAAATGAGAAAAAGGCCGATTTGCTCGATACTATAAATTCATACATCAGGATGGGCAAGGTAAGTAAGAGGTCAGTACCCTTTTTACTTTCACGTGACAGAGAGGGAAGGAAGGCGACTTAGCGTTCACTGGGCATCGCACGTGCCAGGTGACCTCCATCTCACTCCCCAGCAGCCGCGGCAGTGTAGTGGCGCTTTCCCTGTTACTCCCATTTTGCGGATGAGGAAACTGAGGCCAAGAAAGCATATAGTGTGTTCAGCCAATAAGCAGACTAACCGTAATTGACACTAAAAGTCCTTGTTTTCATCTTTGTAATAAGTAAGATGATCTTTTTAATAATTGATCTAAGTGGGGGCTCTGGGTGGGCAGCGTTTCTGGGTAAAGGGTCGCCAGTGAGGTGACACCTCCTCAGAACACATCTGAGCCCACTGGTTCTCTGAGCCTCGTTACTCGTTCAGCACTTTTAAATGCCTCCCGTATGGCAGGCGCTCTGCTGGATTCCGGTACAGAAAGAAAAGCAAGAGAGGAAGTCCTGCCTTCGAGAACTCATACTCCAGGGTGCAAAACAGACAGACAGAAGGAATCCTTACCCAGTACTGTGGGAATCATGTGATCATGGTGCTGCAGGGCAGACGAAAGAAAGGCGGGCTCAGTCTGAAGGCTTGTTTCTCCCTCGGCAGTGGCTTCTGACTGCACCTCGTGTCATTAGGTTTTAAAGTATGATGAGAAGGGAAAGGCTACTGGTTTTCGGTCATTCTTAGTCTTTTCTGCTGGGTTCATTTTGACTTCTAGAAGTTGGTTAGGGACTATTAATCCGATTATTTAAAATGTTTGAGAACTTGGCGACCTCCTTTCCTGTCCGCTGTGGCGTGTGGCCCGTGCCCTCCCATTGCGCAGAAGAGCAGTCTGCCGCAGGGGCAGGAGGGCCATGCGGAGCTTGACCCTCGCGTGCTTGCGGCCCCCGAAGACGCCGTGTGTGAGTGGGCGCGTGTCTCTGCACACCAGATTGCCCGCGTGAGAACCAGGGAGGAGCAGGCCGGCTGTGTGGGCCCAGCGGCACGCTGTCAGGAAAATGTCAAAGTTAGGCGTTGTCCGAATCCTGTTTCACTGTCCACTCTTCTGTCAAAGGTGGTGAGTTCTGACTAGGGACAGTGGAAGGCCCTCGGGCAGGGAATGGAGGCGGAGATGGGTGGAGAGGCCACCAGGTGCTCGGGCTCACTGCACGGTTGGGCCCGGGCTCCCTCCCTGCCTCCATCTGCTGGGAGGGGCGTCCTCAGAAGGCGAGAACAGGCAGCTGTCCTCCATCCTCCATCCTCCCAGACCTGGTGGCCTTGAGGGGCTTTCCCGTGGCCGTGCCCCTCCTAGCGGGTGGGGCGCCTGCTGCCACCGGGCGGGGCGGGCCGCGGTTTCGCTGTGAGGCTCGTCTGGGCGTGCGCCGAGGCGGTGGCCCTCGTGCACCTTGATCGGACACTTACGTCGAGGCGTCCATGTCCCTGTCCCTGAGGAGGGCAAACAGAGATGGAGAGGGGACACACAGTGGATTGGCCGTAGGCCCTGGGGTCTGTCCAGATCCGTCCAGAGCCAGGCGAACAGCCCCTTCCCGCCGAGTCCTGGCGCTGGGCACCGGGTACGGAGGGCCTCGCGCTCGAACCGCGGGAGACCTTTTCTCTAAAAGAGAATACAAAAGATCACATTTTTGACCTCGGTAGTGTTTTATTTCAGAAAGGAACCTGGTTGTTTTGTGTGTTCAGAGTTCTTGGGAGGGGAAAAGCAGCCATTTGTCCTTCGTCAGTAACTCGCTGCTTGGCTGGGCTCTTTTCCGAGGCGAGATGACATGTGGCCTAATTCCGTTTCCTTGGAAGAATGGGGGCGCTGGGCGACGCGGTGCCGTGGTCAGCGGGGAGCAGTCAGACGTGCGCCAGGAACCAGAACGGAGGGTTAGGAGGCAGTTAGATGGTGGGGCACCGTCGTGTCCAGTTCTAGGGTTGCCAGTCAGTCGGATATTCCTGGGGGCGGAGGAGAAATTCTGATGACGTTCAAGCAGAGTGTTGCAGGCACTGTTGTCCACAGACCCCTCTGTTCTCAGCTAATGGCTCCTCTTTTGGGCACAATCGATGCTGTGGGGTACCCCGGTTTTCGGCCCCTGTGCCCACACTTCCCTGCGCCCCACACGTATTTCCTGACTCTCCTCCCTTTCCTACCCCAAGACTTCTCTGTCGGGGCTCTAGAACCTTGTCTCCCATCTTCTCAGATACCCAGGCTTTACAGGGCTCTTCTCTTTTAGAAATTTTGACTTTTTCCCTTGGAAATTGTGTCTCATAGGCACTGAATAGATGTTGGCTGCTTGGAGGTCTGCCTGTGATGGTGACAAAAGGCCATAGCCCCTTAGCTTTTCGCAACTTCCACGTCGCGAGCCCCCATAACACTTCAGCCTTCCTCCCCCACCGACTCCCCTCTTCTCCGACTTTTTCCATCTGCTTCCCCATTCACTAGGGCTCTTTGTCCTTGGCCGGGTTCCTCAGACTGCTCCTTTGTCACTGGGGCATCTTTCCAGCTCTGCATAGATGTCTCGCCTCCCCACTTTTAGCTGCAGCCTCTTTTCCAAGGTCTGGTTCAACAGGCTGCCATCATGTTGAAATCGACTTGTCTAACAGTGACGTTCACAAAAGACCCAGCGTCTCCAGCCCCTGCTTCCTCTGCTCCTGCTCTGCCCTCACGGCCACCTGGACTCCAGTTCCTGGGACGGTCTTGGTTCCTCCCCACCCACCCACCCTTCAGTCTCCTCCGTCGAATCCATCACCAAGCCTTGACGTCTGCTAAGGCCCTGCCTTCGCGTGTCCACTGCCTGGGCCTGGCCTTGTCCAGGGCCTTCTTTCCACACACTGTGATTGAGGTCTCCTGCTCATCACCCTCCACTTCTGGTGTGTCCACCCTACGCTACTGAGTGATTAGTTGTACCAGATCATCATTCTGACCATGTTACTCCCTCAGTGCAGAGCTCAGACCCCCGAGCCGGGCGCCAGGATTTTGTAGCCTCACCTCAGCCTACCTTCTCCACTCAGTAAACAGAAGCCCAAGAGTCCTTGACTGTTTGCCACGCATGAGCACTGTGCTAGCCCTCGGGGTAGGACAGCAGGTGATGGTGGTTTATTTCGTGAGATGATGGGCACCGAGAAGGGACTGTCTCAGTTGGCAGAGGAGCCCAGCTTGGTGCCGGGCTCGCCTCGGAGCGGGAGGGGGGTGCGGGCCTTCGTGCAGTGCTGAGGGCAGCGCGGCCTGGAGGGAGGCCTGTGCGGCATGGCCAGAGTCGGAAACACACTGTTTTCCGCACGTTTGCCCTGCGGCAGGACCGTGCTTAGATATAATCTTGCTCACAGCCTCTCAGACAAAACTCCGTTATTCTCAGGATCTAAAACTTATATATTTATGACAAGTCAATATTTTAAAATATATTTTGGATAAGAAATATGATCTATGACAAGTAAGTATTTTTGTTTCCGTTGGTGACTGGAAAACGTACAGGCACCTTCGTTAACCAAGCAGAGTCTTTGCTAAATTGCCCTCCTCTGTTCGCTGGACTGTGCAGCTGTGGAAGTGGCCTCGTGCCTCCGCTTGGGACCTGGCAGCCACCCGGTCTATTCAGAAGGGACCGAAGGAGGGAATCCTGAACGTGTTTTTTAAAGAGCCGATTGACCTAACTGGTCTCTCGTTCTTCTCCCTCTCTCTTCTTTGCAAGCTAGCAGCTCTGTCGGGGGACGATTCATGTGCCCTGCCATCTCCCATTGAAAATGCGCAGTTGGGTGGCGCAGCGTGTTCACAGAGCTTTGCACGCACCGGCGCAGCGCCTCTCCCGGACTCCACTTCGCCTGTCTGCCGAAGCCTCCCGCGGTGGGCATGGGGTGTGGAGGACAGGTTGCACGTCCCTGCCGTGGGATCGCCGTTTGGCCCTGGCCTGCTTCCGGCACAGGTGTGCGTAGCGAGCACCGGCTGCACCTCCCTCTGGTCTGCGGCAGGCGGGCTCGAGGCTGGCGCTCGGCCTGTTTTGATTCGGGCCTTCGTCGGTGCTCGTCGTCTGCAGAGGTGCGCCACAGAGCGTCAGAGCATCCTGCGCTCTGTCAGGGAGTCTTGGTTTCTCTGGGATCCACTTTCTCATCTGAAGATGAGGTTGTGCCATTGGTGTTTGCGTGCAGGTCGCCACGCTCCAAGCTTAGAAGGTTTCAGGACTGACCTTGAACGAGGGTCTGGGCAGGAGACTTGAGCTAAGCCACCAAGGCTGCCATGGTGGTCCACATCCTGCCTGGGTCAGCTCGAGGTCCCGAGGGACTCTGGAGGTCAAGGAGGTTATGCAGCACCCTGTGAGTTCCGTGTCCTACAGTGGGTTTTAGGGATTTTTATAGCTTAAGGATCCCTGGTGACTGCTGTAGGAATCCAGAATCTTTTACATGGTGGCAAACGACCTGCCGCCCAGGTGTGTCCCCACACGCCGAGAGCAAGGGAGCCACTTGCAAGCCCCCATTCCCTCGCTGCGGTCAGGTCCTACACGTACCGGTAGCTCTCCCAGACTGCACTTCTGGAAAAATCCTTGATATTTTGTCTAACCCGAGAGCATGGCTAATGCAATCGCAGCCCTTATGAGATCTCACCTATGTTCCACCCTAGCCTGATCATGGCTGTTACCTCATCATCACCACCCCGGAGGGACCGAAACCCATCCCACAGGTGGCCATGGAAGGTTCCCTTCTCTGCCTAGTCCTGATTCTCCCTCTCCCAAATGCAGGGCTCGCGGCCACTGCCTTCAGCCCCCTCCCGCAGCAGGTAGGACTTAGGAGAGGAGCAGTGTGTGTGGGGAAGCAAGGGAGCACTCCTCACTCAGGCCAGGGCCTCTGTCGGCCACCGAAAACATGGCCGCTTAGACCTAGCTTTTCCCAGCAGCTCAGAAGGAGACGGACTTGGAAGGTTGAGAAAGAATGTCAGATTGCCCAAAATTGTGTTTGGGGTTGGGGTGATTTGTATCCTAATTGCTTTAGCAATGGTAAATGAATCAAAACTTGGAGTGGAAAATATTCTTGGGTTTATGTTTTGAACACAAAACATAATGATGCTTACATTCCATTTATAGGAGTGGCAAGGAATTTGCTATGCCAAAAACGGAGATAATGTGCAACAAAATGTGAAGATAATACCTGTCATTGGACAGGGAGGGTAAGTGGAAAAACAAGTACTCCAGTCAACATATCATGTTTGGCTTATCGTACAACGTGCTTTGAACACTTGATTAAGAACTGCATGCAGAAATTTGAAAGAAAGGTGTCATCTAAGACTGCCCTTCCAGTGTGGCCTCCCCATGGCCGCAGCCTGACTCTACCTGGTGACCCAGAGCCACCCTACTCTGGACACTCTTGCTTAAGTGCACGGCTACACAGGGGACTAATGTATTCAAATCAGAATGTCACTTTATTAAGCTGTGTGATAAGAACGCTGACTGCTGGACTCCCCACATTTAAAATATTTTTATTTAATTCAATAGCCTGTGTGTTACTGCCACATAGACCTATCAAATTAGATAAAAATATTAAATACTCCTGTTCATAGAAACGCACATAAAACAGATGTGACTACAGATTGGAAAGCAGTGTATACCAGGGGCCTAAAAATCTCCGATGGTTTATCTCAGAATCTATCTTAAGTAATATGAATAGTGGAAAATTATGAATATGAATTATAGAACAACCAACAGTAAAATATGCAACCATTAGAAACAATGATCTTAGAAAAGTAAATTACAAGGAAAAATGCTTACGATAAATGCAAAAGTCAGAGTGTAGAACGGTACGGAGGGTTTGATTTCAGGCGTGAACGTGAAGAAGGAAGAAGGCATGGGGGGGGTGGTCCCAGCAGCTGCTGCTCGTGGCCCCCGCCCTCCCAGGCCGGCTCTCAGCGCTTGGGAGACGGCACTTTGTTTCACCCCAACCACAGCCCCGTGATGCCAGCACCGTGGCTGTCTCCATCTTCCAGATGTGGAAACTGAGGCTTGGAGGCGAGATCGCTGGCCCCAGGTCCGGCTGCCAGCGCTTGGCAGAGCCGGGCCGAGACGTCTGTGCTGACGGCGCGGCTCACGTGCTTGGTCACCAGGCTTTGCTGCCAGCTGGCACTGGCCCCGGGGAACTGGGTCTATGTGGGCCCTCTGTTCTGATTCTTTGCCTTTTTATGTCCTTTCCAAATTTTTTTGTGATAAGTATATAGTGATTTGATTATCAGGGGGAAAAACTTGAAAAACTGAAAAGAACAATCAATGAGGAGAGTCAGCAGCTTCTGAGATAAGCCCCGATGGCTTTGTCTTCAAGGGGCAGCTGACCAGGGCCCTGCGTGGCCTCGGGCCATTTCCCTGAATGGGTGTGAGCAGACTGCTCCTGGGACCGGAGGAAGCGCCCCGATATGAGGGTCCTGAGAATGAAAACGGGTTAAGGAATTGCAGGCTCTGGGTCGAACACGCAGTACACTTTTAAAAACATAAATATTATTTATTGCGTTATGATTTGGGAGAATTTTGTTTTTTACTGAAAAGTTAATTTCGTTTCTACAGAAACACCAAAGGGTGTCTGTAGACGCTTGCTTGTTTACTGGCGGCCTTGGCCACGAACCACAGGAAGGCTTTTCTCAAAGCACTTTGTGTGCTGTGGAAGAGAGATGCTCTTTTCACAATGAGAAAATAGCTACATATCCCCCAGAATAGAGAGCCTGGAGAGAAATAACGCATTGTTTTCTACTTGCAGAAGAATTAGACACTATGTGTCCATTATCAGAGTGTGCAGTGGCAACAACAAGGTAGGTGAGGGGGCCCCTCGGACCGCGGCTGCGCCCCAGCGAGGATTCCCGTACCCGAACCTTGGCCGTCAGAACTAATGGCTTTTAAATTCATTTCTAGACCGAGAAAATAGCCGAATGTGTTCAGTCTGACAGACACACAGGTATGGTGCGCCATATTCATTCCGAGGGTTCACTGTGATTTGGAAAAAAATAAAGTGAAAGCAGACCCCACTCCGACCAGCTCGCCTAGCATGGGGGGCTGTATTTCCCAGCGCCATGGCAGCGTTTCTTGCCTGGCTCCCCAGGCTGGGTTGTGAGTCCAAGGACCTGAGCGCTGTGGGCATTCTGACAGGTGCCCTGGGGTGGGTCACAGCCTCTGGGGAGAGAACTGGTCACCTCAAATGCATGCACTTCATGCGGGGACGTGTTGGGTGAAGTGTGGTTTGTTGGCCTGATCTCTGTTTTAAGAGGCAGCAGTGTCGAGGGTTGAAGGTTGGAGCACAGTCCTTTGTCAGGGACATCTTCATCTGCTGTCAGTCGTCTCCGCCCGCCCACAGGGAGGGAGCCGGACTCGCCCTGCTCCTGCTGTGTCCTGGGCAGCATCCGCAGGCGGTTTTCCCTGGCCTGGCATCGCCTGTCCCCTTTGTGCATGTGGCTTCACGAGCCGCCTGCCTACGCCTGTGCTCACAGAGGAGGGCCGGGGGTGGCCAGACAGGCCCACTCCAGCCCTGCGCCCCACCAAGCCTCTGCACGTGCTCTGCGGTGCTCTGGTGGCCCAGCCAGCCTGTGCAAGCGCCCAGGGAGGAGGCTTTGTCTTCCAGCCCTTCGGCTGTTGGGGACGTGCTTTCTGCAGCACCGGACGGTTCATCCATTGTTCTGGGAATGTTACCCACGTACTTTCTGAGCATTTGCTGTGTCTAAGGCATTGTGCTGAGTGTGTTTAATTGGAGTCTTGCAGTAATCCAATGGGTAGACCTTTTATAGATGAAGTTCCTTTTTTACAGATAAGGAAGTGGAAAGGCTAACTAATTTGCCCAAAGATACCCATCTAGGAAAGGGGTGGGGCCGGCACTCTATCCAAGTGGCCAACTCCAGAAGCCCCAAGTGCAGGCTGGGACAGTTCTCGTGGGCGCCCCAAGAGCAGTTGGGCTTTAATGTGAAAATAAGAGACGTGTCGATACCACGGGACACAGCCAGTGATGAGAAGTGATCAGTCGTTAAGTGAGAGAGGACCAGTAGTGCCATTGTAGCTCAGAGGAAGAAGGAAAGTTCCAGACAGGGGCACGTGGATTTGAATAAGAAGAGGGTGTGGAGGGAAAAGCATCCTAGTAATAAAAAGAGGCACAGAAGACGGAAAGTACAGAGTATGTTCCAGAAAGAGGAGGATTAAATTCGACTAGTGTGAATGGTCAGTGTGGAAAGAGGAGTGGGATCATGAAGGACCCTGGAATGTCAGGGGGGAAATGGGGGTTTTCGCCCGTAGGTGGTGGGGTCTGAGGGTTTTGGGGCAGGGAGTAGCATGAGGCCTGGGCTCTGAGAAGCTTTTAGAGTGTGTGTGACACAGATTCCCTGGCAGGAGGGACCAGGGATAGGAATGCCAACATCACCATAGTCTAGAGGAGAGGAAACAACAGCCAGGGCATGAGATGATGACAGTAGGAAGATAGGGGAGGCCAAGTGCGATGACGGCATGGGACCAGAGGGAGGAGAGCGAGAATGAGCCGTCAGAACGTGGTTGTTAACCGCGGGCATCGCGGCATGGCCCCGGGCTGCAGAAGGCGGGTGTGGAAGGCATTACTCGTGAGGTCCTGGGTTCATGTGTTCACTCGTCTGCTGATTCATTGTGAAAAGTTCTCTTGATACCTCCTGGGCCCTGGGGCCCTTGCTTCTGTGTGCTTCAGAGATCTGGACTGGAGATGTGACTTTTGCTGGCCAGTTTAGATGTAGAACTGACGAGGCTGACCCAGGGATGGCAAAGAGGAGTGGAGACTCTGAGGTGACCCAGGAAGAGACGCCAAGAAAAGATATGTGTCGGGGTGGGGGGGAGGTTGGGTGGGTAGATCACCTGCATCAGCATGAGGGTCAGTGGGAACAGAAACCTGGAAGGTGTCCCTGAGTCAAGGGACAGGAGGACGGGGACGCATAGACCATGGTCAGGGCCAAATTGCACAGAGAAAGGGGGAGGGGCGTGCAGCGCCAGAGACGGAGAGAGACCTTGGCTTTGGCATCCAAGACCTGGAGGAGTGTGGGTTCGGGAGAGCGGTGAGGGCAGAAGCCGGCCTGCAGAGGCTGGAGGACGCAGCAGTGGGAGCCACCGACATGCGCCAAGCCTGACCATGACCCTTAGCTACAAGGTCATAGAGCATCTTGCCTTGGATTTTTTTAACATTTAGAACAGCCCCATGCCCACCCCACCCCCCCAAAAATAGAACAGGCCTGTGAACTAGTCGTGGCTGTTGTTAACATCTTTGTATTACTGAGAAAGAAACTGAGGTTTCAAAGGGCTAAATGACAGCCTAGAGTCAGGCAGCCAGGAAATGACAGAGCTGGCGCTGGAAGGCAGAATTAGTGACATGGTCACAGAAGACGGTCAGCTGGGGAGGAACCTCCCAAACCTCTTGTGCGGCGCCATTCTGTCATTTTACTAGATCAGCACCCGCTTAAGAGTCTTGCTCATGTCACCCAGATGAACCGCTGGCTGTCCAGTCTCCTTCCCCGTAACCAGCGTTTTGTCCAGAAGACTCGGCTGCTGGTCTTGCCTTGGGAGGGCAGTGGACAAGCAGGGTCTTTGGTTACACACCACAGAAATCAGTTTTTAAGCAGAAAAGAAGATAATTAGAAGGAAATGGGGTGGGTCACAGATGGGACAAGAAAACTGAAGAACTAGTCTGAGAAAAGATGAGGAACCGAGGGAAGCTGGGCGACTGTCCCCGCTGTCCGAGGCGCGCCCTAGGAGCAGCACCTGGGGCTGAGACCCCGGCACGGTGCCGCTGCCACCACCGTGGACAGGTGGCTTTTCACACCCTCGCTGCTTTGCCTCAGTCTCTCCAACACAGGCTCTTGGGCAGAAGCCGTCATTGGCCACTCGCTTCGTCCCTGACGGAGGATGGAGCAAGGAGGTCGCTGGCCTCCCTGCTTCTGTAGTGAGAGTCACAGGAAGGGGGACTCAGATTCCGGGTGTCCAGAAAAGTAACCAGTTGCCAGCACAGGGACCCTTTTACCTGGCCCCTGTGCTGTTTTCTTATGGTACTGTGTCTCACCAGACACTCAGTGTGACAACTGTGTGGTCTCTACACCTTGAGGGGTCTGGATGGGGCCCTGAGCCTGCTGTCAGGCACGGACGCGGGCGTGGCGTGCGCTGTCTTCAGGGAAGTGAAATCATCTGAATACACTGTACTTTGTAGCTCCACAATGGGGGGTGGGTGGGCTGGAGACATGTCCCAGCAATGGTGACGGTTGACCTGGTGTCTGGAAGAAGAGCAGGGGTCAGTGAGAGGACAGGAAGCATCGTGGAGGGAGGAGCAGCCTGCACAAAGGCATCAAGGCAGGCGAGGCTGGCTCAGGCCAGTTTGGGTTTCATCCTACAAGCAGAGGAGGGCTACGAGGGTCTTTAAATAGGTGAGTGAAGGGGTCACTTCTTAGAAAGGTTGTCATGGTGATGGTACAGAGAAAAGAGACTAAAGGCAAAGAGACCAGTGAGAGACTGGATTCAAGAGATACTTAGGCCTAATCACTAGAACATGGGAACCAGCTTAATATGAGGGATAAAGAGAAAAGACTTAGAATGTCACCAGGATTTCTAGCTTGGCCCCTGGATAACATTATTGAAAATAATAAGTGCGGGACAAAGGATAGGAACTTTAGATTTGAACTTAGTACATCTAGGTGCCTGGAACATTTCAGTGGAGATGTCTGGTGGCCTGTGGAGGTGGCCAAAGCCTCGGGCCCTGGGCCAGCTCTCCTGACGAGAGGAAGGGAGGCAGGAAGCCCTAGCGCTAAGGGCGGAACCCAGCACCGGCAGGTACTTACGGGACGGTGGGGAAGCAGGACGGGGATGCACTCACTCAGCCACAACCCTGTGCACAGCCACCACGTGCCAGGCCGTGGGGCTGACCCTGCTAGTGAGAAAGCTGAGTTCTGTGTCTCTCGGGTAGGGAGATGGGTAAGGCAGGGGACAAGGAGGTAGCCAGGAAAGGTCTCGTCGGCAGTGTGACAAGTTCCAGGTCAGATGACACGGACCAGGGTTCAGGGGTCTTGGCACAGGCCTCGTGGACCGCTGAGAGGACTTTGCGTGTCCCTCTGTGTCTGGGGAAAGCGAGCTTTGTCAGGAGGAGGGAGGAGGTGGTTCTCTGTGTCTGCGGCCGCAGAGCGCAGGGCGGACGAAGGCTGACAGGCAGCTGTCGACTGCAGTTTGGACATCGGTGGAGTCCCCCGAGCGAGGGTGGTCCCTGTGCAAAGCAAGCAGTCCACGAGTGCGGGACTGTTGAGTATCTGAGAACGTTCTCCAAAAGTTTGCTGTGTTCCAGCAGAGGGACTTTTGGAAGTCCCGTAAGCTACCTGCTTCTCAGCTTCCTCACATCAGAAAGCAGCCCATCCTGCCAGACGCCAGCATCCACACAGGGGCAGGGGCGGCTGCCACCTGTGCGGGTGCTGCCCAGCAGGCCAGGGAAGTGTCGCTGATCTCTCTGTCCTCAAACCATGGCCACTGTGGAAGGACTGCGTTTACGGAGAGGGAAACCTCAGAGCCCGGGCCTGTGCAGGCCCGTTTCCCATCTTTGCCTTGGTGGCCAGACGCCTCGGGTCAGTCTGTTCTGTCAGCACCCACAGGTGGGGGGCCTGTTCTCGCTCCTTCCGCTGCTTCTGGAGCTGAAACCTCACACTTCTGCCTTCATCCCTTCAGCCTTCCTGAGTCTGGCTTCTTCTTTCCTTTTTTTTTTAATTTATTTTTTTGTAGTGACTTTGGTTAATGAAATCCAGTAAGTTTCAGGAGTACAGTTTAACAGTAAGGCACATATATATATGTTGCATGGCGTGTCCACCTCCCGTAGTTAGATTTCTGTCTGTCACCACATATTAGACCCCTTTTACCCCACTACTTCCCTCCTTCCCCCTCCCCCCTCCCCTCTGGTAGCCACTTGTCCATGTCCACGAGTCTGAGTCGAGCTTCTGAGAGCCAGGTGCTCCCAGCATGTCAGCAGGGAAGCTGCTACAGGACTCAGAGATCAAGTCACTTTGAAATGTTAGGTAGAAGTTGAAGCCTGCTTCTCTCGCCACAGCCCATCCTCGGCACACACGTGGCTTCTTGCTTCCCTCCAGCCTCCGCCCCACTCCGGCTGCAGTCAGCTTCCGTTTCTTCTTGGCTCACATCCTCTCTTCTCCACTCCCAGAGGAGCATCTGCCACTTCTTCCTCAGGGCTCCTTCCGTGCCTCAGAATTATAGTTATAACTCTGAGTTCTTCCACCTCTGTCCCCTCTAGACCAGGGGTCCCCGACCCACGGGCTGCGGACTTGTACTGGTCCGAGCCGTGTCCTGTTAGGAACTGGGCCGCACAGCAGGAGGCGAGCGATGGGAGTGGAGGGGAAGCTCCAGCTATACTTGCAGCCACTCCCCAGGGCCAGCATCACCACCTCAGCTCCACCTCAGATCATCAGGCATTAGATGCTCATAGCAGCACCGGTCCCTGGTGCCGAAAGGGTTGGGGACCGCTGCCGTAGCCCGTGCCTTTTTCAGCTTCACGTCTTTAAGGCCTGGCTTAGGGCCTGACGTGTGGGTGCCCAGTAAAGTGTGTGGAGTGAATAAAGGGAGAAGGGCGAGGAAACAAGCAAGTACACAGCGCAGTCTCATTGGGCAGCCGTGCGGACGTCCATCTCCACGAGGCTCAGGGGCAGGACCCGTGCTGGGTCTGCGTGCGGTGGGGAGCTGCACTCTGAAGTGAGAGGGCTCAGTGTCCTGTTCCCGAGACAGAGTGAGGAGCAGCGGTGCTGACACAGCCCGCCTGTGGTCGAGACCAGTGAGGGGACAGGCGGGCAGCCTGATCCCAGCCTCGACTGCCAGCCGGAGCTCGCCGAGGTGCTGCAGGGTGGGGGCCCGGGAGCCAGAGCAGTTTTATTTAGTGGCGCTTTCGTTTGTGACAGGAACATGCAGGCGTCTGGAGAAGCAGACGTGTGACGGCTGAGCAGCTGCTACTTGCTAGGCAGTGCCGGTCACCTAGTGAGGAGGAAGGGAGACTCTGTCCTCATGTCGTTCACAGTGGGTGAGGAGCAGACAGCAAGGCATTCGGGTGCCGGCAGTGTAGGGTGGGGTCGGGGCGTGCGGGGAAGGTCTTCCAAGTGATACCCGTACTGCGTCTTAACGCATCTGCAGAGAGGAGCAGCAGTTACCGGGTGAAGAAGGCGCCTGGGAGAGGGACCCCTCCCGCGGAGGGGAGCAGTCTCCGAGGCGCAGAGGTCGGGAGCTCAAGCAGCACGTCAGAAACTGTCCGTGATGGCCGAGGAGAAGTGGCCGGGATCTCAGGATTCTGGGTGCCACACTGGGGAGCTTAAATCTCATCCTAAAAACAGGCACGAGCCATCGAAGTGTTCTAACTGGGAGAGCCGATCCGCTCAGGGTTTTGTTTTAGAAGGGCTACTGGGCTGCCTGTGGAGCAGGGGTTGAAAGGGGCAAGGTCACTGGGACCAGTAGAGGGTGTGGCTATAATCCCGAGGAGGATGGCGAGTGTCTGAGCTAGGACAGGGACAGAGCAGGGGCAGATTAAAGAGGTATTTAGGAGGCCAACTCCGCAGGTTTAGCTGACCAGTCGAGGGAGAGGGGAAAGGGGTGGGAGTCATACCCATACTTGTCTCCAACTCAGTGACCTGGGACTAAGAGTGGGTTTAGGGGAAGATAATGTGTTCACTTGAAGTGCCTGAGGGGTATCCAAGTGCAGGTGACCAATGGTTAAGGTGTGAGCCTGGAGCTCAGGGTGAGACAGCAACACAGAGATTGCTTACAGCTGTAGGAAGGACGGGCTCTCTCGAAGGGACTGTCGTCTGACAAGAGCAGGGCTCGGGACAGATTCGGGAGCACTGTGGTTGGGTGGGGCTGGGGGCGAGGGGACCGTGAGGGAAACCAGGAAGGAAAGCCGGAGAGCGAGCCCCGGTGCAGCCCAGGAGTTTCCAGGAAAAGCAGTCAGGCCACATCGGTTAAGAGTTGAATCGTGGCCTTCAGATGTAGCAGCACGGAGGTCAGCAGTGACTGTGGCAACTTCAGGGTCAGTGCACGTGCAGAAGAGAGTGCAGCAGATAGCAAATGAATAAGCATCTTGATGGGGGTGGTGCCAAGGCCCTGCTTCTGGTCCTGCTTGTGAGCGGGGCGCCAGGCGAGGACCCCACGATGGGGCAGAGAGGACGCAGCCTCCAGGGGGAACACCGGGGCCGAGCGCCAGCCGCGTTCACCCACCCGCCCGGCGGCTCCCAGTTTCCTCGTCTGTGAAATGGGGACAGGTTGGAAAGGCTCAGCACCTCCGGGGCACCTGTTAGGTACACAGAGGAGGCACAGGAAGGAAGGTCAACTTCGTCTTGTCCTTGATCGATGTGGGGTGGGGGAGAGAGGTCTTACTAGAAGAGCAGCCATGCCATTCACAGAAGGCGGGGTCACGGGGAGAAGGGAAACTGTCATTCCACACTCCTTGCACGTTCTTCCCTGGGGCATTTTAGGTCTTGTAGGAAAAATACATAGATTTTTTTTTTCCCTTGGGGTGGTGTGGATGGGGTTCAAAATTTCTCTTAGTTCTTTATGTATTGAGACTCTAATATGTCATCTGGAAGCTGGAAGGCGCTTGTTTATGATTGTAGCAAGAGGGACGTTTTGAGAACGTCAGTCCCCTTGTTCATAGTCTGCATTTCTGTGCACTGCATTGACTTTTGTGTTGTTATTCTTAAGTTTTCTTTTTAATTTTTTTAGATTGATAATTTTCCTAACGTGTTTTCATTTTTAATCCTTTTGATGAGGTGACTTATAATTTCTTTCTGCAGATAATCAGTCAGGCAAACAGAAAGACAAGAGAAAAAGCTCACTGGACTTCAGAGGTGTTGGCCATCGTGTGAGCGAAGGTAGGTGGGAGGATAGAGGGGAGGGTGTGACGTGCGGGCTGCACGCAGGCCTCGCCCGCCCCCGCGCAGCTCCGGGTCGCTGCGCAGCCCCCGTTCGGGACAGGAGACCCTCTAGCAGTCTGTCACCTCTCCCTCTTCCCCGACTCCCACCTGTGGGTTCCGTGTGAGCCTTTCAATGGAGTGAGGTACATTATACTGTCCACTCTGTAGTTGATTTCCTAAAGTGTAACAGCAGAATGTCAGTTTATCGGCTATAATTGTGCAAGTAATGCATTTGAGAATTCTTAACAACATAGAGCAAGTCCTCGAATAGCTTGGTTTTGTTCAACATCATTTCGTTATAATGTTGACAAAGGGAGAAAAAATGGACTCCTGGCAGGGCCACTGTGTGAAGTGTGCACGCTCCCCCCGTCGAGGGTTTCCGCCAGGTCCTCTGATTTCCTCCCATGTCCCAGAGATGTGCACATGAGGTGCCTGGTGTGTCTAAATTGTCCCTGAGTGAGTATGGGTGGGTGTGAGTGGACCTGCGATGGGAGGGCGTCTCAGACACGGTGGGGTCCCAGGAGAGGCTGCGGCCACACTCGACTCTCAGCTGGCATAAGCAGGTTGGAAAATAATGATCTTGTGTATTTTTATTAATTGTCCTTACGTATAGCTCACATTTATTTCAGTGTTCAATATCAGAAGTGTTTCAGGTCTTTATTTAGAAGTTTGATGATGTTTTTATGACCAGAAATATGACATTGGTACTTAACTTTTGTTCTTGTCAATTAGCCTACGGTAAAATTGGTACCTTGTATGTCATTTTGCTTAAAATCGCAGTCCAAGAACCTTCCAGTGACATCGAGTGAGGACTTAACTGTATTTTGTTGTGGGTTGCAGTTTGCCTAGAAGCTTATTTTTTGGTGGGGAGGTGAGGTGCATGTGAAAGACTCTTATTAAGCAAATATTACTTAAGTTCTAATTGGAATAAAATTTTTAAATATTATATAGATATATAGATATGTGGCCTGAATGATCTAGTAGTTTCGAAAATGTAATAAAAATGATTTATTGATAGCGTGGAGGCAAATCGCACTGCTAACTGCACTTTCTTCGACCCAAAGATGAATTGGGAAGTGCGTGGAGCTGTTACTAGCTAAAAAGCCACTACCTTGCAGGGCAGTAGCACCTTGGACTGTACAGCAGAGGCCCGGCGCCTGCCCTCATGTCCCTCACAGGGCAGGGCAGGGGCCGGCTCACTCATGCCCACGGCCAGGCGTCTCCAATTTCCCTCATCCTTTGGGCAACTTTGTCCGTTTCTGTATTTTTAAGAGGTAAACGTTTTTCTTGTAATGCTTTTGGTTTTTAACCACTATTCTTTTGGAGTTATAATTTCCACATAATAAAGTCAGATGTTAAGTGTTCAGCTCAATGAGTTTTGACAGTTCTTCACACTCATGTAACCACTACGCAATGTAGATCCAGACAGTGTACACGCATGCGCTTGCACGCACACCTCTGCCACACGGAGGCAGCTGAGAGTTGCTAGCACTGCAAATTGGCCTGGCCTCTTGCACTTCAAGAAACGGAACCGTATAACATGACTGCGCATTCTTTGTCTGGATTCTTTCGGTCGTGTCAGCGTTTTTGAGAGTCATCCATGTCGTTAGGTGTATCAATAGTTTATTCTTTTCATGGCTCAGTAAATACTCCGTTACATGAATATGCCACGATTTGTTTATTTGTTTTCTTATTAATGGGCATCAGTGTCTATCTTTCCACTTTGGGGCTGTTAAAAATAAGGACATGTGAATGTTTTTTTGTGTGTGTGCACCTGTGTGTGCCCTGGGCCTTTGGGCAGCTGCGAACAGCTCCAGCGTGGGCTGTCCCCTGCTCCTCCCCATCGCTCCCCTATAAGAGTTCCAGGTGCTCTACACCCTCCCACACTCGGTTATGCCAGCATTTAAAATTTCAACCGTTCTGGTAAATGTAGTTTTAAATTTTTTAGTGACCAATGAAGTCGAGCACACCTTTCATATATTTATTGACCATTTGAATATCCTCTTGTGAAGTGCTGTTCAATATTTTACCCATTATAACTGGGTGTTTCTCTTTTTCTCATTGTTTTGTAGGAATTCTTTATATAGTCTAGATCAGGGTCCTCTGTTGGATGTGTGTATCACAAATATACTTTCTCAGTATGTGGTTTGCCTTATCAGTCTCTTAACAGTCTTTTAAAGAACAGAGGTTCTTGATTTTAATAAAGTTCATTTTATCAGTGTTTTCTCTTATAGCTGGTGCTTTTTTGTCCTGTTTAAGAAATCTTTCTCTACCCCAAGGTCAAGCTTGTTTCATCTTCCACTTTAGGTCTGTGATCCATTTCAAATTAATTTTTATATCTGGTAAGGGTGGACATCAAAGACGAATCTTCCCTCCCCGCCCCTTGGAAATCCAATTGGCCCATCACCGTATTGAAAAAACAGCTTTCGCAATAGCGTCGGGGCTGTCAGTCAGAGGACTGTGCACCTGTGGTCGTGTGTCTGGACTCTGTGTCACCGTTCTGTTAGTCTGTGCTTGGACCAACGCCATCATCGATTTCTACAGCCTTGTAGAAAGTCTTGCTATCTGGTGTGTGAACTTCTTCAAGATGATCTTGGCTGTTTTAGGTCCTTTGCACTTCCATTATAATCGGCTTGTTAGTTTACTCACACGCACGCATGCACACACCTCCTATGTTCTATCTAGGAGTGCCTTGAATCTGTAGGTCAACTTGGGGAAAATCTCGCAGACCATGCGTGTGCTCTGTGACTCGATTAGGTTGTCTTTATTTTCTCTCAGCTGCGTTTTGCATTGTCAGTATATAAATCTCACACATCTCTCATTATATTACTAAATATTGATGTTTTTAGATGCTATCATACATCATATTGGTGTTTTTAATTTCAGTTTCCAGTTGTTTGTTGCTGGCTTACAGAAATACAATAGATGTTTGTATATTGACCTTGTACCGAGTAACATTGACCAACTCACTCAGGGATGTAAGAGTCATGTTTATAGATTCTTTTGTGGACTTTCCACCTACACAGTCACAACAATCTTTATACCTTTTTCTAACTTTATTGCATTTATACTATTGTTTGGTTTTTGTAAGCATATGTCACTTTCATTATATTTTCAAATGAGAACAAGTCCTTTAATGACATAATGATAAAATAGGTTTTTGTTTTGAGTTTAATGACCACACTGAGTATAATGGAAAGGTGGCAACCATACGCTGGTCACCAAAACTAGACTGAAAGAAGTTTGTCTGCCCCCAGCATCGAAAGCGTTCAGGCGCTGCCGAGTCGGCCGCTCTCGCTCGGGGTGTCTCGCAGGGCCTGAGTCTGGGACGCGGAGCTGACGCATCAGGCCGCGGTCCTTACGCTGTTCAGTGAAGAGCGTTTGGCCTCACCGTGGGGCTTTCAGGGAGACAGACGAAACTCTGTGTGAACATCTTTTCCTGCCTGCGCACTGCCCAGGCTCCCCGCTACCCCCAGAGGAACCCAAACCAAAACCTTAACAAACTTCAGAACCTAGGAGTTGCTGCTTGCCACGGAGGTGTTTACCTGACTGGTCTGGATTAAGCATGACAGCACAGAGCGCCAAAGGACGCCTCGAAAGCCGCAGCCAGAGATTCACGTATTTCAGTTCATGGCGAGTGGTGTTCACCTCTCCTGCCACATGTGAAACAAAGAGTCTGTGTGGCACCGGCTTCCAAAACACCCTTACTCCTGGACAGCGGCAGGCCGCCTCCTTACAAAGCCTCATTGTTACAAACATGAAAAGAGGCTAGCTGTTTGGCCTTGGCTCGCTAGCTGCTTTCCTGTTTTCTCTCTGGCCTGTGACATCAGACGTTCAGTTTGCGGGGGCACGTGCTTCCTAGTGCCTAGACCCGAAGGGAGCAGAGGCGGTTAGGCCGAGGTCCCAGGCTCGTAGGATGGAGGGGAGCTCTGGGTGGCTGTGTGGGTCTGCTCCTGCCCCCTCCCCGTGCAGCTGGGCACAGAGGGGCCTGGGGGGCGGAGGAGGGCACAGAGCCCTCGGCGGTCGAGCCAGGTGCCCGAGGCTGTGCCTGCCCTGACCTCCGCCCACGTGATCTCTCCGCAGTGGCCAACCAGAGACGACACTCCTCCCTGGCCCGGATACACTCCATGACCATCGAGGCGCCCATCACCAAGGTGAGGCCGTGCGTGGTCGACCTCCACGGAGCACGGTGTCCCTCGTTCTCCCCGCTGGCTGTTTCCAGTGAGGAGATGTGGATCTGCGACGATCTCGATGCTCTCCCAGTCACGGGGAGCTGCTCCCTCTCAAGAGAGGGCATGTGGCACAGACACTCGGCTGGTCGTCAGCCAGCCTTGAGCAGTGTGGCCAGCCCGACCTCAGCATCTCTTTTCCATGGCTTTGAAGGCTGTGAAACTCAAGGCTTTTCTTTCCGGGGTGCAGGTGATCAACATTATCAATGCTGCGCAGGAGAACAGTCCCATGCCTGTGACAGAAGCCTTAGACCATGTGCTGGAAATTCTCAGAACCACAGAGTTATACTCGCCGCAGTTCGGTGCTAAGGACGATGATCCTCACGCCAATGACCTTGTTGGGGGCCTCATGTCCGTAAGTGTGTATTGACTAGGCCGCTGGCCGGAGCCTGGTGTTCCTGTTTGTTCTCCGGTTATTTGGTCACGGGCCGGCATGACGAAGCTGTCTGCGTGTCAGGCTCAGTCCCGGCCTAGGCCCGTCCACCGCTTGGGCTCGACTGCTCTTCGTCTCCCCAGGGGCCTCGGCTCAGAGCACAGAAGGGAGGGGCATGTTCTGGACCGGCCGCTGAGCCGCTGCCCCATTTCTGCTTGGGGGTTCTATGAGTCATTTATTTAAATACAACTTAACCGGGCAGAAAAAAAAATATATGAAGTGTTCCACACCACATTGCAAAACAGAAAGACCATGTTTCAAGAGGCCCTGGGGGCAGGAGCGTGGTTTCCCCCAAACAGCCTGTGCAGAGCTGGTGACTTCTTTGGAAAGAAGCACTGGAGACCATGTCATTAGAGGGGGCTCTGGAGGCCCTGGATGCCCCCTTCAGCCCATCCAGTATAGAGGTCTCTACAGGAAGAACAATTGTCATTCCATCGCTGTCACCTTTGAGTTGGGAAGACATAAAATTCATCTCCCTCCCAGTTCCTGCTTTCTGAAATCACTTGATGTCTTCAAAATAAAGTTTTAGGCAGGTAGCTAGATAAAGCCTGCCTAAAACCCTAATTTTTAAGACATCAAATGATTTCAGAAAGGGTAGCGTGGTTTCGGGTGATGACGATGTCTAACCGTGGACTTGCCTATGGAGACAGAGGCTCCTCTAGCCTCTAGTGAGGGGTGACGGTGACACGGGACAGGGTGGGAGGGTGTCCGGGATGGGGGGGAGTCGCTGCGGGGTGAGAGGAGGGGGCTGCTTCGGGCTGGGGCGGTGGTCTGGGATCAGCTCTCAGCCAAGCGTCTGCTGGGCGGAGTGAGATGCTGAAGGAAGAACCGAGCCCCAGAGGAGGCCTGGCATCTCCTAGGGTGAGGACTGCGGCAGGAAAGCCGTCCTGTGGGGCAGGGCAGCGGGCAGAGGGGCGTCGCCCCTAAGAAACCAAACCGTCCTAAGTGCCACCAGGAGCTCGGGGCCGAGGGGCCTCTCACAAGCCGCCCCCGCCCCGCACCGTCCGACCCGAGCGTAGCCAGTCCTTTGAGCGTCAGGCTCAGTGCTCTCTGTGAAGGGACTGAGTTCAGGGGTCGATCTCAGGGGAGCCTCGGGGCGCACTGATGGAGAGGGCTGACCTTAGCCGTCCTCTCCTGGGGTCTGCAGGAGGCAGAGAACAGTGGTGACTTCTCTCTCGTTTCCTTGATTTTTATCAGGATGGTTTACGAAGACTATCTGGGAATGAATATGTTCTCCCAACAAAAAGTAAGTTTTTAACTTTCTGGATCATTATTATTAGTCAGGCTTAAGTGATGAAAATCAATTTTTCAGATAAAAGTTGTCAGATAGTTTTTCTTATCAGTACAGTTTCTTGATATGTCATAAAACGTCAGAAACAAAGCACCGTTCTCCCTCCGCTAATGCCATAAAACCTGTGAATTTTGTTCTCCAAATTTCATTACTTTGCAGACTTTCAACAGATTTCGAGCAACATAATCACTCCCATCTCCCTTCACGATGTCCCACCGCGGATAGCTCAGGCCATAGAAAACGAGGACTACTGGGACTTTGATATTTTTGAACTGGAGGCTGCCACTCAGAAAAGGTGAGTTCTCTTGGAGCGCGGCAGACAGAGCTCGATGCCAAGGGCCTGTGTGGAGAACGCCACCGGAGGGGTGTGGCTTCCGCACAGAACCGGTCCCTGGTCCCCGGGGAGGCTCAGGAGGGAGCAGCAGGTGCCCCTTAGTCACCGGGGCCTCGACGAGGGGATGGGCGAGAGGCCGGGGCAGAGTTTGCCTGGTCACGACTCCCGACGAGACAGCAGACTCGTGGGAAGTGTGAAACTGAGCGAGGGACTTTCTGCTCCAAGTCGCAGGGTCGTTTTTTTCCTGTAAAACAGGGATGTTGATCTCTTCTGTAGGTGGTGATAAGTTACGATACAGCCCAGAGTCTAGAACTCAAAATTAGAAATACACGGAGAACAGAGACATTGGAGAAGAGCTGTCCCCAGATCTCGGTTGCTGTGTCGGTGACAGGCTTGGGGAGACCCAGAACTTCACACCCAGTCGTCCCGGACGGGGTGTGACCACAGAGTGGGGGAGAATGGGGTCCACACCTTCAGTTCTGCACTCTGCTGGAACAGAGCTGTTAACCGAAGGGGTGTGGCTGACGTGGCACACAGGAGTGAAATGTCGTAGCCGACGCCCACCAGGCCAGCCTTCAGGACCGTCGCAGGAGAGGTGTGCTCTCTTGGGATCACCATCAGGTCTCATCCCAGTCGGGCGACTGCCCCCAAGGCCCCTGCCCTGTCCTCCTGCTCGTCGTGAGTCAGCCGTCTCCTGCACTCCGCTCCCAGGCACGCGGCGCGGGCACGGACGTGGGGAGCACCCCACGCACATGCGTCTCTGGGCATCTGGTTCACACACTAGTGACCTGGCCAAGGCAGGTCAGTCCGAGTCCCATTAGCCTGACCCTCTCCGGACACTCAGCAGAGCCACATTTCTCGACCTTCCAAGCCCAAGGCCAAGCGCTAGATCAAGGGCGCTTCTCAAGGAAGGGCCCCACTTGGCGGCCAGCTGGCTCCCTTCTAAGGGTGAACCTCCTCAGACTCGACACCCACCTCTGGATTGGTGTCTGGCTCACGTGCGGTCACCAGGAACCATTCTTGTCCTCAGACAGGACGCTGGCCAGTGGCATAGGTCCAGCAGGTCCAAAGGAGAAGATAGGATTCAAGGTGGCACAAGGTTAGCCTGGCAACAAACACGCTGATTTTGAGGAATCCACTGGTGCAAGTAGGAGTCTGAATCAGGAGGGGCAGGGTGAGCAAAGCCCGGCTAGCCCGCGGGAGCACTGGACGGAGCCCTGAGGCCAGAACCGGAAGTTGGCTCTAGCCAGCTTGGTGCTGGCTCCCGGGAACAGGGGCGACAGAGAGGCAGGTGCCGCTCTGCTGCCCTCGCGCTCTCTGAGGTCTGGCTCAGGTGTGCTTGTCGGATCCGACGGCTCTAGCCACATGGCCTGTGTCTTCACTTTACTTTAATGCTATGAATATTTTTTCTATAGGCCTTTAATTTATCTTGGTCTCAAAATCTTTGCGCGCTTTGGAATCTGTGAATTCTTAAACTGCTCCGAGGCAACACTGAGAACGTGGCTCCAGCTTATCGAAGCCAATTACCATTCCTCTAACCCGTACCACAACTCGACACATTCCGCCGACGTGCTGCACGCCACCGCCTACTTCCTCTGCAGAGAGAGGATAAAGGTGAGCTGGGTTTCTGTGGCCTCTTTCCCCAAGTTGCCATGCAGTGCGACTGCTCGGGAGTGTCCCTCACGGTGCAGCCTGGCCCGGGAAGGCTGCGGCCACGTGAGAAGTCAGGCAGGAGGCCACACACACTGCGTTAGCTCAGGACGTGACTCAGCCATTCCCTGGGAGCGTGAGGGGGAGCTGGTCCCCAGGGAGAAAGGCAGCAAGGACAGGAGACGGCTGTCGCCTGGGGTCTCCAAACCCGCAGACAAGTGCAGCCAGCTGAGGGTCTGCTGTTGCCACTTTAGGGGCCCCGCCTGTCCTCTCAGAGTCAGGGAAGGGCGACGTCATGCCTGGCACCTGGCCGTGCTGAGTGGAAGCTGGCTCTCACCCTGAAGGGACACCTTCCTGGAGCTGGGTCTTCAGCTGCCCCCTCCTCGCTCCCTCTAAGGTTTTCGTTTTGTTTTGTTTGGAAAAAAAAAAAGACCGTGACCGAGACCTAGGCAGAATAATAGCCCAGAGAGGGGACTGTTTTAGAAAGTACAAAAATAATGGCAAGGGAGGGACATCGGTGTCAATATGGACCAACATATAAAGACAGCCCAGTTTTTGTGGTCATTTCTTGTTTTTGAACTACTCTGTAGACAACACATACATATATGTATTCGCAAAGCCCACTTAAAACGACTTTAATGACATGGAGATGTGACTCATCTCCTCCACTCCCCCTCCCCCTCTGTGAACGGTGAGCCCTTAACAAGCGCAAGACCGAGAGACCGAGAATCTGCCGTGCCCGGACAGCATGTGCGAAGATGCCCCTTTCTCAGTAGACAGGGAACCCGGATTTGCTCGACAGTGTCCTCTTGTCAGAAGTCCCAAGTGTTCTTACCTTAAAGCCATAGGGCGGGAAGAAGACCCTACAGAAGGCTTCGTGCGGTGCCTCACTTTTCACAAGATCTCTTGTTCTCAGCAAACCCTAGATCCTGTCGACGAGGCCGCTGCCCTCATTGCAGCCACCATTCATGACGTGGACCACCCCGGGAGAACCAACTCCTTCCTGTGTAACGCTGGAAGCGAGCTGGCCATTCTCTACAACGACACGGCTGTGCTGGAGAGCCACCACGCGGCCTTGGCCTTCCAGCTGACCATCAGAGATGACAAATGCAATATCTTCAAGAACATGGAGAGGTAAGAAGCGTGGGTGAGGAAGCGTGTTGGTCCGCCCGTCTCCTTTTAACATCTGTACTGAGATAAACACACAGCACACAGCTCACCGGGTGAAGCATGCGGCGATCGTTAGCTCGTTCGGAGCAGTGCAAGCGCCACGACAGTTTGAGGGCACTTTCATCACCCCCCCAAAGTCCTCAAACCCGCTAGCAGTCACGCCACACTCCCCACTCGACCACGGAGCCACTTTCCGTGTCCAGAGAGCTGCCAGCTCTGGGCATGTCGTGTGAACGGAAGCACGCCCAGTGTGCGCTCTTGGGACTGGCCGCTTGCCCTCAGCACGGTTTCCAGGTTCAGCTCCTTTGTGTCTTGACATTTCAAGATGAGGAAGTAACGCTGACGTGCTGAGCTCTTAGAGATGGAGGAGCTGCCATCGTACGTCTCTGCCCGGAACACTCCACCCTGCCCTCATGTGCCCAGCATTTTTCTCATTGTCTCTGTTCCCACGTCATTTCCCTGAGGAGCCTTCCCTGCCCCCTCACACTACGTATTCAGACCCTGTTCCTTGGTAGCACTTGTCACACTTTCATTATTTGTCTAATGTCTGATTCGATTCTTAAGCTCTGTAGGATCACGGTTTCATACGAGTTTCGTTTATCACTGTCCCCTCAGCGTCTAGCATGGCGCCTGATGCATGACAGGGACTTAATATCACATGAACGCAGGGAAAAGTGTTCGGTCATGAGGAAGACTTATTAATTTGTATTTTTAAGGAAAGTTTTATAGGGGATTTTTTTTTTTAAAGGAGACTCCTGATTTTACTAAGCTTCCTGTGCCATGTCGTAGAATTCCAGATGTGGAGATCAGTAGGTTTTGTTTGTAGCTACTTGTTATCTCTGCCCCAGGGAAAGGAACGGGGTGACTGGAGAAAGGGGGCAGAATAGAGATTTTATTTTGTATTCTCCGTACATTAAAAAAATTTTAGAAACAAATGAAAACAAGGGCTGGAGGAAGAGGTGTCACACACTCTTTGACTGTCTCACCTGTCAGAGGGTCCACCCTCTAAGTTTCGGGCACTAAAGGTGTTGGGTCTCTGTGGGGTACACTCTCCATAACCACAGGTCTCCACCCCGTCTTCGCTGAGAGAGCGGCGTTGCTCACCTGGCTACTTCCTGTCTTGTTTTAGTCTAAGAACCATGGGCCTCACACTACGGGTGACAACACACGGACGTCGCATCTACAAGGTCTTGCCCTTAAGCTTCCGATTTTAACTTCTGTCGGGGTTCACCTTGATAACGATCAAGACACTAAGTATCACTCTTACAATCTCTTAAAGTGTGCCCTGCAACTGACTTCCAGCGACGTTAGAACTTTAGCCACCGTGGACGTGCGTCCCGGATCACAGATAGTTTTCATGAGTCCCTATCAGTCGAGTCTGGACCCGTGATCTGTAGCAGCCTCTCATTTGTCGCCTGAAACAGGAATGACTACCGGACGCTGCGCCAGGCAATCATTGACATGGTCTTGGCCACAGAGATGACAAAGCATTTCGAGCACGTCAACAAGTTTGTCAACAGCGTCAACAAGCCCCTGGCAGCACTGGAAGTAAACGAGGTAAGGGTCTGTCTGGGCTTCATCCACACGTGCTGTAGGCTCACTGAATTTGATTCTGTTGCTTAAGTTCTTGAAAGTACCAGAACTTGGCAGGAGAAAATACTGCAGGGAGGCTCAAGTTTCAGATAAGTGTAGAAGGGGAAGCCATTCCCCTCTTCTTGGGCATTGTGGGCATGGTTGGAGCCCTTGGGTCTGTCACCAGCTGCTCCACGCTGTGCATTCCGTGGTGGCAACAGCTATCCTCTCTTGGCTGTGTCCCGGGAGGGTGACACCGTCGCCCTCATTTCTGGACTTGAGGTGCTGGGCAGGGGCAGCCAGGGAGCAGCCAGGCCTGAGCACCCGCGTGTTCTGCTGCTCCACCGCCTTGCGGGCGAAGTGGGCACCGTAAACCTCAGGGCCCAGGGCCCGTGAGGCGGGCGCCGCGTCAGCACTGGAGAACGGGCCTCCCTGGGGCCTCCTCCTCAGGCGCGGCTGCCTGCCCCCCCCCCCACGCCTACTCCACGTGCACTGGGCATAGGAACGACTCGCCTTTGGGCGCTGTCGGGCCAGGGTCATAATCCAGTTCCGCAGCTCAGTTGGCCACAGGCTTCGTGTCTCCCCAGCCTCCCAGCTTGTCACCCTTCTCACTGAAAGCTTTAGTCAGGAGAGAGGAGGGGAACGCTGGAGCCGGGCGAGCTCGGGCCGCCTCGCTGGTGTCCCTTCTGGTGCTCCCCAAGACATGAGGTGGCCTCGGTGCAGGATGCCGCCTGCCCGTCTTGATGGCAGCTCTGCCCTCTCCGCGGGACCACCAAGGCCTTCCTAGAGTGCTGTGCTCTCCTGGAAATCACGGGGCCGGCCCGTTTGCAAAGGGCCCGTGAGCGAGGGCGCCCTGTCCTCCTTGATGGTGCTCTCTGCCCGGCACCCCCTCTTCCACCCCGAATTTGCTTCGGAGGGTCCATTCCCCCGTGGGTGGTGACTCCGTGTCCTTGTGAACGAGATGCATGCGTACTTACTGCGAGTGGACGGAGCCCAGGACCGAAGGTAGAACTGAGGTCCCTACTGCGGCTCAGCTGGGTGGCTCTGACGGGTCCCTCCGAGTCCCAGTGTCCTCATTTGGTAAATGTCACAGCACGTGGTACCGCTCTTCAGGCCGACCACAGACCTTTTAGTGAGTGCAGGTCCAGAGAAAGCTAAGTTCTTTGTGCACCACAGAATGTCAGTGTTATGGAGGTGTCACTGTGTGACAGTCTTGGGACACTGACAGCCACCCCCCAGTCACACGTGCCGCAGGGCTGAGTTGGAGATCGAGTAATGACAGGCGGGAGCCAGGTGGACCCCAGGACTCTCTTTGTTGGGAGAGCTGGTAAGTCTTTTACTTTTTCAGTTCACACTCTGTTTAAGTAAAAGTTAAAGTCAGTCTTTGAGTTCTTACCAAGGGAGAATGACAGAGAAAGGACAGAAAGAAAAGGCAACTGCGAGAAAGATTTAGAGTGAGAAGAGCGAGCCAAGAAGAAGGGAGGGGCAGAGACCTCAAGCTCCAGGGCTTCCCTCAGCTGCTGCGACGGCGCGGCCTTGCTTTGCCCCTTTGTCCCGCGAGGGGCCAAGCTCGATGCTCAGTCTCCTCAGCATTGTTTCGGGAGCCCCCGATGGGTAGATCCTGCAGCGCCTCACGGTGTTGGCCGTGGGACCACACAGTGCGACAGGGCCGGGCACCAGGGGACCCCTTGCGATTGCCTGAATCCCACTCATGCTTTAGGAAACAGACAAAGAGCAAGCAGCCATAAACAGGATGCTCAGGACGCCGGAGAACCGGACTCTCATCAAGCGCATGCTGATTAAGTGCGCGGACGTGTCCAACCCCTGCCGGCCGCTGGAGCAGAGCATCGAGTGGGCCTCCCGCATCTCGGAGGAGTACTTCTCCCAGGTGAGCCGCGGCCTCGCGGGGCCTCGCCCTCTTCTCTCGGCCGGGAGCAGCATCCGTGCGCCTGGCAGTGGCTTCCCGCTCACAGCGCCTAGGTTTTGACGGCACACGTCACACCCTGTGCCAGGACACAGGTCATCAGGGCCACCGTGACGAGCACCAAGTGCCACTGCCACCGTAGTGAAGCTTTCTGAGGCAGCGTGGCGCCAGCCGCCCCCACCTTGTTTTCGGAAATGTGTTCGGTCACGATGACGTCAGGCGTAGTTAGTTTCCTTTCTCCCATCAGCTCCGTGCAGGAGAGAGCCCTGTGTGCCGGGACAGGGTGGATGGAACCAAAACCAAATCTCCAAGGTCAGAATCGGAGTCCCCAGGTCGCCCCGTCTCCACGTTAACACGCTCTTCTCAGCACCACCAGCTCCCCCGCCCCGCGCGCCCTCATCTCCCCGCCCTGACCGCTGAGCCCTGCTTCTCAGGCCTCGCTCCACGCCCTCCCGGCAGTCGCCACCACGGTGACCCACGCCTCGCCCAGCCACTCTGTCCCCCAGCCCCCGCCCGAGGAGCGGCACCCGCAGCCTCCACGTGTTTCTGGCCCTGTGGGAAGGCGAGGGGAGGGCCTGTGGGACAGCGTCTGCCCAGCCACGTCCTCGGCCTTCACGGCCAGTCCCCCACTCACCGACTCGCCAGGGCGACTTCCCGTCCTGCTCAGGGGGCCACCGCTTACCTTTCACGCTGCGTTTTTGTTGTACTTTTCTGTGTTTAGACGTGTGTAGATGCGCAAATACCATTGCGTCACAGTTGCCTACAGTACTCAGAGTCACTTGCCGTAGCGGCTGGCCTCCTGGAAGCAGGGCCACCCCGTGCAGCCAGGCGTGCGGGGGCCGAGCCACCCGGGCGTGCGGGGGCCGTGCAGCCAGGCGTGCGGGGGCCGTGCAGCCGGGCGTGCGGGGGCCGTGCCACCCGGGCGTGCGGGGGCCGAGCCATCCGGGCGTGCGGCGCCTGTGACGTTGGCGCAGGCCGCCGTCGTGCCCGGCGCGTTTCTCAGCACGGGGCCCGTCGTAGGCCTGTGACTGCGCGTAGCCGCTCTTCTTCTCAGTGCTTTTTTAACGTGAAGCCTCCGTCCCAGAATTTTTTTAACCTGAGGATCTCAAGGGTGTTCAGAGCTTTTTCAAATGAGGTGACGTGGCCTGAGATGAGCAGCAGCCCCCGGAGCCTGCAGTGAGGGTGGCTGTGCCGCGGGCCCTGGGCCCTGGGCCCTGCTGGTCGGGAGGGGGCTGCGTGTGGCAGGAGCGGCCGAGCGGTGGCAGCTACTGGGTTCCTGCCCTACGGGTACCGTTTCGGATGTCCCCTGAGGAGCTTCGGCAGGCGGCTTGCAGGTGTTGGAAAGGGGTGGGGTGGGGTGGGGGCGGTGAGCTCAGGCCCTCCTGGAGCAGAGACGTCCCCACTCTGGGGACCACGGGGTCTGGCGCGGTCCGTGGTCATTGTGCTCAGCCTGCCCTCGGCTCCGTGGGAGGAGAGGAGCAGGTGCGACCGTCGGGCACTCTCCGTTGCAGACCGATGAGGAGAAGCGGCAGGACTTACCTGTGGTGATGCCTGTGTTTGACAGAAACACCTGCAGCATTCCCAAGTCTCAGATCTCGTTCATTGACTACTTCATCACAGGCATGTTCGATGCTTGGGACGGTAAGAACGCTGGGGACACGTTCCTTAAGTAACGGGTACGACACAGTAAGTACAAATGCCGTGGGCCCGTGGGCTCGGGGACAGACTTTCCAGACGCAGCGAGGATGAGAGTGAGGCTCTGCGGAGCCCCAACCCAGCGGGCCGATGAGAGTGAGGCTCTGCGGAGCCCCAACCCAGCGGGCCGGGTCTGTCCGCACCCTCCTGACCGCCCCTGCCCCCTGGGTGGACAGGGACGCCAGCTTCATCGATGAGGGACGTGAACTTGGGGCGCACTGCTAATAGTAGAGAACGTGGGATCCAAAACCACTGCAGCTGGCTCCACGCCCCACGGCTTCCTCCGGGGGTTGGGGGGTCCCCGTCTGCTCACCGCCTGCAGTGACTGACGGGGCGGGACAGTGGGCTGGCCGCCCTGCCATGCCGGCTCTGCTCCACCCTTCGCCCTTCCACGTGAGCGAAGGGAAGGGGCGGTCAGGGGCCTCTGAGAGGGGCCCCGGGGTAGAGCCCCAGGGCGCACAGCCGCTCGCTGAGCAGAGGGCACCGCTCTTATCGCTCTTATTCACGGTTTTATTGGCGAGACCTATCAGCTCCCCTGTGTTCCTGGAGGACAGGGCTGGCCTTCAGGAAGCCTGGGACCACGCCAGCCGCGGGGCGTCCCCGCCTGTCTACACAGCTGCCCGCTCAGGTCCCCCTCTTCCTCCACGGCCCAGCCCGAACCCCAGAGCACAGGTCGAGGGGCTCACACAGCTGCCTCTTCTTGCAGCCTTCGTGGACCTGCCGGAGTTGCTGCAGCATCTCGACAACAACTTCAAATACTGGCAAGGACTGGACGAAAGGAAGCTGCGGAGCCTCCGGCCACCGACGGAGTCGCAATAGTGAGTAGTCCGGCCCGGCCCCGCACACTGTCCCACGGGCTGCGCCCTGCCCTGCCGCACTGTGTCCCGCACCGTCTCCCCGCCCTCCCGCCACCGCCACCGCCTCCCCTACCTCTCCTCCCCTCCCCGGCACCCCTGACCGTCCCTGAGTCCCTGTTCCTGTCCTCTCCTCCCATCTCCCCTGCATCGACTTCCGCTTCCTCCCTACCTCCCCTCCCTGGTCCCCTCTCCTCCCTCCTCACCTTCCCTCCCCTCGGTCTCTTCCTTCCTCTCCTTCCTTCCCTCCCTACCTCACCTTCCTCCCTTATCTATGTCCCCTCCCTCTCTCTTCACCCTCCCTCACCTGAGTCCCCTCCTCATCCTCTCCCTCTCCACCCTTCATTCCCCCCTCCCTCCCTCAGTCCCCTTCCTCTCCTCCCGGACTTCCCTCTCCTACCATCCCTAAATCCCCTCCCCTTCCTACCTCCCCTCCATTAGTCTCCTCCCCTGTTTTCTTCCCAAGTCCCCGACACTTCCTGTCTTCCTCCCCTAAGTCTCTTCCCCTCCATTAGTCCCCTCCCTTCCCCCTTCCTAAGTCCTTTTCCTCCCCTCCCCTCCCTCTCCTCCTGTTCTGCCCTATGTCCCCTTCTTTCCCTCCCTACTTCCCCTCTGACAGTCTTCTCCCCATCCTCTCCTGCCCTTCTCCCTAAGTCCCCTCCTCCTTTGTCCCCTCCCTAAGTCACTTTCCTCCTCTCCCAACTTCCTCCCCAACCTCCCTTATCTACGTCCCCTTCCTCCCTTCTCCCTAAGTTACCTCCCTCTCTCTCCTAAGACCTCTTCCTACCCTCCCTATGTCCCCTACACTTTCTCTCCTCTCTCCTTCCGTCACACCCCTCCACTAGGCACTTCCCCTTCTCTCCTTCATCCCCAACTCCGTTTCCTCCCTCATCTATGTCCCCTCCCTTCATCTATTCCCTTCCTCACCTCCCATTCTTCCCTCCCTAAGTCCCTTCCCTACCCTCTCCCCACCTCCATTAGTGCCCTCCCCTTCCTCTCCTACCATCCCTGAGTCCTTTGCCTCTCTTCTTCCCCTAAGTCTCCCCCCTCCCTCTCCTCCCTTATCTGTGTCCTCCCTTCCTCTTTTCCCTCCCACCCCTATTTAAGTCACTTTCCTCTCCTCCCATTCCCCTCACTTCCTCCTCTCCCCTAAGTCCCCTTCCTCCCCCTCTACCTTCCTTCCCTCCCCTTCCTCCCATCCCTACCTCCCCTCCATTAGTCCCTTCCCCATCCTCCCCTCCATCTTCTTCCCAAGTCCACTATACTTCCCCTCCCTCCCATTCTCCTCCACCTTTCCTCCCCTTAGTCCTTCCCCTTCCTTCATCCCCTCCCTAAGTCACCTTCCTCCTCTCCCTCACTGCCCTAAGTGTGCCTTAAATCTCCCCTCCTCTTAGTCTCCTCTCCTCCCTAAATCCCCTTCCGCCCCACCTCTACTCCCTCCCTAAGTACCATTCCTCTCTTCCCACCTTCCCTCCTCCATTAGTCTCCTCTTTTCATTGCCTCCCCTAAGTCCCCTTCATTAGTCCCATCCCCTTCCTGTCCTCCCCTAAGTCTCTTCTCTCTCCGCACTCCCTAACAGCCCTCCATTAGTCCCCTCCCCTTCTCTCCTTCATCCCAAGTCCTCTCCATCCCTTATGTTCTCTCCCTTAAGTCACTTTGCTCTCCTCTCATTCTCTTCACCTCCTCATCTCCATTAGTCCCCTCCCCTAAGTCCCTTCTCTTGCCTTCCTCCCCTTCCTCCCTTATCTATGTCCTCTCCCATTCTTCCCTCCATCCCTAAATCCCCTCCCTTCCCTCTCTGGGCTACCTCCTCTCCATTAGTCCCCGCCCCTTCCTCCCATCCCAAGTCCACTTCCTTCCCTGCTTACCTCCCCTTCCTCCTCTCCCTAAGTCCCCTTCTTTCCACCTCATCTGTCCTCTCCCTTTCTCTTGACCCTCCTTACCTTCCCGTCCCCTCCCCTTCCTCTCTCAGCCTCTTCTCTTCCCCTCCCTCAAGTCACCTTCTTCCCATCACTACTTTCCCTCCCCAATCTTCTTCCCAAGTCCCCTCCACTTCTTCTCTTCCTCCCCACCTTTCCTCCCCTTAGTCCCTCCCCTTCCTACATCCTCTCCCTAAATCCTCCTTCTCTTCACCCTCCTTCCCCTCCGTGAGTCCCCTTCATCTACTCCCATTCTTCCCTAAGTCGTCTCCCTCCCCTTGCTCTGTTTTTCCTTCCTGTGTCCCCTCCCGAGATCCACAACGCACCCTCTCCTCCGTTCCTAAGTCCCCTTCATTCCCTCCCTACATCACCTTTCTCTTTTCCCCTTCTGCTCCTCCCTTCATCCACTAAGTTTCCTCCCCTTCCCTCCCCTCCATTAGTACCCTACCCATGTTGTCCTCCCTACCTCCCCTCCCTCACCCCTCCCCAAGTCACCTTCTCCTCCTCCCATCCCCAAAACCCCTCCACTTCCTCTTCTCCCGCTATCCCCTAAATCCCCTTGTCCTCCCTCACTACGCTTCCTGTCACCTCCTCTTCCCTCATCCCCTAAGTCCCCTTCGTCCCTTATCTCTATACACCCCCATCCCTCTCTTCCTTTCCTCCCCTTCCTTCTTATGTCCCTTCCCCTTCCTTTACTACCTCCCCTTCCCTTATCTATGACCCCTTCCTCTTCTAGCTCCCCAAGTCCCCTCCCCTCCCCTCCCCAAGTCTCCTTCCTCCCTTACTCCCCTCCCTTCCTAAGTCCTCTTTCTCCTGCTTCTAAGTCCCCTCATCTTCCTGTCCTCCCAAGTCCCCTTCTTCTCCCTTCCTCCCATCCCTACCTCACCTTCCTCCCCTCCCTCTTCTCCCTATCCCAAAGCCTAAGTCCCCTCCCCATCCTCTTCTCCCTCACCCTCCCCAACCCTCCCCATCCTCCCTCATCTGTGTTCCCTCCCATTCTTCCTATCTCCACTGCCCTTAGTCCCCTCTGATTCTTCTCCTCCCTTACCAAAATGTTCCTCCTCCTCTCCCTGGTCCTCTCTCCTCGCCCCCCCATAATTCCCCTTCCTCCCATCCCTACCTCCCCTCCATTAGTCTCCTCCCCTGTCTTCTTCCCAAGTCCCCTCCACTTCCTCTCTTCCTCCCCTCCCCTCCTTGGTCCCCTCACCTTCTCCCCTCTCTCCCATTCCTCTCCACCTTTCCTCCCCTTAGTCCCTTCCTTCATCCTCTCCCTCCTCTCCCTCACTGCCCTAAGTGTGCCCTAAATCTCCCCCACTCTGTCCCCTCTCCTCCCTCCCATCCTTCCCCCTCCCCCCTTCCATCCCTTATGTCCCCTCGTTTCCTCTTTTCCCTCCCACCCCTACTTGTCACTTTCTTCTCCTCCCCTCCCTAACACCCCTCCATTAGTCGCCTCCCCTTCTCTTCTTCATTCCCTATGTATATCCTCTCCCTTTTCTACTCCTACTTCTCCTACCATCTCTAAATCTCCTCCCTCTCCTCAGTCCCGTCCCTTCCTTCCCTACTTCCCCTCTGACAGTCTCCTCCCCATCCTCTGCTCCCTCATCTTCCCCAACCCTCCCCTTCCTCTCCTCTCTTCCTCCACCCCAAGTCCCCTTCCTCCCATCCTTACCACACCTTCCTCTTTAAGTCCCCTTCCTTCTTTCTCCCGCCCCAGCTACCCTCACCTTCCTGTACTCCCTACATCCCCTAAGTCCCCTTCTCCTCCCCTCCTTCACCCCATCTCCTTCCTCTCCTCTGCATTAGTTCCTGCCCCTCTTATTCCCAAGTTCTCTCCCCTCTCTCCCACCCATATTTAAGTCACTTTCCTCTCCTCCCATTCTTTCCTCCCCAAGTCCCCCACTTCCTTTATCCCGAGTCCTCTTCCTCTCCTTCCTACCTCCCCTCTTTAAGTTTCCTCTTCATTGGTTCCCTCCCCTCCCTTCCTGAGTCCCCTCATCTTCCTGTCATCCCTACATCTGGAGTCTCCTCCTCCTCCCTTTCTCCCCTAAGTCCCCTCCCTCTCCTCCTATTCTGCCCTGTGTCCCCTTCTTTCCCTCCCTGCTTCCCCCCTGACAGTCTCCTCCCCACCCTTTTCTCCCTCATCTTCCCCAACCCTTCTCATCCTTCTCCAAGTCCCCTCCCCACCCTGTGTCCCCTCCATTAGTCCCATCCCCTTCCTGTCCTCCCTCCCCCCAACACCCCTCCATTAACCGCCTCCTCTTATCTCCTTCACCCCTAAGTCCATGTCCTCCCTTATCTATGTCCCCTCCCTTCCTACTTAGGTCACTTTCCTTCCATCCCTGCCTCCCCTTCCTCCCTCTTCTATCTCCCCTCCCATTCTTCCCTAAGTCTCCTCCCCATCTTGTCCTCCCTTCCCTCCATCCCCTCCCTAAGTCCTCTTTCTCTGGTCCCTAAGTACCCTCACCTCCTCTCTTCTCTACATTCCCCTAAATCCCCTCCCTTCCTTCTCCCCCTACCTCCCCTCCAGTAGTCCGCTCCACTTCCTCTCTTCCCTTCCCTCCTCTTAGTCCCTCCCCTCACCTTCCTGTCCTCCCTGCATCCCCAAGTCTCCATCTTCTCCTCCCCTCCTCCATCCCCTAAGTCACCTTCCTCCCATTCCTACCTCAAGTCCCTCATCTATGTCCCCTCCCTTCCTCTTCTCCCTCCCCAGTCCCCATCCTCCCCTAAGTCCCCTCCCTCTCCTCTGCATTAGCTCCTGCCCCTCTTTTTCTCAACTTCCCTCCCCTCCCTCCCAGTCATCCCTACATCCCCTAGGTCCCCTTCTTCTCCTTCCTATCTCCTGAGTCCCCTCCCCTTCTGCCCTCCCTATGTCTTCTTCTTTCCCTCCCTACTTCCCCTCTGATAGTCTCCTCCCCGTCCTCTTCTCCCTCCCCATCTTCCCCAACCCTCCCCTTCATCCCCTAAGTCCCCTCCCTCCCTACCTCCCCTCCTTTAGTCCCCACCCCATCTTATCCTCCCTTCCTCCCTCCCAAGTCCTCTTCCTACCCTATGCCTCCTTCATTAGTCCCATCGCCTTCCTGTCCTCCCTAAGTCCCTTTCCTCCCTTATCTATGCCCTCGCCCTTCATCTACTCCCTCCCCCGCCAAGTCCCCCCTTTCTTTTATCCCCTAAGTCTCCTTTCTTCCCTCCCACCCCCTCCTCTTCTTCCTACCTCTCCTAAGTCACTTTCCTCCCATCCCTCCCTTATCTGTCTTGTTCCTTCTTTTCCTGTCTTCTTCCCCTCCCCACCTCTTCATTAGTTCCCTCCCCTCCGAAGTCCTCTTTCTCTTGCCCTTCAGTCCCCTCCCCTTCCTGTCCTCCCTACATCCCCTAAGTCCCCTTCTCCCTATCCCAAAGCCTAAGTCACCTTCCTCTACACCCTCCCTACTTCCCCTCTCATAGTCCCCTCCCCATCCTCTTCTCTCCCTCCCATCACCCTCCCCAACCCTCCCCTCCCTCATCTGTGTTCCCTCCCATCCTCCCTATCTCCACTGCCCTTAGTCCCCTCTGATTCTTCTTCCTTCCGAAGTGCTCTTCCTCCTCTCCCTGGTCCTCTCTCCTCCCCATCCAAGTCTCCTTCTTCCCTTATCTATATCCTCTCCCATTATTCCCTCCATCCCTAAATCCCCTCCCTTCCCTCTCCCCACTACCTCCCTACACTAGTCCCCTCCCCATCCTCTCCCTTCCTCTCTCCCCCTCCCTCCCGTCCCTACCTTCCCTCCATTAGTCTCCTCCCACCTTCTTCCCAAGTCCCCTACACTTCTTCTCTTCCTCCCCCCGTTCCCTCATCTTCATCCCCTCCCTCCTCTCCCTCACTCCCCTAAGTGTACCCTAAATCTCACCCTGTCTCCTTTCCAATTCTTCTCTACATCCCCTCCCCTCCCTAAGTACTATTCCTCTCCTAAGTCCCCTACCACCTCCTCTTCCATCCCTTATGTCCCCCTCTTTCCTCTTTTCCCTCACCCCTACTTAAGTCACTTTCCTCTCCACCCCTCCCTAACACCCCTCCATTGGTCGCCTCCCCTTCTCTCCTTCATCCCCTAAGTCCCTTCCATCCCTTACCTATGTCCTCTCCCTTCTTCTACTCCCTTCCTCTCCTCCCTCTCCTCTGTCCCCTCCCTTACCTCCCACTTCCCCTCTGACAGTCTCCTCCCCATCCTCTGCTCCCTCATCTTCCCCAACTCTCCCCTTCCTCTCCTCTCTTCCTCCACCCCAAGTCCCCTTCCTCCTCTCCATAAGTCACTTTCCTCCCCTTCCTCCCATCCCTGTCTCCCTCACTAGGTCCCCTCCCCTTCTTTCCTTCACTCCATAAGTCCCCTTCCTCTCCTCCCATTCTTACCTCCCCAAGTCCTCTTCCTCCCCCTCTACCTTCCCTCCCTCCTATTCATCCCTACATCCCTTAGGTCCCCATCCTCTTCTCTCTTCATCCCCTAAGTCCTCTTCCTACCCTGTGTCCCCTCTATTAGTCCCATCCCCTTCCTGTCCTCCCTCCCCCCAAACCCCTCCATTAATTGCCTCCCCTTCTCTCCTTCACCCACTCTCCTCCTCCCCTCCCTCCTTCCATTAGTCCCCTCCCCTAAGTCTCCTCCCCTCCCTGTCCCCTAACTCACCTTCCTCTACACCCATTCTTCCCTATGTCTCCTCCCCACCTCCCTCCATCCCTTCCCTAAGTCCTCTTTCTCCCGTGCCTAAGTACCCTCACCTTCCTGCCCTCCCTACATCCACTAAGTCGCCTTCTCCCTCACTGCACTCCTTGTCACCTCCCTCCTCTCCCTCATTGCCCTGTGCCCTAAATCTGCCCTCCTGTCTCCTCTTTTAAGTCTCCTCCCTTCATCACCTCCCCTCAGTCACATTCCTCCCCTCCCATTCGTCCTTTAGTCCCCTTCCTACCCTGTGTCCCCTTCATTAGTCCCATCTCCTTCCTGTCCTCCCTCCCTCCCCTTCCTAACACCCCTCCATTTCATTAGTCACCTTGCCTCCTCTCCTTCATCCCCTAAGTCTCTTTCCTCCCTTATCTATGTC